>NC_069401.1:64190720-64252609 GCF_026875155.1 Cherax quadricarinatus | reverse complement strand
CCAAGTTCCAGCCCATCAGAGGTTACTTTTACATTGAAAAAAAAGCCCTCGCGCTGGTATGGCTTTGGAGCATTTCGATGTTTATGTGGGCCAAACATCGCAGGTGGTCACAGTCTACAGTGATCACAACCCGTTAGTCTATCTCCAAGCCATGAAGAATCACAACACAAGGCTTATGCGTTGGACTCTCAGGCTGCAGCCCTACAATATTTTTATTAAATATATTGCCGGCAAAGAAAATGTGTTGGCAGACTCTTTGTCAAGAGTCTAGTTTAATATTTTATTTAGGTTAGGATGTATTTGTGGTAACCCCCCTTTCAAGCTCTTTTTTTTATCCCCTGATGTGGGGTTTTTTTTTAGTGAGGGGATACGGGCTACCGTCCGCTTGTATCTTGGACCTATGTTGGCTTATCTGACTGCTGTCTCACTCTGAGTTTAGGGTTTGGCTTTCAGGCACTAGGAAAGCTGAGCTCTATCTAAGAGTTGGATGGTGGAGAGGATAGGCGGTCCCATTATTTTTGTGCCATGGCGGCACGGTTACCACTGGGAGGTGGCAGCCTAATCCTGAGCCTTCTCGGGGGTGGGGGTGTGGCATGCAAAGAGTACGTAACCTTTATTCGGCGCATGGACACACCCTCATTTACAGGCTATCTCCCCCAACCAGCGAACCAGGTTGCTAAGAGTTGATGATGGGGCCCCATCGTTCAACTAGTGACCAGGTTCTAGCCAATAAGAAGGTGGGATTGACAATCGCAGAGGTTATGTGGATACCGCTCTCCTGTCTGCCCTTGTCATTCCCACTCTAGAGCTGGTTGAAGCACGGTCTGCTATCTTGTGGCTTCTATTTCTGCCTTGCTTACCGTGGAGTGCACTATATTTATCACTGTACATAGTGTACATATTGCTGTTATAATTGGTGAAGGATAATATAAGTCTAAACTTTTTCTACTGTGTTTATTTGCTCCCATTACACCTGGGATAACAGGCCATTTGAAATCCTAGGTTGTAATAGATGTTGTGTCATGGATGTCAATATTAGTCTTCTTAGTGGGGTACATTGCTGCCGGTGTAGAATCGTGGTTACTTTGCAGGCGTTTATGTATCTTACTCTGTCAGCCAGGGAAGGAAGCCGGGCCTCAGATCTGAGACATACTGTGTTGGTCTAGATGGGGGCCCAAGCATAGTTCTTATCGCCTGGTTTTGTACGATCTCCACCCTTTGCCTGCTCTGCGGGAAGAGATGAGCTAACGCCGGTGCACCGTAGTCAATGAGCGAGTGTTTAGCTTGTATATAGTGCAAGCAAAGTACATCTTTGCTCGCCCCTGCACGGTGCCTCGTCATGGCGCTCATGGCGTTAAGTCTGAGTAGAGCACGTGACCTGACATACTCGACCTGTTTCTGAAAGGTCAGCTTTTTATCAATGTACATTCCCAAGTATAGGTAGGAGCCTGTCCACTAATGTTCTATATCCTGAATACGTAATCTATTCACAGGATCTGGTCCCTTGAACATCATTGAAAGAGATTTCTCGGCGGAGATCTTGAGACCTAGTTCCTTGCAAGACTGCGGAATTAGGTCCAGAGCTCTCTGGGCCTGTCGCTCCAAATTGCCTTTCCCATTCACTACGGGCGCAAGATCATCGGCATAGCTGAGGAGCTGCATACCACTATGAAAGGGAAGGCCCACAAGTTCCTGCATAAGGACGTTAAACAGGGCATACCTTGTGGTGTGCCGTTTTCCAGGGTTTTAAAGGAAGAGTAGTATCCCTGAAAGCTGACACAGGCCTGCCTGTCCCTAAGGAAGGACTCTATCCAAGCCAGGAGGCTTCCTTTGATCCCCTTCCGAGCTAGTATTTCTAGAATTGCTGTGGGGCTGGTTAGCTCAAATGCCTTCTCAAGGTCGAGGTAGACGACGATACTAGGTTTCTTGTTACTATCAGCAATCTGGCTTAGTAGGGTGGTTATGCACTCTGCAGTACCCACTCCTTTGGTGAAGCCAAATATGTGATGATGAAGGGATCCAAATATGTGATGATGAAGGGATCCAAATATGTGATGATGAAGGCAGTTTAAACCATCTTCTCAGCAGTCTTGGCTAAACCGCTGGTCTGCGATATGGGTCTCATACTGCCTGGCTCCTTGGGATTTGGAATTGGTACAATGGTAGTCTTCTTCCAAGCTGCTGGGAGTGTCCCGACCCTCCATCCACTCTGCCCAGCCCGTGCAATCATGAAGCACGTGACACGATCGATGCACGGGGCAGTGTCACCTGTGTTCTTAATGGCGCGTCGGAGTTCCAAGTCAGTGAGGTCTTCATCGGTCACATCTTCCGACTCACATGCAGCTTGTATCGTTAACTGGTGTTGTGGCAGAAGATCCGTCTGCATATTCCAGATGTCCTGTGGGAGCTGAGTGGAGGTTCACCTGGAAGTGAAGAGCTTCACTAGTTTCTCAGCTTCCTGGTATGGGTTTAGGTGTGCTGGTGGCCTCGGCTTGCTTTTGCCAGTTGCGATGTTAAGCTTGCCCCATATCTCAGATAAGGTGGTGTGATGTCCGAATGTTGAACACCACTCCAGCCATTTCTCAGTTTTTACTCTGAGAGAGACTCTGTGGGGATGCTGCACAATGGCTCTCAGAGTATTCCTGTTATCTGCCGTAGTGTTACGCCTGTATAGCTTCCTGAAAGAGTTGATGAGGTGGTTCTGCTCCTGCACTTCGTCGTTGTAGAACCACCAGTCTCTTTTGTGAGTGCATCCTGCGGACTTCTTTGGAATTGCGCACTCTGCTGCCTGGATGAGAACAGTAATTAGCTCCTGTTCAGCCATGTCAGAGTCTTCGGATAGAGTGTGTATGGACCACCAGTCATGAAGATAATCCTGGAACACCTTCCAGTTGGCCCTCTTTACGTCCCATCTAGGAGGCACCACAACTGTGGGAGGCCTGTTGATGTTGAAGGTGGTGATCACTGCAGAGTGGTCATTGATAAGGTTAGGATGAGTTTTCCATGTGGCTCCCGAAGGTAAGGTCGAGGCGGTCACCCAACAGGTGTGTGGGGTCTCCATTGTTTAGCAACTTTTCCTCTGGAATATCGTGTAGGAGCATTGTTATGTGTCTGCCAGCAGCATTAGTTGCTGAGTGAGAGTGCAGCATTGGGTGATGTGTGATCAAGTCTCCACCCACAAAAAATACACTCAGTGTTGCTAGCGCGAGGAGCTCTGCAATGTCGAGGGTGTGTCTTGGTTTTTGTAAATGTTATAGATGGTAATGGGCTCCCCAGCTATGTGTGCTAGGATGGCCTGTATCTCGACATCTTCCCCACAGTCCACAGGGTTGGCTGTAACCTCGTGTTGTATTGTATCGGATACGAATACAGCGGTGCCTCTGCAATGAACGCCAGCGTCTATGTGCCGAAAATACCCAGCAAAACCGGGTAGTCTTGAACACAATCGGGACAGTTAGAGTTTCTTGTAGCAAAACGATGTCAACCCGATCCCGAATTACTGCCTCCAGCAAGAGGTGCTGTTTGCCCCTCAGACCCTGAATGTTCCATTGTAGACCTTGAGGGTGTGATATGGTACAGAAGTTATTCCATCGCTGTTGTTTCCTGAGCTGGGGACTGAGCCCTGCCCACTTTGAGAACCTGCAAATTCATGGCATCCACCGTCTCCTCTTCGGTTAGTAAGCACACTCTCAGGAGCGTGCTGACCATCTGCCAGAATACGCTCTGATAAACGCCTTGATGAGTGCTACGAGATCCTCCCTGGTAAGGGTCTGTGTTGACAATGGGTTCGAAGCAGTGGATATTACCTGGGCTGTTGTGGTCTGTAGGAACTGCTGAGGGTTGGATTTCTTTTTTTGTGTGCCGTGGTCTGTTGTTGTATACCAGGTTGGGTGGCCGGCATCTGCTGATGAGGTGCCAGGAGAGCCTGCAAAGCGGCTGTGCCGGGAAAGGAGTGCCTGCGTTGTCGTGTTATGGCCGGTGGGGGCTCGTGTAGTGCCGTCTGCTGATCGCATTGACCAGATGTACCCTGTTCCTTTTGTTTTTCTTTCTTCGTTGAGGTAGGGGGGCAGGAGGCTCCTGTCCATGACGCCTGGTTGAAGCTTCGAGGGTTGGGAATTCCTGGGTATTGAGTTGGGTGACCTGATGATAGGTCTGCGTTATGGCAGGGTTTTCTGCACCCCTCGTCTGCTGAGAGTGATGATCTGTCGTAGCCTGCTGCCGAGTTGTTGGCGTCTTCCAGGCTGCTTGAATTCTGGTGAGCCTCAATGGGCATCGAGGATTCCAGGCATGGTGTTTCTGCCTTCAGATCGGGCATTGTGGAGTGGGTGGCGATGCATTTTTCAGCTTGGTGATGCATTCCTCGGTAGAGTGGCGCTGGCTTCAAACACCGCAGATTACACTGTTCGGACAGAGTGCAGCCAGGTGTCCGTAATGCTGGCATTTGAAACAACGAACTGGTTCTGCCGTGAAGGCCCTGACATCGTACCTGCCTCAAGAACCGAGGTCCAGCTGGGATGGCAGCAGTCCTGCATGTTGTATGAGGACCTGTCGGGTTGGTGCATTGCCTGCCGTCTTTGCCTTGAGACATTGAGCTGACACCACACTTGGGGGAGCTGCTACTGCCTCGATGGGCATCATCAGCGGGTATCGCATCACTACACCCTTGGTGATCTGCCGAGAGTCCAATTCCTCCAGGGTGAAGGAGCAGTCTGTCTTTATGACTCTCTTCAAGGTGGTGTACATTTCCTTGTTGAGAGGAGTCAGGTTGTGTCGTGATTCCAGGTATGAAACAACGCCATAGTGGGTTCTGTGCTCCCCGTAAGACTTCACCTTGAATTTGCCAGGTCGGTTGAGCTGGTTTGCCTGATCCTTGGACGGACGGCGCTTCTTGTTGTTGTCCACAGTGATCCGTCCTTCTTGGTTCTCGGGGGTAGGGTGTTTATTTCCTCCCCTGTTTCCATATTCTCTGGCTCCATGGTTGGAACAGCCATATTTGTTACAATGTGAGCTGGCTTCGCTAGAACTGCACCCCACATTTCCAAATCCGAGTCCTCCGTGGTGTTCATGGAGCATCGTGGCCTCTTCTTTTCGACAGAAGCCATGTGCCTGTCTAGTGATATGGTAGTGTACTCCGTGAACTGAGTGTGTCTGTGGTGCGGTAGCAGAGGCATGTATGTATAATGTTTGCCAAGACCAGAGCGATGACCTGTCTCGGGAGCATAGGTGTGTCTTAATTTCATCTTGTCGGTATTGTATTCCATACTTGTACAACTTGTTAGACACTGCAACATCATGTAATCTCGATTCTGAAGACATAACCTCCTTCACGGCTACGACAACTACTACTACAACTAACCCATCTCTTTGGGTAGGACCTACTTCCACTGGGGAATCCCGCCTACTAGTGATTATGCCCTTGTCAGCTACACGTCTCCTTTCCACCTGACGTTATTATATAAGTGCCAGGCTCCTTGCCTCTGCTCCAGAACCTCCACGACTACAGTGCTCTTCGCACCAGCTCAAAGGCTGATGGACTGATTACCTCACTTTTTGTATATATTGCTACTGTCTTAAAATTATGTCCTGGAATTTGTATTGATAAAACCACAGGATGGCGAAACGTCTACAATAAAGATACCCAGATGTTGCACATGTGTTAATTTCATCACCAAGATAAATTATGTAATATCACAGTCGCTAGCGAAGTGGTCATGAAACAAGTAGACCGACAGAAACAAAATAAATCGCCCGATCCTGATGAGCATTTTTCAAGGGTTCTTAAGAAATGCAAAATGGAACTTTGTGAACCATTAACTAATATTTTTAATTTATCTCTTCAAACAGGTGTAGTGTCTGATATGTGGAAGATGGCTAATGTAATTCCTATTTTTAAAGCAGGGGACAAGTGCTACCGTCAAATTACCGCCCAATAAGCCTGACCTCAATTGCAGGTAAATTACTAGTCAGTTATAGCTGATATTAGAAGAAGAGATCTGGATTAGCATAATTTGATTAAAGATACTCAGCATGGTTTCATGAGGGGTCTAACTAATTTATTAACCTTCTTTAGTAAAGCTTTTGAGGCTGTTGATCACGATAAAGAATTCGATATTGTTTATTTAGATTTTAGTAAGGCTTTTGATAGAGTACCGCACCAGAGACTGTTAAAGAAAGTAGCAGCTCATGACACTGGGGGGAAAGTGCTCTCGTGGATCGAGTCATGGTTCACAGACAGGACGCAGAGAGTGTCCATAAATGGAGTTAAACCCTAGTGGGGATCTGTAACAAGTGGCGTTCCACAGGAATCAGTCTTGGGCCCGTTGTTGTTTATAATATATATTAATGACCTTGATGAGGGAATTACTAGTGATATGAGCAAATTCGCTGATGACACGAAGATAGGTAGGATAATTGATTCAGACGTAGTTGTTATGGAACTTCAGGAGGATTTAGACAAACTCAGTTCCTGGTCTGAAAAGTGGCTGATGCAGTTCAGTGTAGATAAATGCAAGGTTCTGAAGCTCGGAAGAGTCCATAACTCTAGCAACTGTAAGCTAAATAACGTAAAACTTAGCCATACAGATTGCGAAAAGGACTTGGGGTTATGGTGAGCAGCAACCTTAAACCAAGACATCAGTGCCTAAGTTTACATAATAAGTGATAAAAGGCAAACAGATTACTGGGATTTATATCAAGAAGTGTAAGCAACAGAAGTCCTGCTGTTATATTACAGCTTTATACATCATTATTAAGGCCTCACCTAGATTATGCAGCTCAGTTCTGGTCTCCATATTACAAAATGGATATTAATTCATTACAAAACATTCAGCGTAGAATGACCAAATTAATACGTAACATTAGAAATCTTCCTTACGAAGAAAGAGTGGAGACCCTTAAACTTCATTCACTTGTAACACGAAGAATAAGGGGAGACATGATCGAAGTGTATAAGTGGAAGATGAGTATTAACAAAGGGGATATAAATAAAGTTTTGAAGATAATCCTCCAAGAGAGAACCCGCAATAATGGATTCAAATTAGACAAGTTTAAATTTAGAAAGGATATAGGAAAGTGTTGGTTTGGTAATACGATAGCTGATGAGTGGAACAGTCTGTCTAGTAGGGTGATCGAAGCTAAAACCTTGGATAGTTTCAAATTTAGGTTGGATAAATACATGAGTGACAGGGGATGGGTTTGAGTGGGAAGTGTTTAATAAAGAAATGAGGAAATGGTATTACCTGGAGTTTACCTGGAGAGAGTTCCGGGGGTCAACGCCCCCGCGGCCCGGTCTGTGACCAGGCCTCCTGGTGGATCAGAGCCTGATCAACCAGGCTGTTGCTGCTGGCTGCACGCAAACCAACGTACGAGCCACAGCCCGGCTGATCAGGAACTGACTTTAGGTGCTTGTCCAGTGCCAGCTTGAAGACTGCCAGGGGTCTGTTGGTAATCCCCCTTATGTATGCTGGGAGGCAGTTGAACAGTCTCGGGCCCCTGACACTTATTGTATGGTCTCTTAACGTGCTAGTGACACCCCTGCTTTTCATTGGGGGGATGGTGCATCGTCTGCCAAGTCTTTTGCTTTCGTAGTGAGTGATTTTCGTGTGCAAGTTCGGTACTAGTCCCTCTAGGATTTTCCAGGTGTATATAATCATGTATCTCTCCCTCCTGCGTTCCAGGGAATACAGGTTTAGGAACCTCAAGCGCCCCCAGTAATTGAGGTGTTTTATCTCCGTTATGCGCGCCGTGAAAGTTGTCTGTACATTTTCTAGGTCGGCAATTTCATCTGCCTTGAAAGGTGCTGTTAGTGTGCAGCAATATTCCAGCCTAGATAGAACAAGTGACCTGAAGAGTGTCATCATGGGCTTGGCCTCCCTAGTTTTGAAGGTTCTCATTATCCATCCTGTCATTTTTCTAGCAGATGCGATTGATACAATGTTATTGTCCTTGAAGGTGAGATCCTCCGACATGATCACTCCCAGGTCTTTGACGTTGGTGTTTCGCTCTATTTTGTGGCCAGAATTTTTTTTTGTACTCTGATGAAGATTTAATTTCCTCATGTTTACCATATCTGAGTAATTGAAATTTCTCATCGTTGAACTTCATATTGTTTTCTGCAGCCCACTGAAAGATTTGGTTGATGTCCGCCTGGAGCCTTGCAGTGTCTCCAATGGAAGACACTGTCATGCAGATTCGGGTGTCATCTGCAAAGGAAGACACGGTGCTGTGGCTGACATCCTTGTCTATGTCGGATATGAGGATGAGGAACAAGATGGGAGCGAGTAATGTGCCTTGTGGAACAGAGCTTTTCACCGTAGCTGCCTCGGACTTTACTCTGTTGACGACTACTCTCTGTGTTCTGTTTGTGAGGAAATTATAGATCCATCGACCGACTTTTCCTGTTATTCCTTTAGCACGCATTTTGTGCGCTATTACGCCATGGTCACACTTGTCGAAGGCTTTTGCAAAGTCTCTATATATTACATCTGCATTCTTTTTGTCTTCTAGAGCATTTAGGACCTTGTCGTAGTGATCCAATAGTTGAGACAGACAGGAGCGACCTGTTCTAAACCCATGTTGCACGGGGTTGTGTAACTGATGGTTTCTAGATGGGTGGTGATCTTGCTTCTTAGGACCCTTTCAAAAATTTTTATGATATGGGATGTTAGTGCTATTGGTCTGTAGTTCTTTGCTGTTGCTTTACTGCCCCCTTTGTGGAGTGGGGCTATGTCTGTTGTTTTTAGTAACTGTGGGACGACCCCCGTGTCCATGCTCCCTCTCCATAGGATGGAAAAGGCTCGTGATAGGGGCTTCTTGCAGTTCTTGATGAACACAGAGTTCCATGAGTCTGGCCCTGGGGCAGAGTGCAAAGGCATGTCATTTATCGCCTGTTCGAAGTCATTTGGCGTCAGGATAACATCGGATAGGCTTGTGTTAATCAAATTTTGTGGCTCATAAAAAATTCATTTTGATCTTCGACTCTCAGTCTGGTTAGCGGCTTGCTAAAAACTGAGTCATATTGGGACTTGAGTAGCTCACTCATTTCCTTGCTGTCATCTGTGTAGGACCCATCTTGTTTAAGTAGGGGCCCAATACTGGACGTTGTTCTCGATTTTGATTTGGCATAGGAGAAGAAATACTTTGGGTTTCTTTCGATTTCATTTATGGCTTTTAGTTCTTCCCACGATTCCTGACTCCTAAAGGATTCTTTTAGCTTAAGTTCGATGCTTGCTATTTCTCTGACCAGTGTCTCCCTACGCATTTCAGATATATTGACCTCTTTTAGCCGCTCTGTTATTCTTTTCCGTCGCCTGTAAAGGGAGCGCCTGTCTCTTTCTATTTTACATCTACTCCTCCTTTTTCTTAGGGGAATAAGCCTTGTGCAAACATCGAGTGCCACCGAGTTAATCTGTTCTAGGCATAAGTTGGGGTCTGTGTTGCTTAGTATATCTTCCCAGCTTATATCGGTTAGGGATTGGTTTACTTGGTCCCACTTTATGTTTTTGTTATTGAAGTTGAATTTGGTGAATGCTCCCTCGTGACTAGTCTCATTATGTCGGTCTGGGGCTCCACGCATACATGTCTGAACCTCAATTATGTTGTGATCTGAGTATATTGTTTTTGATATGGTGACATTTCTTATCAGATCATCATTGTTAGTGAAGATGAGGTCTAGTGTATTCTCCAGTCTAGTAGGCTCTATTATTTGCTGGTTTAAATTGAATTTTGTGCAGAGATTTAAAAGCTCGTGTGAGTGTGAGTTTTCATCAGAGCTGCCTCCTGGTGTTATTACTGCAACAATATTATTTGCTATATTCCTCCATTTTAGGTGCCTTAAGTTGAAATCCCCCAGGAGCAAGATGTTGGGTGCAGGAGCTGGAAGATTTTCCAGACAGTGGTCAATTTTTAACAGCTGTTCCTGGAATTGCTGGGATGTTGCATCCGGAGGCTTGTAGACTACCACAATGACTAGGTTTTGGTTCTCGACCTTTACTGCTAAAACTTCCACTACATCATTTGAGGCATTAAGCAGTTCTGTGCAAACAAGTGACTCTGCAATGTACAGGCCAACCCCCTCCCCCTTTTGCCTGTTCACTCTGTCACATCTGTATAGGTTGTAACCTTGGATCCATATTTCGTTGTCCAAGTGATCCTTTATGTGGGTCTCAGTGAAAGCCGCGAACATTGCCTTTGCCTCTGCAAGCAGTCCACGGATGAAAGGTATTTTGTTGTTTGTTGTTGGCTTTAGACCCTGTATATTTGCAAAGAAGAATGTTATCGGACTGTGGTATTGTTGGTACTGGGGGGGATTTTTTTCCGGCATTAGTATCTGTATCTGTTGGTTTGGAGTGGAGGCCATCGACTGTGGTTCCACTCCAGGAATGACTGGATTTGGTGTACGATTTCTGGCATTTGCTGCCAGTTTTTTTTCCCTTTCCCGGCACTAAAAAACCTCTCCCTCTTGAGTGGCTGTGGCTAACCAGGTTTTCCCATGGCCTGGATGTTTTGTATCTTTTTGTCCCCTTTAGATGGTATGCCTGGCAGTTTAAGTTATAGCACAGTCTTTCCTGTACTGAAGAGGTACACAGTTCAGGGTGAAAAAGCTTACAGGAAGGGAGTTTGCATTTTCCTGTTGTCATATGGGCATGGCATTTTCTAGGGTGGTCATAGTTGCACGTCCCATCTGTTTTTCCAGATTTCCCATGCTAGCAGATACCAAGTGCATAGTATGTGCACAGGCTTGGTTTCCGTTTGCCTTGGGTTTCTGTGACTGTATTCCCTGTTGGTGCATGTTTCCCTGTCTTACTTCTATCCTCCTAGCACCAACAATGGAGCTCCCACCAGTTGTTTTTGGTAATATATCCTCACTATTGCTAGTGGAGTCCTCTTGTTTGCTATTTCCTGCGGTATTTCTAGTTTGCAATATTGGTTTTATCTTATCTTTGACTACACTTGTTTCCCTACTATGGCTCCTGTCCCCTATGAGGTCATTTATATGTTATTCCTTTCCTGCGTATAGTTCCCGACTACCTGGACAAAATCTCCACTTCACCATTTCTGTCCCCGAGGACAGCATCTCCAGCTTCACCATTACTGTCTCCCAGGACAGCACCTCCAGCTTCACCATTACTGTCTCCCAGGACAGCAGCTCCAGCTTCACCATTACTGTCTCCCAGGACAGCACCTCCAGCTTCACCATTACTGTCTCCCAGGACAGCACTATTAGCCCCACATTTACTGACTACCAGGACTTCATCTCCAGCCTTACAGTTTCTGACTACATGGCCAGTATCAAGGGCAGTACCATTCAGCCCAGACTTTTTATGTTCCCATCTGTTGTAGAAAGCTTCCAGGTTGTCTATGAAAACAGCTTTGATGTTGTCCTCTTTTAATACCCTTGTGATTTTAGTCCACAGATTTATCTCATTTGGGCATACCCAAAAACATTTCCCTGTTTTAACACTGCTTGTAGCTAGTTCTTGGATATCTGCACAAGGGGCGTGACACCAATTTCCACACAAATGACAATTTATCCATGTGGAAGCCCGTTTGTTTGACAGACCACAGACTACACACAGCTTCATAATGATTTGAATGGTTGATTTACTGCAATTCTACTAGCAACCTCTTGAATATTCTATTAATAACCTCCTTAAATGAAGCTCTAGCTATTTGTATTTCTGTTTCTGTTTTTGTATATTGGACAGCTTACCGTGCACGTTCCTGATGTATATGGTGATACCTACAGTATATGGAAGACACTTAGGACATTTTAGTTAAGGAAACTTTTCGCCACGAGTGGCTTCTTCAGTCCTAATACAAAGAAAACTACGAAAATGCGTATATATAGTGGCAGGAGTCAGGTGAAGTGTCGCGTGGGTAGAGGTGGTAGTAGTAGTGGAAGTAAGTTGGTGAGACGGATGGCTACAGAGGGACCTGTTGACATCATGTAACAGCAGTTTCCAGAATGGGTAAGATCCTGTTGATTAGCAATTTTGAGATACTGTTACTACCGGACTTTTGCTTTATAGTGTTACTGACAGCAATTAGGGAAGCTTCTATCCATTTTCTCCGTCTTAAGTCGTCTTCTTTAATCGCTAGTTTAGCCTCACTGAATTTCATGAGGTGCCCAACATCGTCCCTACGTTGAACACACGCTTTTCTACGGTCATAATTTCTGCAAGCATTTTTGTGTTTGGTGATACTAATGTCCAGAAATCTGGCTGTTTCTCCAACATATGCTTTGTCACACCCCTCACCCACATGGTACAATGTAAATTCCTGCACTTGTGCCAGAATAATGCTTGGGTTTTTGTATCAGGTTCCTAATAGTAGTTGAAGAGCTGGTGGATATTTTAGCCAATTTTCTGTCAAACATTTTTGAAGAAGCCACTCGTGGCGAAAAGTTTCATTTAATAAATGTCCTGAACTGTACACAAGTGTCTTTTCCGTTGCCACTAACTTTTTAAAAATGTTTGACAGAAAACTGGCTAAAATATCTACCAGCTCTTCAACTACTATTAGGAACCTGATATAAAAACCCAAGAATGATTCTGGCACAAGTGCCAGAATCATGCAACGCTATATAAACTCACCAGAGGGAATTTTGTCGATGTTGGTAAAATCCTCTTACCCTGCGCCCTGTTACTCACCTATATTATATATAAATCCATAGAACACTCAATATATGATTTGAGTCATTATTTGTTCATTAAATAAATCAGCCCAATACTAATTTATTGACTCATCTCCTGTATAAATTAACCCATCACTCACTTCTTACATTAATTGGCCCATTAGTCACTTGATGTATCAGGCGACCCATTACTCACCCATTATAGGAGGCAGTGTGGGTGTTATTAGGTACATTACAAGTGAAGTTAGGCATCGGGTTCATGAACTCGGAGCCGATCAGGAACGTTGGTAGGACGGTCGTTACTGAGAGGACAAAATACATAGCTATCAAAGTTTAGCTCTGCATATAAAGATAAAAATGTAATTGATTAGACTGAATATAACTATTGTAAAATAAGAATTGTGCATATATATAGCATCTTAAAACATTATTTAGTAAAGGTACTCGTCTTGCACCGTTTGTGCGGAGCCGATGCATTTATTAAGATGACATCTAGTAGTCTTAGTAGGAAATGATCTTTGGAAACACAGGATATGTACACCGGAAGGGTATTTCTCTCAGTGTATATATGCTGAGAGTTCACTTTAGTCCCTACTTTGGGGACTAAAATGTTCTTGTCTGGTGGTGAAACTGGAAGAGCCTAATGACCCTAGTGTAGCCGATAGTCTTTAACCCCTAAGCACAAACATATTGGTTGAGGTCTATCCAATAGGAGACACATTGTTCCAAAGGGAAAAATCATTATAAACCCAAATAAAACACAGATAAAAAAAAACAAAAAAAAAAAAACTTTGAGGAAGCTGGGGGGAATGAAAAAAGGGAAAAAAAAAAAGTGTTACTTTCAAGAAAACACACCCATCGTATCCAAAACATCGGTGAGCATTTTTAATTTTTCCCCGGGATTGAATTCAGCAGGGGTTTTGGGAGAGACTCCCAAGGAATTTTGGCCGAAAAGAAGAGGAATTTCCCGGGGACCGTACCAAGCTTCGTCATTACCTCGTCAGTCCTTCTTGGCTCCCTCATCTTAACTGCAACTTTCAAAAAATTTTTAAAATTTTAAATTTAACCTTCTTTTCAAAGGTGCTTTTTTTAAAGGTTTCTGTTTGTGAACACAAAATTTTTTCCAAAATTGCAGAACCAGGTCAAACTGTGCCCTTTAAACGGGTTTAAACCCTCCCCCGCTCCTCCCCAAGTAAGGGGGGGGGGGGGGGGGGGAAAAAGGAAAAGGTATGGGAAGACCCTCACCATGAGATTTAAGGAGGTATGGTTTGAATCCCCTGGTAGACAAGCAAATTTTCCCCATGGGGGTATACACGGGACTTTGCAAAGTCTTCGAAAACCCCGGGGATCATTTTTGAATAATCACAAAATGTGGGGTTAAAGGAATAACGGGGGAAAGTGGGTAAAAGGGGGTTTTTAAAATTTTCCTAATATAAAGAACACAAAAGGGTAATAGAAAAAGAAAAAATTAGGGACGGTTCCCGTGAGAAGCTCGGGTAGATAAATGGTTTTATGGAATGACAAGTTGATAAATTAGACAATTTTGAAAACACTTGGGTATCTTTATTGGGGAAAAATTTTTCGCCACATAGGGGCTTAATCAGCCCAAAAAGGGGGAAAATTTGGTAAAGAAAAAGAACAGCAACATCCGGGGATCTTGATACAGGAAATTCTTCCTTGCCTAACTTATGGGTTATGACCTACTTCCAGCTTTTGGTTTTTGCCAATATGTATCGGCTACGATGTTTTCATTCCCCTGTAAAGGGGGGAACATAATTTCACTTCTTCGAAACTTTATGCTAAGGGCCCTGATTTCCTCAAACTTCTGATCTTCATTCGGGCTTTGTATAGGACTGATAAAACCCACTGTGGGGAAAAAAACTTTTCCCTTCGAAAAGATACCCAAAATTTGTTGAAACATGGTCCTAATTTTATCAGTGAAAACTGTTCCACAAGGCAAAAAGTATTTCCCTCCCAGTGTTCCAAAAGGGCCCACAGACTCGCTCCCATTTTTCCAAAAAGGGCACAGTACCCCCCTTTCCCACCAAAGGCACAGTACTCGCCCCAGTGTTCCACAAGGCACAGTACTCCCCAGTGTTCCACAAGGCACAGTACTCGCTCCCAGTTTTCCACAAAGGGGCCAACAGACTCGCCCCCAGTGTTCCAAAAGGAAAAAAAAACAGTACCCCGGTTTCCCATTGTTCCACAAGGCACTTTACTCGCCCCCCAGTGTTTCCAAAAAGGCCCACATTACTCCCCCCAGTTTTTCCAAAGGACAGTCTCGCCCCCCATTTGTTCCAAAGGCACGGTACTCGCTCCCAGTGTTCCAAAAGGGAAAAAGTATCCCCCCAGTTTTCCCACAAGGCACGTACTCGCTCCCAGGGGTTCCACAAGGCCAGTATTTCGCTCCCAGTTTTCCAAAAAGGAAAAGTACTCGCCCCCAGTTTTTCCAAAAAGGCACAGTACTCGCTCCCAGTTTTTTCCCCCAAGGCACAGTACTCGCCCCATTGTTCCAAAAGGGCACAGTACTTTCCCTCCCCATTGCCCCAAAGGCACAGTATTTCGCCCCCAGGTTTCCCACAAGGAACAGACTCGCTCCCAGTGTTCCACAAGGCACGTACTCCCTTCCCAATTTGTTCCACAAGGCACGTACCGCCCCCAGTGTTCCAAAAGGGCACGTACTCGACCCAAAGTTTTCCCAAAAGGGCCCAGTACTCGCCCCCAGTGTTCCACAAGGCACTACTCGCTCCCAGTTTTCCCCACAAGGCACATTACTCGTTTCCCGGGTTTCCACAACCCACAGTTCCTCCCCAGTTTTCCCAAACAAGGCACAGCCCTCGCCCCCGTGTTCCAAAAGGGCACATTACTCGCTCCCAGTGTTCCACAAGGCCCCCGTACCGCCCCCAGTTTCCACAAGGCAAAAGTACTCGCCCCCCAGTGTTCCACAAGCACGTACTCGCTCCCAGTTTTCCCACAAGGCACAGTCCCCGCCCCGTTTCCACAAGGAACATTACTCGCCCCCATTGTTCCCCCAAGGAAAAGTCTCGCTCCCATTGTTCCAAAAAGGCACAGTATCGCCCCAGTGTTCCAAAAGGCACAGTACCCCCGCCCCCATTTTTTTCCAAAGGCACAGTACTCCCCTCCCAGTGTTCCAAAAGGCACATTTACTCGCCCCCATTTTTCCCACAAGGCCCCAGACTCGCCCCCCAGTTTTCCCACAAGGCCATTTATTCGCTCCCAGTTTTTCCAAAAGGGCACAGTACTCGCTCCCAGTGTTCCACAAGGCACAGAAATTCGCTCCAGGTTCCACAAGGCACAGAAATTCTGCTCCCAGTGTTCCACAAGGCACATACCCCTTCCCAGTGTTCCACAAGGCACGGGACTCGCCCCAGTTTTTCCACAAGGCACATTTCCCGCTCCCAGTTTTCCACAAGGCCAGTATCGCTCCCGGGTTTTCCCAAAAGGGCCCGTACTCGCTCCCATGGTTCCCCCAAGGCACAGTACCGCTCCGTTTTCCACAAGGCACAAAACTGCCCCCGTGTTCCACAAGGACAAAACTCGCCCCCAGTTTTCCCAAAAGGGCCCACAGAAAACCGCCCCCATGTTCCACAAGGCACATTATCCTCCCAGTGTTCCAAAAGGGGGGGCACAGAATTTCGCCCCCCAGGGGTTTCCCAAGGCACAGTACTCGCCCCCAGTGTTCCACAAGGCACAGTACCGCTCCCAGTGTTCCACAAGGCACGGGTACTCGCCCCCCTTTTCCAAAGGCAAAAGTACTCGTCCAGTGTTCCAAAAGGGCACGTACCGCTCCCAGTGTTCCAAAAGGGCCCACAGTACTCGCTCCCTTGTTCCACAAGGCAAAAGTACCGTCCCAGTGTTCCAAAAGGGCAAAGTTCCCCGCTCCCAGTTTTCCAAAGGCACATACCGCTCCCAGTGTTCCCAAGGCACAGTACTCGCCCCCGGGGTTTCCACAAGGCACAGTACTGCCCCCAGTTTTCCACAAGGCACAGTACTCGCCCCCAGTTTTCCCCACAAGGCACATTACTCGCCCCCATTTCCACAAGGCACAGTACCGCCCCTCAGTGTTATCTTCAAAGGGGGGGGCCTAGAGAACAAAAAGAAGTTTTTAATGAAGAAAAAATATCAGTTACTTTCTTTTAAAACTCGAAGAAAAAAAAAACGGATCGGAGAAATTAAAAAAATTCCAATCAAAACAATAGAAAAAAAAACAAATGGGGAAGGACCTGAGAGTGGTAAAAACAGGGTATCCATTTTAAAAAAATCACAACAATATCTCTACCACTTTGCTAAAAGTGATGGGTTTTGTAAGGGAGCCCTTCAAACTACAGATATTCTCCTAAAAATTCACTTGTTCTGTCCGGGCTGGAATTTTTAAAATTGCATTAACGATCCTTTAAAGGGAAAATTGAAATTGCAGACCGGGAGAATATACAGAAAAAACTTTCATTTGAGGTAAAAGTACAATAAAAGATACAAAATTTATTGGAAAGGGTTGAAACCCCTGGACCTGTACTCCAGGGAAAACCCCAGGGAGAAAGATACATTAAAATATACATTTGGGAAAATCTTGAAGGACTAGTCTAAAATTCTGCACAGGGAAATCCTTCCAGGGAAAGAAAAAAGGGATCGGCAGGGGGTTGCAAAAATCCCCCCCAAATTTAAAAAAGCGGGGGCACCACGAGTACGCTAAAGACACCACAATAAGCCGTCGGGGGGACCAAGACTGTTCAACGTTTTCCCAATACTTTAGGGGGAAATTACTAATAGATCCCCGGGCTTTTTTCAAGGGGGAAACTGGACAGACATTTTAAAGTCGTACCCTGACCAGCCGGGCTTTTGGTTCGTACGTCGGTCTGTGTGCGACCAGCAATAACAGCCAGGGTGATCAGGGCCCCGATCCACCGGGGGGCATGGTATGGACCCGGGCCCAGGGGACGTTTTACCCCCGAAACCCCCCTTTAGGGATACTTTCCCGGGGACAAAGGGTTCTAAACAAAAATGAGGCAGCAGAGTGCACCAGTAACGCTAGACACAATATACACAACCGGAAAAGGGGGTGAATAAAATCTATGGTTTAATTAGATACCTCGAAAGGGAGGTTAGACAAGTAATATCTTTCCCTGGGCCCTGAGGAAATTAAGCAGAGGGACTGTTTTGTGCCTCTGTAAAAAATCTTCAACAAATCTATCGTTTAAAAAACAACTGCCAGAAAAAAATGAAATCCCCCTTTTTTTCGAAAAGAGACAGACAGCCTTTTATTAAAATTTCAGACAAAATGTCACGGGCATGTATGTATGTAAAGAAGTTTTCAAAAGAAAAAAATGGTGGAAAAAATCTAGATCTTTCTAAGGCTTTACCGTTTTTCTTAAAGGGAAGGAAAAATTTTTTAGTCACAACCTATCGGGATGTACAGCAAGTACCAAGAAATAAGAAGGAGAGAAAAGAGTGGGTTTAATTTTCATTTTTCGGACTGTAAGAAGGCTTCTGAACAGTAACACATAGAGGCCCGGCAGGAATACAGGAAAGGCAATTTAATAGATCAAGGAATAGAAAAAACAAGGGCCCGCATCAGTCATTTAAAAATAGGTTTCATTTTTGTTACTCCTGGCCCCTCAATTAAACACAATCCCCCAAGGATGGTCTTTGAATCCTTCTTTTACTCCGTGGGTGTGGCAAAAAAGTGACCCTAATTTTGGCTTTTTCAGGAGGTACCTCTTCTATAAATTTATTAATTAATTGTTCAGTAATTATATCATTATAGGCAGTCAACAATTTTTGGTGTCTTACTCAGTTCGCGGAAGCTGAGCCTTTATTTGTCCATATGTCATTCTGTAATTAGTGGGCAATTCTGGAGGGTTCAGTCTCCACGGAAGTCGTACCCAGTATTGCCCCAATTCAAATTTTACATCTCTCAGGTACTGTTCCAGAGTAAAAGAATCGTCGGGATTTTCTTCAATTTACATTTATTCCAATGCGTTTTAATTCCACAATTTATGCACGGGCTCAACACCATCCTCTATGGAAGAATTATACTGGGGTACGATTTCATGAGTAAGACACACAGTTTATGGTATTTGTAGTTTCCTCTAGTCATGAATTATTATTACAAGGAATCCTACCATACATTACATGGCCTCCTGCAGTCTTCAAAAGGGTGACACCACATTTCTTTACCATACCCTTTACAAAGGAGGCATAATAGTCACTACCTATCAAAATATTTATTGGGCCTACAGAATCATCACTTACCCAGAAGGTGCTAAATTTACATTATGTGAAAGTCTTTCTGTAGCTTTACTAAGCCCTACTGTAGTTTATTTTCTCTGGAAGCCCTATCTACAATTACTGCATAACACGTTTTTTCTCATTGTCCAACCTGACAGTTACATAAACAGTGTCTACAATTGATCCTTTTATCAGAGAGAAAACCAGTAAATTTTAAAGTTGTAGGATACCCATCGGACTTTCATACCATCAAGACATTTTACGTTTTAATAAAAGTACGTTGGGATCCCGGGTCTAATACTGCATTTACATTTT
The DNA here is from genome assembly GCF_026875155.1 of Cherax quadricarinatus. Lineage (NCBI taxonomy): Eukaryota > Metazoa > Arthropoda > Malacostraca > Decapoda > Parastacidae > Cherax > Cherax quadricarinatus. The sequence goes on along the minus strand of NC_069401.1, from coordinate 64,233,414 downwards.
TCTGATTTATGCGTTTTATCATCATTTTTACCTGTAACACAGGTAAGACAAACTTCAGCAAAACCATCATTATTAACATTAGCAGCAATTTTACATTAGCTACTGTTGTGTCAGGATTGTAAACTTTAAACATTTTTAAATCAACATTATCATATAGACCTTTACACATGACTATATGGTGTCTTCCTTTGTGGCATTGATAACAGTTGTTTAATTTGGCATAACAATCCTTTACATTGTGATTACCCAAACACCTGATACATCTGTCAAGTTCCTCCAATCTTTCAACTTTATCATTCCATGAATTGTATGCATTGCAATTCTTAGAAAAATGAGTACCCTTACAGAAGAGACAATCTCTCTTTTCTTTGACTGGTTTCTTAATAACTTGGCTACTCTTAGGAGGGTACTTATTTTTCTTAACCTTGTGAAGAATCATCATTTCTGATTCCTGCTACTTGATATGCACCTATGCAACTCTTATTAGTAGATGAATTCTGATTATTACCATTGGGATAATTTTTCCCTTTGTGAAACTTGACAGATACCTCAGAGTTATTATGTGTTGCATCTTTAAAATGAGTTAGTTGGCTGGTCTGCAACTGAACAATTAATTCTTGCAGACCTAGTCTTATTTCCTCCAGACCAAAATAACCCTTGTGATACTTGTTCGAGATTCATTCAAGTGTTTTATTACTTGTATGAGTATGTGAGCATCTCCTCTTATCTGTCCTTTGATGTAAAATAATTTAGTTACACAGGCTAGGTCACTCCTGTCATGCACAGCTGCTTTAAAAATAGACCAAAACTCATCTCAATTTTCTCCAGGATTAAATACAGGTAAACATAATTCTGGGAGTTTTGGCAAAGACATATTATCTGTTGGAATAGATTGATTAAATGCGTGGTTTACACCTTTTAATTTATTCAAAAGCCTGGCTTTTACAAGAATCTTTTCTTCTAATTTATAATACTGGTTAATCATAAGATTTACTTCAGCCTCATCTATACAGCTTACTAACAAATCTCCTTCATATTTTTTATAATATAATTTGTATGAATCATGTCTATTCCCTAAAACATCTAAATACAATTTTAAATCATCAGTATTCACAGTTTCTTGATTCATTAATTCCAAACATATATTGTATGCTTTTGTTACATGACCCTTTCTAGCCTGCAATGATGATTCTTTTGCTCTATATTCCATGTGTTTGTCATCTACGTTAATTTCCTCATTTTCACCTATAATGCAATGTATTAAATTCAACTTAATAAATAACACTGATTATGTACTTAATTATGCTCTTTATAAAGGTAAATATTACAACTTACCTTTGAATAAATCCTAGTTACTTGAGCTTAGCAATTACATGTAAGAAAATTATAATATAAACTTTAATTATACATTAATATGTTAGCTACACTTGAGCTTAGCAATTACACATATAAGAAAATTAGAATATAAATTTTAAATACACATTAATATAATCTTAGCCAGACTTGGCTTATCCTTGCCAGATTCAGATTTGGCTTAGCAAAATTAATATTGTACAAATACACTAATATAAATTTCCCAGCCAAATTTGGGTTTTCAAAATTAATTTTTTTAAAAACATACCAATTTTTAAAACCTTGCCAGGCTTTTGGCTTGCCAAAAAAATATACACATTTCCTAATATAAATTTCCCAAACAGGCCCGGGTTTTGGGAAAAATAATTATACAATTTTTTTTTTTTTTATTATCACACTGGCCCATTCCCACCAAGGGGAGGGTGGCCCCAAAAAAAAAAACTTTCACCAACATTCACTCCATCGTCTTGCCAAAGGGGTGCTTTTTCACTAAGTTTTTTTTAAAATTTCAACATTAAAAACCCCCCCTTCAGAGTGCAGGGGAAAGTACTTCCCCCTCCAGGGGCTCAAGTCCGGCCTGCCGGGTTTTCCCGAATCCCTTTTATAAATGTTTCTTTGCTCACAATCCAACAGCACGTCAAGTATTAAAAACCATTTGTCTCCATTCACTCCTATCAAACACGCTCACGCATGCCTGCTGGAAGTCGAAGCCCCTCGCACACAAAACCTCCTTTACCCCTCCCTCCAACCCTTCCTAGCCGACCCCTACCCGCCTTCCTTCCACTAACAGACTGATACACTCTTGAAGTCATTCTGTTCGCTCCATTCTCTCTACATGTCCGAACCACCTCAACAACCCTTCCTCAGCCCTCTGGACAACAGTTTTGGTAATCCCGCACCTCCTCCTAACTTCCAAACTACGAATTCTCTGCATTATATTCACACCACACATTGCCCTCAGACACGACATCTCCACTGCCTCCAGCCTTCTCCTCGCCTGCAACATTCATCACCCACGCTTCACACCCATATAAGAGCGTTGGTAAAACTATACTCTCATACATTTCCCTCTTTGCCTCCAAGGACAAAGTTCTTTGTCTCCACAGACTCCTAAGTGCACCACTCACTCTTTTTCCTCATCAATTCTATGATTCACCTCATCTTTCATAGACCCATCCGCTGACACGTTCCACTCCCAAATATCTGAATACGTTCACCTCCTCCATACTCTCTCCCTCCAATCTGATATTCAATCTTTCATCACCTAATCTTTTGTTATCCTCATAACCTTACTCTTTCCTGTATTCATCTTTAATTTTCTTCTTTTGCACACCCTACCAAATTCATCCACCAATCTCTGCAACTTCTCTTCAGAATCTCCCAAGAGCACAGTGTCATCAGCAAAGAGCAGCTGTGACAAACTCCACTTTGTGTGTGATTCTTTATCTTTTAACTCCACGCCTCTTGCCAAGACCCTCGCATTTACTTCTCTTACAATCCCATCTATAAATATATTAAACAACCACGGTGACATCACACATCCTTGTCTAAGGCCTACTTTTACTGGGAAAAATTTCCCTCTTTCCTACGTACTCTAACTTGAGCCTCACTATCCTCGTAAAAACTCTTCACTGCTTTCAGTAACCTACCTCCTACACCATACACTTGCAACATCTGCCACATTGCCCCCCTATCCACCCTGTCATACGCCTTTTCCAAATCCATAAATGCCACAAAGACCTCTTTAGCCTTATCTAAATACTGTTCACTTATATGTTTCACTGTAAACACCTGGTCCACACACCCCCTACCTTTCCTAAAGCCTCCTTGTTCATCTGCTATCCTATTCTCCGTCTTACTCTTAATTCTTTCAATTATAACTCTACCATACACTTTACCAGGTACACTCAACAGACTTATCCCCCTATAATTTTTGCACTCTCTTTTGTCCCCTTTGCCTTTATACAAAGGGACTATGCATGCTCTGTCGATCCCTAGGTACCTTACCCTCTTCCATACATTTATTAAATAATTGCACCAACCACTCCAAAACTATATCCCCACCTGCTTTTAACATTTCTATCTTTATCCCATCAATCCCGGCTGCCTTACCCCCTTTCATTTTACCTACTGCCTCACGAACTTCCCCCACACTCCACAACTGGCTCTTCCTCACTCCTACAAGATGTTATTCCTCCTTGCCTATACACGAAATCACAGCTTCCCTATCTTCATCAACATTTAACAATTCCTCAAAATATTCCCTCCATCCTTCCCAATACCTCTAACTCTCCATTTAATAACTCTCCTCTCCTATTTTTAACTGACAAATCCATTTGTTCTCTAGGCTTTCTTAACTTTTTTAATCTCACTCCAAAACTTTTTCTTATTTTTAACAAAATTTGTTGATAACATCTCACCCACTCTCTCATTTGCTCTCTTTTTACATTGCTTCACCACTCTCTTAACTTCTCTCTTTTTCTCCATATACTCTTCCCTCCTTGCATCACTTCTACTTTGTAAAAACTTCTCATATGCTAACTTTTTCTCCCTTACTACTCTCTTTACATCATCATTCCACCAATCGCTCCTCTTCCCTCCTGCACCCACTTTCCTGTAACCACAAACTTCTGCTGAACACTCTAACACTACATTTTTAAACTACCCCATACCTCTTCGACCCCATTGCCTATGCTCTCATTAGCCCATCTATCCTCCAATAGCTGTTTATATCTTACCCTAACTGCCTCCTCTTTTAGTTTATAAACCTTCACCTCTCTCTTCCCTGATGCTTCTATTCTCCTTGTATCCCATCTACCTTTACTCTCAGTGTAGCTACAACTAGAAAGTGATCTGATATATCTGTGGCCCCTCTATAAACATGTACATCCTGAAGTCTACTCAACAGTCTTTTATCTACCAATACATAATCCAACAAACTACTGTCAATTTCGCCCTACATCATATCTTGTATACTTATTTATCCTTTTTTTCTTAAAATAATGTATTACCTATAACCAAACCCCCTTCTATACAAAGTTCAATCAAGGGCTCCCATTATCATTTACACCTGGCACCCCAAACTTACCTACCACACCCTCTCTAAAAGTTTCTCCTACTTTGCATTCAAGTCCCCTACCACAATTACTCTCTCACTTGGTTCAAAGCTCCTATACATTCACTTAACATCTCCCAAAATCTCTCTCCTCCTCTGCAATTCCTCTCTTCTCCAGGTGCATACACGCTTATTATGACCCACTTCTCGCATCCAACCTTTACTTTAATCCACATAATTCTTGAATTTACATTCATATTTTCTTTTCTCCTTCCATAACTGATCATTTAACATTACTGCTACCCTTTTCCCTTTTGCTCTAACTCCCCTCAGATACTCCAATTTAATCCCATTTATTTCCCCCCACTGAAACTCTCCTACCCCCCTTCAGCTTTGTTTCGCTTAGGGCCGGACATCCAACTTCTTTTCATTCATAACATCAGCAATCCCTCTGTTTCTTGTCACCGCACTACATCCACGCACATTAAGCAACCCCAGTTTTATAAATTTTTTCTTCTTCTCTTTTTTAGTAATTGTATTTCAGGAGAAGGGGTTACTAGCCCATTGCTCCCGGCCCTTTTAGTCGCCATACGACACGCATGGCTTACGGAGGAAAGATTTTTTTTCCACTTCCCCATGGACAATAGAAGAAATAAAAAAGAACAAGAAACTATTTAGAAAAAAAGGAGAAAAACCTAGATGTATGTATATATATATATGCATGTGCGTGTCTGTGAAGTGTGACCAAAGTGTAAATAGGAGTAGCAAGATTACCCTGTTATCTTAGCGTGTTTATGAGACAGAAAAAGAAAAACCCCAAAACTAAATACAAAATTAAGGTTTTTGTTTCCCGTTTGGGCGGGGTAGTATTCCCCTGGGGGTTTCTTCCCCCTTTAAAAATTTCGAATTTGTTAAAAAATTTTTTTAAAAAACCCAAAAAATCCTTGAGGGGCCCCCAAAACTTGTATTTTTTCCCCAAAAAACCCCTAACAATTTTTAAAAAAAATTTTTTGGTGCGGGGGCCGGGGTAAAGGGAACCGGGGCCAAATTAAAATTTTAAGTTTTTGGGGAAAACCAGGCTTGGTGTTGTGCCCACCCCGGGCAGGGACCCCCATGGGGACTATCCCTTCTGTTTTTCCCAACTTTTTAATAAAAGGAGGCCAAACCGGGGCCCCCAAACAAGGGGCCCCCAAAGGCAACATTGGGGGGAAAATTAATTTAAACCGGGGTTTGTAACAAAGGGTTCTACAAAATTTTGGTCCCAAAACCCCCCCAATTTAAATTAAATTTTTTAATTTCTAAAAAAGGTTTAAAAACACCAGTTAAAAAGGCCCCCAAAAAAGTAAAATTTTTCCCCCAAAAAAACTCTGGGCCCTAATAAATTTAAAAAGAAAATTTTTTTAAAAAATTACCAAGGGAATTTTTGGGGGACATATTTAAAAAAAATGTCCCCCTTGTTTAAAATTAATTTAAAGATTTCCCAATAACAAATAAATTAACCAAAAAAGGTAATTTTAAAAATTTTTGGTTAAGTTTAAAAAAAAATTAAACCCTTTTTTAAAAAAAATTTTAAATTTAAAACACTCACCAGTCTGGGATTACTGTGTGTCTTGTACAAAACCCCCCTGTCAAATTTCAAAAAAAAATTTAACTGGCCAGAATCTAAACAAAAACATAACATCTTATCTGAGTTTCCCGGGAGTGTCCTGTCCATCGTTTAAAGCTAATTATACAGGGCTGCACATAACAATTTTCGGCTAATATTTGAGAATTTTTACGTAAATTAAAACCCTAGGCAACGAAAATTATGCACTTCTTAGCGTGCCTGTACCACATTCTAAAAAAATGGGGTCCCCCCTGTCTTAGTGCGGCGCAGGCCCCCTCTTGTTTTCTCTTTTTTTAAAAATACACTTTGAGCAAAGTAATGTATTAATAGGATTTTTACATTTAAATTACCGCAAATTTTTGGGAATTTTTTTCCCAAAAAGTGGGTGCTTTAAATCACAAGGAAATTAACGGGAAAAAAACCTGGAGTCACTAGGGGCCCCGGAAACAGGAGGGCTAAGATGAGGAGGTGGTATGGAAAGTCTTTCACCAACATGTTAGGGACCAACAGAAAGAGAGAGAGAGAGAGAGAGAGAGAGATAGAGAGAGTGAGAGAAAAGAGAGAGAAGGAGGAGAGAGAGGAGGGGGAGAAAAGGGGAGAGAGAGACAGACAAGTTGACCCCAGATTGCTGGAAAATGTGAGACCAGCAGGCAGTACCTAAAACTCGCTCTTCGGCACTGCCTGTACAGTGTAAGTCCTTTTGGGGAAAAGGGGAAAAAAATGTAGTCCTGTTGAAAAAAAGAAGAGCAGGGCAAAAACAGCAACTAAACCAGTGTCACTGCTGTCAATCACTGGCAAGACCCTTGAGACAATAATCTCAAAAAAATGAAGTTTTTTTGATTTCACTCCTACTTTGTGACCGTCAAAGACATCGGGAAAAGGTTACCCTTTGTGATTTTTGGGGAAACCTCCCCACTAAGTGGCCCCGCACGGGAAAGAATCCAAGTCAGCTGGTGGTACAGGACATTGCGGGTGCTTTGGGGAAACGGGTGTGCACCAGGGGCCTCTTAGCAAAACGCAAGCCGGGGAATTGCAGGCTTACCTATGTCTCCTCATGTTTACCTTCTGGTAGATCTCAAAGGCGTTCTAAATTTGAGGGAATAGTTAGACCCTTTTGGGACAAGTGTTCCAAAAGAAGTTGCTGGGACCATTGTTTTGGAAGTCTACTTAAATGACTTCTTAACCATTCCAGAATCCCATTTTTGCAAACTGTAACGGGGCTTCACTTACCAAAGGAAGAAATAAAAAGGCTCTGAGTACATCAGTCACGAGAAAAGAGAAATTTCGCTGGGAAAAAAGATGACAATAACATTTGCACCTGAGAAAACAAATGATGTGCTTTTAAGGCACCATGAGGGTAATGCCGGGCAGTGTAAGGGATGAAGGGGGGGTGGGCACTGGGGAGAAGTTGATGCCCTTGGGGAAAAAAATTTTTGCTCCAAATGCCCCCTGGAACCCGTGGAAACCTTCCCCGAGGCCGCCGGAAAGCTTACGCACTTCGGTACCGCACTGTTGACAGTGGGGGTTGCAAAATTCTGTACGAGGAAAAAGGTATGCCCACACCTAGGAGTCCATTTCTTGGTTTGCCTGCCCTCCCTCCCCCCCCCCCACTCTCATCTGCGATGTTTGCAGGTAGGAAAGAGAAGGCGTCATTCCTCGTCGGACCGCCTGGATAGTCTGCATTTAGCAGGCTTCAACAAAAGGAGGGAGTGAGTGGCCTTACTGTTATAAGCAAATCAATATGGCAAAGTCCACATTTGGATTCACTTCAAAGGGGACAGTGTGATGAAAGTTTCATACCACAAGACGGGAGAAAGCAGCAATTTCATTGGTTTTCCCCTTCTCCGAACATCACTTCTCGAGATCATTTACCCCCAGGATGCTTGAGTATGGAACACATTTACAACATTATGATGTCAACGAGGTAAAGTCAGTGAAAAAAAATTGCGGGCCCAGATGGCCCCAACTTTATCCTGCCCCCTACTTTGTTTGTCTATAAAAATTTTTAAAAATGCCCCAAAATGACTGATGTGGGTAACAGCTCTTAGTTTGTAAATAAAGTTAGGAATCCTTTAACCTGTAAATATTTTGTCAAAAAGCAGGGTCCTTAAACCTTGTCAAACCCCGGTAGAGAGAGAGAGGGGGGGAGGGAGGGGGGGGGGGAAAGGGGGGGGGGGGGTTTAAGACCCGGGGACCCTATTTCCCCTTAGTAGTTCGAAACAGGACAAAACAAAGGCCACTTGGAGCTTGGCCCTTGGTCTGAGCTTCGAAACATAGTAGAGTTACAACGGGGAAGAAGAAGAAAGAGTAGGATTGGAGGGCCAAACTACAAAAGAAGGGAACTCGGCCTGAGGGAAATTTTCCCAATGAGGGCAGTGGGGAAAAAAACTCTTGGGAAATCTGTTAAAAGAAATGATGGAACTGGACAACGAAAAAGCAATGAGGCAGACGAGAGGTTGGTTCCAAGGGAACAGAAAAAATGGGAAAACCAGAACGAACCTTGGTTACCCCAAAGGGGCAAGAGGCCAAAACTAAATGCGCTGGAGAATGGAAAAAGTTTAGAAAAAAAAAGACCAACAAATAAGGAGATTAGTCGGGGAAAAAGCCAAAAAAAATATGCACAAAAGGAAGAGGCCCGCGGGAACAAAAAATGACTAGCCGAAAACAAGTCTGATTGTCGTTGTCAGCCACCCCAGGAGGAAACGGCAGCAAGGACTAGGGATAGGCTAGGGGAAGGAAAGGGGGGGAGCACCAGGAAAAGACGAGGGGAGATGTTAAAAGGGTTAACAGAAATTTTTAAGGAATTTTCATGGGCCCGAAGGATTCCGGGCGCCGGGGTGATGAGGTAAACTAACAATAATACACAGCCCCAGGAGAAGGGAAGGGAAAACCGTTCCAAACCTTCTGGGGTTGTACGACAAGTTGACGGGTAAGAAAAAGGAAAAAAGGGGTGGGTAGATTTGCATTTTTCTTGGTGGAGAAGGCTTTTTTTCACAGTTCCCCCAAAAGGGTGGGGGCAAAGACTAGGGATCAGGCGGTAAACTTGAAAAACCCCTGCAAGGGTTTAAAAAATACTTGACAGAAAAGGCACAACGAGTCATGGTATAAAAGAGGTGTCAGAGTGGGCCGTGAAGGTGGAGTTTCACACAGATCAGTCCTTGGATATGCTGTTTCCGGTTATGTGAAAGAATGACAGAAGGGGGCGGGTCAAAAAATGTCCCCGTTTCAGACAATGTGAAGCTAATGAGGAGAATTCAATCGGATTGATCAGGGAGGAGCAAAGGGATCCGACAGCTGCAAGCCTGGTCAGCAAAATAGCTCCTGGATTTTAAGCTTGTTTAAAATCTTTATGATGCACCCCAATCCCTTTGTGGGAGCAGTCAAACGATTCCCGAGGGTACATAATGGGTCCAGGGACTGGCCCCAAAATTTTGGTAGGTGAACAAGTTTTCAAGGTAGTGAACAGTTTACATGTTTAATCTGGGCGCGTTTTTATGATATATTATTTATGATTTTTTTTAACACACTTGTCGTTTCCCCCAAGATAGGGGGGCCGAAAAAGAAAAATTTTCATCATCATTCATCCATCCTGTCTTGCCAGACGCATGTTACATACACTATAAAAAAGGAAATTAACCCCCCACCTTCAGATTGCAAGCACTGTACTTCCCTCCCCGGACTCAAGCCGGGCCTGTGGTTTCCCCGAATTCCTTCATAAAGTTCTTGCTTACACTGAAAAAGCACGCAAGTCCCAAAAAACCCTTTGTCCCATTTTCTCCTGTCTAACACAACGCACGCTTTCAGGTTTTGCCCCTGCACCAAAACCCCCTTTACCCCCCCCCTCCCAAACCTTTCCCAGGCCCCCCCTACCATGCCTTCCCTCCACTATAGTTTGTATCTTGATATTCTATTTTGTTCCTACCTCTTACATGTCCAAACCATTTTTAAAAACCCCTTTCAGCCCTCTGGAAATAATTTTTTAAAAAATCCCCCCCCTCCCCTAAAACTCCAAAATACGAATTTTTTGCTTATATTTACACCACCATTGCCCTAGACATGTCATCTCCCCTGCCTCCCGCCTTTCCCTTTTTGCAAAAATTCACAACTCATACCCCAACCTAACAAGGCCATTTGGATAACTATACCTCATACATTCCCTCTTTGCTTTCATGGATAATTCTTTTTTTCTCCACAGACTTAGTGAACCCCTCTCTTTCTCCACTCGTCGTCCTATGATTCCCTCATCCCTTTATGACCCATTGCGACACCCCTCCACTCCCAAAAAATTGAACACATTCCCTCCTCCCTACTCTCTCCCCCAACTGTATCCAAACTTTGTTACTAAATTTTTAGTTTTTCCCTCCCCTATTTTTTCCTATATTCACTTTTTTAAATTCCATTTTTTTTAAAACTACCCAAAAATCATCAACCAACCCCTGCAACTTCCTTTGAATTTCCCAAAGCACAGTGTCATCACAAAGAACAACTGTGACAACTCCCACTTTGGGGTTTGATTCTTTACTTTTAACCCCCCATTTGCCAAACACCGAACATTTACTTCTTTTATTCTCCATCTATAAAAATATTGAACAACCATGGTGACATCACCACCCTGTTTAAGGCCCACTTTTTGGGAAATAATCCCACCTCTCTCCAAAATACTCCCGCCTGAGCCTCACTACCTCGAAAAAATTTTTCACTGCTTTTAATAACCTCCTCCTATTCCAAACATTTGAACATCTGCCACATTGCCCCCCCATCCACCTTTTCAAATCCACAAATGCCACATAAACTCTTTACCCCTTACCCAAAAAACTGTTCAATTGTTTTTACGTAAACCTTTGGGTTTCACACCCATTTTCTAAAGCCCCTTGTTCATCTGTTATTTGGTCTCCGTCTTTTTCAGTTCTATCAAAAATAACTACTACACTTTCCAAAGGTCTATCAACAGATTATTCCCCTATAATTTTTTTTAACCCTTTTCGTCCCTTTGCCTTTATACAAAGGAAAATATGCAGCTATTTGCCCAAACCCTAGGTACCTTTTTTCCCTTCCATACATTTATTTAAAAAAAAAAAAACAAACCACTCCATAACTAACTCCCCTGCTTTTTAAATTTTAATTTACCTCTTTTAATCCCCGTGTCTTCCCCCTTTTTATTTACTCACTGCCCCACGCACTTTTCCCCCCACTACAACTGGTTCTTCATACTCCTACAAAATTTATCCCCCTTCCCCATACACGAAATCACAGCTTCCCCATCTTCATCAAATTTTTAAAATTCCTCAAAATATTCCCCCCACTTCCGATATCTCTAATTCTGCATTTAAAAACCCCTTTTTTTCCTATTTTTAAAATACAAATCCATTCTTTTCCCCAGGTTTTTTTCAACGTATTAGTTCCTCCAAAAACTTTTTCTTTTTTTCAACATAATTTGTTGATAACATCTCACCCACTCTCTCATTTGTTCTCTTTTTACATTGCTTCACCACTCTTTTAGCCTCTCTTTCTCTCTCCACATACTCTTCCCTCCTTGCATCACTTCTACTTTGTAAAAACTTCTCATATGCTAAATTTTTCTCTCTTACTACTCTCTTTACATCATCCTTCCACCAATCGCTCTTCTTGGCTCCCACACCCACTTTCCTGTAACCACAAACTTCTGCTGAACATTTTAACACTATTTTCTTACACTTACACCATACATCTACCCTATTGCCTGTATTCTCACTAGCCCATCTATCCTCCAACAGTTGTTTATATTTTACCCTAACTGTCTCCTACTTTAGTTTATAAACCTTCACTTCTCTCTTACTTGCTGCTTCTATTTTCGTTGTATCCCAGCTACCTTTTACTCTCACTGTAGCTACAACTAAAAGGTGATCTGATATATCTGTGGCCCCTCTATAAACATGTACATCCTGAAGTCTACCCAACAATCTTTTATCTACCAATACGCAGTCCAACAAACTACTGTCATTTCGCCCTACATCATATCTTGTATACTTATTTATCCTCTTTTTTTTAAATATGTGTTACCTATAACCAAACCCCTTTCTATACAAAGTTCAGTCAAATGCTCCCCATCATCATTTACACCTGGCACCCCAAACTTACCTACCACACCCTCTCTAAATGCTTCTCCTACTTTAGCATTCAGGTTCACTACCACAATTACTCTTTCACTTGGTTCAAAAGTTTCTACACACTCGCTTAATTAACATCTATCAAAAATCTCTCTCTCTCCTCTACACTCCACTTTTCTCCAGGTGCATACACACTTATTATGACCCGCTTTTCACATCCGACCCTTATTTTAATCCACATAATCCTTGAATTTATCCATTTATATTCCCTCTTTTCCCTCCATAACTGACCCTTCAACATTATTGCTAGCCCTTCCTTAGCTCTAACTCTCTCAGATACTCCTGACTTAATCCCATTTATTTCTCCTCACTGAAACTCACCTACTCCCTTCAGCTTGTTTTCCTTAGAGCAGAACATCCAACATCCTTTCATTCATAACCTTTGCAATATCTTCTTTCTTATCATCCGCACTACATCCACGCACATTCAAACATTCCTGTTTTATAAAGTTCTTCTTTTTCTTCTTTTTAGTAATTTATACAGGAGAAGGGGTTACTAGCCCATTGCTCCCGGCATCTAGTGGCCTCCTACGACACGCATGGCTTACGGAGGAAGAATTCTGTTCCACTTTTCCATGGATAACAATAAACAGAAAGAACAGGAAGAAAATAGAAGAAAACCCAAAGGGGTGTGTATATATATGCTTGTACATGCATGTATAGTGTGACCTAAGTGTAAGTAGCAGTAGCAAGACGTACCTGCAACCTTGTCGAATTTATGGGACAGAAAAAGACACCAGCAATCCTACCATCATGTAAAACAATTACAGGCTTATGTTTCACAATCATTGGGTAGGACGATAGTACCTCCCTGGGTGGTTGCTGTCTACCAACCGAGTCACACACACACACACACACACACACACACATGAAGAGCAGGCCAAGAGCTCGACTCGACCCCTGCAACTCAACTAGGTGAGTACAACTAAGGTACGACACACACACCACACACACACAACAGACACACACATAACACACACACACACACACACACACACACACATACACACACCTGTAGCGCAGTGGTCAGCGCAGTGGTCAGCGCAGCCGGCTCACAACCGATTGGTCCCGGGTTCGTATCCCGGGCAGGGAGAGACGTATGAGCAAGTCTCCTTACACCCGTTGCCTCTGTTCACCTAGCAGTAAATAGGTACCTGGGTGTTAGTCGACTGTTGTGGGTCGCATCCTGGGGGAGAGTCAATGCTACAATATCTGAGACTCAAACTCCCTCAAATAACCTAATTGCTCTCACTCAGCGAGTGAGAACCAGTGAAACAAGGGGTCACAATCTGAAGTTGAAGACCCAGAAGAGTCAAATGGATGTTAGGAAGTATTTCTTCAGTCATAGAGTAGTCAGGAAGTGGAATAGCCTAGCAGGTGAGGTAGTGGAGGCAGGAGCCATACATAAATTTAAGATGAGGTATGATAAAGCTCATGGAGCAGGGAGAGAGAGGACCCAGTAGTACTCAGTGAAGAGGCAGGGCCAGGAGCTGAGTCTCGACTCCTGCAACCACAATTTAGTGAGTACAATTAGGTGAGTACACACACACAGGCCCCGTGGCCTGGCTGGCAAAGCTCTCACTTCACACGCGGAGAGCCACGGTTCGATTCCCGGCGGGGTGGACACATTTCGACGCGTTTCCTTACAACTGATGTCCTGTTCACCTAGAAGCAAATAGGTACCTGGGAGTTAGCCGATTGCTGTGGGTCGCATCCTGGGGGACAAAATTGAGGACCCCAATGGAAATAAGACAGACAGTCCTCGATGACACACTGCCTTTTTTAGGTTATCCTGGATCTACCTGGAGTCTACCTGGAGGGAATTCCGGGGATCAACGTCCCCGCGGCCCGGTCCACGACCAGGCCTCCCGGTGGATCAGGGCCTGATCAACGAGGCTGTTACTGCTGGCCGCACATAATCCAACGTACGAACCACAGCCCGGCTGATCCGGCACCGTCTTTAGGTATCTGTCCAGCTCCCTCTTGAAGACAACCAGGGGTCTTCCCGTAATGCCCCTTATTGCTGGTGGGAGGCTGTTGAACAGTCTTGGGCCCCGGACACTTATTGTGTTTTCTCTTAGTGTACCAGTGACGCCCCTACTTTTCACTGGGGGTATGTTGCATCGCCTGCCAAGTCTTTTGCTTTCGTATGGAGTGATTGCTGTGTGCATATTAGGGACCAGTCCCTCCAGAATCTTCCAGGTGTAGATTATGATATATCTCTCTCGCCTGCGCTCTAGTGAGTACAAGTCAAGTGCTTCCAGGCTCTCCCAGTAGTTAAGGTGTTTGATGGAACTTATACGTGCAGTAAAGGTTCTCTGTACATTCTCTAGCTCTGCAATTTCACCTGCCTTGAATGGGGATGTTAATGTACAGCAGTATTCCAGCCTAGAAAGAATAAGTGATTTAAAAAGGATCATCATTGGCTTAGCATCTCTTGTCTTGAATGCTCTCATTATCCATCCTATCAGTTTCCTAGCAGATGTGATAGTGGCATTGTTGTGATCCTTGAAGGTGAGATCCTCTGACATTACCACTCCCAGGTCTCTCACATTACTTTTCCTCTCTATTGTGTGATTGGAGTTTGTAGTATACTCAGTTCTAGTTATTATTTCCTCCAGTTTTCCATAACGGAGTAGTTGGAATTTGTCTTCATTGAACATCATATTTTTCTCCGTTGCCCATTGGAAAACTTGGTTTATATCTTCTTGGAGGTTAACAGTGTCCTCAATGGATGACACTCTCATGCAGATCCTAGTATCGTCTGCAAAAGATGATACAGCGCTGTGGTTTACATCTCTGTCTATGTCTGATATGAGAATAAGGAACAGGATAGGTGCGAGTACTGTGCCTTGTGGGACAGAGCTCTTCACTATGGCAGCATCTGATTTAACTCTGTTTACCACTACTCTTTGTGTGCGATTGGTTAGAAAGTTGAAGATCCATCTGCCTACTTTGCCGGTTATCCCTTTAGCACGCATTTTGTGTGCTATTACACCATGGTCGCACTTGTCAAAGGCTTTTGCAAAGTCTGTGTATACTACATCCGCATTGTTTGTTTTCCAGCGCATCTAGGACCGTATCATAGTGGTCAAGCAGTTGCGAAAGGCAGGAGCGACCTGCTCTGAAACCATGTTGCCCTGGGTTGTGCAATTTTTGGGAGTCCAGGTGGTTTGCTATCCTGCTTCTTAGAACTCTTTCAAAGATTTTTATGATGTGGGACGTTAAAGCTATTGGTCTACAGTTCTTAGCTACTGCTTTGCTGCCACCTTTATGGAGTGGGGCTATATCTGTTGTTTTTAGTGACTGTGGAATCTCGCCTGTGTCTAAGCTCCTTCTCCATAGCATACTTAGGGCCCGTGAGAGGGGTTTCTTGCAGTTTTTAATGAACACCGAGTTCCACGAGTCTGGGCCTGGGGCTGAGTGCATGGGCATGTCGTCGATGGCTTTCTCAAAGTCTAGTGGAGTTAGTTATGTCATAAATCTGGCCTACATTGGCAGGGTTTTGAGGCTCATTCATGAAAAAATTGTTTGGATCATCTATCTTTAAACTGGTTAGTGGCTCACTGAACACTGAGTCATACTGCAATTTCAGTATCTCGCTCATTTCTTTGTTGTCGTCAGTGTAGGATCCATCTTGTCTGAGCAGGGGCCCTATACTAGAAGTGGTTGTTGACTTGTTTTTGGCGTATGAAAAGAAATATTTCGAATTTCTTTCAATTTCATTAATCGCTTTTAGCTCCTCTTGTCTCTCCTGGATCCTGTATGAGTCCTTTAACTTCAGCTCAATATTTTCCACTTCCCTGGTTAGCACTACCTTCCGTGTATCAGATAATCTGGCATTCTTGAGGAGCTCAATGATTCTTCGTCTTCTCCTGTAGAGGGAGCGTCTCTCTCCAGTTTACTTCTTCTTTTCTTTTGTATTATAGGAATATATCTTGAACATACTTCAGCTACCAGGAGGGTGATCTTTTCGAGGCATTGGTTCGGGTCTATGTAATTTAAGATATCCTCCCAGCATGTTTCATTTAGGGCATAGTTTACCTGATCCCAGATGATGTTCTTGTTGTTGAAGTTGAATTTGGTGAAGGTACCCTCATAACTGTGCTGATCAGGGTGGCTAACCTTCCTGGGTTAAAAATCCGAACGAAATCTTATCTTATCTTCACACAGAGAGTTGTAATGCTTTATTTACAGTGAGCAAAGTCAGGGTATTTTTCCAGAATGGTCTGTAATATACCACTGTGGATAAAATACTTAGATATATCTTGAACATTTCTGAGTGAGTTGTCTCTAAATTCATTAATTTTATCACACTCCAGTACATAATGACGCAGGGTGTGACAATAGTCCATCTGGCAAAGTTTACATTTCGTTTGGTCTACATCTGGTGGTGGTGATTTAACCTGCCAAAGATACTTGTAACCCAGCCGGAGCCGGGCGGTAGTGACATCCAAGAGTCTGCTTATTTTGTTGGATGCACCATAGACATGTGGCTCCTCCTGCATGATAGAATGATGACAGATGGACTCACTGGTGTCAGTCTCCCTGAATCTTAAGTCAATAAAATTCAGTTGAAGTTCTTTTCGTATTAGCCATTCATATATAAAAAAAAAAAAACTCATGTGCTGTTACCAATTATTGCAACACTGTTTAACAAGTGTGTTGAGTCGTCAACCTTCCA
The DNA here is from genome assembly GCF_026875155.1 of Cherax quadricarinatus. Taxonomy (NCBI): domain Eukaryota; kingdom Metazoa; phylum Arthropoda; class Malacostraca; order Decapoda; family Parastacidae; genus Cherax; species Cherax quadricarinatus. Next base: position 64,216,570 of record NC_069401.1, on the reverse strand, counting down.
TCCACACTCAAGACAGCAGTGTTATCCCGAGCCTTAAAGGAGGTGATCTAACTCATCTGAACAACTATACACCTATTTCAAACTTGCCCTTTCTAAAATATTCGAAAAAAATAATACGCAAACGACTTTACTCCTACCTTATATCCAACAGCATATTTAACCCTTGCCAGTTTGAGTTTAGACCAAAAAAAAAAAAATATACGAATGATGGGATTATACAAATGTCGTCGATAAAAATGAATTTCCACTCGATCACTTCATTGACCTACGGAAAGCGTTTGACAGAGTGGATCACAGTGTCTTGCACCTAAAACTAAATCATTACGGCGTCAGAGAATATTCCCTCGATTACCTAAAATCTTATCTTAACGAGGGACACTGGTATGTATACGCAAATGGAGTCAACTCCACTATCCAGCCTGTAGCTGTTGGAGTGCCCCAAGGCCAGCTCCTGTTTCTCATCTACATCAATGATCTCCCCAGTGCATCTCAACTCCTTAAGGCTCTGTTTCCAAATAGCATGAAGTATGTTTTGTCTATGTTGAGAGTGAGTTCGTTGGTCATCATCCAAGCAAATATTTTTAGCAGTTCGTTGTGTACAGTGTCTTTAAGTATAGCTGGGTTTGAGTGGGAGTAGACATAAGTAGTGTCGTCTGCGAATACAATTGTTTAAATATCCAGCTTAACATATTGACAAACAGTTCCCCTATTACAAGACACACTGAGGGTAAATTTCTGGGTCTTCTCCTTGACTGTAATCTTAAATTTCATTCCCATATCCAGCATATATCCAAGAAAATATCCAAATCGGTAGGCATCCCTTCCAAGATACGATACTATGTGCCCCCAAACAACACTCCTTTCCCTATAACACTCTTTAATATATCCCTACCTAATGGTATTTGTACCTGGGGATCAACAACAGCCAACCACCCTAAACCTTTAATAACCCAACAAAAAGCTGCTGTGCGGATGATACCAACTCCTGTGCTAGACAGCACACCCCACCACTTTACAAAAGCCTGAATCTACTAAATACATGAGACTTAAGTAGTTATTATGTATTAAGTCTGCCCGAAATGCCCCGACGTGATAGTGACTATCTTTGTACTTATCTAATCAAAATTGTAAATACACATTGTCATCCTGCAAAGAAATAAAATATTTATCTTATCTTTATCTTTATTGTTCTCAAACTGTTGACTGATAGGACAAGATTGTAATCTACTCCCTCTTCGAAAGCATATAACTTAGCCAGTTCATCAGTTCTATCATGCATCTGAAGACCAGCGTGAGATTTAGTTCCCAGCATGTGCACTCTGACTCCACTGTCCACAATCGTACCATTCCTGTCTGGCTTCTGACACAAGCATGCCACAATTCATACTGAATGAGTTGAGAGCATTTATGGGTGAAAATCAGTTACAATTAAAGTATCAACCTTAGATAAATAGACGCTTTTCTTTTTTAACAGGGTTTGACAAGGTTAAGGATCCCTAGCTTTATTGACAAGCTATTTACAGGTTAAGGATTCATAACTTTATTGACAAGTTAAGAGCTGTTACCTACATCAGTTCATTTGAAAGCATTTTCATTGTCATGAGACATACAAGTAGAGAACAGGATGAAATTGGAGCAATCTGTGGGCCAGCATTTTCATATGATCAACTGACTTCATCTCGTTGACATAAAGGGTACAGCCAGAGTGAAGTTGCTGCTTTCTGCCCGTCTTGTGGTATAGAAGCTTGCGTCACGCTGTCTTCGAAGTGGATCCAAGTGTGGTACTTTGACAATATTGGCCTTGTACATAGCAGTAAGGCCACCCACATCCCTCCTGTGTTGAAGACTCTGCTGAAATATCAGATCTATCAAGGATGGGTCCAGGCGAGAGAAGAGACGTCTTGCTCTGTTCTCTACTTTGTCGAGCAGTCGCAGATGACGGTGGGGGGGAGGCAAACCAAGTAAGTGGAGCATACTCAAGTTGTGAGCGTACTTTTGCCTAGTACAGAATCTTGCAACCCCTACTGTCACGCAGATGCGAGATACGGCGAAGTGCTGTAAGCTTCCTGGCTGCTTTGTTTGCAAGATTTACAACGTGGTTCCTCATGGTCAGTTTGGAGTCAAATTTCACCCCAAGGATATCAACTTCTTCCCCAGGTGCCAACACCCTCCCTTTCATCCGTACTACTGCACCGGCATTGCCATCATGGTGCCTAGAGACGATCATCATTTGTGTTTTCTCAGGTGCAAATGTTACTTACTATCTATTTCCCCATGCTGATATAGCTCATAGCTGGTGACTGATGTAGCTTAGAGCAGCTGGCATTTCTTCTCTTGGATAAGTGAATGTCAGTGTACAGTCGTCTGCAAATGCATGGGATTTTGGGATGAGATGAAGAAGGTCATTGCAGTGGACATTCCATAACAATGGTCCTAGCACACTTCCTTGTGAAACACTTGCCCCAATAGGATGTCTTGCTGATTCCGTTCTATTGAGAACTACACTTAGAGATCTACCATGAAGGTAGTCACTGAAGAGACATAGCATAGAGCTTGCAATTCCCAGAGATTGCAGTTTTGCTAAGAGGCCCTGGTGCCACACCCGGTCGAAAGCACCAGCAATGTCTAGTGCTACCTCACAGCTGACTTTGGATTCATCCAGTGACTGGTGCCACTTAGTGGAGAGGTTTAACAACAGATCAGCAATAGAGTAGCCTTTCCTGAAGCCAAATTGACGGTCACAAAGTAGTGAGTGGTAGTCAAAAAACTCTGTCATTTTCTTGAGATTATTGTCTCAAGGATCTGGCCAGTGATTGACAGCAGTGACACTGGTCTGTAGCTGCTGATTTCTGCTCTGGTCTACTTTTTGTGAACAGGGACTACATTTGCCTCTTTCCACAGAGAAGGCCAATTACACTGTACTAGGCAGTGCTGAAAGTTGCAAGTTAGAGGTGTTGCTAGCTGGTCTGCACATCTTCTCAGCAATCTTGGGCTCAACTTATCTGGGCCCACAACCTCTTCTTGGTCAAGCGATTTAAGAAGGAAATGCACCTCCTCCTGCCTTATTGTCACCACTGACAGTTTTGACACAGTTCTTGCAGCTAGCCAAGGAGGGTCCCTTGCTGGATCAGAAACTTGCATTTTGGTAGCAAAGTGTTCGGCAAAGAGGTCCGCTTTCCCCTGACTACTAGCAGAGGTGGTCCCATCATGTCGATTTACAGGTGGAATGAGTTCTTCAGGCAGATAAATTGTCTGTCCTTGACCAGGGACCACCAGGTTTTGGAGCCTACCCTACCTGATGCTAGCTTTCTTTTTGTGTCCACCTCCCATTTAGCAATGGCCCACTTTTGAACATCACCCATATGTCTATAGGCTTGTCTGTGAAAGTTCCTGTTATAGGTGGTAGGATGTCTCTTATACCTTCGCCATGCCTTGTATTTAGCAGTAGCAGCCTCTCTACAACGAAAGCCAAAGCAAGGCTGATCTGTAGGCTTCGTCACATATTGCCGGTGAGGGATGTGTTGTTGTAGATTAAGGATGTGTCCAGTGAAGGCTTTCACTTGGTTGTCAGCATCCCCTTGGAGAAGAGCATTCCAATCGATGGTGGCGCGCTCAGAGCAAAGGGCTGGCCTATCAGGTGGTGTGAATCATTATATCATCAGCAAAACTAATCAAATAATGATGGGGCTGGCTAGGCATAGCATTAAAGCATTTATTAGAATATTGAATAAGGTGGGACTGAGCACACTTCCCTGTGGGGTTCCTAATTCAAAGTCTGTAATTATACTTTTATGTCCCTGGAACAACACAGAAGACTTTCTGTTGGACAGGTAGCGTTTATTCCAGCAGAGAAGCCATCCTCCTACATCTATTCTGGCAAGTTCACATATGATTACATGTCGGTTGGCTGCATCAAAAGCAGATTTAAGGTCATGGAATGTAGTGTATGAGCTGTCAGTGTGCAGGGTGAGAAAGTGGTTATGCAATGATGCATTCTTCTTAAATGCATGAAGGGGAGGTGTAACCAGTTTGGACAGACAGTTTTTTCTCTCGTCCGATTGGTTTCATGTTTTGGTGTATGTGAAGACGTGTTCATGAAACTTATTCTCTGCAAGTTTCTATAAGATAGCCCAAAAAAACTGAAAAAAAAATATTACTGAAAAATACATTTGGCGAGAACCGAGTAATTAATGGCACAACAAAAGATGGTTTTGGAAATTGGTCCTCATAAAACAATTGTGGGAACTTATTCGGTCCTAAAGTTCCACAGGGTAAATAAGCCATGTGAAGCCCCTAATTTCCACAGATAGACCGTCTGAGTTTTGCGGGCCTCACATCTACCCAAAACAACACACAGCCGGGTGGCGAAGGTGGTTGGAAAGTACATCTTAATTGATAAATTTACCCTTCAAGTAAGGTGTAGGTAGTTTAGATTGTTAGAAAACTAATATTAGGATTGTTGAAGCAACTGCAGATATTAATAATGTAGACCTAAGACTTAACGTAGGTAGGAATAGGCCTTTAATATAGGCAAACACTAGGTTATATTAGCTAGGGAGAACTGGCAGCCCTGAGTTTGAATGTATAGCATGGGTCTTTGAGATGCTAGTTCTTTTTATAAGATCAGACACAGCAGGGCGGCGCCCCCATGTGTCTACACATACTAGACCTGGGAAAATCTGGTGGAGGCACCTCGAATCACCGTAGATGCCCTCCTCCATCAGGCCCATTACAGTATGACAAGACCTTGCTTTTTTCTCAGTTCTGGCCAGTCTCGGAGGAAATGTGAGTGAGTTGAATTGTGCGTCTTTGTGCAGTCGGATGCCCGTAGACCAGTACGTACCAGTGTCCCCTCTTTAAGTACAAGCTTAGTTATACTAGGGGATACACACCCCCTTGGAATCAGGAATTTCTAAGGTGCAGGCAGGTCACTAATACCGACTGAAATTGCAGGAATTAAGTTCCCGACTGCATGTGGTGACTTGAAGGGGAATGTCCAGAAGGGCTAAGGCTTAGAGAGGTTGGAAGACAGGGTGATATATTCTTGCAACATCAGTTATTTATGGAAAGGTGTCATATAAGCCATTTGTGAGGTCGAAACACCATCCTCAGAGCTCCGCATCAACAGAGCTTGCTAGGGTAGATAGCTCACAAGGAGGCAGTCCAGACAAATTTCCAAAATGGTCCTTCACAACCTTGATGTGGAACAGCTAGGTTAAGTTAACATCGCTAGGCCACAGTTAGATACCAGAGATTAACAAAGTTAGGTTAAGTCAGCACACCTAGCCCAAGCTGACTATTCACAGAAGTTTACTATTGATAGTAATTTACAGGCAGGCAGGCAGGTAGGCTAGTTAAGCTTGTGAATTTAATTATTTATAGTGATTACAAGTAAGCCAGGGTAGGAAACTTGCATATTTAGTTACTTACAGTAGACCTGCGAGGTAGCCACAGTTAGGTTGGGCCTCTGCAGTATTTACAACAGTTATAGCAGCTAGGTCAGATTTAACCTAGTTATCATTTACAGTGAATTCTAAAGCCAGATTTAGGCTATAGTTGAACACTAATTTCAACAGCTATAGAAAGTTAGATAGGATTTATCTTATCCAGGTAACCACACTGAATTAAATAAGCTAGGCACAGTAGGCCAAGCTATTTACACACACGACAGAAACGATTTGTCAGCTGCCATCAAATTACAGTATTTATGCTAACAGCTCAAAGGTAAAGCCTTAGACTTGGTCCGACACTACCAAATCACTGACACTAATTACCAACATGCCAAAGACCAGTTAAAGGACATGTTTGGCAACACTGAGGAGATAAAGGTGGCTATACTTTATCGGTTGTTGGATCTAGAGGCTTGCTATCATGACCGTCAGAGCTTGGAGAAGTTCCACATTGAAGTTATTAGTTTGACAAATAGTTTCAAAGACTGGCTAGCACTACAATACACAAGTTACATTTGAAATATCGGACAAACCAGTTCACGACACATCAGTTTGTTGAGCGGCTGGGAGATCTCGTGTTTCACCTAAGTATAGGTCAGGGGGGAAAGTTGACCAACAAGGTGAAATCGGTCGACTTCTGCAGACACTCGAGAGATACAGCTAGAACACCCCTACTAGGGTTGGCACATATTATGCCCAGGACAAGTCCTCAACCAAGTGGGCCAAGGGAGAAGCCACTAAAACGGCCAATATGAGACCGTGTGTGTTCTGTGAAGGAGAGTACACTAGTTCAGGGTGCTCGAACTTCACCACCTATAACAAAAGGGGGGAACAACTAAGGGAGTTGAGACTTTGTTTCAAGTGTTGTGTCGAGGCTGTCAGACAGGTAAGCACCAGAGTGCACTCTGTCCTAATGATAGCAGATCAGCCCAGGCTAAGGAGAGCAAGCCTCAGGAAAGGACGGAGGGCAAAGATGAGCTCGAAGTAGTGGCGAATGTGGTGAGTACGACACAGGGGATTAGTTCTGGTGAACAGTTTCAAGGTTCGGTGGCCCTGCCCACAGTAATGGCAATGGTTGCGAATGGGAAGAAGTCCAAAACAACCGTTTGTTTTTTGGCACTGGGACCCAAATATCTTTCATAACAGAGACTCTAGCAGCTAAGTTGAAGTTGAAGTCAGATGGTAAGGTTGATATGAAAGTGGAAGGGTTTTGTGGTCAGGTACCACACAGGTCTTATTCCGTTGTAGATGTTGCAGTTAGATTAGGCAGGCATCGCGGGAAGATTTCAGGGCCTGGCCGTGGCAGCCAAGCATTTGAGGGAGGTAGGCATGAAGCTGGGTAAGCCAGATATTACCACAGATAACATCAGTGATGTAGGAATTTTGGTAGGGGAAGATTACCTAGATGAATTCATGTCTATGAGAAGGGTTATCAAGGAGGGTATTGGTCTGTACAGAACTCCAACGGGGTATATCATAGGAGGCAGGATACTGGCTTATTTCCCTGCGATGCCAAGGAATGGGGGCTCCAGCACTACAGCAACTGAGGCCGTGCTAGTGATGCAAATCAGTCTGCGTGAAGATCTATCCAAAATGCAAGTCGGCATAGCCGACAGTAAGCCAATCCATAAACTATGGGATCTGGATGTAGTAGGGATTAAGGGTGATCAATCGCCTCCTGAACATGAAGAGACTTATCAGAATTATTTGAACCATGTACAGTTCCAAGACAGCCAGTACTGGGTGTGACTACCTTGGAAACCAGTGCATCTAACTCTGCCCACTAATTTTAAGAAGGCACAGGGTCAGTTGATATTACAACCCAAAAGGTATAAAAGGTAGTGTGTTTGTGACACAGAGAAGGAGTATCATGACACAGAGAACAGGGTGTCGAGTGACACAGAGGAAGCATGTTATGACGCAGAGAACAGAGTGTCATGTGACACGGAGAGAAGGCATGTCGTGTGGCATGCAAAGAGTACATAACTTTTATTCAGTGCAAGTACATACTCTCATTGAAACAGTGAAACAGTACTAGGGTCGAATGATGAGGCCCCATCGTTCGATCAGTACCCAGGTTCAGCCAATGAGAAGGTGGGTATGACAGTCGTGGAGGTGTTGTGGTCACCACCCACCTGTCCACCCTTGTCATTTCCATGCTAGAGCTGGTTGAGCACAGTTGTCCATTCTGTCTCCAAGCTGTCTTGGCCTTGCCTAAACCATGTTTTACACATACATTTCCAACTGTATATAGGTGAGATATAAGCAACTATTGGCAGAAAGCTGGGCTGGTGCAAGTGTGAGTAGTGGGGGGTTGATGAGGGTTGGAATAGTTTTAAAAATGCAGTAGAATGTGGGGCAGAAGTTTGTGGTTATAGAAGGGTGGGTGCAGGAGGAAAAAGGAGTGATTGGTGGAATGATGAAGTAAAGGGTGTGATAGAAGAGAAAAAGGTACCTTATGAGAGGTTTTTACAAAGCAGAAGTGTTATAAGAAGAGTAGAGTATATGGAGAGTAAAAGAAAGGTGAAGAGAGTGGTGAGAGAGTGTAAAAGGAGAGCAGACGATAGAGTGGGAGAGGCACTGTCAAGAAATTTTAATGAAAATAAGAAAAAAATTTGGAGTGAGTTAAACAAGTTAAGAAAGCCTAGGGAACAAATGGATTTGTCAGTTAAAAACAGAGTAGGAGAGTTAGTAGATGGGGAGATGGAGGTATTGGGCAGATGGCGAGAATACTTTCAGGAACTTTTAAATGTCGATGAAGAAAGGGAGGCGGTAATTTCATGCACTGGCCAGGAAGGTATACCATCTTTTAGGAGTGAAGAAGAGCAGGATGTAAGTGTGGGGGAGGTACATGAGGCATTATGTAGAATGAAAGGGGGTAATGCAGCTGGAACTGATGGGATCATGACAGAAATGTTAAAAGCAGGGGGGGATATAGTGTTGGAGTGGTTGGTATCTTTGTTTAATAAATGTATGAATAAGGAGAAGGTACCTAAGGATTGGCGGAGAGCATCTATAATCCCTATATAAAAAGGAAAGGGGGACAAAAGAGTTTATAAAAATTATAGAGAAACTAGTTTACTGAGTATACCAGGAAAAGTGTACGGTAGGGTTACTACTGAAAGAATTAGAGGTAAGACAGAATGTAGGATTGCGGATGAGCAAGGAGGTTTTAGAGTGGGTAGGGGATGTGTAGATCAGGTATTTACATTGAAGCATATATGTGAGCAGTATTTAGATAAAGGTAGGGAAGTTTTTATTGCATTTATGGATTTAGAAAAGGCATATGATAGAGTGGATAGGGGAGCAATGTGGCAGATGTTGCGGTATATGGAATAGGGGGTAAGTTACTTAATGCTGTAAAGAGTTTTTATGAGGATAGTGAGGCTCAGGTTAGGGTGTGTAGAAGAGACGGAGACTGCTTCCCAGTAAAAGTAGGTTTAATATATTTTTAGATGGGGTTGTAAAAGAAGTAAATGCTAGGGTGTTCAGGAGAGGGGTGGGATTAAATTATGGGGAATCAAATACAAAATGGGAAGCGATGCAGTTACTTTTTGCTGATGATACTGTGCTTATGGGTAATTCTAAAGAAAAATTGCACAGGTTAGTGGACGAATTTGGATGTGTGTATAAAGGTAGAAAAGAGTAACGTGATGAGGGTATCAAATGATTTAGATAAAGAAAAACTGGATATCAAATTGGGGAGGAGGAGTATGGAAGAAGTGAATGTTTTCAGATATTTGGGAGTAGACGTATCAGTGGATGGATTTATGAAGGATGAGGTTAATTATAGAATTGATGAGGGAAGAAAGGTGAGTGGTGCATTGAGGTATATGTGGAGACAAAAAATGTTATCTGTGGAGGCAAAGAAGGGAATGTATGAAAGTATAGTAGTACCAACACTCTTATATGGGTGTGAAGCTTGGGTTGTAAATGATGCAGCGAGGAGAGTGGAAATTAGGAGAAGGTGTGGGGTTAATAAAAGTATTAGTCAGAGGGCTGAAGAGGGGTTGTTGAGGTGGTTTGGTCATTTAGAGAGAATGGACCAAAGTTGAATGACATGGAGAGCATATAAATCTGTAGGGGAAAGAAGGCGGGGTAGGGGTCATCCTCGAAAGGGTTGGAGGGAGGGAGTAAAGGAGGTTTTGTGGGCGAGGGTTTGTGGGCGAGGGGCTTGGACTTCCAGCAAGCGTGCATGAGCATGTTAGATATGAGTGAATGGAGACGAATGGTATTTGGGAACTGAAGAGCTGTTGGAGTGTGAGCAAGGTAATATTTAGTGAAGGGATTCAGGGAAGCCTGTTATTTTATATAGCCAGACTTGAGTCCTGGAAATGGGAAGTACTATGCCTGCACTTTAAAGGAGGGGTTTGGGATATTGGCAGTTTGGAGGGATATGTTGTGTATCTTTATACATATATACTTCTAAACAGTTGTATTCTGAGCACCTCTGCAAAAACAGTGATTATGTGTGAGTGAGGTGAAAGTGCTGAATGGTGATGAAAGTATTTTTTTGGGAGGGATTTTCTTTCTTTTTGGGTCACCCTGCCTCGGTGGGAGACCGCCGACTTGTTAAAAAAAAGTGTAAATAATCACTATTGCTCATGGTGAAGGAAAAAATATTTCAAAATCATTCAGCTGTGTTTGTTCTGCTCCTTGCTCCCCTTTACACCCAGGATAACAGGCCTTATTGTTCCTGGGTTGTAATATGGGGGCCTGTCCAGGAGCTGGAGCTGGACTTAGCACAGGAGTTGAGCCTAGGGTGAAGCTGAAGCAGGAACATTGTATAGCTTTCTGTCTGGCATTGCGTTAGCTTTGCCAATGGTTTACAAAACTTTGCATGTCAGCCTTGCGTTTTAACCTGTAAACGGTCCAAGCAGATCTACGTTCACATGTGTAGTGCTACAAAAGTAGATCTACGTTTTTTTACATATTTTCAAATATAACAAAAAAAAAGTAGATCAAAGTTTTTTTTTACACATTTTCAAATGTATAAAAAACAAAAAGAAGATCTACTTTTTTTACATACTTTCGAATGTTGAAAAAGCGTATATATACATTTGGACCGTTTACGGGTTAAGGGCAGCCTGCTATTGTATGATCATTGACAGCTTGCTATTGGCTTGTTCATTGTGCTCACTTCGCTATGGTCAATCTTGCTGTTGTGTGAATATTTCGCAGTCAACTTTCCTATTGCGTTCAGCCTTGCTATTGTATGTGCGTATTCTGCAGTCATACTGTGCATAGCTAAGTGTGTATTACAAATAGCATGTTATGTTGGGGTATGCCGCCTAGACGAGTCAGACGTCTAGTGTCTGAATACACTGCATTAAACTTGTCTAAATTTTCACTACAGCGTTGTTGGCAAATTGCTCGTTTCATTGGCATTGATTATAAACACACTCTCACAGCAGCACAGCATCGTACTCTTGTAAGTATCAGACTTTGATAAGAGGAGATAGCACATCAAACTCCTCCCTTTACGGGAGCCAGGAGTAAAACTCCAATGTTCTTGCCGGAGGAAAATGATATATCAATTGAGCAAAATCGTCAGTCTCATGCGACAGGGTTGTCTGAAGGTGAATCTGCTGCATTAGCACTTGAGTTGGCAAAAATCAATCTTGAGCAGACTAGGGAGCAAAGGGCATATGCCAAGGAAGAATTTGATATGGAAAAAGAATGAAGGCAGTTTTCTCAAATTGTGAATGACTTTAGTTTGCAAAAAGCAGCACAGCTGGTTCCCCAGTTCACTGAGGCAGTACCTGAACAATTTTTCGAAACTTTCGTCAATCAGGCTCGAGCCTTGAGGTGGCCAGAACAGCATTGGGCATCTTTGGTGTATACAGCTTTTTTTTTGATAAGGCACAGGAATTTACATCAGTGTTAAATGACACTGAATTTTGTAATTACCAAATGGTGAAGACCACAGTCCTTGGAGCATATCAATGTATTCCTGCTAAGTATAGGAAGTCATTCTAGTTAGGCAGACGATAGCTTGGTCAATGCCTGGTGGATTTTGTGAGACAGCAGATCAAAGCTTTTACTAGCTGGTATAAAGCAAGTGGTGTCGCAACTTTCAATGAGCTAGTTCAGCTCATCTTAGTAGATAACCTGTTGGAATCTGTGGGACCAGGGGTTAGAGTCTTTCTGCAGGATCGTGTCTTAACTACTGCATTGGAGGCCGCCAGGTTGGCTGATACCTTCAAAACCAACCGCTCCTTGTCCGAGTGGTCCCATCTCTCTTTTCAATAGCCCGGCATGAGCAGAGATTGTCAACATTGGAGGATGAAGTGCCAGCAGGAAGAAGAACGTCTATGACAGCTAACTAAGTCACCTGGTGAGCCACGTTACTCAATTTATGGTCAACCTGGTGAACGACAAACCACTCAACATGGTGTATCTCGACAACAGTATCCAGAGCGACACCAGTTACAACGTCAGCAGGGAGCTAAGGTCAAACCTGTCATCTGATTTTCTTGCAATAAGGCAGGTCGCATTTGCCCAAATAAACCCCAACCATTAGGGAAATCTATAATGTCCCTAGTAACATGACCTTGAAAGAGGTAGAGAAAGGGATGGCCCCTTATTATTGCCAGAGTCATATTTCCCTTCAGGAAGACTCAAAGAAAACTGAAGTCAGAACCTTTAGGGATACTGGAGTATATTGCTCGCTAATAGGAGAGGGCGGTACTTCCCCTTTCTGAACACACTTCATTACAATCCTCTGTTTTGCTTGAAGCCTTCGGAGGAGCAATCTTTTTTGTCCCCTTGCATAGAATTTATATACAGTGCAGATATTACACTGGATATTTGACTATAGGTGTATCTTGATGATTTCCTATGAAAGATGCCATGTTATTACTGGGTAATAACATTACCACTTCTAATGTATGTCCTGAGCCAATAATGATTAATTCTTCTCTGGTGTTGGCCATAACTCGGGCAACATCCCAAGGGGTGTCTGGCGAGAATACTGACCTATCCTTGGACGACTCTGATCTCAGAATAGCCAATTTGTTTTATGAAGAAAACTGGCCAGAGCCTCGTAAATTTAGTGAACAGACCCAGATCAAGCCTTCCTACTCCAGAGTTGCAGGATTGCCAGGTATCTCTGTTTCCATGCCCAAGGGACTGTTCTTTCAAGAGAAACAATGAAAAAACCCTTCATTAAATTTCGCTTTTCAGGCAGCCATGGGTAAATCCTTTTCAAATCACTTGGTCAAATATAAACTTAAAAATGACTATTTGATCTGCACTGAGACTGGTAAGGAGATAGAGGGTAGGCAACTGTCGGACAGGTTAGTGGTTCCAACAAAGTTTAGACCTCAAATATTTAATATAGCTCATAATACTTCATTAGGAGGTCACCTAGGAATTACTAAAACATTATATAGAATCACAAAAGAATTCTATTGGCCAAAATTAAGGCAGGATGTGAAGAATCAAATCCACTGTTGCCGAGAATGTCAGCAAATAGGGAAACCTGGAGATTCCATTAAACCTGCACCTCTCCAGCCTATACCTGCTGATGGAGAACCATTTGCAGAATTAATTATAGATTGTGTAGGTTCACTACCTAAGTCCAAATCTGGAAATCAGTACTTATTTACCATTATGGATAGAGTAACTAGATACCCAAAAGCAATTCCAATGTGCAATATTAATATTAAAGCCATTCTCAAAGCTTTAACCAAATTTATCTCTTTTTTGGCATTCCTTAATCTATTCAAAGTGATCAAGGTACTAACTTCACTGCCAAAGTATTTAGGGAAGCATTGACTAGGTTAGGAAAAATCCACAACTTTTCCACTGTCTATCATCCTCAGTCCCAAAGCGCCTTGGAAAGTTTCCATCAGACGTTAAAAACCATGATGAGAGCTTTTTGTATGCATTTTCCAACAGATTGAGATGAATCACTACTTTTGTTGCTGTTTTCAATTAGGAAAACTGTGTAGGAGTCTACCGGGTATAGCCCATTTGAACTGATCTTTGGGCACAATGTGCGAGAGGTCCCGGATTCAGCTCCTGGACAGGCCCTCATATTACAACCCAGGGACAATAAAGCCTGTTATCTTGGGTGTAATAGGGAACAAGGCGCAAAATAAACACAGCTGAATGACTTTGAAATATATTTTCCTTCACCATGAGCAATAGTGATTATTTGCATGTATGTACACTATATACAGTTGGAAATGTATGTGTACAACACGGTTTAGGCAAGGCCAAGACACAGCCTAGAGACAGAATCGACAATTGTGCTCAACCAGCTCTAGTATGGAAATGACAAGGGTGGATAGGTGGGTGGTGACCACAACACCTCCATGATTGTCAGACCCACCTTCTCATTGGCTGAACCTGGGTACTGATCAAACGATGGGGCCCCATCATTCGACCCTAGTACTGGTTCGCTGGTTGGGGAGATAGCCTTTCAATGAGGGTGTGTTCATGTGACAGTTGAACTCACTGGTGAACAGCCTGACCAAGAAGGGTCTTATAGGGAAATACGATGACATCATTAAGGAGCAGTTGGCCATTCCTGAGAAAAATACACATTATCTCCTGCATATGGCAGTCACCGAGAAGACAGTGACCACCCACATCAGAGTGGTCTTCAACTGTAGTTCACAGTCTAGTCTCCAAGAGCCCTAATTGAACGATTGCCTGTTCACAGGACCCTCTCTGACACAGAAATTGGCAGATGTGTTACTGAAGTTTAGTACAGAGCAGTATGCCTATGCAGCAATCAGTAAAGCCTTCCTGCATATTGGGTTGCAGTCCCAAGATAGGGATTACACGAGGTTCTTGTGGTTGGCTAACAGTAAGGTGCCTGAGCAGGGGTACGAAACCTATAGGTTTAAGGCTGTGCTATTTGGCACTACTAGTTCACCGTTCTTTTTGCAGGCTACCATAGACTACCACCTAGTGAATTATAACAGTCCTCTTCAAGAATTGCTGAAGACCCTATTTTATGTAAACAACAATCCCTCAGATGAGGATTGTTGATGGACATTTACCGAGAGTCTAATCAGGAGATTCTCTCAGCCAACATGCCACTGAGAGAATGGGTAATGAACAACCCCAGGTTGCGAGACATGGTGGAGTGATTATGTGGGCTACACAGTGCCTGAGGTAACATTGGTGTTGGGACTGGAATGGGAAGTCGAGGAAGACAGACTTAAGAAAAAGGGGAAGCTGACCAGGAGGTCCTTGTTGAGTAAAGTGCAGACTGCCTTCGACCCCTTGGGTATGTTGACCCCCATTACCATTCGAGGGAGAATGCTAGTACAACAGATCTGGGAGCTGAACCTAGGTTGAGACGATGCACTGCCAGAAAACGTCTATCAGGAGTGGGATCTGGCTAGCAAAGATTTAGCAGAGTTGCACAAATTCACATTTTCTAGGTCCCTCGGGTGCACCGGGCGAGACTATGACTTGCATGTCTTCTGTGATGCCTCCTCCCGGGTATATGGGGCTGTGGCACAATTAGTTGCTGGGGACCAGGTCAATCTGGCCACCAGCTGCGCACAAGTGACATCCCTAAAACAGTGTTCAATCCCAAAGCTAGCGCTCACAGCGATGTTGCTGTGAGCAAGATTGGGAAAGTCCAAGCTCACCTATGTCAGGAATCGGGTGAAAGAGATATGGAAGCTACAGTCAGCATCTACAATTCTGCATGTGCCTACAGATCAAAACCCGGCTGACCTGATAAGCAGAGGGGTGACACACAAAAAGCTGAGTAAAAGCGAGATTTAGTCCAAAGGCCCAGACTGGTTACCAACAAAGGAGTGCTGGCCAGAGCAGAATTTTGGGGAGACAACCAGCAGCATAATGCAGTCTGTGGGGAAACCCGACACCAAGCTATTTGACCCAAAATGCTACTACTCACGGAGAAAAGTGATAGGAGCCACAGAAATGGGTTTCGATTTGTGAGAAAGTTGCATGATAAGGTAAGCAGAGGCCGACAGCTGTCACTCGTGGGTCCCAGAGAGTACTGGATACAGCAGTACCAAAGAGAGAGATTTCCAGGAGTTTTGGAGGTATTGGCGGTTGGGCAGCAAGATGTAACATCGAGTCTTGTGCCCAACGGCGGCTTAGGGAACAGCAAATTGGTCCACTCATTGGGATTCTTCTTAGATCATGCCAGTCTGATAAAATGCAGGGAAAGACTACATAACTCTGAGCTCAGTTATGGGGCCAAACATCCCATGTTACTGGGAAAAGAGGGGCAGTTGTCAGAGCTATTGATATGCGATGCTCATCAGAGAACCATGCATGGGGGTTTGGAGATACCCTTGCCTGCCTTCATCAGAATTACTGGGTGCTGTAGGACCCAGGTGCAGTCAAAAAGGTGATAAGGAATTGCACTGTCTGCCGGCGGTACGACGGGAGGACTCTACAGTACCCAGGACCACCACCGCTGCCTCAGGAGTGGGTACATAGTGACAGGCCCTTTGAGACGGTGGGGATAGACTATTCTGGGGCTATCACACTGAAGAACCCAGGAGGCGAGAGGGTAGGCCAACAGAAGGTATATGTCTGCCTGTTTACTTGTGCAACTACTCGAACCATGCATTTGGAATTGCCAGAAGATATGCCAACCAAGACTTTTGTGAAGTTGTTCAGGAGGTTTACAGCTAGGTTCTCTTGCCCACGATTAGTTATCACAGACAATGGCACAAGCTTCAAAGTGGCCAGCAAAGTTTTTAGGAATCTTTTGGACAATGGAGAAGTGCGAGAATATGTGAAGAGGATAGAGTGCGAGTAAAGTTCATAGTTCCCAGAGCGCCTTGGCAAGGGGGATTCTATGAATGCATGGTGGGCATGGTTAAAAGATGCATTTGCAAGATCTTGCATGTAAGAGGGTGAACACTGATGAGTTGCTGACAGTGTTAGCCGAGATAGAGGCGAGAGTCAATAACAGGCCCCTGACCTAAGTGCAAGATGGGATTGACGAGCAGGAAGCTCTCGCCCACAATCACAAGCTATTTGGGAGGAGGACTGAACCCTTCGCTGCAATCTTGAACCAGTCTTCCAAAGAGCAGGACTATTATGGGCCAGTCACAATAGACTGGTGAACGTTCTGGACAAATGGAGCCAGGTGTGACACAATGATTATTTGATAGCTCTACAAGAACATTTCTATGGGGCTGACCCCGAGGGAAACAAGGTGGCGCTGAGTCAAGGGGTCCTGGTGCTAGTAAAAGCTGAGGCACCCAAGGCATATTGGCCTCTAGGCCTAGTGGTGTAGACCCACCCAGATAAGGCTGGACGGCTGAGGATGGTGAAGGTGAGAATAAATGGTGTCGAGGCCATAAGGCCCATCAACAAGCTTTTGCCTCTCGAGGTTCACACGGTGGAACCTGGAGGGGAGAAATTAGATCAGAGTCTGCTCTACCAGAGCAGCCGGACGACCCATCAAACAGCGCTCAAGTCCAGGGCTCGATGGGAGGGCCTGCAAGAGGCAGACTTGATCTAGACTTAGTGGCTACCTTTGCCGGTGAGAAGATGTGGTAGCTTATTCGGTCCTAGAGTTCCACAGGGTAAATAAGCCGTATGAAGCCCCTAATTTTCACAAATAAACCATTTGAGTTTTGCGGGCCTCACATCTACTCAAAATAACACACACAGCAGGGTTGGCAAAGGTGGTTGGAAGGTACATCTTAATTAATAGATTTACCCTTTAAGGAAGGTGCAGGTAGTTTAGATTGCTAGTAAACTAATAATAGGATTATTGAAGCAACTGCAGATATTAATATTGTAGACCTAACATAGGTAGGAATAGACCTTTAATATAGCAGCCTCGAGCTTGAACATATAGCGTGGGTTTTTGAGACGCTTACTCTCTCTTCTAAGATCAGACACCATTGGAATAACAAGTGCTGTGAACAGTTGGATGGCACCCCCATGTGTCTACACAGACCTGGGTAAATCTGGTGGAGGCACCTCGAAGCACTGTAGATGCCCTCCTCCATCAGGTCCATTACAGTAGGACAAGACCTTGCTTTTTTCTCAGTTCTAGCCAGTCTCAGAGGAAACGTGAGTTGAACTGTGCATCTTTGTGCAGTCGAACGCCCGTAGACCAGTACGTACCGCCGTCCCCTCTTTAAGTACAAGCTTAGAAGCTAGTGTCACTTCCTGCTTAGTTATACTTGGGGATACACACCCCTTTTGAATCAGGAATTTCTAAGGTGCAGGCAGGTCACTAATACCGACTGAATATTGAAGAAATTAAGTTCCCGACTGCACGTGGTGACTTGAAGGGGAATGTCCAGAGGAGCTAAGGCTTAGGGAGGTTGGAAGACAGGGTGATATATTCTCCAACACCAAGTTAGTTAGTCCTCTATTCGTGCGTGAAGACTGGAATTCTTGCAACATCAGTTATTTATGGAAATGTATCATATAAGTATTATAAAAGTACAGAAGGCAAAGGACTCTGGAAAATAAAGAGATTTGTCGACGAGCCAGAAACGAGTATGCACAGATAAGGAGGGAGGTGCAGGGGCAGTATGAAAATGACATAGCATCAAAAGCCAAGTCTGACCCAAAACTACTTTACAGCCACATCAGGAGGAAGACAGCAGTCAAGGACCAGGTAATCGGGCTGAGGAAAGAAGGTGGGGGCTTACAAGAAACGATTAAGAAGTATGTGAGAAGCTCAACATGGGATTTCAGGAGGTATTTACAGTGGAGGCTGAAGGGACACTGGGAAAACAAAACAGTGGGGTACTTCAACAAGGGATATACCAACAAGTGTTGGATGAATTACACACAACTGAGGAGGAGGTGGAGAAGCTCCTAAATGACCTTGATACCTCAAAGGCATTGGGACAGGACATCTCTCCGTGGGTCCTTAGAGAGGGAGCAGAGACACTACATGTGCCACTAACCAAAATCTTCAACACTTCCCTTGAAACTGGGCAACTACCTGAAGTATGGAAGAAGGCAAATGTAGTCCCTATCTTTAAGAAAGGAGACAGAAATGAAGCACTAAATTATAGACCAGTGTCACTGACGTGTATAGTATGCAAAGTCATGGAGAAGATTATCAGGAGGAGAGTGGTGGAGCACCTGGAGGGGAACAAGATTACAAACGACAGCCAGCATGGATTCATGGAAGGCAAATCCTGTGTCACAAACCTACTAGAGTTTTATGACAAGGAAAGTGAAGTAAGAAATGAGAGGGAGGGGTGGGTTGATTGCAGTTTCTTGAACTGCAAGAAAGCCTTCGACACAGTTCCTCACAAGAGATTAGTACAGAAGCTAGAGGAACAGGCACATATAACAGGAAGGGCACTGCAATGGATCAGAGAATACCTAACAGGGAAGAAACAACGAGTCATGGTCCGTGATGTGGTATCACAGTGGGCGCCGGTGACGAGCGGGGTCCCACAGGGATCAGTCCTAGGACCAGTGCTATTCTTGGTATATGTGAACACGACAGAAGGGATAGACTCAGAAGTGTCCCTGTTTGCAGTTGATGTGAAGTTAATGAGGAGATTTAAATCAGATGCATACCAGACAGGTCTACAAAGAGACCTGGACAAGCTGGATGTGTGGTCCAGCAACTGGCTCGTAGAATTTAACCCCGCCAAATGCAAAGTCATGAAGATCGGAGAAGGGCAAAGAAGACCACAGACAGAGAATAGGCTAGGTGGCCAAAGACTGCAAACCTCACTCAAGGAGAAAGATCCAGGAGTGAGTATAATACCGAGTACAATCGCCAGAAGCACATATTAACCAGATAACTGCTGCGGCACATGGGCGCTTGGCAAACCTGAGAATAGAGTTCCGGTACCTCAGTAAGGAATCGTTCAAGACTTTATACACTGTGTACGTCAGGCCCATACTGGAGTACACAGCACCAGTTTGGAACCCACATCTGATCAAACACATCAAGAAATTAGAGAAAGTGCAAAGGTTTGCAACAAGGCTGGTTCCAGAGCTAAGGGGAATGTCCTATGAAGAAAGGTTAAGGGAAATCGGTCTGACGACACTGGAGGACAGGAGGGTCAGGGGAGACATGATAACGACGTACAAAATACTGTGTGGAATAGACAAGGTGGACAGACACAGGATGTTCCAGAGATGGGACACAGAAACAAGGGGTCACAATTGGAAGCTGAAGACTCAGATGAGTCAAAAGGATGTTAAGAAGTATTTCTTCAATCATAGAGTTGTTAGGAAGTGGAACAGTCTGGCAAGCGATGTAGTGGAGGCAGGAACCATACATAGTTTTAAGACGAGGTATGATAAATCTCATGGAGCAGGGGGAGGGAGGACCCAGTAGCGGTCAGTGAAGAGGCGGGGCCAGGAGCTGAGTCTCGACCCCTGCAACCACAATTAGGTGAGTACAGTTTGGTGTGCATACACACACACGCGCGTGCGCGTTTAAAATTTTATGTCAAATGACTCCTTACTTGCCTCCCAAGGGCGGGAATTCTGCAACGTAAGCAAATGTTCCCAGATGGTTCCTGATTGGCTGTAATCTACGTATAAGCTCCGCCCACTCTCATATGATGCCAAATCACCAATTATTATATTATCAATGAATCAATAAAATTTATTCTCTATAAAGATTACAGTGCGGGGTTTACATATTATTGAATATTGGTTACAATATGTGGTTTACATATTGTAAAATACTAATTACAGAGAGGTCCACTATCATGCCTAGCATGACTAGGCATTTCGGGCAGAGTAAGATTAATTCAAACTATATACATTGATTGGTATTAATTAAGGTTAAGTAACTGCATTACAGTTCCTAAGTTTAACAATGTGAATGGTTTTGTTTTAGCACGATACATAGTTTCTATAAAAGCTCCTATATTGTAATATCTCAGGCAAACTTATGACTAGTTAAGATTCATTAGGTAATAGTTGTATTACGTATTTCTATGTTTATAGTCAATTAGGTGAGTGTGGGTGTGAATTGTGGGGAATCACAGATATGGAGGGGAGGTCTAGGTTGTTTTTTTATGTGTGTGATACAAGAGAATAGGCGGTTTTCATGTAGTTTTCTAACTGTAGTTTTGAAAGTGATGAATGTGTCTGCAGTTCTAGAGTTTTCAGGTAGGGTGTTCCAGATTTAAGCCCTTTTATGTACATTGAATTCTTGTATAGGTTTAGTCGGACACGGAATGTCAAAGATGTTTGTGTCTGGTGTTATGCCTGTCGGTCCTGTCACAACTATCAAGAAAGTGTTTTAGGTCAGGGTTAATGTTGGAATTTAAGGTTCTGTAAATGTAGGTTGCACAGTCATGTTGGTGGCGGCAGTATCACTATACATGATATAAAAGACTGTAATTCCTCGTAGGAACGTCGCAAAACAATCATTTTTGTACCATTGCGTTGCCAGTGAGTTAATCTATTTTTCTATACCATAAAATCAATTTTCATAATTTTCCGATTTAGATTTTTGCTTGTGCGCCATCCGCGTTATGCCTCCCTGAAACTATACAAATGGGGAGATAGGAATTGCTTGATTCTGTGCATGAGACGGTTTAGAATCATCCTCTCAAATATTTTACTCAAGCAGCTAGTAAGAGATATTGGACGAAATGCATTTTGTTGATTGGGCTTTAGGAATGGGAATGATGAGGCTGTTGATCCAAGATTTAGTTACATACTTCATGTTGTATAATTCAAGTAAACAATTACTTGGAACTCGACATAGCAATCCGAGTATTTTGTAAGTAATACCATCCTCCTCAGGCGACGTGGAGCTGCCCTTAGTGCTGCTTCAAGGTCGATGTTTGTGAAAGGAATGTTACAGGCATCTTCCTTGCTGAGAATAAAACAAATTAGTCTCTCCCTTGCATCATGTTTGTCCATTAATTTCGCCTGTGTGGTACTGGGAAGATTGTCATAGCTAGATGTAGCAGCCCAAGCACTGACTAACTCATTCGCCCTATGTAAGTGATGAGGGTGCGCGACCTGACCAGTTCTGTTACCCTTAATTCTATTTATATTCCTCCATGCCTGGCTAAGTGGAGTGTGGGCATTGAGACCATTGACAAATTCTTCCCAGTCTGCCTCAGCTCCATCATACGCTCTCTGGCAGCAGCAAGGGCAGTTTGAAAGAGCTTCAGTATTTCTGGGGTACGACATTATCTACAGGTTAGGCCCAGTCTGCCAGCAGTACGTTTCACTGTTCGAAGATTAGGATCCTTGTAGAAGGCATGATTTTTATAGGATCTATGATTATTAAGGAAGTTAGTTGAGTTTGGAGCACCAGGAGGTTTCTGTGGTAGTTCTAAGTAGTTCTGAATCTTGCTTACAAAGTCATTGTTAAAGGTCTTAGCAGAGGACTATTCATAGAAATTATACCAGTCTGTAATATGTGCAACAAAGTCATCATGTTGATCAGAGGGAACATGAAAGTGTTTCTGTTTGAATATCTCACTAGGGAGAACAGCATTACCAATATTTAGAGTAGTTAATCTTGGAAAATTATTTTATTTTAACCACACCAAGTGGAAAGTCATGAAGATTTGGGAAGGGCAGAGATGACCGCAGACAGAGTACAGGCTAGAGGGGTCAAAGACTGCAAGCATCCTTGAAAGAAAGGGATCTTGAGTTGAGTAAAATACCAAGCATAACTCCTGGGGTGCACATCAACTACATAACTGCTGCAGCATATGAGCACCTAACAAACCTAAGAATAGCGTTCCAACACCTCACTAAAGAATCGTTCAGGACTCTGTACACCGTGTATGTAAGGCCCGTATTCGAGTATGCAGCACTAGCTAAGGAACGCACACCTGGTGAAACATGTTAAAAAATTAGAGGAAGTGCAAAGGCTTGCAACGAGACTAGTTCCGTAGCAAAGGGGCATGTCCTACGAGGAGAAGTTAAGGGTAATCGACCTGACAACACGGGACGAGAGGGACAGGGAAGACATGATACCGACATATAAAATACTGAAAGGAATTGACAACATGGATAGGGACAGGATGTTCCAGAGATGGGACACAGCAACAACGGGTCACAATTGGAAGTTGAAGACTCAGATGAGTCACAGGGATGTTAGGAAGTATTTCTTCAGCCACAGAGTTGTCAGGAAATGGAATAGTCTGGAAAGAGATGTAATGGAGGCAGGATCCACACATAGCTTTAAGAAGAAGTATGATAAAGCTCATGGAGCAGAGAGAGTGACCTAGTAGAAACCAGTGAAGAGGAGGAGCCAGGAGCTGTAGCTCGACCCCTGCAACCACAATTAGGTGAGTACACACACACACACACACACACACACACACACACACGCACACACGCACACACACGCACACACACGCACACACACATACATACTACAGACACACACACAGAAGGACTCCAACCACAACAACCACGAAGCAACTGAATAACCTCAACCAAAACCCGCACACTGTTCCCTCTGCCCCATCCCCCCACCACAAACCCCATCTGTACAGCAGCCCCTTTTGGGCACTCTGCTCCCACACCCCAACCATAAACCCCACCCACACTGTGACAACCCCAACGCAGCTGAACAATCTCACCCAACACCCACACACTGTTCCCTCGGCCCCCTTCCCCTCAACACAAACCCCACTGCCACAGCAGCTCCCTACGAACACTCTGCCCTCACCCCCCACCACAAATCCCACCCACACCACAAACCCCCATAGGCCCCCAGGGCTCCCGCCCCCCCCAACCCCAATATTCTCCCAGGTCCACCGTGATAGACAAGAAGCTGAAGGTGTGGTACACAAATGCAGATGGAATTGCAAATAAATATGAGGAATGGCACGAAAGAATCAACGAGAAGCCCCGGACATCATAGCAGTCACAGAAACGAAATTCACTGAGACAATATCAGACGTAGTCTTCCCACCGGGATATCAGATCTTGAGGAAAGATAGTAGGAGCAGAGGGGAGGAGGGGTTGCACTGCTCATAAAAAACCGATGGAGTTTCGAGGAGATGGAGGGCATGAACGAGATTGGAGAAAGGGACTACATAGCAGGCACAATTCAGTCTGGGGAACATAAGGTAGTAATTGCTGTGATGTATATAACCCACTACAGAACTGCAGGAGGCCAAGTGAGGAATATGATGAGAACAACAGAGTGATGGTGGACACACAGGCTGAGATGGCACGAAGGGCTCAAACGTGTAGAGCAAAGTTACTGGTTATGGGTGATTTCAACCACAGGGAGATCGATTGGGAAAACCTGGAGCCTCATGGGGGCCCAGGAACATGGAGAGCCAAGATGATGAATGTGGTACTGGAAAACCTCATGTGTCAACACATCAGGGACACTACCAGAGAGCGAGGGGAGGATGAACCAGCAAGACTGGACCTTGTGTTCACCCTGAGTAGCTCAGACACTGATGACATCACATATGAGAGGCCCCTCGGAGCTAGTGACCATGTAGTTCTGAGTTTTGATTACATAGTAGAGTTACAGGTGGAGAGGGTAACAGGAGACGAATGGGAAAAGCCAAACTATAAAAGGGGTGACTACACAGGTATGAGGAACTTCCTGCGGGAGGTGCAGTGGGACAGAGAAATGGTAGGAAAGATGGTAAATGAAATGATGGAGTATGTAGCAACAAAATGCAAGGAGGCAGAGGAAAGGTTTGTTCCCATGGGCAACAGAAACAATGGGAAGACCAAAGCGAGTCCTTGGTTTACCCAAAGGTGCAAGGAGGCAAAAACTAAGTGCATTAGAGAATGGAAGAGGTATAGAAGGCAAAGAACCCAGGAAAACAAGATCAGTCAAAGAGCCAGAAATGAATATGCACAGATAAGGACGGAGGCCCAGCGACAGTACAAAATTCACATAGCATTGAAAAGTCAAGTCTGACCTGAAACTGCTGTTTAGCCACATTAGGAGAAAGACGACAGTCAAAAACCAGGTGATGAGGCTGAGGAAAGAAGGTGGGGAACTCACAAGTAACGATCAAGAGGTATTGTAGGAGCTCAACAGGAGATTTAAGGAAGTATTCACAGTGGAGACAGGAAGGACTCTGGTAAGACAGGACAGAGGGAGACACCAACAGGGAATAGACCAACAGATGCAGGACGATATGCACACAACTGAGGAGGAGGTGAAGAAGCTGCTAAGCGACCTTCACACCTTAAAGGCAATGGGACTGGACATCTCCCCGTGGGTCCTCAGGGAGGGAGCAGATATACTGTGTGTGCCATTAACCACAATCTTCACCACATCCCTTGAAACTGGGCAACTACGTGAGTTATGGAAGACCGCAAATGTAGTTCCCATTTTTAAAAAAAGAGACAGAAAAGAGGCACTAAATTACAGACCAGTGCCACTGACCTGTATAGTATGCAAAGTCATGGAGACAATTATCAGGAGGAGAGTGGTGGAGCACCTGGAACGAAACAAGATTATAAACGATAACCAGCACGGATTCATGGAAGGCAAATCCTGTGTCACGAACCTTCTGGAGTTCTATGACAAAGATACGGAAGTACGACATGAGAGAGAGGGGTGGGTTGATTGCATTTTCCTGGACTGCAAGAAGACCTTCGACACAGTTCCTCACAAGCGACTAGTGCAGAAACTAAAGGATCAGGCACATATAACAGGAAGGGCACTGCAATGGATCAGAGAATATCTGACAGGGAGGCAACAACGAGTCATGGTACAAGATGAGGTATCACAGTGGGCACCTGTGACGAGCGGGGTCCCACAGGGGTCGGTCCTAGGACCAGTGCTATTTCTGGTATATGTGAATGACATGATGGAAGGAATAGACTCAGAGGTGTCATGTTTGCAGATGATGTGAAGTTAATGAGGAGAATTAAATCAGATGAAGACCAGGCAGGACTTCAAAGAGACCTGGACAGGCTGGACACGTGGTCCAGCAACTGGCTTCTTGAATTCAACCCTGCCAAATGCAAAGTCATGAAGATCAGAGAAAGGCAAAGAAGACTGCAGATAGAGTATAGACTAGGTGTCCAAGGACTGCAAACCTTGCTCAAAGAGAAAGATCTTGGGGTGACCATAACACCGAGCATGTCTCCAGAGGCACACATCAACCAGATCACTGCTGCAGCATACGAGCACCTGACAAACCTGAGAATAGCATTCCGATACCTTAGTAAGGAATCGTTCAAGACACTGTACACTGTACATCAGGCCCATACTGGAGTATGCAGCACCAGTTTGGAACCCACACCTGGTTAAACACGTCAAGAAATTAGAGAATGTGCAAAAATTTGCAACAAGGCTAGTTCCGGAGCTCAGGGGTATATCCTACGAAGAAAGGTTAAGGGAAATCGGACTGGCGACATTGGAGGACAGGCGGGTCAGGGGAGACATGATAACGACATACAAAATACTGTGTGGAATAGATAAGGTAGACAGAGACAGGTTGCTCCAGAGGGGGGACACAGAAACAAGGGGTCACA
>NC_069401.1:64103220-64185720 GCF_026875155.1 Cherax quadricarinatus | reverse complement strand
ACAAGTGGAGAGGGTAACAGGAGTTGAATTGGAAAAGCCAGACTATAAATGGGGGGACTACATAGGCTTGAGGAACTTCCTGCAAGAGGTTCAGTGGGACAGAGAACTGGTAGGAAAGTCGGCAAACGAAATGATGGAATACATAACAAAATGCAAGGAGGCAGAGGAAAGGTTTGTTCCCAAGAGCAACAGAAATAATGGGAAGACCAGAACGAGCCCCTGATTTACCCGGCGGTGTAAGGAAGCAAAAACTAAGTGCAATAGAGAATGGAAAAAGTACAGAAGGCGAAGAACACAGGAAAATAAGGTGATTAGTTGAAGAGCCATGAACAAGTATGCACAGGAAAGGAGGGAGGCCCAACGACAATATGAAAATAACATAGCATCGAAAGTCAAGTCTGACCCGAAATTGGTGTTCAGCCACATTAGGAGGAGGACAACAGTCAAAGACCAGGTGATCAGGCTGAGGAAAGAAAGTGGGGAACTCACAAGTAATGATCACGAGGTATGCGAGGAGCTTAACATCAGATTTAAGGAAGTATTTACAGTAGAGACAGGAATGGCTCTGAGAAGACAGCACAGAGGGGAACACCAACAGAGAATATACCAACAGGTGCTGGTTGACATACAAACAACGGAGGAGGAGGTGCAGAAGCTGCATGTCTAGAATGAAGTGATAGATGCCTGGAATGAAGTGATAGTTGTCTGGAATGGAGTGATTGATGTCTGGAATGAAGTGATAGTTGTGTGGAATGAAGTGATAGTTGTCTGGAATGAAATTAGATGCACGGAAAGCCACTGGAAGTTTTAGTAACTTGTCTCCACGAACCTAAGTTGCACTCCTCTACCTACATACAAGTAACAGCACTAAGCACTGCCAAGTATCCTCAAGTATACTCTTTACGTTATTATCAGTCACTTCCTATTGCAAGGTAAGTTGCTTTACTTCATCATCTTAATCAATTTCCATCTCAACCCATCCTCCCAAATTCTATGTGAATTTCTCACACGATCTGCAGCAAATTTCTCGATTTAGGTTAAGTTTAGTTAAGTTAAACTGGCATTTATCGGTGAAAATTATAACATACTCTCACACTGGCAATAAATGAAATATGTAGATAAAAACACTTGACACTGAGCACAAAGAGGAGACCCACCAAGGGTAGCAGAAGACTCAAGGTCAGATAATCACTGTTCAAGACCCTTAAGACAATGATACGCTGTTATTAAGTGGACCGGCTGGCCATATGTTGTCTCTGTGTAGATGTCTTCCTGTCTCATTACATTCTTAAATGCTCCAAACTTCAGAACACTCGTAATTTGACCTGGTCTTTATCTCCTTCTCTTCTTGCCTCTTCTCCTTTCCTTTATTTTCTTTGCCTTTCCTTTCTTCCACCATTGTCAGCTCTGTCCTATGCGTTCTTTTTCCCGGTATTTTTGGTCCCACCCTCGTTGGCTATCAGCTCCACTACTATCTCTACTTCCTTCTTTTTATTTTTCATCCTCTCTTTCTCTCATCCCTGCCCTCCTTCCGTATATACTGGCTCCCTTACCTTCGTGTGTTAGTGTGTGACTAGTTAATGGTCTAAGTCAGCCCGAAACGTCGTCATAAGTTTCTTTCTTCTATGTGTGGGGGATCTGTATAATGTTAAACAAACATGGTGCCATCACACGTCCCTATCTAATGCAGTCTTTTACTTGAAAACACACACACACACGTGCACACACACACACACACACACACACATACACACAAACAAGCAAACACACACACACACCACAGTCGATGGCCTCCACTCCAAACCAACAGATACAGATACTAATGCCGGAAAAAAAATCCCCCCCCAGTACCAACAATACCACCAGTTCGATGACATTCTTCTTTGCAAATATACAGGGTCTAAAGCCAGCAACAAACAAAATACCTTTCAACCGTGGACTGCTTGCAGAGGCAAAGGCAATGTTCGTGGCTTTCACTGAGACCCACATAAAGGATCACTTGGACAACTAAATATGGATCCCAGGTTACAACCTATACAGATGTGACAGAGTGAACAGGCAAAAGGGGGGGGAAGGTTGGCCTGTACATTGCAGAGTCACTTGTTTGCACAGAACTGCTAAATGCCTCAAATGATGTAGTGGAAGTTTTAGCAGTAAAGGTCGAGAACCAAAACCTAGTCATTGTGGTAGTCTACAAGCCTCCGGATGCAACATCCCAGCAATTCCAGGAACAGCTGTTAAAAATTGACCACTGTCTGGAAAATCTTCCAGCTCCTGCACCCAACATCTTGCTCCTGGGGGATTTCAACTTAAGGCACCTAAAATGGAGGAATATAGCAAATAATATTGTTGCAGTAACACCAGGAGGCAGTTCTGATGAAAACTCACACTCACACGAGCTTTTAAATCTCTGCACAAAATTCAATTTAAACCAGCAAATAATAGAGCCTACTAGACTGGAGAATACACTAGACCTCATCTTCACTAACAATGATGATCTGATAAGAAATGTCACCATATCAAAAACAATATACTCAGATCACAACATAATTGAGGTTCAGACATGTATGCGTGGAGCCCCAGACCGACATAATGAGACTAGTCACGAGGGAGCATTCACCAAATTCAACTTCAATAACAAAAACATAAAGTGGGACCAAGTAAACCAAGTCCTAACCGATGTAAGCTGGGAAGATATACTAAGCAACACAGACCCGAACGTATGCCTAGAAAAGATTAACTTGGTGACACTCGATGTATGCACAAGGCTTATTCCTCTAAGAAAAAGGAGGAGTAGATGTAAAATAGAAAGAGACAGGCGCTCCCTTTACAGGCGACGGAAAAGAATAACAGAGCAACTAAAAGAGGTCAATATATCTGAAATGCGTAGGGAGACACTGGTCAGAGAAATAGCAAGCATCGAACTGAAGCTAAAGGAATCTTATAGGAGTCAGGAATCGCGGGAAGAACTAAAAGCCATAAATGAAATCGAAAGAAACCCAAAGTATTTCTTCTCCTATGCCAAATCAAAGTCGAGAACAACATCAAGTATTGGGCCCCTACTTAAACAAGATGGGTCCTACACAGATGACAGCAAGGAAATGAGTGAGCTACTCAAGCCCCAATATGACTCAGTTTTTAGCAAGCCGCTAACCAGACTGAGAGTCGAAGATCAAAATGAATTTTTTATGAGAGAACCACAAAATTTGGTTAACACAAGCCTATCCGATGTTATCCTGACGCCAAATGACTTTGAACAAGCGATAAATGACATGCCCATGCACTCTGCCCCAGGGCCAGACTCATGGAACTCCGTGTTCATCAAGAACTGCAAGAAGCCCCTATCACGAGCCTTTTCCATCCTATGGAGAAGGAGCATGGACACGGGGGTCGTCCCACAGTTACTAAAAACAACAGACAAAGGGGGCAGTAAGAAACAGCAAAGAACTACAGACCGATAGCACTAACATCTCATATCATAAAAATCTTTGAAAGGGTCCTAAGAAGCAAGATCACCACCCATCTAGAAACCCATCAGTTACACAACCCAGGGCAACATGGGTTTAGAACAGGTCGCTCCTATCTGTCTCAACTATTGGATTACTACGACAAGGTCCTAAATGCACTAGAAGATAAAAAGAATGCAGATGTAATATATACAGACTTTGCAAAAGCCTTCGACAAGTGTGACCATGGCGTAATAGCGCACAAAATGCGTGCTAAAGGAATAACAGGAAAAGTCGGTCGATGGATCTATAATTTCCTCACTAACAGAACACAGAGAGTAGTCGTCAACAGAGTAAAGTCCGAGGCAGCTACGGTGAAAAGCTCTGTTCCACAAGGCACATTACTCGCTCCCATCTTGTTCCTCATCCTCATATCCGACATAGACAAGGATGTCAGCCACAGCACCGTGTCTTCCTTTGCAGATGACACCCGAATCTGCATGACAGTGTCTTCCATTGCAGACACTGCAAGGCTCCAGGCGGACATCAACCGAATATTTCAGTGGGCTGCAGAAAACAATATGAAGTTCAACGATGAGAAATTTCAATTACTCAGATATGGTAAACACGAGGAAATTAAATCTTCATCAGAGTACAAAACAAATTCTGGCCACAAAATAGAGCGAAACACCAACGTCAAAGACCTGGGAGTGATCATGTCGGAGGATCTCACCTTCAAGGACCATAACATTGTATCAATCGCATCTGCTAGAAAAACGACAGGATGGATAATGAGAACCTTCAAAACTAGGGAGGCCAAGCCCATGATGACACTTTTGAGGTCACTTGTTCTATCTAGGCTGGAATATTGCTGCTTACTAACAGCACCTTTCAAGGCAGGTGAAATTGCTGACCTAGAAAATGTACAGAGAACCTTCACGGCGCGCATAACGGAGATAAAACACCTCAATTACTGGGAGCGCTTGAGGTTCCTGAACCTGTATTCCCTGGAACGCAGGCGGGAGAGATACATGATAATATACACCTGGAAAATCCTAGAGGGACTAGTACCGAACTTGCACACGAAAATCACTCACTACGAAAGCAAAAGGCTTGGCAGACGATGCAACATCCCCCCAATGAAAAGCAGGGGTGTCACTAGCACGTTAAGAGACCATACAATAAGTGTCAGGGGCCCGAGACTGTTCAACTGCCTCCCAGCATACATAAGGGGGATTACCAACAGACCCCTGGCAGCCTTCAAGCTGGCACTGGACAAGCACCTAAAGTCAGTTCCTGACCAGCTGGGCTGTGGCTCGTACGTTGGTTTGCGTGCAGCCAGCAGCAACAGCCTGGTTGATCAGGCTCTGATCCACCAGGAGGCCTGGTCACAGACCAGGCCGCGGGGGCGTTGACCCCCGGAACTCTCTCAAGGTAAACTCCAGGTAAACACACACACACACACACACACACACACACACACACACACACACACACACACATTGCCAAATTGTAAAGGAATTTCTAGCAACATACTTCACGATGGAGGCAGTAAATCAATGGCAAAAAAAACTATAACCAAGAACCCTAACATCATACAATATCAAAATCTTTAGTTTTAATAAGCAAGATTACCAATCACATGGAATCGCAGCAGTTGCACAACCCAGGTTAATATGGATTCAGAACTGATTGCTTCTGCACTTCGCAACTGCTGCACCATTGGATGCTCTTGAATACAGACAAAATGCAGATGTAGTTTACAAACTGACATTGCAAAAGCCTTTGATAAATGACGCCATGGGGTAATTGTACACAAGGTTGGCAGATGGATGTTTAACTTCCTCACAAATAGAACCCAAAGAGTAATAGTAAACTGAGTGAAATCAGTGAAAAGTTCCATACCCTAAGACGCGGTACTTGCCCACTTCTCTTCCTCATTCTCATTTCTGACACAGACAACGACATCAATCATATCACTTTATCATCCACTGCAGACGATACTAGAATCTGTATGTACGTGACATCCACTGACTACACAGCGAGCCTCCAAGATTATATTAACCAAGTCTTACAGTGGGCCACTGGCAACAACATAATATTCAATAAGGACAATTTTCATTTATTACGCCATGGAAGAAAGGAGGAAATAAAAACATTATCAGAGTACAAAACAAACTCAAACAGTTCAATGGAACGGTAATCAAATGTGAGAGACCTGGAAATGATACTGTCAGAAGATTTCACATTCAAGGAGCACAACTTTGTTATTACTGTAGCTGCAAGAAAAATGATAGGTTGGATAACTGGAATCTTTAAAATAAGGGATGCCAAGCCAATGATGATTCGCTTCATGTCACTCGTTCTCTCTAGGCTGAAGTATTGCTGTGTACTAACGACCCCCTTCAAAGCAGACGAAATTGTTAAGTTGGAAAATGTACAGAGAACCTTCACAACTCATACAAAACTCGGCTAAGCACCTAAATTACTAGAACTTGAAGTCTCCAAAACTACACTCCTTAGAACATAGGCGAGAAAGATACAAGATATTATACACCCGGAAGGTACTATAGGGACTGGTACCAAACCCTGCACACTGAAATTACTACTTAAGAATACGGAAGTTTAAGCAGACGGTGCAGGATACCTCCAATGAAAAGCAGGGAAGCGATGAGTACACTATTAGAGAACTCAATAAACATTTAAGCATCACAACACCCTCTCTTTATGCATAAGGGAATGAACAACAACTATCTGGCTATCTTTAAGAGAGAACTCAACAAGCTCCTCAAGTCAGTTCCATGCTAGCCTGATCGATTAGGCTAGCATCCAGGTGGCGTCGACTGGAACCGAGCTGAAGGGGCAGTGACCTGCAGAAGCGACTACTGTATTTTGTTTGATCTACTGATTGACAATTATTAATTTCATTATTTCAACATACATTATTGTTTACCAAGTTATTACCTTGGTGACGTATTCTGACGCGTCCCACAAGAAATGCAACTAGAACATTGGCCATCATCTAGCAACCTTACCTGTTGTGTTGGGTAATACACGCTGGGAGGCGTCCATTATTACATGTAGCCAAAAATTTCGCCGGTAATATTTCTATCTGCCACTATTAATTGGATAAATATTTACAAACTCGCCAGTCCGTCCTTCCCATACCTCCATCTTTGTTTCTCCCCCTACTTTCCTATTTTGTACACATATATTTATTTTTAAATTTAGTAATATTTAGTCTTACCTCCTTACCAGAATATTAATCACTTCAACAATTCCACTCCACTTAACCAACTTATTACAATAAATCAGAAAATTACAGGGTACATGTTAGTTTCTCTGCAACTTATCACCTTTCATAAGTCACATCAGCACCACACACCTGCATAATTACATAAACATTACTATCCCTATCAGTTAACCACACACAAATCAAGAGAAAATTATCGAAATTTTCCACATCCAGTTTTACTGAGACCGCCTCCCTGATCTCCGTTTTCTGTTCGTTTACAAAACTTTTAACGGTGTTTCGTCATATATTAATATTTTTCCCGCTGTGACTAGTACATATGTTTAATTTTTTTTTTATGGACAGAGGACAACCTAACCTAACCGAGATATGTGCTACTAATCATATGTGAGGAATTTTCTTAGATCCTGAGAGGACGAGCTTGCTCCTTGAAAGTGAGAAACCTGAGTCTTGAGTCTGGCCTCACATCTGTCACTCACACCTGGATCTCTCTTTATTTTCTCTCATACTCATCCACAAAACATCTGGCAAAGATCAACGCGCCTAACCTTTCTACTAAGATCAGTTTTAAACACAACTATTTCCACAAGATATCTGCGTATATATACCTTGCTAAGGGAGTAAATACGCAGTGAGATGTAATTTTCTGAATAGAAGGTTTTTTAAGAAGGGAATATGGTTTTGTATTTAGGTTCAAGACTGCAGTTCACCTGTATAGTAATATATACAACACTTTAAGTCGTAAAATAAGGAATACGGTGAGGAAAAACAATAGGAATTTTTCTGTCTATATACTTTGTGATCTCTCACTAGGTAAGTGTAAGAACATCATCCTTAAGGATACGTAGCAGAATAACTGCTGCCTCATGTAACTCTGGCCATGCTAGGAGACATGCTGCTCATCTAGGGAGCCTGTGCTCATGCTAGGGAGCCTGCTGGCTCATGCTAGGAGCCTGCTAGCTCATGCTAGGTAGAAGCCTGCTGCCTCATGCTAGGGAGCCTGCTGGCTCATGCTAGGGAGCCTGCTGGCTCATGCTAGGGAGCCTGCTGGCTCATGCTAGGGAGCCTGCTGGCTCATGCTAGGGAGCCTGCTGGCTCATGCTAGGGAGCCTGCTGGCTCATGCTAGGGAGCCTGCTGGCTCATGCTAGGGAGCCTGCTGGCTCATGCTAGGGAGCCTGCTGGCTCATGCTAGGGAGCCTGCTGGCTCATGCTAGGGAGCCTGCTGGCTCATGCTAGGGAGCCTGCTGGCTCATGCTAGGGAGCCTGCTGGCTCATGCTAGGGAGCCTGCTGCTCATGCTAGGGAGCCTGCTGCCTCATGCTAGGGAGCCTGCTGCCTCATGCTAGGGAGCCTGCTGCCTCATGCTAGGGAGCCTGCTGCCTCATGCTAGGGAGCCTGCTGCCTCATGCTAGGGAGCCTGCTGCTCATGCTAGGGAGCCTGCTGCCTCATGCTAGGGAGCCTGCTGCCTCATGCTAGGGAGCCTGCTGGCTCATGCTAGGGAGCCTGCTGGCTCATGCTAGGGAGCCTGCTGGCTCATGCTAGGGAGCCTGCTGCTCATGCTAGGGAGCCTGCTGCTCATGCTAGGGAGCCTGCTGGCTCATGCTAGGGAGCCTGCTGGCTCATGCTAGGGAGCCTGCTGGCTCATGCTAGGGAGCCTGCTGCTCATGCTAGGGAGCCTGCTGGCTCATGCTAGGGAGCCTGCTGGCTCATGCTAGGGAGCCTGCTGGCTCATGCTAGGGAGCCTGCTGCCTCATGCTAGGGAGCCTGCTGGCTCATGCTAGGGAGCCTGCGGGCCCTCATGCTAGGGAGCCTGCTGGCTCATGCTAGGGGCCTGCTGGCCTCATGCTAGGGAGCCTGCTGCGCTCATGCTAGGGAGCCTGCTGCCTCATGCTAGGGAGCCTGCTGCCTCATGCTAGGGAGCCTGCTGGCTCATGCTAGGGAGCCTGCTGGCTCATGCTAGGGAGCCTGCTGGCTCATGCTAGGGAGCCTGCTGCCTCATGCTAGGGAGCCTGCTGGCTCATGCTAGGGAGCCTGCTGGCTCATGCTAGGGAGCCTGCTGGCTCATGCTAGGGAGCCTGCTGGCTCATGCTAGGGAGCCTGCTGCTCATGCTAGGGAGCCTGCTGGCTCATGCTAGGGAGCCTGCTGGCTCATGCTAGGGAGCCTGCTGGCTCATGCTAGGGAGCCTGCTGCCTCATGCTAGGGAGCCTGCTGCTCATGCTAGGGAGCCTGCTGGCTCATCCTAGGCAGCCTCTGGCCTCATGCTAGGCAGCCTGCTGGCTCATGCTAGGGAGCCTGCTGGCTCATGCTAGGGAGCCTGCTGGCTCATGCTAGGGAGCCTGCTGGCTCATGCTAGGGAGCCTGCTGGCTCATGCTAGGGAGCCTGCTGCTCATCTAGGGAGCCTCTGGGCTCATGCTAGGAGCTGCTGCTCATGCTAGGGAGCCTGCTGGCTCATGCTAGGAAGCCTGCTGGCTCATGCTAGCGCTTGCAGGCTAATGCTAGTCGCTGCGGCTCATGCTAGGAGCCTGCTGGCTCATGCTAGGAGCCTGCTGGTCATGCTAGGAGCCACGGCTCATGCTAAGCAGCCTGCTGGCTCATGCTAGTCAGCCTTCTGGCTCATGCTAGGCAGCCTGCTGGTTCATGCTAGGCAGCCTGCTGGCTCATGCTAGGCAGCTTGCAGGCTAATGCTAGTCAGCCTGCTGGCTCATGCTAGGCAGCCTGCTGGCTCATGCTAGGCAGCCTGCTGGCTCATTGCTAGGGGCTCTGCCTAGTAGACCTGCTGCTCATTAGGAGCCTGCTGTCTGTAGGCGCTGCTGCTCTTGCTAGGCAGCTGCTGCTCATGCAGGAGCCTGCTGTTCATGCTAGGGAGCCTGCTGGCTCATGCTAGAGCAGCTGCTCTGCTTAGGGAGCCTGCTGGCTCATGCTAGGCAGCCTGCTGGCTCATGCTAGGGAGCCTGCTTGGCTCATTTAGGGAGCCTGCTGGTTCTTGTAGGAGCCTGCTGCTTCATGCTAGGAGCGCTGTGCTCATGCTAGGACCTGCCGTGCTCATGCTAGGCAGCCTGCTGCTCATGCTAGGCAGCCTTCTGGCTCATGCAGGCAGCTGCTGGCTATGCTAGGCAGCCTGCTGGCTCATGCTAGTCAGCCTCTGGCTCATGCTAGGCAGCCTGCGCTTGCTAGGGCTGCTTGCTTATAGCAGTTTTGATCATGCTAGCTGCTGTCATGCCAGGCACCTGCTGGCTCATGCTAGGCAGCCTGCTGGTTCATGTTAGGCAGCCCGCTGGCTCATGCTAAGCAGCCTGCTGGCTCATGCTAGTCAGCCTTCTGGCTCATGCTAGGCAGCCTGCTGGTTCATGCTAGGCAGTGTGCTTGCTCATGCTAGGCAGCTTGCTGGCTAATGCTAGTCAGCCTGCTGCTCATGCTAGGCAGCATGCTGGCTCATGCTAGGCAGCCTGCTGGCTCTTGCTAGGCAGCCTGCTGGCTCATCCTAGATAACCTCCTGGCTCATATTAGGCAGCCTGCTGGTTCTTGTTAGGCAGCCTGCTTGCTCTTGCTAGGCAGTCTGCTTGCTCATGCAAGGAAGCCTGCTGTTCATGCTAGGCAGCCTGCTGGCTCATGCTAGACAGGCTGCTGGCTCTTGATAGGCAGCCTGCTGACTCATGCAAGGCAGCCTGTTGGCTCATCCTAGGCAACCTCCTGGCTCATATTAGGCAGCCTGCTGGTTCTTGTTAGGCAGCCTGCTTGTTCTTGCTAGGCAGTCTGCTTGCTCATGCAAGGAAACCTGCCGTTCATGCTAGGCAGCCTGCTGGCTCATGCTAGGCAGCCTTCTGGCTCATGCCAGGCAGCCTGCTGGCTCATGCTAGTCAGCCTTCTGGCTCATGCTAGGCAGCCTGCTGGTTCTTGCTAGGTGGCCTGCTTGCTCTTGCTAGGCAGCCTGCTTGATCATGCTAGGAAGCCTGCTGTTCATGCTAGGCACCCTGCTGGCTCATGCTAGGCAGCCTGCTGGCTCATGTTAGGCAGCCTGCTGCCTCATGTTAGGCAGCCTGCTGCCTCATGCTAGGTAGCCTGCTGGCTCATGCTAGGCAGCCTGCTGTCTAATGCTAGGCAGCCTGCTGACTCATGCTAGGCAGCCTGCTGGCTCATGCTAGCCAGACTGCTGGCTCATGCTAGGCGGCCTGCTGGCTCATGCTAGGCAGCCTGCTGGCACATGCTAGGCAGCCTGCTGGCTCATGCTAGGCAGTCTGCTGGCTCATGCTAGGCAGCCTGCTGGCACATGCTAGGCAGCCTGCTGGCTCT
Organism: Cherax quadricarinatus; assembly: GCF_026875155.1. Lineage (NCBI taxonomy): Eukaryota > Metazoa > Arthropoda > Malacostraca > Decapoda > Parastacidae > Cherax > Cherax quadricarinatus. The sequence goes on along the minus strand of NC_069401.1, from coordinate 64,174,728 downwards.
TGCTGGGCAGCCTGCTAACTCATGCTAGGCAGGCTGCTGGCTCATGCTAGGCAACCTCCTGGCTCATGTTAGGCAGCCTGCTGGTTCTTGCTAGGCAGCCTGATTGCTCTTCCTAGTGTAGACAGCCTGTACTGTCTGCACAGACAGCCCATGCTGTCTGCCAGCTTAGTTCATATTTCGCGCCATGCTGGTGCTGCCACCTATAGGCCTTGCCACTTCAGTATGCCCAGACTTGCCTCACCCTCACTCACACAGCAGCCTAGCAGCAAGACACAAGGCTACTCCTAGCTCTCTCTCGTGGGCATGTCCCTGCCCGGGCCATGGGCACAAAGAACACAAGCCTGTGTACCCACCACGACTTAACAATAAAGTAAGAAGCCTCCGAAGACGTATCATTAACCATCCGCTTGCAGCACCTACCAAATAATCCCGTTATAAATGATATCAGCTGTGGTCGCAGCAGTGTGTTTGCCCAAAGCGAGGAAGGAAGAGGTATGAAGTCATCTTCACTTCTAAACCCTACACAAGAAGCATCCGTCTGCACGTTTGAGCACCCAGACACAGGTACAAGCAGGATCCAGCCGAAATTTGCCGAATTTCTTCGAGAATTGTGAGTGGCGTCCCAGTGACTCCACGCTACAGTGTCCCACGCTGTTTCTCAAATCACGTGTTCAGCGTCACTTGTATGTTGCTGTTGTTGTTGTTCAGCTCAGCAGAGCCGTTTCAGCAAGCCAGAGGTGAGTTTTGTGGTGATTTCTGCGTCCAGTGTGAGTTCTCTACGTATTTGTAGGTGGGGGAGGAGAGGAGAGGAAGTGGCTGTTCTTCACCTTGCCCATGCTCGCCCTACTCACGCTCACCCGTCTACCATACACCACTCACCACTGCCTACTCCCTCTGCTGTTTTCCATGTGAATTCATTGCCAGAGCTGTGTATCCGAGTGTCCGAGGCCACTCGAAGCTACGTGGACCAGCATGCCACGTAGATCACGACACCACGTGGATCACGACGCCACGTGGACCAGCATGCCACGTAGATCACGACACCACGTGGATCACGACGCCACGTGGGTGTGGGCGATGTCACGTGGATGTACAAACCACGTGAGTTACCAAGCCAGATGTTCCAGGCCTCATGCTGTGGTCTGCTGCCCGCATCACATTGACGTCACCGACGATGCTGCCCGACTTCATGACGTCACGATGTCTGCCTGACGTCACCTCGAGATGTCTGCTGACGTCACCTCGCGACATCACACCTGACATCACATGATGTCACCATCGAGTGTTTCTAGTAATTATTTTAGTATTGTCGAGAAGACTGAGAGAAGATATATGTTGTGTTAATTAATTCCTCTCAGTCAGTGTTCTCACATTTTAGTATACGTCTTAATGTCAGTTTTGCGCACAGAAAAGCATCATTTGCTAGTTTAAGCCATGTTGTACCGCGGTGTGTTTTTAAAGTTTCCGTGTGTCCAGTGAGGTCTGAGCCAGACCTGAGTAGCACCACTGTGCTAAGTCACCCGTGTGACCAGTACGTTTGACAGCTGATGTCATGACAGCTCCGAGTGACCGAGCCCCCTTGTACAGAAAGCTTTTATGCTCGTCGCTCGTGATGTTCTGCAGAATCGTACCTGCTACGATTCCCATCGAGATTTGTTTCACTTCACCTCCAGACCGTCAGAGTGCAGTTATATGTAGAGAAACAAGTCTGGGGACACTTAGACTAATCTCTGCTATAACTCCAACTGCCGAATGATACTCGCCAAGCCGCAGTTAGCCATGTCGGCAGGCGCTGTGTCAGCCTCGTGTCACAAGCTTCAGTGAGCAGCCTGCACAAAGATGTCACTTTGACTGCTAGCTCTCTCACTGCAGTCTGGTGTATGATGTTACGACTCCCAGATGTTTTGCCCAGTCGTCTCTGCCACGACTCGCTCCACAACTCGCTCCACGCTCGCCGGCAGTGACAGCCCAGCGACAGTACCAGTCGAGAAGTGTCCTCCTGAGTCACTTGCCAGAAGTCCTACCCAGTTGCCGAGTTTTGTCGACGCCTCACTCGAGGGCACCAGCATGTTGTGCCCAGGTTGAGTGAAACCTGCAGCGACTCCTACGATGACTGCTTCACCATTCCAGAAGAGACCGTACCCTGTTACATCACAGCTCAGCCACAGCGATGTCTCCTGTGCTGCAGTATCTGTCCAGACGCAGGAAGGCGTGCAGTGATGCACTTCGATGCTCACTGCCTATGACCACGATGTTTAGCACACCCCACATGTTTTTTTCTTCCCTCCCTGTAGGAAGTTTTTCTTCCATGTCCATATGTATATATATGTTTTTATTTTGTGTTCTGTGCCCTGTTCGTATGAGAGAGAGACCGAGTTTCTTTTACCACCAGTATTGTCGCGTCGGGTCGATGCGCAGTAGGTGGCCGAACGTATGTAGACAGCCTGTACTGTCTGCACAGACAGCCCATGCTATCTGCCAGCTTAGTTCATATTTCGCACCATGCTGGTGCTGCCACCTATAGGCCTTGCCACTTCAGTATGCCCAGACTTGCCTCACCCTCACTCACACAGCGGCCTAGCAGCAAGACACAAGGCCTCCCAGCTCTCTCTCATGGGATGGCCCTGCCCGGACCATGGGCACAAACAACACAAGCCTGTGTACCCACGACGACTTAACAATAAAGTAAGAAGCCTCCGAAGACGTTTATCATTTATCCACCCGCTACCAGAACGCCAAATAATCTTTTTCGTTATACTAGGCAGCCTGCTTGCTCATGCTAGGAAGGCTGCTGTTCATGCTAGGCAGCCTGCTGGCTCATGCTAGGCAGACTGCTGGCTCATGCTAGCCAGCCTGCTGGCTCATGCTAGCCAGCCTGCTGGCTAATGCTAGGCAGCCTGCTGGCTCATGCTAAGCAGCATGCTTTCTCATGTTAGCAGCCTTTGCTCATGCTAGGCAGCCTGCTGGCACATGCTAGGCAGCCTGCAGGCTCATGCTAGGCAGCCTGCTGGTTCATGCTAGGCAACCTCCTCGCTCATGTCAGGCAGCCTGCTGGCTCTTGCTAAGCAGTTTCCTGGCTCTTGCTAGGCAGCCTGCTGGCTCATGCTAGGCAGCCTGCTGGCTCATGCTAGGCAGCCTGTTGGCTCATGCTATGCAACCTGCTGGCTCATTCTAACCAGCCTGCTGGCTCATGCTAGGCAGCCCGCTGGCTCATGCTAAGCAGCCTGCTGTCTAATGCTTGGCAGCCTGCTCGCTCATGCTAAGCAGCCTGCTGGCTCATGCTAGCAGCCTGCTGGCTCATGTTAAGCAGCCTGCTGGCTCATGCTAGGCAGCCTACTGGCTCATGCTAAGCAGCCTGCTGGCTCATGTTAAGCAGCCTGCTGCCTCATGCTAGGCAGCCTGCTGGCTCATGCTAGGCAGCCTGCTGTTTCATGCTAAGCAGCCTGCTGGCTCATGCTAGACACCCTGCTGGTTCATGCTAGACAGCCTGCTGGCTCATGCTAGGAAGCCTGCTGGCTCATGCTAGGCAGCCTACTGGCTCATGCTAAGCAGCCTGCTGGCTCATACTAGGAAGCCTGCTGTTTCATGCTAGGCAGCCTGCTGTTTCATGCTAAGCAGCCTGCTGGCTCATGCTAAGCACCCTGCTGGCTCATGCTAGGCAGCCTGCTGGCTCATGCTAGACACCCTGCTGGTTCATGCTAGACAGCCTGCTGGCTCGTGCTAGGAAGCCTGCTGGCTCATGCTAGGCAGCCTGCTGGCTCATGCTAAGCAGCCTGCTGGCTCATACTAGGAAGCCTGCTGGCTCATGCTAGGCAGCGTGCTGGTTCATGATAGGCAACCTGCTGGCTCATGCTAAGCAGCCTGCTAGCTCATGCTAGACAGCCTGCTGTCTCATGCTAGGAAGCCTGATGGCTCATGCTAGGCAGCCTGTTGTCTCATGCTAGGCAGACCGCTGGCTTGTGCTAGGAAGCCTGCTGACTCATGCTAGGCAACCTCCTAGCTCATTCTAGGCAACACGCTGGCTCATGCTAGGCAGCTTGATAGCCAATGGTAGACAGCCTGCTTTCTCATGCCAGGCAGCCTGCTGGCTCATGCTAGACAGCCTGCTGGCTCATGCTAGGAAGCCTGCTGGCTCATGCTAGGCAACATGATGGCTCATGCTAGCCAGACTGCTGGATCATGCTAGGCAGCCTGGTGGCTCATGCTACGCAGCCTGATGGCTCATGCTAGGCAGCCTGCTGGCTCATGTTAGACAGCGCTCTGGCACATCTTAGGCAGCCTGTTGGCTTATGCTAGCCGTCCTGCTTGCTTATGCTAGGCAGCTTGCTAGCTCATGCTAGGCAACCTACTGGCTCATGCTAGGCAATCTGCTGGCTCATGCTAGGAAGCAAGCTGTCTCACGCTAGGCAGCCTGCTGGTTCATGCTAGGCAGTCTGCTGGTTCATGCTAGGCAGCCTGCTGGCTCATGCTAGGCAAGCTGGTGGCTCATGCTAGGCAACCCGCTGGCTCATGCTAGGCAGCCTGCTGGCTCATGTTATTCAGCCTGCTGGTTCATGCTAGGCACCCTGCTGGCTCATGCTAGGCAGCCTGATGGCCCATGCTAGGCAGCCTGCTGGCTCATGCAAGGCATCCTGATGGCTCATGCTAGGCAGCCTGCTGACTCATGCTAGGCAGCCTGCTCACTCATCTTAGACAGCCTTCTGGCTCATGCTAGCCTGCCTGCTGGCTCATGCTAGGCAGCCTGCTAGCTCATGCTAGGCAACCTACTGGCTAATGCTAGGCAACCTGCTGGCTCATGCTAGGAAGCCTGGTGTCTCATGCTAGGCAGCCTGCTGGTTCATGCTAGGTAGCCTGCTGGCTCATGCTGGGCAGCCTGCTGGCTCATGCTAGGCAGCCTGATGGCTCATGCCCGGCAGCCTGCTGGCTCATTCTAGGCAGCCTACTGGCTCATGCTAAACAGCTTTCTGGCTCGTGCTAGGAAGCCTGCTGGCTCATGCTAGGCAACCTGCTGGCTCATGCTAGGCAACCCACTGGCTCGTGCTAGACAGCCTGCTGGCTCATGTTATTCAGCCTGTTGGCTCATGCTAGGCAGCCTGCTGGCTCATGCTAGGCAGCCTGATGGCCGATGCTAGGCAGCCTGCTCGCTCATGCAAGGCAGCCTGATGGCTCATGCTAGGCAGCCTGCTGATTCATGCTAGGCAGCCTGCTGGCTCATGCTAGGCAGCCTGCTGGCTCATGCTAGGCAACCTGCTGGCTCATGCTAGGCAGCCTGCTGGCTCGTGCTTGGCAACCTACTGGCTCTTGCTTGGCAACCTACTGGCTCATGCTAGGCAGCCTGATGGCTCATGCTAGGCAGCCTGCTGGCTAATGCTAAGCAGCCTGCTGGATCATCTTAGGCAGCCTGCTGACTCATGCTGACCAGCCTGCTGGCTCATGCTAGGCGCCTGCTGGCTCATGCTAGGCAACCTACTGGCTTATTCTAGGCAACCTGCTGGTTCATGCCAGGCAGCCTGCTGGCTCATGCTAGGGAGCCTGCTGGCTCATGCTAGGGAGCCTGCTGGCTCATGCTATGCAGCCTGCTGGCTCATGCTACGGAGCCTGCTGGCTCATGCTAGGGAGCCTGCTGGCTCATGCTTGGGAGCCTGCTGGCTCATGCTAGGCAACCTACTGGCTTATTCTAGGCAACCTGCTGGTTCATGCCAGGCAGCCTGCTGGCTCATGCTAGGGAGCCTGCTGGCTTATGCTAGGGAGCCTGCTGGCTCATGCTAGGGAACCTGCTGGCTCATGCTAGGGAGCCTGCTGGCTCATGCTTGGGAGCCTGCTGGCTCATGGTAGACAGCCTGCTGGCTCATGGTAGGCAGCCTGCTGGCTCATGCCCGGCAGCCTGCTGGCTCATGCTAATCAGCCTGCTGGCTCATTCTAGGCAGCCTACTGGCTCATGCTAAACAGCTTTCTGGCTCGTGCTAGGAAGCCTGCTGGCTCATGCTAGGCAACCTGCTGGCTCATGCTAGGCAACCCACTGGCTCGTGCTAGACAGCCTGCTGGCTCATGTTATTCAGCCTGTTGGCTCATGCTAGGCAGCCTGCTGGCTCATGCTAGGCAGCCTGATGGCCGATGCTAGGCAGCCTGCTCGCTCATGCAAGGCAGCCTGATGGCTCATGCTAGGCAGCCTGCTGATTCATGCTAGGCAGCCTGCTGGCTCATGCTAGGCAGCCTGCTGGCTCATGCTAGGCAAACCTGCTGGCTCATGCTAGGCAGCCTGCTGGCTCATGCTTGGCAACCTACTGGCTCTTGCTTGGCAACCTACTGGCTCATGCTAGGCAGCCTGATGGCTCATGCTAGGCAGCCTGCTGGCTAATGCTAAGCAGCCTGCTGGATCATCTTAGGCAGCCTGCTGACTCATGCTGACCAGCCTGCTGGCTCATGCTAGGCGCCTGCTGGCTCATGCTAGGCAACCTACTGGCTTATTCTAGGCAACCTGCTGGTTCATGCCAGGCAGCCTGCTGGCTCATGCTAGGGAGCCTGCTGGCTCATGCTACGGAGCCTGCTGGCTCATGCTAGGGAGCCTGCTGGCTCATGCTTGGGAGCCTGCTGGCTCATGCTAGGCAACCTACTGGCTTATTCTAGGCAACCTGCTGGTTCATGCCAGGCAACCTGCTGGCTCATGGTAGGGAGCCTGCTGGCTCATGCTAGCTGCCTACAAACCTTTTTCTGTTTTTTTTTATTTCCCTTTAATAATTTATGTGCAATAATTGATGGATTAATAATGTTTACACGAAGTCCTGTTGATGTGTATTGATAATGTGACTTTTGAAAGTTCTTGTGACATATGAGAATCAATATTATCTACAGTTTCCTTACGTACTAGGAATTCTCAACTTTTCCTCCATCATTAACACCCTCGGCTTGATGTATTTATCCATTTGTCCCATTTACTTCCATTCAAAAAATTTATCGCAATCATAAAGAGACAGAAAAACAAAGTCAGAAAAAACAAATTGAATTATTTTTCAATTATCAGGTACATAAAATATTTACCCCTTGCCATACAATTTTTTACCCCCAAGGGGTAAATTTACCCCAGTTGAGAATCACTATTAAGTGAGGAAAAAAGAATTATAATATTGGAAGAAACTAATATTCTGATGAAGAAAATGTACTACACACAGGAAATGTCACGTATGTGTATAATAAAATCTTTTTTTTTCTTGGGGGGGGGGGGAGCCGGAATATGGCGTGCATATGTTGTGCTAATAAGTGATGTTAATTAATCGTGGGTCATCGGGGCCGACAGAAGTATCGACAAAAATCTACAATGACAGGAAGAACTAATTTGTAGTGTATCTGGAAATGTCTAGATCTGTGAAATAACTATCAGATTAATGGTGATAATAATAGAAAATGAGATACTGTATTAATGGGCTGAAGAATTCACCACCAGGTTCATTGTAATAGTGTGTGCTCGCTTCCCATTGTGTTTTAATTTTCACACAACAGGTAAGATAACTAGTTATTGGCTAATATTAGGGTACCTGCCTATAGGGAGGAGTTAGGATATATCATCAAGACCACAATGTGGAGAAATTTTCTCCAGGAGGGGGGTATCAGCCCCCTTCAGCCCCTTTCAGCTCCTTTCAGCCCTGAGGGGCCCAGCCCTCTCAGAAGGGGCAAACATCTTGTTTACTGCTACAGCAGGTAATTGATCCCAGATGCAATACGAGTATGTGACGTGGTCAAGCGACCGCCGCTCCTTTCAAGAGTCCAGTGTTGCAAAGTGTAGTTTAATAAGAGACAGTCCATCTCTTACCTTAGCAGGACAATTAAGGAAAATCCTGCTCCCACTTTATTACCATGGCAAAGATAGTGTACATTGTTGTCTATGCTTAAGACAGCAAGAATCAAGCATTCTGCTTTGCTTCATGGAGGAAGTTTGGCAAAGAAGCAAAAAGTACTAGGTCAGCTTTTCCTTTATGTTCTAGGGGCATTGCAGCGGCGTAGGACACTGTGAGGTCAGATTATTTTTTACTCTACTGAGAGAGCGACATTGACGAGCAGGGATAACGAACAAAGAACAATGTTCCACACATTTTGCACAAAAGAATCTCAATAAACACTTACAGAGATATGTGATCAGGTGGTCTGGTGGCTAAAGCTCCCGCTTCACACACGGAGGGCCCGGGTTCGATTCCCGGCGGGTGGAAACATTTGACACGTTTCCTTACACCTGTTGTCCTGTTCACCTAGCAGCAAATAGGTACCTGGGTGTTAGTCGACTGGTGTGGGTCGCATCCTGGGGGACAAGATTAAGGACCCCAATGGAAATAAGTTAGACAGTCCTCGATGACGCACTGACTTTCTTGGGTTATCCTGGGTGGCTAACCCTCCGGGGTTAAAAATCCGAACGAAATCTTATCTTATCTTATCTTAACAATTATTGATGAACAGTGTAGCAATGAGTGTTGTGATCCAACAGAGTGTAGTGTGACATTCTTCAAAGAACACTATTCTTCAATCAAGTCATCGGATATCCGGGCATAACTACAGGTCAGATACATATACCCAGGAAAGTGTACTAACTTGTAATGTACTACTATTGACTGCACAGATGAGTATAAAGTTGCGAGTTAGTCACTTATAAACCCCAGTGATAAGTAGACCTTTGAGTCCACTCAAATGTTGTCAGCAATCAGTATCTGATATATGCTGACATAATACCCCCTAGGGGTAATTTATAATCATACATAATATTCTCTATTTCAGCCCATTGCAAAGTGGTTATGACTTCTCAAGACCTCACCTGCAGGGGTGGCTGTGCAAGCGATGAGCTGTCTTACCTAGCTAAGGTCCCCCTATATTTAATCTTTAACCTTAGCTGGTAAACTATTTCACAACAATTTGGTCGTGCTCGAGCCGGATAGAGGCCACAATGTGGTCCAAATATGTTGTACTACAGTGTACAACTAATCTACGAGCCAAGGTCCTTCGAGAAAAGCTGTAAAACTAGTGTTTTACAATGTAAATCAGTATGAGTCCCTCCAGGCTCAATCACAGAGAATGGGCAACCAAAAGAAAATGGGCACTCGCTGGGGAGCTGGGTGACTCACTCAACAAAAAATGGGGGATGGCACCCATTTTCCAATGCTCAAGCTCGAGAAACGCTGACCACATCAACAAGCCAGATGACCGTCAGTTTGTCTGAGTGCATGTTTAGACAGAAATTAAGAGATGAGATTGTGTTTATGTTTGTTTCTTATAGATTTAACTGTTATATTAAAGGAAATTATATATAGAGTGTACGCTTTCATATATATATATATATATATATATATTATATATATATATATATAATATATATATATATATATATATATATATATATATATATATATATATATATATAAACAGTGACATTTATGTGTAAGAAATATACACGCGTGATTTACAGTTATACAGTGACATTCATAGTGTATAGTGAATGAAGTATATGACGTTATTTATGATGACTCAACATTGTCAGGCTAACACTGCAAACTCAAGGCATAAACACTCTGTACCCTTCATGGTCATTGACCCTGAGGTTAAGCTTAGTGAGTCAGTAGTGTCTGACTCGATTATTGCTGACTTGAACATAACAAAACTCAACTGTTCATAGCAGTACAGTGTTTTTTAAACACTAAGTGTGGTGCTAGAATTTTCAATATACCAATAAAATGGCTTGTTTGAAAACTCAGTTTCAGTCTTTACAGACTAAGATTACACAATTAGAAAAGCTAATTTCAGTCTGTATAGGATTAACTCAAGATACAAACATAGATTCTGATGATCTTGAGGTAAAATTTGAATTACTTGCACAACATCTGAAAATAATTAATTCAGACTATAACCATTATTAAAATGAATTTCTACAATCAGATCCATCTGAGGATGAAATTAAAAATGTTTTGGATAATTTTAGTAATCAATAATTAAGGTGGACAGGAGTACAGGCTATCTGCCGCAAAACTCTGTCACAGAGCCCTACTGTAACTAGTGGTCAAACACCTGTTACATCAACACATGAAACAACAAGTGTCCCATTACAAAGCTTACCTACCTTGTCATTACCTATTTTCCAAGGTCATAATTATGAAGAATTCATTAGTGGTTTTCAATCCATAGTACATTCACGAACTGACATAGATGAGATTGCTAAGTTCAATTATCGTATATGTCTTGTGAAGGGAGAACCCTACGAACTGATTAAGTCATTTCCGGTGGTTAAAGGTAATTATCAAATAGCCTTACATGTCTTAGCAGACAATTGTTTTGACACTGACAAGGCCAGAGTTAGACATGCAGTCTTAATATCAAACTTGAAGCCACCCAAACATTGTTTTTCAGACTTACAGGCATTTAGGATCACATTAGACAATAGTCTCAGATCTCTAGATGCTAAATATGACCTAAGACAATGTGATTGGTTTATCAGTGGTATTGTACAGAATAAGCTGTCACCACAAACTATTGAACGATTAAATATTATGTTCAATAAACGCTATTTCACTTGTGAAGAAATTACCAATGGTTTACAAGCAATAGTTTCATGCATGCAAGCAATGAGACACAAAAAAATCCAAAAATCCCGTGGATAACAAACCTTCAATTCAGTATAAAAAGAGTATACCTACTCCCACTAAACCACAGAATGGGAAATCACATATAGGCATTCAACAAGCTGTGTATACAACAGACAGTAAACAGACTGTCACACATGAACGTACTCCAAAATGTGTACTTTGTGATGGAACACATTGGGCACAGTACTGTATTCAATACACATCAATGGAGGCACGTAAACAACGTGTTCATCAGCTGAAAAGGTGCATCAAGTGTTTAGGTGAACACAAGGGAGGAAAATGCTCACTGAAGAAGTGTTTTAAATGCAAGGGTATGCATCAAACAGCATTACTAGCGAAATCACCCAAAAGTTCACAAATTACCAACTAATAGGACTCGTACTACCACCTCCTACCCCGCTGCCACTGAAGTGATACTCCACAACATTCACCCATCGCCTACTATTCACCTGAAGCCACAGCCAATGGACAAGGGTCAGAGCATTAAAAGAAGATTCAGTAACCAGCTAAGAACTCCTAACATCAAAGGTGAGAGCAGTAATAACACGAGGAAAACTTCTGGTACTGCCAGCCAGGACACAACCCTCATCACCCACTGGCACCACCACAACACACGACAGACAACAACAAACATGGCCGCCGCCACAGTCCAAGATAACTCCTTCCCAGTATTTGATGTCAAGAAGATCACCGACCCAGAAATAGCTAAACTCCTTACGATTCAGGACCAAACGATCACCAAACTAACTCAACAAATGCAGGAACCTAAAAAGCTGCAATGCAGATTACCTCAACAAGATAAACGCTCTTGAACATAAACTAGACACTGGAACAAAAAAAAGCAACACCACACCCAGTCCCTAGACCCCATCAACACCTAAAAGACCAAGTCACCCTACTTAGTACCAACATTATAGAGGAAAGATCAAGAGTGGACCAACAACTTGCCAATGTGATTAACCAACTTCCAAGACCATAATGACCAACCAGCAGCTATCTGATGCTGTTGTAGTTAACAGCAAACATCTCCCACCCACAGTCACCCAAGAGACCTGAAATGGAGACCACCCTACGCTTATCAAGGACCCCCTTTCGCCTTAAACAACGTAGTGATGACCTAAAGGATTGCAAACTGAGGGCTACCAAGGGGTAAAAAAAACAGTGCTGTTAAAATTCCAAACTAGCCTACAAAGAAACAACCTACTAAAAAACATCTATTTCTTATGAAATCTGATGTTTACGTCAATGAGTGCCTTACCAAACAAGACAAAACCTTCTTTATCAGCTAAAAAAAATTAAGCATGCCCAAAAAATCCACCAGTGCTTTGTGAGGGAGGGAAAAAAATCGCCAGTTAGGAAAACACCCACTGGGAAGAGTTTACTTCATCTCTACAGAACATGACCTAAAAACATTCCTAAGTGAGGCGGGACTAACAGAATCAGAGTAAAATGCAGATAATACCCATAGTCCACCGTTAGTGTTTATTGTCATAAATTTGTGCCCCCCTAAAATTCTAATTACCCCAACTACTTTTGATTGTCATTGTTGTATTCAACGACCTTCTACCTCTTTAGCCTTAATTGTGTTAATATGTACAGAATCTATCTCCTTTTTTACAACTTACCACATCACTGTTCTATCTTATTTTATTATAAACTAGCCATAACTTGTCCTCAATAATTCTACCTCACTTTAAGAAATACTCAATTGCCCAATTTTATTCTAAAAAATCCCTATTATTGCCCAATCTTGCTCTAAAACTATATTGACCCAAACTTATTGTAAACTTTTTTATTGACCATTTTTTTCTAAAACTTTTTTAACTAGTATTTTCAACAAAAACTTATATATTATCCTGTCTACCATCTTACTAGCATATTATAACCAAATCATTGCCATTTTTATTTTTATCATTTTTTTTTTATTCTTTTGCTACCTTTAACTTGTGTATTTTTTTCCTGTCAATTTAAATCTAGTTTAACCTAATTCTTGTAAACAACTTATATAACACCTTAGTGAAATTACAATTGAGAGTCTTGTGCCTTTTTTATATTATTAGATTAAACTCAGTTGTACTATAGCTCATTCTAGCTCATTTACATAGTAAATTACCAAATTCACATATTAGACCATAGTGAAATTTAAACTATGAGAGACTGGTGCTATTTTTAATTTGTATTTTATATTATTAGATTAAACCTAGTTGTACTATAGCTCATTCTGCTCAATACAAAGTCAATCCCAAAATTTTCACTATATTAGACCATAGTACAATTACTAGTGAGAGACTGGTGTTATTTTAATTTGTATTTTTATTATTAGATTGAACCTAGTAGTAATATAGCTATTCTAGCTCAAAACACAGACTCCACAAAAGTCATTATATTAGACCTTACTGCAATTACAAGCGAGAGTCTTGTTCTATTTTCAATTTGTATTTTTATATTACTAGTTTATACCTAGTTGTACTTTAGTTCATTCCAGCACAACACATAGACAACATCAACTTCATTATGGTAGTAGTGACTATACTCTATATGCCCAAAAATACTCTAGCTATATACTTGTCCAAACTTCCCACCACTACAGATATCAGTACTAGAACTAAACATGCAACCATAATTTAAACCTAGAAGATGATTGGTCACATTGACCCTGATCTAAACCTCCATAATCTGACACCCAATCAAAACCTATTGGAAAGTAACTGCCTTTATTACACATCATCACAAGCCAGCACTATCCTAAACAATGCTAAAAGTCTATCAGTACTTAACTACAACATCAGGTCCTTAAGCAAACACTATGATGACCTCCTGGCACTCCTTGAATCACTAAAGACACCCTTCTCCTGCATTATTCTTACTGAGACCTGGCTTAAGCGGACACAATGATATCTACCCTCTACCAGGATACACAGCAATTCACAACTGCAGACCAAACCAAGTTGGGGGTGGTATTGCAATCTATTACTCTAACCATTATCTTGTATTAGCACCACTTGCTTTAGTGATGAATATGGGGAATACATTTTTGCTAATTTTACTGTAAAAAACCTTAAGACACCTATAACAATCGGTGCCATTTACCGGATACCCCACACAAACATCCCAAATTTCAGTGAGAAATTAAAGTCACTAATAACAAACAAACAAATGAATAAGCACCACCTTCTCTTAGCTGGAGACTTCAAAAATAAAACCCTTTGGGCATACTAATGATCAGCCTGTAACTGATTTCATCAACAATATGAACAATGCACTTCTCATACCAACAATAACTAAACCAACCAGGCTCACTGAGACAAGTGCAACCATAATAGATCACATTGGACCAATATACTAGCCCCCTTAAATAAGGGGTAACACAGATAGCACTACAGACCCACTACCCTACCTTCCCTCCTGACAAACATTAGTAAACCACCACTTGAATACAACAAAGTCTCATTTAGACTCCATGACGAGGCCTCAATAAGGAAGTTCACAGCTGACCTAGAGACTGTTGACTGGCCTACAGAATTCTCCAAGGCCAATGGTATTGATGACTGGACAGACATTTTTCTTAACAAATTACTTAGACTATACAACAAACATTGTCCTATAAAAACGAAACAGATCACAAACAAACGGCTTGGTTGCCCATGGCTAACCAGCACCATTCTGAAATCCATTGACAAGAAACACCAATATGAAAAGCAATATAGACAGGGCTTAATACACAAAGATATTCTTAAACACTATTCATCAGTTCCACCAAAGTAATAAGAAAGCCAAACAACTATACTACTCCAGTAGATTCACAGACACTAGAGATATAAAAAAGACCTGTGTCAGCATAGTTGCTGATCCCTGTGTTGTATAGCATAGCATATAGTATCATCCATGTATTTATATGGAAGACTCCTTAGGCCTGTGACTGTTTGTGTGATGTCACGGGATGTGCATGTGTACGTTCGTACCCTGCCTCCCTCTCATCGGGAGATTTTCCAGAGGCTAGAACCAGGCAGAGGCTGAGCTCCATCCCCATCATCACAGTCTGACAATATATCGTTACCATCCAACAAGTGTGTCTACCTTCAACCCTCGACATCTCCATTTAAGAACCCCTACGACAAATGGTGACAGCGGTGTTGGCGCAAAATTGATAATTACGCCGATGTACGGAGATTTCTTTCGATCAGCAAGACGGCCATTTCGTGTCGCCAGTAGACCGACCTAGCCAAGCCTGCTACCTCAAGCCAGCTACTCTTTTAAGTTCCTACCAGCTTCTACACCATTTACTGGTCAGTCTCTTTGTATTAGTGTTTATCTGCTTATTTGCATCACTCCCGAGGGGTTGACCCGAGTTTGCAAAATAAGCCAGCTTCCAGTCTGTGGTGGGGGAGTCAGAACAACCGAGTCCAGCCTAGCCTACTCCATCCAATTCTTTTGCCTGCCAAGCCAGCTTTCCACCCCTGCTGTGCTCATCGTGAGAAGTTATCAAGCTATTCTGTGTGAAGGGTTAAGATAAGCCAGCTAGCAACTAACCCAGGTTTCTTACCCCAGTACTCAAGCAAGCCATGTGAGTAGTCTTCATCACTTGTGATTCAAGCTCCAAGCCATTCTGAGTCCTTTTTCATCCCTGTGGTGTTGTGGTATTTCGTGGGTGTATTTTAAGCCAGTCAGCTTAGAATTATCTTCCCACCAGTGTGGGTTGTCTTCAGTGGGGCTTACACCATTCAACCCATAAGCCCACGACCACGTGTGTCTCACCACCCCGGTCTTACCCTGTTAAGGCCCCCCCACCCACCCACTCACCACGCGGCCTCAAAATGCCTCACAGCCATTTACCCACTCACCCAACCTTTACCAGTGTTTTTGGGAAACTACTACAGGTTTCCAGCACCATATTTTAAGGACCACATAGGGGGTCAAGAGCTAGAGTGTGTCTTCGACAGTGGCGCCAACCGTTGAAAGCCTCCTGTGTGAGTTCATCGTCGATTTAAGCGCAATTCTACGATCAAGTGTGCTGAGGAGCAGTGAGTCAGCAACCTTATTCTTCATCATGTCGTTACAGCGATAATATTTTTCATATAGACATTTGCAAGTGTTGAGACATTTCTTTTGTGTTCCAGTGATTTTTCTTAGTGACATTCAGTGACTCTTGATTAGACTCAGTGTTGATTATATACTGTTTGCAATAAATCTTTTTATCTCCTTAATTCAGTGTTAATTTTCATGCATTATCTTATGTCTATTGTGTTGTGTGTCTTTTTATACACTTGAAGTAAGTACTTAGTGTTTTTCCTTTGTTGTGTGTGCAACATATGAGCAGTATAGAACTTGTGTTTACACTTCAGAATCACCTAGTGTTCTCAGTAATCCAGTGAAGTATTTCAGTAATTTATCAGCTTTGTCCTGCATCACAACTCAGTGTTGTCTCAGTTATATATATTCTGCATCACAACTCAGTGTTGTCTGTTATATTTTTTTTTTCATCCCAGCATTTGTGTATTCTTGTTGAACATTCTTGTGTTCATATTCCTTTCATTTAGCCAGTGTCTAATTTGTCTTATTTCCACAGACAATAGTGCCATTATTTTGTGCAAGCAAGATAATTATTATCAAAGTTTTCACACATCAAGTTTCACTGCAAGAAAATTCTAGTATTGTGTTTATGTTGATGTGTTGTGTTCTGCATCACTGTAAGTGTTCAAACTTTTTTTGTTCTGTGTTTTAGAACCTATTATTTTTCATGTTTCATTGAACAAATTCACTCTTAGTGCAATTTTTAAGTTCTTTTAGAGTAAATTGTTCTTTTGCTTGTTAAGTGTTGCTTGAGTGCAGTTAAGAGTTCAAGTGTTCAATCAGTTCATTCCTTGGTATATTTCTTTTCTTGTGTGTGTAATATTTTTTATTATTGCACATTGGCTCATTTTGCAATAATTCTTGTGCAAATATTGTGTTGCCATTAAAGTTTTTCTTGCAGAAATTTTATGCATTGTGCAGTACTTTTTGATTAGCAGTTATTTGCAATATTGCTACAGTTATTTCAGTGCAATTTATTATGCTCTGTTCTGTGCATAATATTTTATTCTTTCTGTGCCATTTTATTTTATTCCAGTGAATTGTGTCCCAGTTTGTTTTAATTTTGCACAAGCTTTATTGAGTCCATTTCATCATTTTATTGTGTGTTTCCCTATTGCATTGAAAGTAAAGACAACTCACTGTGCCATTCATTCTATTTAAAGTAAAATCGAGCAAATCAGATTTGAGTAAAGTACAAGTTCTCTTGATTTTCAACTGTTGTTCATTCAATTGCATATTTTTCTTGTGTGAGTTTCTTTGCTTACTGTGTGACCTGTCAATTTTTAATTACTTATGCAGAATCGTTAAGCATTTTCTTCCCGTTTAAGCTTATTGTGTCATTCTCTCCATTTTTCTTGCCTTATGTCCTTCAGTAAGTTCACTGAGAAGATGTCCCAGTCACTTTTGAACGTTCACTTAGTGTATCATGCCAGTCAAAGTCAATATGAATCAGTCCACAGTACCAATATTCCCTTACTGACTGAAGGACAATACCTAGCCCTTGAGCAATGTGTTTGTTCTCACAGCTTGTATCTGAGATTTGTCAAAGTGCTGTGAAATGTGAAGTTCAGATTAAGTTCCTATAGATCTGTGAATTAATTATTAACGTAGCCGAGCGGTCAAGCACTAGTAACTGTCACTCCCATCTGTGTTCCACCTACACCTTCAGACTTGCAGGATAGTGTTCCGTTGCCTCAAGTGTCCGGGGACACTTTGCACAGCCTATCCCTGCAATGTCTGCTAGTTCAAGTAGTAGTTTCTCCACAGGGGATGCCTTGTCAGAAAACGATTACTTGCAACTAGTAATGCCATCTCTTGTTGATGTCACATGCCGTATGCAGAAAGACGTCTCTGTTACAGCTAGTGCTCTCACTAGAGTGTCTGTTGTTGTTCCTAATGTTCCAGATGGTGATCCCATCCTCGTTGACAGTAATCAGTGCAATGTAAGAAGTTATTTCTCGAGTACTTTCACTTGTTAACGTTTGCAAGTGAAGTTTCTTTATAGCTGATACCTCGTGTCACTGTGTGCGACTCAGTTGAATATCAGCATTGTTGACCGTATTCATTTCCTTTCCCTTTGCTTGCAGTTTGAGATAGTAGATTCGTTCTCCCTTGCTCGTATTGCGTGTTATAGCATTATTTTTTTCAACCGGGGAGAGTCATCCACTCCACCGAGTTTGTTCATTCCTCCAGTAAGAAAGAACCGATCCCTTGTGTTCTGGTGATTCGATTCCTGCTCCAGGAAGATCTTATTCTGACTGTGTAGCCACCAGCACCCATTAGTGACTTTGTAATGAGCCAAGAATTACTGTATCGAATAGTCGAGTTGAGTACTCCTAGCAGAAGAATTAGTAATTCCACAGTCACTAGTAATTGTAGCTGTATCCTTTGTAGATACTCGTTCAGATCTCCCCCAGTCAAGGCATGTGTTAGCCATTGCACAGGAATTCGATCCTCCCAGAGATGATAACCATTCTGCATATGTAAACCTCACCCTCGCAGAATTGGGTTTAAATGTATATAGTCTGTATAACTAGATGTCTGAGATGAAGTAAATTGTCAACTGTTTGTTATTAACTGATTAGTTTTTCAGAATTTTTTTTTTTTCGTGTTCACGTTCCCTCCGCGTTCTGAGAATTTGACAGTAATAGTCTGAGTGCACCAGATGATTTTGCTGTTAATTTCACCTAGTATGTATATATTTATTCTTCCTCAGAATCCGTAGAGTGCATGAATACAGATCGATCGATCAATTCCATCCCATATTGTACAATGATTTGTTCTTATAGTTTGTAATGCATTACGTTAAAACTCATTACATTAAAAGTGATTACGTTAATACCCATTACGTAAAATTCATTATGTTAACATCCATTATGATACCATCCATTAGTTATAAGTTATATATGAATTTGTTATTGTATAGAATCAGCCCAGAACCACCTGCTTGTTCAGCCTATAGGATAGTAGTGTATGTCGAGACGACATACGTAACATGACCGAGCTGTCAGCATAGTTGCTGATCCCTGTGTTGTATAGCATAGCATATAATATCATCCATGTATTTATATAGAAGACCCCTTAGGCCTGTGACTGTTTGTGTGACGTCACAGGATGCGCATGTGTATGTTTGTACCTCTGCCTCCCTCTCAGTCGGCGTAGATCATCCAAAGGCTAGGACCAGGCAGAGGCTGGGCTCCATCCCCATCATCACAGTCTGACAATATATCGTTACCATCCAACAAGTGTGTCTACCTTCAACCCTCGACATCTCCATTTAAGAACCCCTACGATACCTGGAAAACACCTCTCAGATTCTAGGGACCCACAAACTGAAAAAAAACAAGAATATTGTCCTAACTAAACCTAATGAAACACCACTACATCCCACTGACACAGCTAACAAGATAAACGACTTCTTCTCAACCATAGGATCTAATCTCACCAATAAAATCCCACATACCAATGCCCATGCCGGGGACTACCTAGATGGGAATTTCCCAAATTCCTTTTATCTTGCACCAACTGAGCCCACAGAAGTCACCGAGATTATAAAGTCACTTAAAAATAACTCAGGGAATCTGCCTCATGTCCCACCATTACTGTACAAGCGAGCGGCCCATGTCCTTTGCATACTATTTCATTACTTTTTAACAAGTCTCTAGAAACTAGCACCTTCCCAAAACTACTCAAGATGGCAAGGGTTACACCAATACATAAAGGTGGTGACCCTACAGACTTAAACAACTATAGGCCAATATCAAACTTACCATTGCTATCCAAAATCTTTGAGAAACTCGTGCACAGGAGACTATATTCATTTATAACGGCACAAAACATACTCAACCCCTGCCAATTTGGATTCAGGAAAAATAAAAGCACTAATGACGCAAACATAAAAATGCTAGATCTGCTTTACACATCATTGGAAAATAAGGAATATCCACTAGGAATTTTTATTGACCTAAGAAAAGCTTTTGACACAGTAGACCACGACATCCTACTCCACAAACTTGACCATTACGGTATAAGAGGCCATGCGCTTGCTTATTTCAAATCTTACCTTACTAACAGGCATCAGTATGTCACCATTAAAGACACAGCATCAACAACACGGCCACTTGATACTGGAGTTCCGCAGGGAAGTGTCCTTGGTCCCCTGCTCTTCCTCATATACATCAATGATCTTCCAAACATATCCCAACACCTGAAACCCATTCTCTTTGCTGACGACACGACTTATGTCATCTCTCACCCTAATCTTGCCACCCTCAACACCATTGTTAACGAGGAGCTGATCAAAATATCGACTTGGATGACAGCCAATAAACTTACGCTTAACACTGACAAAACCTACTATATTATGTTTGGTAACAGAGCAGGAGATGCACAAATTAACATTAAGATCGACAACACTCTAATTACCAGACATAATGAGGGCAAATTCCTAGGCCTATACCTTGACAACAACCTGAATTTCAGCACCCGTATCCAACACATAACCAAAAAAGTATTCAAAACGGTTGGGATCCTCTCCAAAATACGATACTACGTGCCGCAAAATGCCCTTCTCACACTATACCACTTACTTATTTATCCATACCTCACCTATGCTATTTGTGCTTGGGGATCAACTGCAGCAACACGCCTAATGCCAATAATAACCCAACAAAAAAGCTGCAGTAAGAATAATCACTAAATCCCATCCCTGGCAACACACCTCCCCACTCTTTATAGATCTAAACTTACTCCCTGTTCAGTACATCCACACTTACTACTGTGCAATCTACATCTACAGGACCTTAAACTCCAATATCAACCTTGACCTAAAACGCTTTCTTGATAGTTGTGACAGAACCCACAGGCATAACACCAGACACAAACATCTCTACGACATTCCCCGTGTCCGACGAAACCTTTGCAAAAATTCAATGTATGTCAAAGGCCCTAAAATCTGGAACACCCTACCTGAGAACTCTAGAACTGCAGACACATTCATCACCTTCAAAACTACCATTAGAAAACATCTTATCTCCCTGATACACCCTGTCAACTAACTACACGAATACCACCTGGTGGCTCACACTTACACTCACTCACCCATTTGACCATAAACAGAAATATTAATCTCAATCTTAAAATAATGAATCCTGTGATACTCCAATACTTAAACGATGTACTGTGCCAAAACAAAAGCATTCACATTGCTAAACTCTCCAACTAGTATTTAGTCAGCCATACTACCAACTTACCTCATAATTTGTAATATTTTAAAATTAAGAATTAATCTAAGTCTGCCCGAAATGGCTAGCCATGCTAGGTGTTCTAGTGGTACCCTCAGTAATTATTATTTTACTACATGTAAACCACACAATAACCAAATTCTGTAAACTCAGCATTGTATCCTTATAGAGAATAAAACTTTGAATTTGAATTTGAATTTGAATTATGCCCAAATACTTATGCTGAACAGCAGAAGACTTACACATAATCAGGAAGTCAACAAGCAACAGCAATAAATGTGAGAGATAAATTTAAAGCAACTGCCTCCCGATAGCTCGAGTTGAGTTATCTAAAAAAATTCCCACAAAACCAATGTCTAACATTATTGACCCAAGGGCCCACAAAGGTTCTTCCCATAAGAAGAACAGTGTTGCAGAAACTGAATAAAAAAACCCATGCCAAAATACAGTTAGATATAGCGGGGTTTTTTTTTCCACAATTCGGTAAACAGACAATGCCCCCTACCAAAAATCACTGTTGGTCTAGGAAACGGGAAAAAGACAGTAAAAAGCGGGTAGTAGATGTTTGCCAAAATCTGTGCAGATCCGGGGTTTAAAAAAAAACATTTTGCAAAACTGAAAGCAGCAAAGGGTTTCAAGTTGGGGCCCTTTTCCTGACATCCAGACGGACACTTTTAGCAAATTGTTTTAATCATTGGAATGATTAAATCATTTTTTTTGTGAAAAAATATAATAAAAAAACTGATTTCATTTACTGAAAACAGCAGGAGGCCACAGATATTGGCCCCCTTTCCCCTAAAAAGGGGGAAAGAAACTTATAAGATTCATGGAAAATGTACTATTTACGAAAAAACCGCTGATCTTTTAAACCACAGCAAAAATTACTTTAAGGGAAAAGAAATAAATGAACCAGTTGAAAAAGTTGGGGAAATTTTAGATGCGATAGGTATTAAAGTAAAAAAACCAAGCTCAAAAGAGCCCTCAGATTTTATAGCCAATATTTGGACACTGCCCAAATATGAAGAGGGAAACAGTTTTGGGGTTTAAAGGGTTTTACCAAAAAAATTTAAAAATCCACCACATCTGCCTAGAAATTTATGGGCAGGGCTTTGGGAAACAAATGAAAGCACAAATATAGAGCTCAGGAAGAATCCAAAGCTACTGACGTATATAAAAATCTTTCAAGAACAGTTGGAAAAATAAATTTATTGGGGAAGTAGCGAAGATAATTAAAAACAGAAGCTAAATTTTCTCCCCACCAGGGAAGTCAAAAAAAAATTCTAAAACCACCCCAAATACGTTTTTGTAAAAATTTTGTTTGTGCACGTGCAAATAAAAATGAAAGCAAGTTTTAAATGATTTTCTGATGCCCGGGAAACCCTCATTAACTAAGAAGTTTGGAAAGTGCTTATAAATTTTTTCGCAAAAACCCCCATATCCCCTAAAAACCCGGCGATTTTTCCAAAGCTTTCTTAAGAGTGGGGCTACAAAAAATTTAATAGAGATTATACCGTTTCTTGTGTCCTAAAAATCCAAATGATCCTCAAAGTCCTGTAAAAAATTTAAAACCGTTTAAAAATCAGTATTGTTTGGGGCAACTTTCCCCCTCCTTTCCCTTATTAGAAGCTACTCTAAATCACTTTAAAGAAATCTGAAAGTCCCAAAAAGAAATCTTAAAAAAAATTTTCTATGGGACAATTTTCAAGGTACGGGTGAATAAAGAGGAGGATTTGAAATCCTTATACAGAGAAGCAACAAGGAGTTTAAAGAAGCAAATTTTGCCCTAAGGATGTGGAATAAAATTCCCAAAACAATTAAGGGAACTTTTCAAAGAAGATTTCCCCCCGAAAAATGAAAAATTTCCCGATTGCAACAAAATTTTCTGGGACTTAATTGGGAAAACACGGAAGATATTTTTAGTCTCAAAAAGGGTTAAAAAAATAAATTTATGCAGTAACCTCACTAAACGTAATTTACTGTCGAGGTATCACCCAAAGTTTTTTATCCTCTAGGCTCTCTCAAACCCAAATTTCCATAAAGGAAAAATGCTTTTTGCAAAATTCTTGGGAAACTCCCAAAAATTGGGGGGGGATGAAAAACTTGCCTCTAGAAATGAGTCAAGTAAGGGGTTTAAAAAATCCGGAAAAGTTTAAACAATTTCAAACAAATTAAAATTTTCCCAGGGCAAAAAAGGTCCCAAAAGGGAAGCAAGTACCCATTACATGTGTTCTGTGATGCGTCCCAACCCCGAGGTTATTGGGCCCGTAGCTTAAAATGAGTAATTTCTGAAGGAAGTACACTAATTATTTCAAAGGCCAGGGGGCAAGCACCCTTAATGGGCAGAACGTAAAACCCCAACCCGGAAAAATGACAGCACTCTATGTAGGTACAAAATTTTCTGTCCCATCCCCAACAAAGTACTTGAACATCCACAAATTTAGAAAAACCCTGATCGGGGTGGGTAATGAAGCAGGTTTTCCCTGGTTTTAAAAAATAAAAAAGGGTAAGTTTTTGGCCTTTGTACAGAACAGAGTAGCAAAATTTAAAAAAGATGCAGAGGGGATTAAACTCTTTTCTCCACTCCTCCCCCCAAAAGAATCCAGCTACATGTTTTTCCCCCGTGGTGTCCCACTCATGAAATTTTTTGGATAAAAAAATTATGGCTCCCCGGGCCGAACGGCTCTCTAATGAAAAAAAACTTTGGGCCCCAGCCCAAAAAACTCACATTTAAGCCCGAAGAAACAGTCCCGCTTGAACAAGCAAAATAAAATTTTGTAAATACTGCAGACCCCAACAGAAATAAATCATTGATGGAAAAAAAATACCATCTTTGGTTTAAAATCTTAAAAGTTAAAGGGGGGGGGGGGGGGGGGGGGGTTGGGGGGGGGGGGGGGGGGGGGGTTGGGGGGGGGGGTTTTCTGGGGTTTTTTCCAGAAACAAAGGGGGGAAAATTCCCAAAGAACCTGTCCTTTATTAAAAACTTGAAACTTTAAAAATTTTTCCCCCAGAAAAAATTTTAAAACCGAAAAAAGAAATTCAATTTTAAATTTTTTACTTTTTTCCCTAAAAAAAATTAATTTGATTTGGGGAAAAATCATTTCTAACCTAAAACCATTTTCCCAAAACCCCAAGTTTCTTGGAAAAAATGTTTTTGGGAACTGAAAATTTGGGGGGCCCCCCAAATACGAACCCTCCCACTGGGGGAAAACCCCAAGGTTGACAAATGTGAAAAAACAAATAATTGCTGCATTTCTTGTCGTCACTACGATAAAGCGAGTAGTCAAATATCCCGGCCAAACCCCATATCCCCTGAAACGAATTTTTCATATCACTTTCCCTTTTAGGTGACAGGTTTTAAAATTAAAACTGGACCCAAAAATTTTTTAAACCCAAAAAATTTCCCAAAATTCCCCCTCAAGGTGTACATCTTTTTTTTCACGTTGTGCTACAACTAGAGCAGTACATCTAGAAGTAGCCACTGACATGTCTGCTGAAACCTTTATCAAATTATTCAGAAGTTTGCAGCCAGAAGGGCATGTCCCAGACTGATGATTTCAGATAATGCAACGAACTTTGTTGCTGGTGTCTGCTTATATTAAGCAAGATCTTTGATCAGCCAGAGGTACAACAGGTACTGAATCAACGCAGTTGTCGATGGAGATACATTCTTCCTAAGTCTCCATGGCACGGCGGATTTATGAAAGAATGATCGGCATTGTAAAACGTTGTTTAGGGTTAATAAAGTGATTGAACGTTGGGAGAAAATTTGGCGAGAAGACTATCTCACCTCAATGAGCACTTCTATGAGCTGGTGTTCCTGAAAATCATAAGTCCTTAAGACCTGGTGACATAGCGATTATTGACAATGATGGTCCGAGGTCCCAATGGCCACTTGGAAAGATTGTGACCATATATCCTGATGCAAAATGGAATCATCATGACAGTTGTTTTGAACAAAGGTGCAGTGAATAAGCGGACAATAGATAAACTAGAATTAGAATTATAGTGTTGAAAACAAAAATTAGTGCTTCTAGAGAAATGCCACAGACTGAAGCTGTTCAGAAAAGACAAGCAGCAATGATGGCAAGTGAGTAACCCAAATTAATGTTAAGTGATGAATAGTTCACCTGCAGCGAACCTCTGGTTCCCCTCAATATAGAGAAAATTTTCCAAGACGGGTGATTAGCCTCTTTCAGCCCTCAGCCTTTCAGTTCTGAGGGGCCCGACCCTCTCAGAAAATGCAATGGCATCTTGCTTCTGCATCAACTCTTTAATTGATTCCAGATGCAGTACCAGCATGTGCCAGTAAGTCATATCATGGCTGACCAGTGTTGCAACCATAGTGTGGGTTAATGAGAGAAAATTAATCTCTTACAAATAGCAGGAAACTTAAGGAAACTCTGCACCCACTATGTGCAACGAGGATAGCATACACTGATGTCTAAGCCCAGAAAGCAAGAATCAAGCATTCTGCATTGCTTCATGGTAGAAGTTTGGCAAGGAAGGGAAATTTGCTGAGATCAGCTTTTCCTTTGTGGCTAGGGGCATCGAGGTGGAGGGCACCACAGTGAGATCAGATTGCTTTAACCTTCAAGGGGAAACATTAACGCCGGGATGACAAACAAAAAACACTGATCTGTGTGTTTGTGTGCTCAAAGTCAATCTCCATAATACCCATATACTACTACATAAGAAGTGTGCGCAGCTTCTTTAGTGACATTACGGTGAACAAATCTTGATGAACACTATTCTTCAATCAAGACACCAATACCCGGGTGTAAGGGTTCGATACACAAACCCAGGTAAGTCTGTTTTGACGTATGGTAGTTCAGTTGACTGTGCAGTTGAGAACTAATGTACGTTCTAATCAGATTACCATGAAACCCGGCAACATGTGGGCTTTTGAGCCCAAACAAGTGAGTATATAAGGATCCAGTCAGTATTCAGTTATTCAATTAACTACTGACACAACACCCCCTAGGGTAAATTATACTCATCATGCCTTTCCCTTTCAGGCATGTGGTCATAGAACAACTGTCTCACATCGAAGGTGTCGATCGTCGGAGGCTGCGATTGGGCAGAGACAGCAACAAACCTAAGTATCCTCTTGATACAAGTTACTCTATTTGTTCTATAAGTTTATTTAACCATAATTTAGTGAGATATATTTTCCCACAGTCCCAGACGTGAGTTGGGGAACTGAGACTGTGGGTATCAAAGTTGGAGTTGGTGACCCATTATTCCTAAAGTATCACATGTATCTGAGGTACATCAATATCAGTAAGTGTAATCTGTTTTAGATGTGCCAGAGTTCTGTTCCATCTATCAAAGACCTCACTAAAAAACGCAGTCCCATACCTCTAACTTCCACAGCAGGCGTCTACATCATCCCCTGTGGATTCTGTCCCAAGAAATATGTAGGCGAAACAGGCAGAGATCTTGCTGTCCGCCTGAACGAGCCTCAAAGTGTCAGTAACAGACGATTTAAGATACGCCTTTGTCCCCCACAGAGACTCCAAGGGGCATTAGATGAACTGGGATGAGGCACAACTCGTTCTCATCGAACCAGACGTCAGACGCCGACGGTGTCTAGAATCCTCGCTAATCGACGTCACCGACACAATAGAACGTAACAATGGAAACCACAAAAATTCAAAAACCCATTAGCATACATGATACTTAACAAAGGCAAAGCACCACCTATCCAGCAACACAGGAGTCACATGATCTCATCGTCTACCGTCCCATCCCAACATCCCAAATTCTTCAGGTCACCATGCGTCCACTCACAACCTCACTCTCCGCGTATATAATGTCTTTCACCTTTGTATGTTAAAAGTGATCAGTGTCCCAGGACCGAAACGTTTTCTAATAAATATGTTCTAGTGTTTGCATACGTTTTTTTTCTAAACCACTATGTCGTGTGATAAACAGTTTGAAAAACCGACAAGTTGAAGATTAGACACTTATGCAACATATGAGAATCTGTACTAAGGAAACGTTTCGCCACACAGTGGCTTCATCAGCCCAATAATAAAGCAGAAAGGTGAAGGAGAGGAGGAGTTTGAGGTAATCAGTCCCTCAGCCTGGAGTCGATATGTTCAGTCCATCATCAGTCTACAAGATTGATGGACTGAACACATCGATCCAGGCTGAGGGACTGATTACCTCAACTCCTCCCTCCTTACACCTTTTGTTTTGTATTGGGCTTATGAAGCCCGTGGGGTTTGGCAACGTTTCCTCAATAAAGATTCTCATATGTTGCATAAGTGTCTCAATTTTCAACTTGTGGGTATTTTTTACCAAGGTTTATACCAAGCACTGGTTTTAAAATAGAATTGTGGATGAATGGAACAAACTCCCGACTAGCGTCAGTGAAGCTAAAACGTTGTTAGCTTTTTAAAAATAGGTTAGACAAATTCATGAGCGGGTTTGGGTGAGTGCGAGTTGGACCTGACTGGCAGGGCTAGTGAGTTATTTTAAACTTACCTAGCATGGGCCAGTAGACCTGCTACAGTGCTCCTTCTTATATTCTTATCCTCAATGGAAAGATTTCTGATACATGGGATCAACTATGTCATCCTTCCCGGCACTCCCTCTCAGGAAAAAAGCAGACACAATCAAATTTAATTAAGTGCTCTTACAATGAAGAATTAACACAAGTGCAACATCTGGGTATATTTATTTGTAACGTTTTAGCTATCCAGTGTCTTTATCAATACAATACAAAGAAATAATGTGATTAATGTAGAATTATATACAAAAGTTAAGGTAATAAGTCCCTCAGCCTTAGAGTTGGTGAAGAGCACCGTAGTGCTCTCTTCATCTTGTCGGTATTGTACACCGTTCATGTACAATATGTAAGAATGTGTCACTATGATATTCATAAATTCAAGGTTCTGAGATCTGGGAAGAAACAGATCTTATTTTTAACATAGTGTCTTGCTTGACAACTGAACTATTGAAGGTTTAGACGTGGCAAAAGGGTGAGACACGACGCTCTACTCTCAAGTACGTAAAGGAGATTAGTCAACAAAAAATAAAATAAAACCTTATAGCCCGACTCGGCAGAGAGAGTATAACAGTTGCACTGACCTCAGGATCATGGAAAGGTGAAGGGGGTTAGCTGGAATAGCCGGTGGAATAATTCCCATTGCACCATTAACAATAGGAGCTATCAATAGATTTCACACACCAACATAGGTACCTTTGGGAATAATCTTAAAGACCTAATCATAAATAAAAAACTCCTCAAGCATCACTTAATAACTGGTGGTGACTAACACTGATCTCATCCGGGAAGAAGACCCACAAGTACCTAGCTTCCTAAACAACATATAAGTATAATTGCCCACCATTGCCCTCAGTAACCAAACCCACGGAATAACTGAGCTGCATTATCACTCTGTAATTATCATATATAATATATCATATAACATTATCATGTATCATTATTATTTTTTATTTATTAACACACTGGCAGATTCCCACCAAGGCAGGGTGGCCCGAAAAAGAAAAAACTTTCATCATTCACTCCATCACTGTCTTGCCAGAAGGGTGCTTTACACTACAGTTTATAAAACTGCAACATTAACACCCCTCCTTCAGAGTGCAGGCACTGTACTTCCCATCTCCAGGACTCAAGTCCGGCCTGCCGGTTTCCCTGAACCCCTTCATAAATGTTACTTTGCTCACACTCCAACAGCACGTCAAGTATTAAAAACCATTTGTCTCCATTCACTCCAATCAAATACGCTCATGCACGCTTGCTGGAAGTCCAAGCCCCTCGCACACAAAACATCCTTTACCCCCTCCCTCCAACCTTTCCTAGGCCGACCCCTACCCCGCCTTCCCTCCACTATAGATTTATACACTCCCGAAGTCATTCTGTTCCGTTCCATTCTCAACAACCCCTTCTCAGCCCTCTAGACAACAGTTTTGGCAATCCCGCAACTCCTCTTAACTTCCAAACTATGAATTCTCTGCACTATATTCACACCACACATTGCCCTCAGACATGACATCTCCACTGCCTCCAGCCTTCTCCTCACTGCAAAATTCATCACCCATGCTTCACACCCATGTAAGAGCGTTGGTAAAACTATACTTTCAGACATTCTCCTCTTTGCTTCCACGGACAAAGTTCTTTGTCTCCACAGACTCCTAAGTGCACCGCTCACCCTTTTCCCCTCATCAATTCTATGATTCACCTCATCCTTCATAGACCCATCCCCTGACACGTCCACTCCTAAATATCTGAATATATTCACCTCCCCCATACTCTCTCCCTCCAATCTGATATCTAATCTATCGTCACCTAATCTTTTTGCTATCCTCATAACCTTACTCTTTCCTATATTCACTTTTAATTTTCTTCTTTTGCATACCCTTCCAAATTCATCCATCAACCTCTGCAACTTCTCTTCAGAATCTCCCAAGAGCACAGTGTCATCAGCAAAAAAGCAACTGTGACAACTCCCACTTTGTGTGATTCTATATCTTTAAACTCCACACCTCTTGCCAAGGCCCTCGCATCCACTTCTCTTACAACCCCATCTATAAATATAATGAACAACCATGGTGACATCACACATACTTGTCTAAGGCTTACTTTTACTGGGAAATAATCTCCCTTTTTTCTACATACTCCTGAGCTTCACTATCCTCGTAAAAACTCTTCACTGCTTTCAGTAACCTACCTCCTACACCATACACCTGCAACATCTGCCACATTGCCCCTTATCCACCCTGTCATACGCCTTTTCCAAATCCATAAATGCCACAGAAACCTCTTTAGCCTTATCTAAATACTGTTCACCTATATGTTTCACTGTAAACGCTTGGTCTACGCACCCCCTACCTTTCCTAAAACTTCCTTGGTCATCTGCTATCCTTGTCCGTCTTACTCTTAATTCTTTCAATAAAACTCTACCATACACTTTACCAGGTATACTCAACAGACTTATCCCCATTTTAATTATTTCCCCCTCCTTTGTCCCCTTTGCCTTTATACAAAGGGACTATGCATGCTCTGTCGATCCCTAGGTACCTTACCCTCTTCCATACATTTATTAAATAATAGCACTAACCACTCCAAAACTATATCCCCACCTGCTTTTAACATTTCTATCTTTATCCCATCACTCCCAGCTGCCTTACCCACTTTCATTCTACCCACTGCCTCACGAACTTCCCCCACACTCACAACTGGCTCTTCCTCACTCCTACAAGATGCTATTCCTCCTTGCCCTATACACGAAATCACAGCTTCCCTATCTTCATCAACATTGAAAAATTCCTCAAAATATTCCCTCCATCTTCCCAATACCTCTAACTCTCCATTTAATAACTCTCCTCTCCGATTTTTAACTGACAAATCCATTTGTTCCCTAGGCTTCCTTAACTTGTTAATCTCACTCCAAAGCTTTTTCTTATTTTCAACAAAATTTGTTGATAGCATCTCACCCACCCATTTGCTCTCTTTTTACATTGCTTCAACACTCTCTTAATCTCTCTTTTTTTCTCCATATACTCTTCCCTCCTTGCATCACTTCTACTTTGTAAAAACCTCTTATATGCTAACTTTTTCTCCCTTAATACTCTCTTTACATCATCATTCCACCAATAGCTCTTCTTCCCTCCCACACCCACTTTCCTGCAACGACAAACTTTTGCTGAACACTCACACTACATTTTTAAACCTACCCCATACATCGTCGACCCTATTGCCTATACACTCACTAGCCCATCTATCCTTCAATAGTTGCTTATATCTAACCCTAACTGCCTCCTCTTTTAGTTCATAAACCTTCACCTCTCTCTTACTTGATGCTTCTATTTTCTTTGTATCCCATCTACCTTTTACTCTCACTGTAGCTACACCTAAAAAGTGATCTGATATATCTGTGGCCCCTCTATAAACATGTACATCCTGAAGTCTACTCAACAGTCTTTTATCTACCAATACATAGTCCAACAAACTACTGTCATTATGCTCTACATCATATCTAGTATACTTATTTATCCTCTTTTTTTTATCCCCTTTCTATGCAAAGTTCAATGGGCTCCCATTATCAATTACACCTGGCACCTCAAACTTACCACACCCTCTCTAAACGTTTCTCCCACTTTAGCATTTAGGTCCCCTACCACAATTACTCTCTCACTTGGTTCAAAGGTTCCTATACACTCACGTAACATCTCCCAAAATCTCTCTCTCTCTCTTCCTGTACACTCCTCTCTTCTCCAGGTGCATACACGCTTATTATGACCCACTTTTTGCATCCAACCCTTATTTTAATCCACATTTATACTCACTCTTCTCCTTCCATAACTGATCCTTCAACATTATTGCTACCCTTTCCATAGCTCTAACTCTCTCAGATACTCCTCACTTAATCCCATTTAATTTCTCCCCACTGAAACTCCCCTATCCCTTTCAGCTTTGTTTCGCTTAGGGCCAGGATATCCAACTTCTTTTCATTCATAACATCAGCAAGCATCTCTTTCTTATCATCCACACTTCATCTATGCACATTCAAGCATCCCAGTTTCATAAAGTTTTTCTTCTTCTATTTTTTAGTAAATATCATATATCATATATATTATCATATAATATAATATACGTATTGTTGCCCACCATTGCCCTCAGTAACCAAACCCACGGAGTACCTGAGCTGCATTATCACTCTGTCATATATAAAAAGGTAGGAGTACATTTCTGATGTTAGAAAAATGCATCTTCTCTTGACCATATCTGGACAGATAACAGCTCCTCTAACAACTGGCATAATCACTGACAACACAACTGATGATTACTTAACCTTCCTTGTTACTAATATAACCAAATCATCAAGTCATCCATAATATCTCATTTAGGCTCCACGACGAGATTTCGGTGAATTATCTTATCATGTCCATAACTCTACTGATTGACAGTGATAATTCACTAATAATATAAAAATGGTTATAACCATACCCATAATTTTTAAAAGAGTGGGCCGGTAAGCCAGTGGAAGTCGTTGGTCAGACCACCAAAAGCTCCAGCGGCGGTTCATCATATGACTAATGCCCGCGTCAGGAAACACTTGTCCTGTTTCCTGACAAATATTACCTTACCTAACCTAATTCAGTAATGACCAACATATTCACTCATGTGTCTAAGTGTTTCTTCATAAGAAATTAATGCCCATATAACATTGTCCTTATAAACCAAACACATCACAAGAAAAAGATTAAACAGGCCTTCGGTAGCCAACAATATCCTCAGAGCTATTGGTAAGAAGTTCACATATGAAAACAATACAGAATGGACATAATTCCCAAGATATATATTAACACTTACTATGCTTATAAAAAAGATAAACAACTGCATTATGCAAACAAGTATCAAGAAATAAAGGGCGATATCAAAAAGACTTGTAAAACACTCTCAAGTACTGGGCTCACGCAAAATTGATAGAACCACAGAAATTACAATGAGCAGACCTAATGAACCAGTATTGGATCCCTGCTTAGACGAGAGGAGATTTACACAGATGACAGCAAAGGAATGAGTGAGGTAAGATCTCTGTAATTTCCCCAAGAATTCTGCAGAGGTAACTTCAGTAGTAACTGAACTAAAAAAAAAGAAATAAGGCAAGTGTACTCCACTAATATATAAGAAAGTTATCACCTATCAGTGCAACTGTGTTCAATAAATATTCTAAAACCAAAACTTTCCTCCGATATATTTAAGTTAGCTCGAGTTACCCCAGTCCATGAAGGTGGAGACGCAGCTGAGATCAATATAAACAAACTTGCCATATAAATAAACGAATATTTGCATTTATTACTAAACAGAATATTTTTAACCCTTGCCAGTTTGACTTCAGGTCAGGAAAAATTTCTAATGATGCTATCATTACGATGCTAGACTTTGTTTATTCGACACTAGAAAATAATGAATATCCTGTAGGCCTCTTTATTGATCTCAGAAAAGCTTTTCACACTAAACCACAACATTTTATTGCTGCAACTAGAGCATTATGGAATCAAAGAGCATGCTTTCACAGAAAGTCCTGCTGACATACAGACGTCAGCATATGACAGTCATGACACTACCTCATCCACCCAGACTGTCAACAAAGGAGTGCCTCAGGGTAGCTAGCGTCCTTGGCTCACTATTATTCCTCATCAACATCAATGGGCTACCCTCCAGGGATTTCAACCAGTTGTGTTTACAGATGATATAATATTTGTCACATCTATTCCAGATCCTCTTGTCCTCAACAACACAGTCAACGAACTTATTCACAATATTGAAAAAGACCGACATGTTGATCTGGAATAAACCTTAAAATACTCATTTCATCATAAAAATATATAATTCACACACAGAAAGGCAAGACAATCATAAATTCTCCGTTATGCATCTTGAATGTAACATGAAATTCAACAACCACATCCATCATCATCATCATCATCATCATATCTAAGAAAATTTCCAAAACTGTGAACATTCTACCTAAAATACGCTTTAATGTTTCACAAGCAACAATACTCACTTTGTACTACTTCCTAATATATCCCTACCTAACTTATGGTATCTGACCTTGGCGATGTACCACAGTAACCTTAAACCTATTGTTTCCTAACAGAAATCAGCAGTTAGAACAATCACCCAATCAGGTTCCAGAAATGTCGCTCACTCCCCTTCATTATTCAAAAATCTTAATTTACTCAACATAGAACATATCCACACCTACTCTGTGCATTTTATTTATACCGGAACCTTAGAACAAACTTGTACCAGTTCTCCAACTCTTCATAAAGAACTACAACAAAATACAAAACACGTACATAAAAATAAGCATCTCTTTGATAAACCACGTGTTCGAGTCGACGTGTACAGGAACTTTATGCAAATTAAGAGTACAAAAATTTTAACTCCCTCCCAGAATACGTGAAGAGCTTCCCTTCAGCCTCCTGCTTCAGAAATACAGTAAAATATCTCATTCTAAATCTGACCTAAGAATAACTTTCATTCATTATGTTAAAGCCATGTTGTATCAACAACAACAACCATGTTGTATCAACAACAACAACCATGTTGTATCAACAACAACAACAACCATGTTTAAAACAAAACCAACAAAAACAACCATGTTGTATCAACAACAACAACAACCATGTTGTATCAACAACAACAACAACCATGTTGTATCAACAACAACAACAACCATGTTGTATCAAACAACTGAACAACCCAAACCCTGTTGTATCAACAACCAAACAAACAAACCATGTTGTATCAACAAACCATAAAAACAACCATGTTGTATCAAAACCAATACAACAACAACCCATGTTGTATCAACAAAACAACAACCATGTTGTATCAACAACAACAACAACCATGTTGTATCAACAACAACAACAACCATGTTGTATCAACAACAACAACAACCATGTTGTATCAACAACAACAACAACCATGTTGTATCAACAACAACAACAACCATGTTGTATCAAACAACAACAACACAACCATGTTGTATCAACAACCCAACAACAAACCATGTTGTATCAAACAACAACAACAACCATGTTGTATCAACAACAACAAAAACCCTGTTGTATCAACAACAACAACAACCATGTTTTATCAACACAACAACAACCCATGTTGTATCAACAACAACAACAACCATGTTGTATCAACAACAACAACAACCATGTTGTATCAACAACAACAACAACCATGTTGTATCAACACAACCCAACACAACCATGTTGTATCAACAACAACCAGAACAAACCATGTTGTATCAAACAACCCAACAAACAACCATGTTGTATCAACACAACAACAACATGTTGTATCACACAAAACAACAACAACCATGTTGTATCAACAAACCAAACCCAAACAACCATGTTGTATCAACAACAACAACAACCATGTTGTATCAACAACAACCAACAACCAATGTTGTATCAACAACAACAACAAAAACCATGTTGTATCAACAACAACAACAACCATGTTGTATCAACAACAACAACAACCATGTTGTATCAACAACAACAACAACCATGTTGTATCAACAACAACAACAACCATGTTGTTCCAACACAACCAATTTTAACACAACCATGTTGTATCACAACAACCCTACAACAACCATGTGTATCAACAACCCAACAACAAACCATGTTGTAAACAACACAACAACAACCATGTTGTATCCAACAACAAACCATGTTGTATCAACAACAACAAAACCATGTTGTATCACAACAAACAACCATGTTGTATCAACAACAAACAACAACCATGTTGTATCAACAACCCAAACAACAACACATGTTGTATCAACAACAACAACAACCATGTTGTATCAACAACAACAACAACCATGTTGTATCAACAACAACAACAACCATGTTGTATCAACAACAACAACCATGTTGTATCACCAACAACAACCATGTTGTTATCAACAACAAACAACAAACCATGTTGTATCAACAACAACACCATGTTGTATCAACAACAAACCAGTTGTATCAAACACAACAACCATGTTGTATCAACAACAACAACCATGTTGTATCAACAACAACAACCATGTTGTATCAACAACAACAACCATGTTGTATCAACAACAACCATGTTGTAAACAACAACAACCATGTTGTATCAAAACAGCCATGTGTATCAACAACAACCATGTTGATCAACAACAACCAGTTGTATCAACAACAACCATGTTGTATCAACAACAGCCATGTTGTATCAACAACAACCATGTTGTATCAACAACAACCATGTTGTATCAACAACAACCATGTTTTGTATCAACAACAACCATGTTGTATCAACAAACAGCCATGTTGTATCAACAACAACCATGTTGTATCAACAACAACCATGTTGTATCAACAACAACCATGTTGTATCAACAACAACCATGTTGTAAACAACAACAACCATGTTGTATCAACACAACCATGTTGTATCAACAGCAACCATGTTGTATCAACAAACAACCATGTTGTATCAACAACAACCATGTTGTATCAACAACAACCATGTTGTATCAACACACCATGTTGTATCAACAGCAACCATGTTGTACAACAACAACCATGTTGTATCCCAAAAGCAACCATGTTGTATCAACAACAACCATGTTGTATCAACAGCAACCATGTTGTATCAACAGCAACCTGTGTATCAACAACAACCATGTTGTATCAACAGCAACCATGTTGTATCAACAACAACCATGTTGTATCAACAGCAACCATGTTGTATCAACAACAACCATGTTGTATCAACAGCAACCATGTTGTATCAACAGCAACCATGTTGTATCAACAACAACCATGTTGTATCAACAGCAACCATGTTGTATCAACAGCAACCATGTTGTATCAACACAACCATGTTGTATCAACAGCACCATGTTTGTATCAACAACAACCATGTTGTATCAACATCAACCATGTTGTATCAACAGCAACCATGTTGTATCAACAGCAACCATGTTGTATCAACAGCAACCATGTTGTATCAACAACAACCATGTTGTATCAACAGCAACCATGTTGTATCAACAACAACCATGTTGTATCAACAGCAACCATGTTGTATCAACAGCAACCATGTTGTATCAACAGCAACCATGTTGTATCAACAGCAACCCTGTTGTATCAACAGCAAAACCCTGTTGTATCAACAGCAACCCGTTTGTATCAACAGCAACCATGTTGTATCAACAGCAACCCTGTGTATCAACAGCAACCATGTTGTATCAACAGCAACCATGTGTATCAACAGCAACCATGTTGTATTACACATCAAACCCTGTTGTATCAACAGCAACCCTGTGCTATCAACAGCAACCCTGTTATATCAACAGCAACCCTGTTGTATTAACAGCAATCCTGTTGTATTAACAGCAATCCCTGTTGTTTAACAGCAATCCTGATGTGTAAACAGCAATCCTGTTGTATCAACAGCAACCCTGTTGTATCAACAGCAACCCTGTGAATCAACAGCAACCCTGTTGTATCAACAGCAAACCTGTTGTATCAACAGCAACCCTGTGCATCAACAGCAATCCCTGTTGTATTAACAGCAATCCTGTTGTATTAACAGCAACCGTGTTGCATCAACAGCAACCCTATCTATCAACAGCAATCCTGTTGTATCAACAGCAACCCTGTTGTATCAACAGCAACCCTGTGTATCAACAGCAACCCTGTTGTATCAACAGCAACCCTGTGTATCAACAGCAACCCTGTTGTATCAACAGCAACCCTGTGTATCAACAGCAACCCTGTGTATCAACAGCAACCCTGTGTATAAACAGCAACCCTGTGTATAAACAGCAACCCTGTGTATCAACAGCATCCCTGTTGTATCAACATCAATCCTGTTGTATTAACAGCAATCCTGTTGTATTAACAGCAATCCTGTTGTATTAACAGCAACCCTGTTGTATCAACAGCAATTCCCCCTGTGTATCAACAGCAACCCTGTTGTATCAACAGCAATCCTGTTGTATTAACAGCAATCCTGTTGTATCAACAGCAATCCTGTTGTATCAACAGCAATCCTGTTGTATCAACAGCAATCCTGTTGTATCAACAGTAACCCTGTTTTATCAACAGCAGCCCTGTGTATCAACAACAAACCTGTGTATCAACAGCAATCCTGCTGTATCAACAGCAATCCTGTTGTATCAACAGCAACCCCATTGCGGCAACAACAACTTTGTTGTTTCAACAGCACCCCGGTGTATCAACGGCAACCCTTTCCCCCCGTATCAACAGCAACCCTGTGCATAGCATTTCCCAAAAGCAAACCCTATTGCGGCAACAACAACTTTGTTGCATCAACAGCAACCCTGCTGTATGAACAGCAGCCTGTTGTATCAACAGCAACCCTATTGTATCAACAGCAACCCTATTGCGTCAACAACAACCCTGCTGTATCAACAGCAACCCTGTTGCAACAACAGCAACCCTGTGTACCTGGAGTTTACCTGAGAGGGTTTCGGGGTTCAACGCCCCTGCGGCTCGTCTGAGACTAGGCCTTGTGGTGGATCAGGGTCTGATCAACCAGGCTGTTACTGTTGGCCACACGCAAACTGATGTACGAAATACAGCCCGGCTGGTCAGGTCCCGACTTTAGGTGAGTGTCCAGTGCCTTTCTGGAAGACAGCCAGGCGTCTATTGGTAATCTTCCTTATGTATGTGGGAGGCAGTTGAACATCCTTGGCCCCTGACACTTATTTTTTTGGGTCTCCAGTGTACTCGTGGCGCCCCTGCTTTCCATGGGGAATGTTGCGTCTCCTGCGATCTTTTTGCTTTCAAAGGGAGTGATTTTCGCGTGCAATTTTGGGGTACTAATCCTTCTAGGATTTTCCCAGTGTATATTATCATGTTCTCTCTCGCCTGCATTCCAGGGAATCCCAATCAAGGACTGCAACAGTTCCCAGTAATTTAGGTGCCTTTTTTCATACTTATGTGTGCCGTGAAAATTCTTTGCACACTCTCCAGGTCATCAATTTCGCCTCCCTTTTGAAGGGGCCGTTATTGTATAACAGTATTCCAGGCTAGAAAGAAAAAGCGATTGAAGAGAATCATCGGGGGCTTTGCATCCTTAGTTTTTGAAAGTTTTCATTATCCATCCTATCATTTTCCTAGCAGATTTCCCGTAGATACATTCTTGTGATCTTTGAAGGCGAGATCCTCTAACATTATCACTCCCAGGTCCTTCACATTACTTTTCGCTCTAACTTTTGGTTAGAATTTGCTGTATACTCTGATACAGTTTTAATTTCCTCAAGTGTTCCCTATCTGATAGTTGAAATTTCTTTTCATTGAACTTTATACTTTTTTTAAGTGCCCCTTTTAAAATTTTTTGGGTTGAGGGTCTGCTGGGGAGTCTTGCAGGGGTCTTCGAGGGAGGACACTGTCAGGGAAATTCGGGTGTAAACCCAAAGGAAGAAAACGGACAAGGGCTTACATCTTTGTCTATTCGACATGTTTATGCATGGGAGGGGAGCGATTACTGTCCCCTTGTGGAACAAGCCTTCCCCGGGTAGCTGCTTTCCGGACTTTGTTTACAAATTTACCCCTTTGTTTTCCTATTTGTCGGGAAGATATTAAATTCATCCCACCAATTTTTTCCCTGTTTTTCCCTTTATCAACATTTTTTTCGCTTTTTATCCGGGCCCAAAACTTTTTCCAACCCTTTTGCGAATTTGTGTATGCTACTTTGGCATTTTGTTTATCCTCTACAGCACCCCGGGAAACCTTGTCATAGTTGTCAAATAGGTGAGACACGCAGGGGGCGCCCTGCTCAAAACCCGTGTTCCCCGGGGTTGTGTAATTGGATAGGTATCAAGGTGGTTGGGGGGTTTTGTTTCTTAAAAACCCTTTCAAAAATTTTATGATAGGGAAATTTAGTGCAACTGTGTAGTTTTTTTGGGCAATTTTTTTTAAAACTGCCACCCCCCGGGGAATGGGGCATGCCCCCCCTGTACCAAATGCCCCCTCTCAAATAGAATGCTAAAGGGAACATGAAAAGGCTTCTTGCATTTCCCTTATGAAAACGGATTTCCCAAATAAAGTCGGGGCCTGGGGCAAGTGCAGGGGGCCAGTCATTTATTCCTTTTCAAAGTTTTGTTGGTTAGGAAAATATCAGTTTTTTTGAGTTTCCCAAAATTTTTGGGTCTCGTTCTTTAAAGTTTTTCCATTTGGGTTTTTAGCCCTTAGTCGGGGTAATGGCTCACTGAACACTGAGTCAAAATTGGGGGGCCTTTAGTATCTCACCATTTCTGCTGTCATCTGTGTATTCCCATCTCTCCTAACGGGGGCCCCCAATACTGATTTTTTTTTTTCCCTTTGAATTTTGGCATAAGAGAATTATTTTTTTTTCCCAATTTTTTTAAATTTGGTTTTTTAGTTTTTTCCTGCAGTTTTTGTCCCCCTTTAAGATTCCTCCAGCTTAAGTTCAAGGGTTTGCAGTTTAAATTGACCAGTCCCCCCCTTCGTTTTTTCAGGTATATTGGCACTCTCAGGAGCTCTTTTGTTTTCTTCGCCTTCATCTGTATGGGGAAAGGCCCCCTTTTTTTTTCCCTATTTACATCTTTTCTTTCTTTTTTTTAAAGGGATTTGCCTTGAGGAGATCTCAAGAACCATAGAGTTGATTTTTTCTAGGCAAAGGTTAGGATCTGTGTTATTTACGATATCTTTCCAGCTTTTTCATTTAGGACATAGTAGACTTATTCCCATTGTTTGTTTTAGTAACTCAAGTTAAATTTTGTGAAGACACCCTCATGACTGATCACATTTTGCTGGTCAGGAGCCCTGTACATACATGTCTGTACCTCTGTTATGTTGTGATCTGAGTGTATTGTCTTTGATACATATCAGATCGTCGTTGTTAGTGAATATGAGGTCCAGCATATTTTCTAGTCTTGTTAGCTTTAATATTTGCTGATTTAAAGTGAATTTGGTGCAGAGATTTAATAGGTCACGTGTGAGTGAATTTTCATCTGAGCTGCCTCATGGGGTGATCTCTGCTACAATATTATTTGCTACACTCCTCTATTTTAGGTGTCTCAAGTTGATTTTTTTTTTTTTGGGGGGGGAGAGCAGGAGTTGGGAGATTTTCCAGACAGTGGTCAATTTTCAAAAGATTTTCCTGGAACTGCTAGAAAGTTACATCCAGAGGCTTGTGTACAACCACAGTGACAAGGTTTCGGTTTCCAATCTTTACCGCCGAAACTTCAACTGCATCATTCGAGGTGTTTAGTAATTGTGAGCAAATGAGCGACTCTGTGACATACAAGCCAACCCTCTCCCCCTTGATGCCTGTTTAGTCTGTTGCATTTGAATAGGTTATAACCTGGGATCCATAATTTGCTGTCAAAATTATCCTTTATGTGAGTCTCTGTGAAAGCTGCAAATATTGCATTTGATTCCGTGAGCAGTCCCTTGATGCCATGTGGAGAAATTTTCTGCAGGAGGGGGGAGGGGTATCAGCCCTTTTCAGCCCTTTCAGCCCTGAGGGGCCCGACCCTCTCAGAAAGGGCAATGGCATCTTGTTTCAGCATCAACACTTTAATTGATTCCAGATGCAGTACCAGCGTGTGCCAGTAAGTCATGTCATGGCTGACCAGTGTTGGAAATAGTGTGGGTTTAATGAGAGAAAATCGATCTCTTACCTTAGCAGAAAAATTAAAGAAATCCTGCACCCACTTTATTACCATGTTAAAGATAACATGAATTGTTGTCTAGGCCCAGACAGCAAGAATCAAGCATTCTGCATTGCTTCATGGTGGAGGTTTAGCAAGGAAGGGAAATTTGCTGATTTCAGCTTATTCTTTGTGGCAAAGGGCAGCAGAGGCATGGAGCACTGTGACGTCTTCAGATTGCTTTTAATCCTGCCAGGGAAACATTAAAACAAAGAACACTGATCCGAGTGTGTATCGAGAACTATTTTCATAGACGAACAGTGCACCGTAAGACACTTCTTCAGTCACGACAACGATATCCGAGTTAACATGTGGGTCCGATACAGACACCCAGGTAGGTCTAGTCATTAATGATACTAGTTAAGTCAACTGCGCAGCAGATACAGACACCCAGGTAGGTCTAGTCATTAATAATACTAGTTAAGTCAACTGCGCAGCAGATACCTACTTCATTTTTCTCTCGATTTATCATCATACACTTGGTGACAGGCGAGCGTTTTAGCCCAACTCAAATGAATATAAGGATCTAGTCGGTATTCAGTTATTCAATGAAATACTGACATAACACCCCCTAGGGGAAATTATACTCATCATACCTTTCCCCTTCAGCCTCGTGATCATAGAACAACTGTGTCACATCGAAGGTGACGAACGTCGGAGGCTGCGATTGGCCAGAGACAGCAACAAAGCTAAGTATCTTCATTACTGATACAAAGTTACTTTGTTTGTTCTGCAAGTTTATTTAACCATAATTTGGTGAGAAAATTTTACGTACGTAAGGTTGAATCAACAGCAACCCTGTTTTGTCAACAACAACCCTCTTGTATCAACAGCAACCTTGTATCAACAACAATCTTGTTGATCCATATCAGCAATCAAGACGAAATTCTCGCTATCAGTATCTACATTACAGTTTTATACCATAGTGTAATACAAGACCCCAAAATTGTAATAAATCATTAGCCGAATTGTCAAAAATTGTAAATCTTAGCATTCTAGTAACATAACCTAACTATAATTGTGGAATAATTTTAAGATTGCCTCAAATACTCTACATAACAATGGACTTCCTACAAACAAACTTACTCGAATTTTATACTGAATTAAACTTTTTTGAAAATAAAAGTGTCATTTCTCTCCTCAAGTCAACTTCTTTAAAGTATCTATCGTGAAGTTTTTAGTTTAATATGTTTATTATGTACCCCATACCCATCCTGTAGGAGGTAGTCACCCCATACCCATCATGTGGGC
The DNA here is from genome assembly GCF_026875155.1 of Cherax quadricarinatus. Taxonomy (NCBI): domain Eukaryota; kingdom Metazoa; phylum Arthropoda; class Malacostraca; order Decapoda; family Parastacidae; genus Cherax; species Cherax quadricarinatus. The sequence continues at coordinate 64,132,290 of NC_069401.1, read as the reverse complement.
GGTAGTCACCCCATACCCATCATGTGGGCGGTAGTAGTCACCCTATACCCATCCTGTGGGTCGTAGTCACCCCATACCCATTCTGTGGGTGGTAGTCACCCCACACACATCCTGTGGGCGGTAGTCACCCAATACCCATCCTGTGTGCGGTAGTCACCCCATACCTATCCTGTGGGGGGTAGTCACCCCGTACCCATCTAGTGTGCGGTAGTCACCCCATACCCATTATGTGGGTGGTAGTCACCCCATACCCAACCCGTGGGCGGTAGTCACTCCATACCTATCCTGTGGGCGGTAGTAACCCCATACCCATCCTGTATGCGGTAGTAATTCCATACCCATCCTGTGGGTGGTTGTCACCCCACACTCATCCTGTGGGCGCTAGTCACCCAAGACACATTCTGTGGTTGGTAGTCACCCCATACCCATCGTGTGAGCGGTAACCACCCCATACCCATCCTGTGTGCGGTAGTTTTCCCATACCAATCCTGTGGGTGGTAGTAACCCCATACCCATCCTGTGGGCGGTAGTCACCCCATACCCATCCAGTGGGTGGTAGTCACCCCATACTCATCCTGTCTGTGGTAGTCACCCCATACCCAACCTGTGAGCGGTAGTCACCCCATACCCATCCTGTGGGTGGTAGTGGCCCTATACCCATCGTGTGGGCGGAAGTCACTCCATACCCATCCTGTGGGCAGTAGTTACCCGATACCCATCATGTGAGCGATAGTCACTCATACCAATCCTGTGGGCGGTAGTCACCCAACACCCATCCTGTGGACGATAGTCACCCCATACCCATCCTCTGGGGGGGTATACCCATCCCCCTCCCGTGGGGGGGTAGCCCCCCCTACCCATCCTGGGGAGAATACCCCATACCCCTCCCGTGGGGGTAGTTCACCCCTACCCTCCTGTTGGCGTTTTCCCCAATACCCATTTCCGAGGGGGATAGTATTCCCAACCCAATCCTGGGGGGGTAGTCACCCATACCCTCCCGTGGGCGGGGAGTCCCCCTACCCATCATTTGGGGGGTATCACCCCAAAACCACCCTTGGGGGTTCACCCATCCATTTCTGTGGGGGGTAGTCACCCCTACCCATTCTATGGGGGGTAGCCCCAAAAATCCATCCTGTAGGATTACCACCCCTCCCATCCTTGGGGGTTGTCACCCCATACCATCCTGTGGCGGTAACACCCCATACCCATCCTTTTGGGCGGTAGTCACTCCATACCCATCCCGTGGGCGGGAGTCACCCCAAAACTCGTTCTGTGGGGGTAGACACCCCTACCCATCCCGTGGGGGGTATCCCCCCCCTACCCCCTTCTGTGTACGGGTCACCAATATCCCTCCTGTGGGCGGTAGTCACCCCCAAACCCCCCTTTGGGGGGTAGCACCCCATACCCACCTGTGTGCGGTAGTCACCCCCTACCCCCCCGTGGGCGGGGAGTTCCCATATTTTTTCCCGGGGGTAGTCACACCATACCCCTCTGTTGGGGGGAAAAAACCCTATTCCCCTCCTGTGGGGGGTTTCACCCCCTACCTATCCCGTGGGCGGTAGTCACCTTACCCTCCTTTGGGCTTAGTCATCCTACCCATCCTGTGGGCGGTAGTACCCCCTATCCCCCCTGTGGGGGTAAAACCCCTACCCATCATGGGTGGTAGCACCCAATCCCCCTCCGTGGGCGATAGTCACTCCTTACACATGTGTGGGGGGTAGCCCCCAGCCCATCCTGTTGCGGTAGTCACCCCATACCCCTCCCGTGTGCGGTAGTCACCCCCTACCCATCCTGTGGGCGGTAGTCCCCCATCCATCCTGTGGGCGGTAGTCCCCCCTACCCCCTGTGGGGGGGTATTCCCCCCTACTCATCCCTGTGGGCGTTTGTCACCCCTACCCATCCCCGGGTGGTAGTCACCCCCAAACCCCTTTTTGGGGGGTAACACCCCATACCCATCCTGGGGGAAATCATCCACTCCCATCTGTGGGCGGGAGTCACCGCATGCCCCTCCCGTGGGTTGTTCCCCCATACCCCTTTTTGTAGGTTTTGGGCACCCCATCCCATTCTTTGGGACAGTCCCCCATACCTCCTGTGGATGGTAGTCACCCCATTTCCCCTCCCCGTGGGTGGTAATCACCCCAAAACCCAAACTGTTGCGGGGGTCACCCCATACCCACCATGCGGGTGGTCCCCCTACCCCTCCGTGTGCGGTAGTCATCCATTTCCTATCCTGTGGGTGGTAGTCACCCTTTACCCATCCTGTTGCGGTAGTCACCCCATACCCTTTTTGTGGGGGATATCCCCCCCATACCCATCCTTGGGGGGTAGTCCCCCAAAACCCCTCCTGTGGGCGTAGCCCCCCAAAAACATTCGTGTGCGGTACCCCCCCCAACCCCCCCCGGGGTGGTATCACCCCCTACCCCTCGGCTGCGGGGTCACCCCATTTCCCCTCCTGTGGGGGGTGTTCCTACTTACCGTGGGCAAGTCACCCATACCAACCTGTGTCGGGATAATCCCATACCCCTCCCCTGGGGAGTTCACCCCATACCCCCCCTTGACGGTAGTCACCCATACCCCTATGTGGGCGGTAGTCAACCCAACCCATTCGTGGGTGGGAGTCACCCCCTACCATTATGTGGGTGTAGTCACCCCAACCCCTCCATGGGGGGGAAACACCCCATACCCATTCTGTGGGGGGTAGTCACCCCCTACCCATCCCCGTGGGCGGTAGTCACCCCATACCCATCCTGGGTGCGGGAGTCACCCCGTACCCAAACCTGGGTGGGTATCACTCTTTTACCCATCCGGTGCGGGAGTCACCCCTACCCATCCCTTGGGCGGGAGTCACCCCCCTACCCATCCTGTGGGGGGTAGTCATCCCATACCCATCATGGGGGGAGTCAACCCCCAAACCCACCTGTGGGGTTTGTCACCCCATACCCCCTGTGGGCGTTAGTCCCCCCTACCCCTCCTGCGGGTGGTAGCACCCCCTACCCATCCCGTGGGGGGTATCACCCCAACCCCTCTTGTGGGGTAGCACTCCAACCTATCCTAGGGGTGGGAGTCACCCATACCCATCCTGTGTGCGGGATAATCCCATACCCCTCCTCTGGGTGTAGCACCCTATACCCGCCTTGGGGGTAGTCCCCCCCATACTCATTTTTGTGGGTGGTAGTCAACCCTACCCCCCGTGGGGCGGTAGTTTCCCCATACCCATCCGGTGCGGTAGTAATCAATTCCTCCCGTGGGGTAGCCACCCCCATACCTCCGTGGGTGCTGTAACCCATACCCCTCCTGTGGGCGTAGTCCCCCTACCCCTCTGTGGGGGGTAGTCACCCCCTACCCACCTGTGGGGGGGTACACCCCCTACCCATCCTGTGGGGTTATCACCCATACCCATCCGTGGGCGGTAGTCACCCCCCTCCCATCCTGTGGGCGGTAGCCCCCCTACCCCCCCGTGGGGGTTAGTCCCCCCTATCATCCCTTTGGGCGTTAGACACCCATACCCCTCCTGTTTGGGGGGGTAGTCACTCCACTCCCCTTTTTGTGGCGGAGTCACCCCCTGCCCCCCCGGGGTTGTATCACCCCTACCCATCCCCGTGGGCTAGTCCCCCATACCCATCCTGGGGCGGTATCACCCCATACCCCCCTGTGGCGGTAGTCACCCCCAAATCATCCTGTGGGGGTTAGTCACCCCATACCCATCCTCGGGGGAGTCACCCCTACCCCTCTTGTGGGCGGTAGACACCCCCTACCCATCCTGTGGGGGGATAGTCACTCCACTCCCATTCTGTGGGCGGTAGTCACCGCATGCCCCCCTGTGGGGTTTTAGTCACCCATACCCCTTTGTATTGTGGGCAACCCCCCTACCCATTTTTGGGCACAGTCACCCCATCCCCTCCTGTGGATGGTTCACCCATTCCCATCCCGTGGGGGTAATCACCCAATACCCATTTGTGTGCGGTAGTCACCCCTACCCCCCATCGGGGGGTAGCCCCCAACCCACCTGTGTCGGAGTCACTCCACCTATCCCGTGGGTGGGAGTCCCCTTTACCCTCCGTGTGCGGGAGTCACCCCATAAACCCCTTTTGGGGCGATATCACCCCATACCCACCTTGGGGGGTATCACCCCCCAAACCCATCCTGTGGGCGGGAGTCACCCCCTAAACATTCTGTGTCGGTAGTCACCCCAAACCCACCCCCTTGGGTGGTAGTCACCCCATACCTCCCGGGCTGCGTGTCACCCCCCTTCCCATCCTGTGGGGGGTAGTCACCCATCTTTTCCTGTGGGCAGTTTCCCTATACCAAACCGTGTGGGTAGAACCCAACCCATCCTCTGGGAGTTCACCCAACCCACCTGTGAGCGGTAGTCACCCCATACCCCTCATGTGGGTAGTCAACCCCAACCCATTTGTGGGGTGGATCACCCCTACCCCTTTTTGGGTGGTAGTCCCCCCTACCCCCTCCCGTGGGCGGAAGTCACCCCATACCCCCTTTTGGGGGGTAGCACCCCCAAAACCCTCCTGTGGCGGAGTCCCCCCTACCCATCCTGGTGCGGTAGTCACCCCCCTACCCAACCTGTGGGTGTTGCACCGTACCCTCCTTGTGCGGTATCACCCCATCCCCTCCCGTGGGGGGGTAGTCACCCCTACCCATTTGTGGGGGGTGTCACCCATACCCACCTGTGGGCGGTACACTCCATCCTTCCCCAGGGGTGGGAGCACCCCATACCCCTCCTGTGTGCGGAGTAACCCATACCCATCCTTGGGTGGGGGGGCCCCTATACCCGTTTTGGGGGGAGTCACCCCCTACCCCTTCTGTGGGTGGGAGTACCCCATACCACGGTTTGGGGGGTGTTTCCCCATACCCTCCCCTGGGGCATTATAAACCCCTTCCCTCCCGTGGGCGGGAGCCCCCCCAAACCATTCCTTGGGTGTTAGTAACCCCATACCCCTTCCCTTTGGGCGGGGAGTCACCCCATACCCTCCCTTTGGGGGGTAGTCACCCCATACCCCAAATTAGCGGGGTCACCCCTACCCATCCTGTGTGTGTTTAGTCACCCCATAACTATCCTGTGGGCGGTAGCACTCCAAAACCCTCCCTGGGCGTATGACCCCTACCCATCCTGTGAGCTGTATACTCCATTCCAAAACGTGGGGGGTTTGTCACCCCCCAAACCCATCCTGTGGGCGGGAGCACCCCATACTCATCCTCTGGGCGGGAGTCACCCCATACCCATCCCATGGGCGGGATCACCCCTACCCCTCCGTGGGGGGTAGTCACTCCATACCCATCCTGTGGGGGGGCAAACACCCCAACTCATCCTGTGGGCGGTAGCACCCCCCTACATACCCGTGGGCGGGAGTCACCCCATATCCCTCCTGTGGGCGGATCACCCAAAACCCACCCCGTGGGGGGTATCAACCCCAAACCCCCCTGTGGGGGGTAGACCCCATACCCATCCTGTGGGAGGGGAGTCACCCCCCATACCCATCCCCTTTGGGTGGTATCACCCTATACCCATCCTTTTGGGGGGAGCCACCCCAACCCACCTGTAGGCGGTAGTCACCCCCTACCATCTGGTTTCGGGAGTCACCCCCTTTCCCAACCTTGGGGGGGGAATTTCCCCCACATACCCCTTCTGTGGGCGGAAACACCCCATTCCCATCCTAGGGGGGGAAGTCGAAAACCCAAACCCCTCCCGGGGAGGGAGTCACCCCATACTAATCCATGGATTGAGCACCCCTACCCCACCCGTGGGGGGGTATCACCCTATACCCCTCCTGTGGTGGTAGTCACCCCCCACCCTCCCGTGGGCGGGAGTCACCCCCTACCCTCCTGGGCCGGTAGTCACCCCCTACCATCCTATGGGCGGTAGCCCCCAACCCATCCTGGGGCGTTAGTCACCCCCCACCCATCCTTTGGGCGTTGTCACCCCAAACCCATCCGCGGGTGGGGATCACCCCCTACCCATCCTGTGGGCTTAGTCACCCCATACCCATCCCGCGGGTGGTGTACCCCTACCCTCCGTGGGGGGTAGTCACCCCAAAACCCTCCTGTGGGCGGGGATAACCCCATTCCCACCTGTCTCTGGCAGTCACCCCATCCCAACCCGTGGGTGGAGTCACCCCATACCCCTTTGTGGGCGGAGTCCCCCATTCCCATCCTATGGGGGGAAGTCGAACCAAACCCATCCTGTGGGAGGTGTACCCCATAAATCTATGGATTGTAGTCACCCCCTACCCATCCTTTGGGGGGTATCACCCCTAAAAAAACCCCTTGTGGGGGTTTGTCCCCTACCCTCCGTGGGCGGGAGTCACCCCCTAACCCCCCTGGGCCGGTAGTCACCCCATACCCTCCGTGGGCCGGGAGTCACCCCCTACCCTCCTATGGGCGGGAGCACCTCAACCCCTCCTTTTGGGGAGTAAACCCCTACCATCCTCTGGGTGGGTTTCCCCTATACCCCTCCTGTGGGGGGTATCACCCCAACTCATTTGTGGGTGGTAGTCACCCCATACCCTCGGTGGGCGGTGTTTTTCCCCAACCCCCTGGTGCGGTAGAATCCGATTCCCATCCTTGGGCGGGAGCCACCCCATACCAATCCTGTGGGCAGTAACCCCTACCCCTCCTGTGGGCGGTGTCACCCCAAAACCCTCGTGGGCGGTAGTAACCCCCTACCATCCTGTGGGGGTATCACCCTACCCATCCTGCGGGTGTAGTCACCCCATACTCATTCTGTGGGTGGTAGTCACCCCCCAAATCCCCTCCGTGGGCGGTAACACCCATACCCCTCCTTGGGGGGTGTACCCCCATACCCCTCCTGTGGGCGTAGTATCCACTCCCCTTCTGTGGGCGGTGTCACCCCAAAACCCTCCTATGGACGGGAGTCACCCCCTAACCCATTTGGCGTTGTCACCCCATACCCATCCCGTGGGCGTTTTGTCACCCCATCCCCTCCTGGGGTGGTAGTCCCCATACCCCTCCCCGTGGGTGGTAGAACCCCCTGCCCATCTTTTGGGGGGGGTCACTCATAGCCCTAGGGGTGGTAGTCACCTATCCCACCTGTGGCGGTATAACCCATACCCATCCCCCTGGGTGGTTCCCCCTAACCCGTCCTTGGGGGGTGACCCCCTACTCTTCTTGGGGGGTAGTACCCCCTACCCCTGTGTGGGCGGTGTTTCCCCTACCCATCCTGGGGGGGAGTAAACCCATTCCCTCCTGTGGGGGTAGCCACCCATACCAAACCCGTGGGTGCTAGTAACCCCATACCCACCTGGGGCGGGAGTACCCCCTACCCATCCTGGGGCGGGAGTCCCCATACCCATCCTGTGGGCGTTGTCACCCCCTACCCATCCTGGGGTTATCCCCCATACCATCCCGTGGGGTAGACACCCCAAAACCCCTCCTGTGGGGGGTTTGTCCCCCCTACCCATCCTGTGGGCGATGTCACCCCACTATTTTGTGGGCGGTAGTCACCCCATCCCCTCCTTGGGTTGAGTCCCCCATACCCCTTCTGTAGGGGTGGGCACCCCATACCCCTTTTTTGGGCGATAGTCACCCCTACCCATCCCCGTGGATGGTAGTCACCCCATTCCCATCCCGTGGGCGGTAATCACTCAATACCCCTTCGTTGCGGGAGTCACCCCCTACCCACCTGCGGGTGGGAGTCCCCCATACCCTCCCGTGTCGGGGAGTCACCCATTCCCCTCCTGTGGGTGGGAGTCACCCTTTTCCCCCTCCGTGTCGGTATCACCCCCTACCCCTTCTTGGGGGGATATCACCCATACCCTCCCGTGGAGGTAGTCACCCCAAAACCCTCCTGTGGGGGGGTAGTCACCCCATAAACATTCTGTGTGCGGTATTTACCCCCATACCCCCCCTGGGGTGGGATCCCCCATAACCCCCCCCGTCTGCGGTAGTCCCCCCCTTCCCCCTCCCGTGGGTGGTATCATCCATATTATCCGTGGGGAGTATCCACCTATACCATCCCGTTGCGGTAGTAACCCCTCCCATCCCCTTGGTAGTAGTCACCCCAACCCCCTCCGTGACGGAATACCCAATACCCATATGTGGGGGGTAGTCAACCCATCCCATTTGTGTGGTAGCACCCCATACCCATTTTGTGGGGGTAGTCACCCCATACCCATCCAGGGCGGGAGTCCCCCCAACCCTTTGGGTGGGAAATCACCCCCAAACCCCTCCGGGGCGGGTCACCCCCTACCCATCCTGTGTGCGGTAGTCACCCCATACCCATCCCGTGGGGGGTAGTCACCCAACCCATTTGTGGGGGGTAGTCACTCCATCCCCCCCTAGGGGTGGGGTCACCTCAACCCATCCGTGTGCGGTAAAACCCCCATACCCCTCCCGTGGTGGTAGCACCCTATACCCCTTGTGGGCGGGAGTCACCCCCATACCCTTGTGGGCGGTTTTTTCCCAACCCACCTTTTAACCACCCACCTGTGGGGGGAACCCCACCCCTTACCAACCCCGGGGGGGTGTAGAAAACCCCAAACCCCCATCCTTGGGGGGCGGTATCACCCATCCCCCCGCCTGTGGGGGGTAGTTTTACCCCCCGGTGATTGGGTCCCCCCAACCCAAGGGTGGGGCCCTCAGGGGCGGAGTAAAATCCCTTGGGGAAGACCCCATACCCACCTGTGGCTTAGTCACTCATTCCAGTACGTGGGGGGGTAGTCACCCCACACCCACCCTTTGGGGGCGGTTCACCCCTATCCCCTAGGGGGCGGATACCCCAAAACCCATCCTGTGGGGGGGTATCACTCCATCCCCATCCTGTGGGCGGCAATACCCCTTTACTCTCCGTGGGGGTAGTCACCCCAACACCTGTGGCGGTAGTCACCCAAAAACCCCCTTGTGGGCGGTAGTCACCCCATACCCACCTGTGGGCGGGTCACCCCAACCCCCCTGTGGGGGAGTCCCCCATACCATCCTTTGGGGGGTAGTCACATCAACATTTTTCCCTGTGGTGTAGTTACCCCATACCCCATTCGTGGATGGTAGCCCCACCCCATACCCATCCTAGGCGGAGAGGTGCAGCACACCCATACCATCTGGGCAGGAGAGGTCAGCAGTCGTAGGGGGTGTCACATTTGTTCAATGGGAAAAGTAGGTCGTCCCAAAAGGGTTTTAGGCAAGGAAGAATTTCCCATGTTTAAAGGCCCCCCGTTCTTCAAATTCCCCTTTGTTGGAGATGAACCCCACTGTGGGCAAACGTTTCCTCAATAAAGATCCCCAAGATTGCACATGGTTTTTTTAAAGGGCCCGGTTCTCTGAACCATTGACTACAATCTGTCAAACTGCAAATTCTTGGGGATGTTAATATTGTGAATTTTTCTCTTGTAAACCTTAACACGACCTACTTCCACTTGAACAAAATATGAAACCACCCGCTGTGCCCCCTCTCCTCCCTACGGTTATAAGCCCCTTCTCCCACTTACCCATATTCATTCAAGATTGATGGACTGCCACATCGACTAAAAGCTGGGGGACTGTTTGCCTAATTCTCCTCCTGTTCTTCAACTTTTTCCCTTTTGTAGGACTGATAAACCACTGGGGGGGGCGACATTTTTTCCTCAATAAAAAACCCCAAGAGTTGCACATGAGTAATTTACAACGTTCGTTCTCGAACCTTGATTACAATCCTGTCAGACACTAACTTCTTGGATTCAAAAACTGGGAATTCTTCCCTTGCCTAACCCTTTGGGGCACGCCCTACTTCCACATTGAAAACAAATTCCCACCTACGACTGCTGCACCTCCCCTGCCACGGTTTATAAGCTACTTCCCCGGGCCTTATGCCGTATTCTATTAAAGTTTGAGGGACTGACCACATCGACTCAAGTCTCGGGGACTGATTACCTCATTCCCCCTGTTCAAGATTCTCCTTTGTATGGATTGATGAACCCATGTGTGGCGAAATTTCCCTCAAAAAAGATCCCCAAATGAGGGGCTAGGTTTAAACTTTTAAATGTTTAACTTGATAATGTGTTTAACCACTTTGAGTTTGGGGCAAGGGTAATTTTTTTTTAATTTCATATTGTTTCGGTTGCACCACGTGAGAGGGCCGGGTTTTCAACTTGTAAGGGGCGGGGGGGGGTTGTGGGGGTTTTGGAAGTCATGTTAGCAGTAGTTATTATGAAAAATTTGGATTTGTGCACTGTTTCTGGTAGATTGTATTGTGTTAGGCTATTTAAGGAAACATTGTATGATGTTCACTCATGGACGGGTTGTTTACTATTGTTGAATGTTCTGTCATAACATGTACCATTTCATGGTATTTTATATTGAAACTTTTAAAAACAGTTTTAAAAAAAAAATAAAAAAAAAATAAAAATACCCAAGAGTTGACATTGTTAATTTTCAATGTCACTATGATTGTTCAAAACTTGCCCACTATAATGTCAGGCTTATTTGGGCGGGAATTGAAGGGAAAGGATTTTTCCCTCAATTTAACCCCAAAAGAATTAAACGCGTGTAATGAGGAGGGGGGGGGGGGGTTGGGGGTACGGCCCTGGGAAAAGCATACCCCATGTATGCCTGGGGTGACAATGGGAACGTCCCGGAAGTTGGCATCAGCCGTTGGGACGGGAGGTAAGTATGATTTTTTCACGGGTTTTCCGTCAGGAATTTTTTTTCAAACGCAAGCTCCGGGGAAAGGGGGGGAAAAGTCAGCGTGTGGTGAATTGGAATCCATTTTTCACGTAGTGTATTTTTGTGAAAGCATAGGGAGGGTCAGGGAATGGTTAGGGCGGGTTATTCGTTTTATGGGAGGGGGGGTTGTAGGTGTTGAGAGTGTTAAGTTTGGACATTAATGGGGTGGGTGCGCAGGTTAAAAATACGGTGGCATATATAGTGACTGATTTTGTGTACACTTCATGGGCAATGAGAGAAGTAGGTGAGGGTGAAAGGATTAAAGGGTTAGCAGCTACTTTTTATAGAACTAAATGTCGCAATAAGGAAGTATATGGAAGGGGATGGAACACGGAGTTTACGGAGAGTTACCGGGATTTTCGGCTGCGTGACTTATGGAATCTGTAGGTTAATGGGATACAATTGGCTAGCCTCCCATTGGTGTGTGGTGGTGATTGGGTAAGTAAATGTGAAGTCCGCATGAATATAGGATGGTATGAAGGAAAAGTGTGTGAGGTGAAGAATAGTTCAATGCTTAAAAGTCATCATTGTATTAAGTTAATGTGTTATACCCTGGTATAATGGGGTTAGTGATGAACACAAACATTGACATTCATATGCAGGTGTGTGAGTGTAAATAATACGTGTATTGTTAAGTGGGAATATACTTTCATGTATGCGCATGCATTATACTTGTGTGTGAGGGCATGTATGATCAGACCCAGGAAATGGGTGACAGGACATGGTGTATTAGCCATATAATACTTACAAGGTGCTTCATTGGATTGTATATTTCAAAATATCTTAGTGTGACAATAGCTTATCATATATGGCAAGTGTAGTACCTGTTACGGTAAATGTTTAGATGATGTATTTGTAGTTTCATATTAGTGTCATGTAGGTAATGTTTTCTCAAGTGTTTTCTAATCTGCATATGTAAAGAGTGCCAATTGGATGACCGACATAAGACGGAGCACACTTAAACCCCACGGGGTGGTTAGAGTGAGCGCAGATCTGTCTGGATGTTACACAATCAAAGCTTAGATTGAATGCTCAGTAAATCAGCGTGAGTTGTGAATGAAGTTGTGTTGGATATAAAGGTAAATGAGTACATACACTATTAATCTTGTTATCACATGTATATGCATACTTCAGTATGTGTATAATATATCAGTGTCATCCTTTTGTGAGGCGCGTATTGTGCACGAATTATAGGTCGACAAGGGGTTTTTCGCTTAAGCAGGCAGGAGTGTAGTGTAACTGAGTGGTACTGAAAACATAAATAACATGAAAAGTGAGGCAATAATGCATATGGTAGGTCTAGGGTTCTTTGTCATTGTCCTCATAGCCTCCGAGCCATGTGGACGAGCTGCGCAGACACTCCTGTTTGAGTTTGTTTTTGCGCAGTTTACCTGATTGAGCTGCCCCTAGCGTTGGTTGGTGGAAACTTTTTCTCCAACATGGCGCTGAATAGCAGAAGAAGAATCAACACTGTCTGCATTGAGATGATCCGTGGTGCTGTCACGGGATCCAACATGGATTTATTGTTACCAGCGATCATTCGCGATACCTATGGTATAGCAAATGAGGAGATAAGTGGTGTCGCACTCAATGGAACGACAAGAATCTTCGTAAAAATGACGTCTGCACGAGTCTACGAGGCGGTGGTCGACAAGTATCAGATCATCATCATACCGGTTAATACAGCTGTGTCGGTGCGACTCCATGATGTATCTCGACATTACACTTGGGTGAAAATCAGGAATGTGCCTTTTGAGGCGACTGATTTTGATATTAGCAGTGAACTGCGTACTTATGGGACGGTTCACGTAGCACAGCAGGAGATGGGCAACTGGACCGTATGCAGGTGCGCTGGAAGGTACATATATACTGTTAAAATGCCTCTTCGACACCCTATCCTTCATATGTTGAGTTGATGGAATTACGGACTCAAGTCTATGTAACGTATGCGGGGCATTATTATTATTATAATCAAAAAGAAGCGCTAAGCCACAAGGGCTATATACAGCGCTGCAGGGTAGGGAAGTAAGCGAGGGTATTGGATGGCAGAAGGGAGGAGGGATGATCAGTAGGTTACAGAAAACAACGGGGCAGGGGATAGTATGGGGATAGAGGGTAGCAAGAGATTGAAGTAGAAAGGGCTGAAGGTATCAGAATTTGTGAAGTCAGTTGTTGTCAAAAAGTCAATGAGAGAGTCTGGATGAAAGGTGGGTCCATCAGCGAGAAAGGAAGGTAAAGAGAGAGCAGCAGAGCGAAGACGACGACGGAGGTAAATTCTGCATGCTCGTTGATAAAGTGGGCAGTCCAACAGAATGTGGCTGACTGATAATGGAAACTTGGCAATTCCCCACAGAGGAGGAGCAGGGCGCCTCTCCATGAGATATCCATGAGTAAGACGATATGGCCAATGCGAAGACTGGAGAGAGTAGTCTCCCAACCTCGACACGGGTGATAAGAAGACGGCCAGTAACCTATACTCGGTTTAATAGATTGAAGTTTTTTTGCCGAGATAGTAGACCAACGTTGTTCCCAAAAGGGGTGTGAAGTTGGGAAGATATTGCAGCAAAATAGTCCGTAAATGGAATACCTCTACATAAACTGGTAGTCATGTACTGCTGACCGCGCAGCAGGGCTGCCCCGTTCATTGCCCTGTACGTCAAAAATGACCCGGGACCCAACAAAAACAATATCTTTATGCTTGGTAAAGATGCGGCGTAGCCAAAGTTGGATACGGAGGACTAAGGGGTGAGGTGTATCAAATTTCTGTATACCGTAAAGCACTAAGAGAGTCTGAGACAACCACAAATGATGACACAGGCATAGATGCAAAACGGAAAGTGCTGTAAGGAGGCATACAATTCAGCAGTAAAAATACTACCCGAAGATACTAAATGCCATTGTAACGACGATGTCCAGAAACACTGCTGTGAATCCTATGCCATCAGAAGACTTAAAGCCATCTGTGTACACAGCAATGGCATGAGAATGAGAGTGAAAGTGGTCAAGAAAAAGAGAGGGAAGCGACCGTAGACAGTTGGGCTTTCGAGCAAGGAGAGAGAAAGAACAGACTCGAACAGCTGGAACTTCCCAGGGGGTAGGGAAAAGTGAGATGCTACAGTACATGAAAGGTGATAATTGAAGAGAAACAAGAGCGAATGAAGGCGAAGGGGAGAAGGGACAGAGTAAACAGGGCGGCGAACAAATAAAGAATGTCTACTAATATCAGTGACCTTTTCTATAAATGGAAGGATTGCGGAGATTATGAGTGTACATAGTAGCGAAGGCAAGGGGCATCACAGCGATCGATAAGGATGGAACGTTCGCTTCTGCATAGAGGCTCTCGACGGGGGAAAAGAGCGAAAAGCACAAAGGCAAAAAACGTAATCCTGTGATGAATGGGGTTAAGGCTAGAGAGAGTAGCAGATGCCGCTGAATAGATCTGGTCCCCATAATCAAGTTTCGATAAGATAAGGGTGGAATGTAGGTGAAGGGGGGTTCAAACGATCAGCTCCCCATGAAAGATGAGCAAGGGTTTTTAAGAAGGTTCAGCCAGCTGGGCAAGTTGCCTTCAGAGAGGTAATGTGAGGTTTCCAGGATAACCTACGATCAAAAAGGGGCCCCAGAAACTTGACTGTATCACGTTCAGGGATACGGGAGCCATAGAGGTAAAAAGGATGATCGGAGATGACAGAGCGTCTAGTGAAAGTAATTGGTGGGTTTTTGTGCTGGAAAATTTAAACCCACGTGTGGTGGCCCAATTTGGGAAAAACGGTCGACTGCATGCTGGAGAGAAACTGTAATAAGGTGACAGTCAGCGCCTGCACCCGGGAATAGCGAAGTCATCAACATAGAGTGATGACCAAATATTTGATGGAAGACTAGAGGCCAAATCATTAATAGCAAGGAGAAAAGTGTTGTGCTCAGAACACATCCCTGGGGACACCTTCAGCTTGGATAAAGTCTGGGGAGAGCACATTATTAACCCGAACACGGAAATGCCTGTCAGTTAAAAAGTTCTTAAGGAAGGATGGTAGATTGCCTCGAAGGCCTAAGGAGGGGGCTTGGGCTAAATATTATACCTCCAAGTTGTGTCATATGCCTTCTCAAGGTCAAAAAATATGGCAATAACTGAGTGGTTATTCGCAAAGGCATTACGAACATATGTATCCAAGCGTAGTAAGGGTCTATGGTAGAACGTCCCTTACGAAAAAGCCAATTGATGAGTGGAGAGACTGTTGTTGTCTCTAAATACCACACTAAATGTCTATTTACTAGGCGTTCCTTTCCACTTTGCAAACTGCACTGGAAAGAGCAATGGGACGATGTGGGAGGTTTCATGTCTGTAGTGCCTGGTTTGCGGAAAGGGAGAACAATGGCGGATTTCCACAGTGTGGAAGAACTCCTTGTGACCAAATAATTGTGAAGGCGTAATAGAAACTGCAAGGGCTGACTGATGTAAATGTTGTAACATCGAATATAAAATGTCGTGGGGCCCAGCTGCCGATGATCGACAGCTGAGAGTGTCCCCTCCAGTTCTTGAAGTGTAAAAGGCACATTATACTGTTCTTCTCTGAGAGAAGAAAAGTCCAAGGGGCTAACTCTCTGGCAGACTTCGAGGAAAGAAATAAGGGGCATGATGGAGTCCCTGAAAATACGGACCAGATGATTGCCAATTTCATTGGCAACTCTAGTGGGTTTGCTATATAAAACACTGGAAAACCCAGAACAGGAGCCAGGTCAGGAGAATATTTACCCCCAGTTTTTCGTACTTTTCCAGACTGCACTCATAGAGGGAAACAGAGGTGATGGTGAGACATAATCTCGCCAGCAAGTGCGTTTAGCGTCACGGATGACACGGCGAGCGATCGCACGCTTCTGCTTAAATTCAAGAAGTCTCTCTGTGGTTCTATTGTACTGGTACCTGCCCCATGCAGCGCGTTTCAAACGTACTGCACGAGCACAAGCAGGAGACCACCAAGGCACGCATTTCTGAGAATGCCTGCCTGAAGTTTGGGGTATAGAATGAGAACGTGGTTAAAACGGAGGACGAGAAGAGGGGTAAAAGCTCATCGATGGAGGACGAAAAAGGAACCTCTCTAAAAACAGTTAGGTGTGAGTAAAGGTTCCAATTTGCCTGATCAAATTGCCACGTGGGATGCGAAGAGGTGGTGAATATGAAGGGAAGTAAGAATGATTGGGAAATGATCGCTGTCATGAAGTCCGGAAGAACATACCAAGTGAAGTCTAATGCGGGGGAGGAAGAAAAAGACTGAGAGATCGATGCAAGAGAGAGTGTGATCCGAGGAAACAAAATGGGGTGAGTACCTGTATTTAAAACATGGAGGGGGTGGGTGGCAAGAAAAGCCTCTAACAAAATGCACGGGAATCACAGTGAGACCCCCCCCCCCAGAGGAAATGGTGGGCAAAAAATCACCAAGTAACAGAATTGGGTGGTGGTAATGACGAAACAAAAAAGAAATATCCGGAATAGAAAATCCCGGAAGAAGGAGTTAAAGAACAACGTAACGCCCATGCAAATGGAACAGCTGCTTGTAATGCGGAAGTACGAACAAATACTGATGGTCGAATACAGTGCATGAAGAAGGGCACTTTATTAAAGGTCCCATGGAAAAGGACTAAGAATACAATAAATTATAGCCTGAGGGGAGAAAAACAGCAAGGTAATTTTGGTTCCTGTAAGAAACCCCCAAAAGGGGAAAAATGGAGGAAACACTGAACTCACCCCGATTACCCGGGGGCCGCTATGTTCCATGTAAATAGGCCAATTGGCAATGATAAAGAACCTAAATCCGCGGGAAAAGGGTTCCTGGGACTAAGGGGTTTAAAAAGCCCATGGGGAGGCAGGGGAAAACGTTAAAGCGCAAGGGAAAGGGCGCTGTGAAAAAAGGAGTTGCGAAGGGGGAGGAGAGAGAAGGGGCGGGGTGGGTCATGTCTATTGATGGTTTTGGGGCCCCGCAATATATTAGAGATTGCTTCAAGGTTTCAGATTAGAGACGCGTATGGGAACAATATTTGGAAAAGGGAGGGGGGGGTGAGTAAAGATTGGAACTTAATGGACTTACCAAGGGAGGGGGGGACGGAAGGGTGGAGGGAACTGGAGAACGTGGGAAAGGGGGTAAAAGAGGCAGAAAAACCTGGGGGGGGGGGCAGAAGAGGAAAAACTTGGGGGGGAACAGGGAGGAAGGTACATTCGGGAGGAGGGTGGGCCCCCTACACTTGTAACAGAGCCAGTGAGAGGGGGGAGAACCAGGTCAAGACAGGGAAGGGAAAATAAAGGGGGTGGAAGATGGGGAGGAGGTTAACAGACCTTTTTTTTGACTTTTTTGGGAAATAGAGGGACGATTGGGGAGGAGGGGTCACAGGGGGATCTCGTCCTCTGACTTGTAGAAGAACAAAGAAGCAAATCAGACTGAGCGTTGAAGTAGGAGTCTAGCCAGGGCAGCAAAAGAATTTGCTACGGAGTGACTTGGGAAGGGGAACCACAGAGGTGGTGCAGAAGATGGGGTACCAAAAGGGGGGGGGCGTTTTTTAACACGGGAATAAAAACAGAGGGAGTCTCCCTTTGGGGGCGAATAAGAAACTTCCTGGCAAGGGAGACCTTCTGCCCCTTGAGGGGAACGGATTTCCTGCTCGTTTTTAGACTTGACAACCGAAGACGAGGGGGGAGCCATGACAATTAAAGGGAAAGGGGTCGATTGCAAGAGTATTAGAAAGGTCTTTGGCACCACAGACTGGGCATTCCGATAGATCTGCAAAATTTTTTCTGGGAACCAAAAACGCCACAATTTTTACACTGTTTTGGTGTAGTGACACCTTTCGAACTTGTAACCCATGTCCTGGGTCATAAAAGAGGTTGGGGGTTCTCGGCTGTCAAAAGTTAAACGAGCCACTTGCTAGGGTATCGTCTCCGCCCACGGGCAGGAAGAACTTAAGTGTCTACCTTGGGATTGGGGTTTCTTGGAGTTCCAGCTGTTCAAAAATGTCAGTGCCACATGTCTGGAAATTTTGTTGAACTATGGTATGGGGCAGAATGACGGTACCACTACAAGAATTGAGGAATGATGCTTTTCAATAGTTACAGGAACAGTATCGATATGGGAAAGACGAAAAGCTCATGAGCCTGGTAGCATTCTGATAGGTGATGATGCGCGTACCACAATTTAAGAGCATGAAAGAAATATCTTTACCAACATGGCGTGGGAGTGCCTTGCCAATACTGTGGTCAGAAAAAATAGGCAGTAGAGGATGTCGGTCGTAAAGTGAAGAATTTAGTCCATTGTGCAGTCTGAAACTGAGCGTTGGAAAGGTAGTGAAGGACGTGTCGATCTTTTCTGGGGAAAAACAGAAAGTGGAGAAGTATCATCAGCAGGTAACTGTCGTTGTCGTTTAGGCGGGGACCAAAGTTGGTCCGACGTGGAATGGCCGGCGATTCGAAAATTGCACACCGTAGAGGGAGAGGCCGAAAACAAGTCAGAGGAGGAAGGTCAGATAAATCGAAGGAGTCAGTCAAAGGGTTCAGTACCTGAAGCGGGTGAGGAAACAGCACCGCAAGAGGTACAGAAGGGATTGAGGAGTTTTCTGAAGAGTGGTCCAAAGACGAGGCGGGGGCAGAACGGGTGAGGTACAAGAAGGGGCCCGGGGGTAGCAGGTTCATGGGCTAGGGCTGCCAAAGGTTAGGTTACTTCTTTCTTTTTGTTTTTAAGAAAAAAAAAAAAAGAAAAGAAAATAAAAATAAAAAAAAGAATAAAAAAAAAGGGGGGGACCGGGGGGGGGATAGTTCCTAGGTGGAATGAAAGGGCCAGAATCTCCTTCCGCCCAAGAGGACCTCAGCACCGCAGTTTGCGCAGATGCAGCATGGAACCCGTGCCATACCCTACCCCTCATGTCAGTAAACCGGGAATCCGGGATAGCATTTCCCCACACTGCCAAGCTACCTCGGTGGGCAAAAAAAGAGGGGGGCCGGAAATCCGCCACAAAGGGATACCTCCTTCGGCCACCACCCCGGAATCTGAAGGGTGGCTTCCAGAGTTACACCCATCGCCCGAGAGACCCCAAAGCTACCCTCCGGGAACTGGAGAGGGATCAGGACATCCCCAGGCAACCCGATTCCACAGGGAATCTACGCCACCGCCAAGAACCTCAACGATGGATGACCCGGGACCCTTTTTCCCCCACCAGGAACAGCTGCCTGTGGGGAAAAAAAAAAAAAAAAAAAAAAAAAGGCCCAAAAAGGGAAAAGGAAAAAAGGGGAGGATGGGGGAGGAGGAGGGGGAAAGGAAAAAGGGAAAAAAGGGGGAGGAGGGGGAGGAGGGGAGGAGGGGGGGAAAGGGAAAAAGGGGAGGTGGGAAAAAAAAGGAAGGGGGGTTTGGGGGGAAATTTAGGTTCGGGCTGAGGAAGTAACCGACAGGTCTAATTCCTAGCCCAAAAGAGCCCCTCCCCACCCAAGGCCCCCCCCCTTGAAGAGGGTATGCGGGGCAACAGCATACTTTGCCCGGCTATGGGGGGTCATAAAACCAAATGCGTGCAGTGGGGGGAAAAAGAAGGGGGGTCCCTTGGGGGCACAACAGCAAGGGCAAAAAAGCACCCAGGGGGCGGGGTGGGCGATGAGCGAAACAGTCCCCTTGCTAAAAACCGCCCCAAAACAAGGGTTTGGTCAGGGAGTGAGGGGGGTGGAAAAAGGGAAAAGGAGTTTTAAACGCCAGTTTAACGCTAAAAAGAGAAATCTCAGTTTTTTGGCATACATCAGGTTTTTGAGGAGAATTTAACCTAATATGGGAAAAAGGGTGGCGGCGTCTTTTTTAAAGGGCCCGTTGGATTTCTTGTTAGGGGAACCCCGGGCCTAATCAGGGGGGAAGACCCGGGTTTATTTTCGGGGGAAGGCTGTAAAATGATGGTTTTGGCAGGGATAAAGGTTTGTCGACGAAGTGCAAAAGGGATTGAAGGTGAAAGCAGTAGAGGGGGAAGGTGCACCCAGGACGGTACTTCAATTCAAAATGCGGGGTGGGGGGCGGACTCGAAAGGGGACTGCACAAAATGGGATTCTGATGATGTTCTCACTCCTCCCAACCCCCCTGGGAAAAAGTTTTGGGGTGGGGGAAGCAAGGGGGAATGGTGAACCCGGGGATAAAGGGGTTTGCAAAGGTGATTCCCAATAAAGGGGGGGGGGACAGAGGTGTTGAAAAACGAACTGGGGAAAAAGTCAATCCCGGGGAAAAAGGAAAACCCTTTTGGTTGAATTCAAGTTTTTTTACTTAAATATTAACGATTGAGAGCTGAGAGGAAGCTTAAGTTTTTTTAATGAGTTTTTTGGGGTGATTTTGGTGTGGATGGGGTTTTTCCCTTCCGGGAAATAATTTTTGGGCCCCGGGTTATGATTTGGTTATGAGGGTTTAAAATGTATACATGGAACATGCGACACTTTTGAAAGGGGGGGGCTGCCTTTTGGAAAAGGAAAAACTACCCCCGTTTATAGTAAGGCGTAGTAAAAGGGGGGAAAAGGGGGAGGGTAATTAGATTTGGATGGAACCTGGGTGGGGTTTTCCCTTTATTTAGTATTGTGTATAGGGCCCGGCGGGGGGGTGATTTAAAGTTTTAAAAATTTTAAAAATTTGTTTCAGGACTACTGGTCAAATTTTTTTTACGGGGTTTTACCGAATGTTGAAAATAATAGGCGGAAAAGGGAAATTTGGCGTGATACTCGAAAGATGGGGACCCTAGAGGTGGGGGGTTGGGGGTTTTTTTTTGGGGTATATTGGGGGATATATTGACCGGGGTGGGGTTAAAGGATGTGTTGGGGGGGGGAGGGATGGTAGAGCAAAACCTTCTTTAAACGAGGTTATCGAAAGGTTGGACCGAAGGGTACTTTCCCTTGTGGCGTTTACTGTGGCGGGGGTTTTTAATGTGAAAGATGGGGTTTTTTTTGGGACATAGAGGGTTGAAAATAAATTTGGATTTTCGGGGGGTTGTGCCTCGGAGGGGCCCCATCATTTTGGAAATTGAATGAAAGTTATTAAAGGGAAAAAGGGGATAGCCCTTTTGTTTTTTGGGACATATGGGGGGAACGTTTAGGGTTAGAGGAAACCGGGGGAATTTTGGCCAGGGGTTAACTGGGGGAAACGATAGCAAAAAAACGTAAAAAGGAAATTAATTAATCGGGGGACAGTTTATAATCAGTTACAAAAAGGGTTTTTTCCAAAAAATTTTTAAAAGGGGGGCATTTGCCAATGTTATGAAACAAATTAATGCAAATTAAATCCTGTTATTGAAATTGAAAGTTTGAAGAAAAATATCCGGAATTTACAAAATGAGAGGTTTGGGGGGGAAAGGCTTAAGGGGGGGGGATTGGGGAGGTTTTTTTTGGGGAGATCGGCCGCGGCGTGTGTTTGCGGGGGTAAAACACAACGTCGCAAGGAAAATGGATTAAAGGGGGGTTGAATTTTCAGGTGGGTATGCAAGGGAAAATAAAGGGGATCAGGTTTAAACCGACGACTGAGGGTATGAGTAGGAAATATTGAGTTTTGGGTAAAGTTAAAAAACGCCAAGTGAAAAAAGGCAAAATAGCATTACAGTAAATTTGGGGAAGGTTTTGCAGTGTGAGTTGACAAGCATAAACGTTTCGTTTGGAAGGCCGAAAAGGGAGGGGTGAGACAGGGGAAGTTTATCCAGGGTCCCAATTAGGAAAAGGAAACCAGGAATTGAGGGGTTTGCCCATGACTTTTATCCCCAAATTTGGGAGTTTTTTAAAAGGGGTTTTTTGGGTAAGATTATTAAATTTCCTTTAAAGGGCGGGATCATTTTTTGGGGGGAAACAGAAAACGGATGGTTTGGGGTCATTCTAGTGCCTAAAGGGACCATTAACAGCCAAAGACTATCGTGCTATTCGTTTTTGGGTGTGGTGAAAAAAATTTTTTTGCAAGAATTTTACCCAAACAGAAAAAAAAAAGGTCCGGGGTAAAGTGAAAGAAAAGGGAAAAATATGGGGTGCCGGGAAGATCTATGTATAAAGGGCAGGGGTTTGATTAGAATTTTTATTTGAAGAAGGGGAAAGGGAAAAAATTTGGGGGGGGGGGGGGGGGCTATAAAATTGGGGGGGCGCATATGATAGTGTAGAAAGGAACGTTTTGGGAAGATTATAAAGGGGGGCAGGGTTTGGGAAAAGGGAAAATTAAAATCAGGGCCCCAAAAAATGTATCAAGATCATCCTTCAGGGCAGAAAAATGGAAAGTTAGGAAACAAATTCAAAAGAAAAGGGGGTTTTAAAGTAAAGGGTTTTGTCCCCTTTAAACAAATTTTTTTTTGCGTGTTTACAGGATCCCTTTTATGGGGAAATTGGGGTCTTATTGGCAAAAAAAGGGGGTTTGGTGACAAAAAGGGGGGGGGGGCGGGGCCCTTGTTTGATATTTTTAAAGCCCAATGATTTTATTTAATTGGTAACAGGGTTTTGCCTGGGGTTAAAAAGTTATTAAACGTTTTTGAAAAAGGTTTCTGGCATGCCCAATTAATAAGGAAAAAAGGGAAGTAAAAAGGATCTTGGGGAGGGGTTAAGTGAGGAAGTGAAGTTTTTAAAAAGGGGAAAAAAGGTGACCAATTACTGATATGTGGGATTTTTTATATGTAAGGATTTAAATTTAGCACAACAAAAAAATTCTTTTGCGAAATGGTTAAAAGGGTGTACTGAAGCTTTTGCCTTAGTGGTTTACGACTGCACACTTAAAATTTGCATCAAAGAGTGATTACAAAAAAAGTCCTATTAAAATACTAAACTTTGGCATGTAGCAGCAAAATATCCATACTTCTAGCGAGATACAAAGGGTTTCAAAAGCGCGTTTTAGATTCAATTTTGGGGTTTCTGGAAGCGAATGGGTTTGGTAAAAGGGGGTTTTTTCACACTCCCGTGGGGCCCAGGGGGGCTGGGGCCCTTTTAGCGTTGAAAAGAGGTTTTAAAAATGTGTATTTTAAACGTATTTTTAAAAACGGAGGGGGGGGGGCAGGGAAGCGGACTTCATAAAAATAAAGTCGGATATGCAACGGGGGGGTGGGGGGGTAGGGATTTTATAATAGATGAAAGGGAAATTTTTTACGGGGCATACATAAACATGAGGGGTCCTTCCCCAAATTAAATTGGGAAACCTTGATGGGGTGGGGTAAGGCAGTGGGAGCAGTGGGAGAAGGGGGTTTAATTTCCCATTTTAAGAAATTTGGGGTAAAAAACTGGGGGCCCTTTTAACAAAATTTCAAATTTAAAAACCCAAAAAACAAATTAAATTTCAGATTTTTACATGGATTCTTACCCTCTGGAATGTTTTATTTTCCCAAAAAAAATACGGGAGGAAGGAAATGCAAGGGTTGGGTGGATTGGAGACTGTTTCCATATGTGGTTTTTTTTTTGCGAAAAGTTTGAAAATAATAAGGGGTTTGGGTTGGGAAGGAAAAAGGGTTAAATGGGGAAGGGGGGGGTTTCAGGTGTTGAGGGGTTTTAAACTTTTGACAAAAGGGGGGTAATCAAGGGGGTAGAGAATGCGGGAGGGTATAAAATTAAAGGATTATATTTATTTTCCCCTTTAAACTATGAAAAGGACGAACTGGTTTTTAAAAATTTTAAAGCATTTCCCGCAACTTTTTATAGGGCAAAGTTTTTAGGAAAAAAGGGGTTGTAAAGGGGGAAAATGGGGGAGGATTTAATTTTAGGGTTTTAAAAGGGAATTTTTACTTTTAAGGGATTTAAAGGGAGTTGAAAGGGAAAGGGAAAGGGGATGAAATGGGCTTTGGGTTTTCCCAGAATTTGGGGGGTAGCGTTATGAGTTTTAAATTTTATGTTTTTTATATAGGGAAATCCAAAGGGGCAATTTTAAAAATTAAATTTTTTCTGAGTTTCAAGTACAAAAGCAGGGGCATATTTTTGGGAATTTTCGACTTTAACTTTAAAGTTAAAATGATGTATGTGGGGTATTTTTATATGTATGCATGTGTAAAATATAATATAATATATATAAAATATATTAATTTAAAATAAATTTTATAAATATATAATAAAAATATAATATATATATAAGTATAAATTTTAAAGTTGGTTTTCTTTCCTTGTAATAAACCCTTAATTTTTTTTCTCATGGAAAAAAATTTTTAAGCTATTTAATACATAATTTTTCCATGCGTAAATTTTTTGAAATTTTATACAATGTTTAAATGTCCAAAAAGGCCCTTTTTTTGGGTTTTTTAGTTTAAAATTTTCAATTATGAAAAGTTTTGCATTTGCTATTTGGGGCCCTGCTACACGCTGCGCAGTACTCCCGATTTTAACTGACTTCTTCGCAGTTTTTACAGACCACTACAAGTCACAAAAATGGTGGAAACCCACAAGGCGGAGAGTTAACACGGGCGTGTTTTCATTCCCCACAAGGCTCCCTCAATTTTCCCACAAATTTTCAAAAATTTATGCCATGCATTTATAAAGCGACGTCTACCCGGGAAACCCCCCTGAAAAAATTTAATGGGGATAGCTTTGAATTTGGGAAAGTCAAGGAAATTTAAAAAAATTCGTGAATGCCGGCTTCTACAACAAAATTTTGGAAAAATTTTTTAAGAAAGGAAATGGGGAGTTTAAATTTGGGGGGGAATGTGTCTACATGATGTTCCCACGTATGTCCCCCTGGGTCAAATGAGAAATGTGCCTTTTTGAGTGGAGGAGACATCTTTCGGGAAAGTTTTCGGAAGATATGGAAAGGTGCAATGCAGCGACCAAAAGGGTGTGGGGAGAGGGCCCATACAGGGGGTTTCCCCGGGGGGCTCGTTCACCAAACAAATGAAGCTCCGCCAGTCGATTTCCCCTTTTTTGTACGTCTTGGGGAAATATGGGCCCAGGGGGTTTTGTTCCCTTCGCGGGCCCCAAAAGGGAAAACTTGCAGACTATGCAACCTTTTGAAACATATGGCTGCCCAGGGGGCCCCCGTCGACTGGTTTTTGGGCCCCTCCCAGGACCAGTTTAACCCCGTTTGGGCCTACGGGCTAGGGTTTCGTGAACGAGCCTGGTACCCAGTGGGCAAGTTTTCCCCAAACTTTGGGGTGAAAGAGATGCCAAACAGGGGGACCTCAGTTCTACGATTGGCCACCCGTCGGGATGCATCCCACCGTGCCCACGCTTTCAGTGGATTTCCTTTTGGGGGGCCCGAGGGTTTTTTCAACAGGAAAAAGTTGCTGGAAGACGTGTTCAGGACCTCCCCCAAAGGAACAAAACCCTCGGCCCCGTTGGGTTTTAAAAACGTGTCGTGAGTTAACGACTGGGAAACCCCCTAACTTTGGGAAAAGCAGGGCAAAACCACGTTCTTTTTCGGAAGCATGAGGGGGTGGGGGAGGTTCACCAGGAGGCTTCGTCCGCGGAGGGTCAAGTGGGTGGCAGCTCCCCCAAACGGGGCGGGGGGGGCGTCGGATATGGACGATGTCCCCTTTACACCAGGACAGCGCCCCGGGGGGGAAATCGTGGGCGAAAAGTGGCGAGCCGCCTGTCACAAAGGAATAGTTCAAAAGGGCCCACATAAGGGGAGAGGGGCGGGGGGCGGGGGTTCCCCCGAGAAGCCGAAAAGACAAAACGGGGAAAACTAATGTCGATGGGAACAGGAAAGACCCAAAAACATAAAAGTAAACCACCCCTTTTTGTAAAAATTTAATTTTGTTACTAAACAAAGGCCAAAGGCTTTTAAAGGGCGAAATTTAAAAAATTGGATGGGGTGGTTTTTTTTCGTCATTACGATGTGGAAAGTAAGTTTTATGCCAAAAAACATAATTTTTAAATTTGGGAAGAGTTACGGTTTTTAAAGGCTACCGAATTAAACGAGTAATTCTTTAAAATTAAAGGGAGGGGTGGCTATAGGGTGAAGGAGTCCCCGCCCCCCTTTTGGGGATCTTGGGGGTGGGGAGGGGGAGATGGAAGGGGGGGGAAGGGTGGGTTGGGGTTTTTGGGGGGGGTTAAAAGGGTTTTTTAATCAGAGTTTATATGCCAGCACAGTAACTCTAAAGGTTTAAAATTTGACTTTTTTTTTAGGGAGGCTTTAACTTTTACATCCGGGGTTTACCCTTTTTTTCGTCTAAGGTGGGGATTGGAATTGCATTACCCGCCATGAAGATGTTGAACCAAGGGGGCGGGGTGCGTTCTTCCTGTCCTAAGAAATCTGCTGGGGGATGTAGGGGTTCATGATGTAGTGGGGAGGGGTGGGTGGGGGGTGGAACATACGTTTGTGCGCAAAGGTTACGTGGCCCTACTGGATAGGATTTATGCAACACAAGGAATTCGAGTTGGGCGCATGCAGACCCTTGATCTGGGGTTTTCTGATCACCGAGCAGTGCTAGCGGACTTGGACTGGGATGGAATGATCAGGGTTTATTCAGGGTATTGGAAACTGAATGGGCGGCTCTTGGAGGGGGAAGGGAATGGGTCTGCTTTTCAGGATTGGTGGAAAAATATTTGGGAAACGCGGAGGGCAGATGAATGTTTGTTGGAATGGTGGGAAACTCGTGCCAAACCCGGAATAGCGCGTTATTATAAGAAGCGGGGTAAGGAGGAAGCAAGGTGGAGGTTTGGGCTACAAAACTATTTGGAGGGGCAGCTTAATGATTACTATGTGGAGGGTGGAAGTAGTAGGTATGACGACATTGAACATCTTCGTAGTCGACTTGCAGAAATGCACAATGAACGTTTTAATGTGGTTCGAGTCAGAGCAGGTATGGAAGAAGTGCTCTGGGGCGACAAACCTTCGGGTTGTGTCTTGTGCAAGTTCAGGGTCAGACAACAGGCGATGTCCCTCTTGCAATTGGAAGTATGCAAGGGTTTGGGTGGTTATCTGCCGGGTCAAGTACTCCTCACCACGGACAGCATGAGTTTTTACGCTGATCTATGGTTTGGGGAAAAGCTTCGGCAGGGAGTAGGGGGGTCCAGGCGGGTGGCCTGCGGGGGAGGGATTTCAGAAAATTTGTAAGTGACAGGGATAGAACGGTACTAGAAGGTAGGATTCGAGTGGAGGAGGTAGAGGAGGCGATTTTTAGTACGAGTAAAGGAAAGGCACCAGGTATAGATGGCATTTCGAATGATTTTTATAGGGCGCATTGGGGAAGTATAAAGCATTTGTTTGGTTGATGTATTGAATTGCATGCTCACGGAGGGAGTTAAGTACGTCGCAAGTACGGGGTAGTTGTGTTGGTTCCCAAAAGGAGGGGGGAGGGTCTGAGAGCATATAGAGCAATATCTCTTATGTGCTCGACTATAAAATCTTTGCAAAAGTTTTAGGAAATAGAATGAGGAAGGTTATGGGTTGGTTATTTACGAGGAACAGCTATGCATACCAGTAGGAGCATGAGGGATGGGCATGTACGTATTAGGGAATTTTTGGAGGAATGTCAAGGGGGGGTGTCCTCGGGCTTGACTGGCAAAATGCTTACGACTGTGTTGATAGAGATTTATTGAGGCTTATTTTATTGAAGCAGGGTTTTGGAGAGGAGATTGTAAGATGGGTTGATACCTTGTATGTCTCGGCTATGGTACGCGTACAGGTAAATGGTAAATTGGGGCAGCCGGTCCATATGGAACGGGGTTTGAGGCAAGGGTGCCCCCTCTCCCAGCTGCTTTTTGCTTGTATGCAAAACCCCTTTTATGAGCTGGTGGATGGTGGTTTGAGGCGTGGGACGCGGAGCAGTGACAATGCAGCGCGTGTGGTCGGGTACGTAGATGATACCACGATTTTGTTAAAAGGGGAGGAGGATTTGCGGATCGTGGGATGGATGGTTGAGTTTTTTTGGACAGAGTCTGGCATGTGCGTCAATAATGCAAAATCGATATTATTGGAGGTGAGTACATGGGTGGGGGGGGGGCGATAGTACGGGTGGTCAGTCGTGGTGCAACTTAGAAAATGTGGTATCGTGTACATGGCAGATGAGAGGGAGGGCCGAAGGGTGAACTCAGAATTGGTGGTTAATAAGGCTTTAGATCGACTTTGGGGGCTAAGAGCTGGGGATGTATCTTTGCAGCAGAGGACAGTAGTGGTTAATACACTTGTTTATAGTAAGGTATGGGGTGTGGCTGAGGTGTGCCCTTTAAGAGATGTGGATATTCAGGAACTGCAGAGAAGGGTCTTACGTTATGTTTGGGGTTTCGGGAGGGCTTGGTTAAGCCGGGAGGTTGTCATGACCCATGTTCGTCGTGGGGGTTTAGGTCTCCTGGCTTTGGGGCCACGGGTGAAGGCCCTCTATGTTAAGCAGCGGTTCCTCAGGGCGGGCGGTGAGAAGGGCATCCGGGTGGGTCGGGTAATGATCGACATGCGTAAATGGTGGAGCGGCAGGGGATTAATCGAGTGTGAGGACATGCTGCGTTTGTTGTTAAAGTTGAGAAATGCGCAACGGATTCGGGTAGGACAAATGGTCAGCATATGTTGTCGTAGGGAAATTGTTACAGGGATTGTCTGTTTTTTCCGCTGTATAATTGGGGGGAAATATGGGACGGATTTTGTAAACTTAAGTTGGCACCAAGGGTTCGTGAATTGGTGTACAGGTTTGCCATGGGGATTTTAGCATCAAAATCGGTCTTAAATAGGATGGGTTTGGTAAGGGAGGCGGATTGCTTACGTGCGGTCTCGAAGAAACAGCTTTTCATGCTGTCTACTTTTGTGATACCTTGGACAATGTTCGTTCGTGGTTGGGGCGGGTTTTCGATTTTCTTAGTGGGGGAAATATCTCAACCTTACGAGCCTTAACATTAGACGTTAGCGGAGTATCAAGTGAGGTACGAAGAGCAATAATGTACGTGGTGGCTGATTTTCTTTATATATCGTGGGGTAATGCGGGAACCGGGGGATCAGTTAGGATCAGGGCAATTGTGGCAGGTATCTACAGAACGTATTGCAGAAATAAACTCATATGGTAGAAGTTGGGATAATAGTTTTCCTGCAAACTATCGAAGTCTTACTGTTCAAAGGTTGCTGCAACTGGGGGTGGGGTAAGGCAACGGGGGGCTGGACTCCCCCCCGTGGTAGCACCAAACGGTGGGTTCGGGACTTCAGGGTAGTAGCGGGGTTTTGGGATGACGTGTATGTATTATGATGGTTTCCGTGCGTCTGTGTGGTATGGTTGTGGCGTTGTGTGGAAATGAGATCTTGGATTAATCCTAATATGGTCATGCATCTTGATAATACAGATAAAAAGCAACATTTCAGTATATGTTCCAGCCTCTGCAAGGCTGAACCGTTCCCGACTATGGCCGGGCCCTTTGGGGAAGTATGTTGGGTCTTTCCTGGGGTTCCCGTATGGTTTTTTTTTAGTCATTTGTAAGCGGAAACCCGCTATATCACCGCTAAAAGGGAATGTTCATAAGCAGACCTTTGGGAGGTTTTTAAACTTTTT
>NC_069401.1:63991581-64102720 GCF_026875155.1 Cherax quadricarinatus | reverse complement strand
CCCTCAAATCCGTAGATGATAATACAGATCGATCGATCAATTTCCACCCCCATATTGACAAATTTGTTCTTATAGTTTGAATGCATTACGTTAAAACCATTACATTAAAATGATTACGTTAATACCCATTACGTAAAATTCATTATGTTAACATCCATTATGATACCATCCATTAGTTTATAAGTTATATATGAATTTGTTATTGTATAGAATCACCAGAAACCACCTGCTTGTTCACCTATAGGATAGTAGTGTATGTCGAGACACATACGTAACATGACCGAGCAGTCAGCATAGTTGCTGATCCCTGTTTTGTATAGCATAGCAAAATAATATCATCCATGTATTTATATAGAAGACCCCTTAGGCCTGTGACTGTTTGTGTGACGTCACAGGATGCGCATGTGTATGTTCGTACCTCTGCCTCCCTTCAGTCGGCGTAGATCATCCAAAGGCTAGGACCAGGAAAGGCTGGGCTCCATCCCCATCATCACAGTCTGACAATATATCGTTACCATCCAACAAGTTGTCTACCTTCAACCCTCGACATCTCCATTTAAGAACCCCTACGATACCGGGAAAAAACACTCTCCCCAATTCTAGGGACCCACAAACTGAAAAAAAAACAAGAATATTGTCCTAACTAAACCTAATGAACACCACTACTCCCACTGACACAGCTAACAAGATAAACGACTTCTTCTCAACCATAGACAATCTCCCCAATAAAATCCCACATACCAATGCCCATGCCAGGGACTACCTAGATGGAATTTCCCAAATTCCTTTTATCTTGCCCAACTGACCCACAAAGTCACCGAGATTAAAAGTCACTTAAAAATAACTCAGGGAATCTGCCTCATGTTCCACCATTACTGTACAAGCGAGGGGCCCCATGTCCTTTGCATACTATTTCATTACTTTTTAAACAAGTCTCTAGAAACAGCACCTTCCCAAAACTACTCAAGATGGCAAGGGTTACACCAATACTAAAGGTGGGACCCTACAGACTTAAACAACTATAGGCCAATATCAAACTTACCATTGCATCCAAAATCTTTGAGAAACTCGTGCACAGGAGACTATATTCATTTATAACGGCACAAAACATACTCAACCCCTGCCAATTTGGATTCAGGAAAAATAAAAGCACTAATGACCAAACATAAAAATGCTAGATCTGCTTTACACATCATTGGAAAAAAAGGGAATATCCACTAGGAAATTTTATTGACCTAAGAAAAGCTTTTGACACAGTAGACCACGACATCCTACTCCACAAACTTGACCATACGGTATAAGAGGCCATGCCTTGTTTATTTCAAATCTTACCTTACTAACAGGCATCAGTATGTCACCATTAAAGACACAGCATAAACAACACGGCCACTTGATACTGGAGTTCCGCAGGAAGTGTCCTTGTCCCCGCTCTTCCTCATATACATCAATGATCTTCCAAACATATCCCAACACCTGAAACCCATTCTCTTTGCTGACGACACGACTTATGTAAATCTCTCACACCCAAAATTTTTGCCACCCTCAACACCATTGTTAACGAGGAGCTGATCAAAATATCGACTTGGATGACAGCCAATAAACTTACGCTTAACACTGACAAAACCTACCATATTATGTTTGGTAACAGAGCAGGAGATGCACAAATTAACATTAAGATCGACAACACCTAATTACCAACATAATGAGGGCAAATTCCTGGGTCTATACCTTGACAACAACCTGAATTTCAGCACCGTATCCAACACAAACCAAAAAAGTATTCAAAAGGGTTGGGGATCCCTCTCCAAAATCGATACTACGTGCCGCAAAATGCCCTTCTCACACTATACCACTTACTTATTTATCCATACCTCACCTTTTCTATTTGTGCTTGGGGATCAACTGCAGCAACACGCCTAATGCCAATAATAACCCAACAAAAAAGCTGCAGTAAGAATAATCACTAAATCCCATCCCTGGCAACACACCTCCCCACTTTTTTATAGATCTAAAACTTACTCCCTGTTCAGAAACATCCACACTACTACTGGGGCAATCTACATCTACAGGACCTTAAACTCCAATATCAACCTTGACCTAAAACGCTTTCTTGATAGTTGTGACAGAACCCACGGGCATAACACCAGACACAAACATCTCAAACGACATTCCCCGTGTCCGACGAAACCTTTGCAAAAATTCAATTTATGTCAAAGGCCCAAAATCTGGAACACCCTACCTGAGAACTCTAGAACTGCAGACACATTCATCACCTTCAAAACTACCATTAGAAAACATCTTACTCCCTGATACACCCTGTCAACTAACTACACGAAACCACCTGGTGGCTCACACTTACACTCACTCACCCATTGACCATAAACAGAAATATTAATCTCAATCTTAAAATAATGAATCCTGTGATACTCCAATACTTAAACGTTTGTACTGTGCCAAAACAAAAGCATTCACATGCTAAACTCCCCAAACTAGTATTTAGTCAGCCATACTACCAACTTACCTATAATTTGTAATATTTTAAAATTAAAAATTAATCTAAGTCTGCCCGAAATGGCTAGCCATGCAGGTGTTCTAGTGTACCCTCAGTAATTATTATTTTACTACATGTAAACCACACAATAACCAAATTCTGTAAACTCAGCATTGTATCCTTATAGAGAATAAAACTTTGAATTTGAATTTGAATTTGAATTATGCCCAAATACTTATGCTGAACAGCAGAAGACTTACACATAATCAGGAAGTCAACAACAACAGCAATAAATGTGAGAGATAAATTTAAAGCAACTGCTCTCCCGATAGCTCGAGTTGAGTTTATCAAATAAATTAACAAAAAACCCAATGTGCTAACATTATTTGATCAAGGCTCACAAAGGTTCTTCATAAGAAGAACAGTGTTGCAGAAACTGAATAAACAACCCTATGCCAAAATACAGTAGATAAAGCGGGTTTTTCCACAATTCTGGTAAACAGACATATGACCTAGCCAGAATCACTGTTGGTCAGGAAACAGGAAAAAAAACAGTAGAAGCTGGGTAGTAGATGATTTGCCTAAGTCTGGGGCAGATCCAGGGATTAAAAGAAACAGTTGCAGAACTGAAAGCAGCTAAGGCAAGTTAGCCTGTCCTGACATACAGACGGACACTATTATTAAAATTTGATTTAATCATTGGAAGTGATTATTATCACTGTTTTGTGCAAAATATAATAAAAAAAAACATGAGTTTCACTTACTGAAAACAGCAGGAGGCCACATGATATGTGGTCCCATTCCCCTCTAAAAAGTGGGAAAGAAGCTGATATTGATTCAGTGGAAAATGTACTATTACGAGAATAACCACTGATCATGTACCACAGCAAAAATTATCATTACTGGAAGAAATGAATGAACCAGTTGAAAATTTTGTGGAATTTAGATGCGAAGGTATTGATGTAAAAAAACCCAAAGCTCACAAGAGACTCAACTTATAGCCAATATTTGGACACGGGTCAAATATGAAATGGACAGTATTGGGTTATGTTACCATGGAAATTAAATCCACCACATCTGCCTAGAAATTTATCGCATGGTTTTCGGACAAATGAAAGCAAAAAATATTGAGCTCAGGAAGAATCCAAACTACTGACTGTCCCATGATAATATCATACAAAACAGTTGGACAATAAATTTATTGAGAAGTAGTCGAAGAAAAAGTTGAAGACAGAAGCTCATTACTCCCCGCACCAGGGGTCAGAAAAAATTCTGAACCACTCCACTACGTGTTGTATAAATTGCAGCGCACGTGCAAATAAAGATGTAGCAAGTCTTAATGATTGTCTGATGACCGGACCCTCACTAACCTGAGAAGCTTGAGACGTGCTTATGAAATTTCGCACAAAACCCATATGCCTACACGGCTGAAATTTCCAAAGCTTTCTTAAGAAATAGGGGTACAAGAAATAGATAGAGATTATACTCGATTCTTGTGTCCTGAAAATCCCCATGATCCCACAAGTCCTGTGAAAACTTACCGTTTTCAAAACAGTATTGTTTGGTGCAACATCCTCTCCATTCTTATTAAAATACTCTAAATGCACATTTGAAGAAATCTGAAAGTCCCTTCAAAGAAATCTTTAAAAAAAAAGTTTCTATGTGGACAATCTTCAAGGTACTGGAATAAAGAGGAGGATTGAAATCCTTATACAGAGAAGCTAACAAGGAGATGAAAGAACAAATATGCCTCTAAGATTGGAATACAAATTCAAAGCAATTAAGGGAACTTATCAAAGAAATTTCCCTGAAACTGAAATTCCTGATTGCAACAATATGCTGGGACTTAATTGGAACACACAGGAAGATACTTTTAGTCTCAAAAGGATAAACAATAAATCATGCAGTACACTCACTAAACGTAGTTTACTGTCAGAGGTATCACAATGTTTTGATCCTCTAGACTCGTCCTCACCAATTACCATAAAGGGTAAAATGCTAATGCAAGATTCTTGGAAGCTCAAATTGGATGGATGAGAAACTTGCCTCTAGAAATGATTTAAGTATGGGATGAAATATCCAGAGAGTTTAAACAATTTTCATCAAATTAAATTTCCTAGACAAATAGGGCAAGAGGGGAAACAAGTACACATTACATGTGTTCTGTGATGCGTCAACCAGAGGTTATGGCGCTGTAGCTTTCATGAGTAATGCTGAAGGAAGTACAAATAATTATTTCAAAGGCCCGGGTAGCAAGCACCCTTAATGGTCAGAAAAAGTACCACAACTGGAACTGACAAACACTCTATGTAGGTACAAATTAGCTGTCTATCTCAACAAAGTACTTGATCATCTCACTATTGAGAAAAACCCGGGTCTGGAGTGATAAGAAGCAGTTTTTCCAGTGGTTTTAAAAAATAATAAGAGTAAGTTTGGTCTTGTACAGAACAGAGTAGCAGAAATAAAAGAGATGCAGAGAGATTATCTCTTTTTCCACGTCTCAAAACCCAAGAGAATCCAGCTGACATGTTGTCCCCGTGTGTCCCACTCATGAAATTTGTGGATAATAAATTATGGCCTCCACGGACCGAACTGGCTCTCTAATAAAATAACTGGCCTCAGCAAAAAGCTCACATTATGCCAGAAGAAACAGTCTGCTTGAACACAGCAAAATAAGTTGTGTAAAACTGCAGACACAACAGAAAAAAGTCATTGATGGATCTAAATACTCATCTTTGGGTAACTCTTAAAAGTTACAGCTCTTGGTCTTTAAATTATTAAAGGGGATAAAACCTGATTATGAATGTCTTGAACCCATTAAATACTGGGTGAAACTAATACAGAAAGATGTTTTCTCTACAGAATATAAATTCTAGAAACACAAGATAAATCCCCAAA
Source organism: Cherax quadricarinatus (assembly GCF_026875155.1). Taxonomy (NCBI): domain Eukaryota; kingdom Metazoa; phylum Arthropoda; class Malacostraca; order Decapoda; family Parastacidae; genus Cherax; species Cherax quadricarinatus. The sequence continues at coordinate 64,097,331 of NC_069401.1, read as the reverse complement.
GAAACCTGTCATGATTAATTCTTTAGGCTTAAACTCGACTCAGAAAAAATTATAAGATGTCGAGGAAGAATTCAATAATTCTTCACTACCTAAGGAAGCCATACATCCAATATTGATCCCCAAGAATCATTGGCTAACAAAACTGATTGTTCAAAACGCCCACAGGAACGTGTTTACATGGTGGGGTAACTGACACACTTTGTCATATACGACAATCCACTGGATACCTCAAGTCGACAAAGTGTGAAAAAACAAATAATTGACTGCATTACTTGTCGTCACTACGATATGCGAGTAAGTCAGTATCCAGGTCCACCTCCATATCCCTCTGAACGAATTTGTCAGTCACTCCATTTGAGTACAGGTGTAGATTACACTGGACCAATAATTTTTAACCAAAACAGTTGACAAAGTTCCCATCAAGGTGTAGCATCGTTTGTTCACTTTTGCTACAACTAGAGCAGTACATCTAGAAGTAGCCACTGACATGTCTGCTGAAACCTTTATCAAATTATTCAGAAGGTTTGCAGCCAAAGGGCAAGTCCCAGACTGATGATTTTTAGATAATGCAACGAACTTTGTTTCTGGTGCTGCTTATATAAGCAAGATCTTTGATCAGCCAGAGGGACAACAGGTACTGAATCAACGCAGTTGTCCGATGGAGATACATTCTTCCTAAGTCTCCATGGCACGGCGGATTTATGAAAGAAAGATCGGCATTGTAAAACGTTGTTTAGGTTAATAAAGTGATTGACGGGGGAGAAAATTTGGCGAGAAGACTATCTCACCTCAATGAGCACTTCTATGGAGCTGGTGTTCCCGAAAATCATAAGTCCTTAAGACCTGGTGACATAGCGATTATTGACAATGATTTGGGCCGAGGTCCCAATGGGCCCCTTGGAAAGATTGTGACCATATATCCTGATGCAATGGAATCATCATGACAGTTGTTTTGAAAAAAAGGGGCAGTGAATAAGCGGACAATAGAATAAACTAGAATTAGAATTATAGTGTTGAAAACAAAATTAGTGCTTCTAGAGAAATACCACAGACTGAAGCTGTTCAGAAAAGACAAGCAGCAATGATGGCAAGTGAGTAACCCAAATTAATGTTAAGTGATGAATAGTTCACCTGCAGCGAACCTCTGGTTCCCCTCATATAGAGAAAAATTTTTTCCAAGACGGTGTATTAGCCTCTTTCAGCCCCCAGCCTTTCAGTTCTGAGGGCCCGACCCCCTCAGAAATGCAATGGCATCTGTCTTCTGCATCAACTCTTTAATTGATTCCAAGATCAGTACCAGCATGTGCCAGTAAGTCATATCATGGCTGACCAGTTGCAACCCCTAGTGTGGGTTAATGAGAGAAAATTAATCTCTTACAAATAGCAGGAAACTTTAAAGGGAAACTCTGCACCCACTATGTGCAACGAGGATAGCATACCATGTCTAAGCCAAAAGCAAAATCAAGCATTCTGCATTTCTTCAAAGGGAGAAGTTTGGCAAGGAAGGAAATTTGCTGAGATCACTTTTCCTTTGTGGCTAGGGCATCGAGATGGAGGGCACCGCAGTGAGATCAGATTGCTTTAACCTTCAAGGGGAAGCATTAACGCCGGGATGACAAACAAAAAACACTGATCTGTGTGTTTGTGTGCTCAAAGTCAATCTCCATAATACCCATATACCTACTACAAAGAAGTGTGCGCAGCTTCTTTATTGACATTACGGTGAACAAATCTTGATGAACACTTCTTCAATCAAGACACCAATACCCGGATGTAAGGGTTCGATACACAAACCCAGGTAAGTCTGTTTTGACGTATGGTAGTTCAGTTGACTGTGCAGTTGAGAACTAATGTACGTTCTAATCAGATTACCATGAAACCCGGCGACATGTGGGCTTTTGAGCCCAAACAAGTGAGTATATAAGGATCCAGTCAGTATTCAGTTATTCAATTAACTACTGACACAACACCCCCTAGGGTAAATTATACTCATCATGTCTTTCCCTTTCAGGCATGTGGTCATAGAACAACTGTCTCACATCGAAGGTGTCGATCGTCGGAGGCTGCGATTGGGCAGAGACAGCAACAAACCTAAGTATCCTCTTGATACAAAGTTACTCTATTTGTTCTATAAGTTTATTTAACCATAATTTAGTGAGATATATTTTCCCACAGTCCAGACGTGAGTTGGGGAACTGAGACTGTGGGTATCAAAGTTGGAGTTGGTGACCCATTATTCCTAAAGTATCACATGTATCTGAGGTACATCAATATCAGTAAGTGTAATCTGTTTTAGATGTGCCAGAGTTCTTTCCATCTATCAAAGACCTCACTAAAAAACGCAGTCCCATACCTCTAACTTCCACAGCAGGCGTCTACATCATCCCCTGTGGATTCTGTCCCAAGAAATATGTAGGCGAAACAGGCAGAGATCTTGCTGTCCGCCTGAACGAGCCTCAAAGTGTCAGTAACAGACGATTTAAGATACGCCTTTGTCCCCCACAGAGACTCCAAGGGGCATTAGATGAACTGGGATGAGGCACAACTCGTTCTCACCGAACCAGACGTCAGACGCCGACGGTGTCTAGAATCCTCGCTAATCGACGTCACCGACACAATAGAACGTAACAATGGAAACCACAAAATTTCTAAAACATTAGCATACATGATACTTAACGAGGCAAAGCACCACCTATCCAGCAACACAGAAGTCACATGATCTCATCGTCTACCCGTCCTCATCCCAACATGCCATTCTTCAGGTCACCATGCGTCACTCACACCTCACTCTCCGCGTATATAATGTCTTTCTACCTTTGTATGTTAAAAGTGATCAGTGTCCCAGGACCGAAACGTTTTCTAATAAATATGTTCTAGTGTTTGCATACGTGTTTTTCTAAACCACTATGTCGGTGTGATAAACAGTTTGAAAAACCGACAAGTTGAAGATTGAGACACTTATGCAACATATGAGAATCTGTACTAAGGAAACGTTTCGCCACACAGTGGCTTCATCAGCCCAATATAAAGCAGAAAGGTGTAAGGAGAGGAGGAGTTTGAGGTAATCAGTCCCTCAGCCTGGAGTCGATGTGTTCAGTCCATCAATCTTGTAGACTGATGATGGACTGAACATATCGACTCCAGGCTGAGGGACTGATTACCTCAAACTCCTCCTCTCCTTACACCTTTCTGCTTTGTATTGGGCTTATGAAGCCACTGTGAGGTGCAACGTTTCCTCAATAAAGATTCTCATATGTTGCATAAGTGTCTCAATTTTCAACTTGTCGGTATTTATTACCAAGGTTTATACCAAGCACTGGTTTAAAAATAGAATTGTGGATGAATGGAACAAACTCCCGACTAGCGTCAGTGAAGCTAAAACGTTGTGTAGTTTTAAGAATAGGTTAGACAAATTCATGAGCGGGTTTGGGTGAGTGCGAGTTGGACCTGACTGGCTAGGGCTAGTGAGTTATTTAAACTTACCTAGCATGGGCCAGTAGACCTGCTACAGTGCTCCTTCTTATATTCTTATCCTCAATGGAAAGATTTCTGATACATGGGATCAACTATGTCATCCTTCCTGGGCACTCCCTCTCAGGAAACATAGCAGACACAATCAATTTAATTAAGTGCTCTTACAATGAAGAATTAGACACATATGCAACATCTGGGTATATTTATTTGTAGACGTTTAGCTATCCAGTGTCTTTATCAATACAATACAAAGAAATAATGTGATTAATGTAGAATTATATACAAAATTTAAAGGGTAAAAAGTCCCTCAGCCTTAGGTTTGGTGAAGAGCACCGTAGTGCTCTCTTCATTTTTGTCGGTATTGTACACCGTTCATGTACAATATGTAAGAATGTCAGTCACTATGATATTCATAAATTAAAGGGTTCTGAATCGGGGAAGAAACAGATCTTATTTTTAACATAGTGTCTTGCTTGACAACTAAAACTATTGAAGGTTTGGGACGTGGCAAAAGGGTGAGCCCACGACGCTCTACTCTCAAGTACGTAAAGGAGTTAGTCAACAAAAAATAAAAAAAAAACCTTTAAAGCCCGACTCGGCAGAGAGAGTATAACAGTTGCACTGACCTCAGGATCATGGGAAGGTGAAGGGGGTTAGCTGGAATAGCCGGTGGAATAATTCCCATTGCACCATTAACAATGGGAAAGCTATCAATAGATTTCACAAAACCAACATAGGTACCTTTGGAATAATCTTAAAGCCCTAATCATAAATAAAAGAACTCCTCAAGCATCACTTAATAGCTGGTGGTGACTAACATTGATCTCATCCGGGAAGAAGACCCACAAGTACCTAGCTTCCTAAACAACATATACGTATAATTGCCCACCTTTGCCCTCAGTAACCAAACCCACGGAATACTGAGCTGCATTATCACTCTGTAATTATCATATATAATAAAATCATATAACATATCATGTTCATTTTTAAATTTTTTTATTTAAATTAACACATCGGCAGATTCCCACCAAGGCAGGGTGGCCCGAAAAAGAAAAAACTTTCATCATTCACTCCATCACTGTCTTGCCAGAAGGGTGCTTTACACTACAGTTTATAAAACTGCAACATTAACACCCCTCCTTCAGAGTGTAGACACAGTACTTCCCATCTCCCGTACTCAAACCGGCCCCGCCGTTTCCCTGAATCCCCCTCATAAATGTTTTCTTGCTCACACTCCAACAGCAAAGTCAAGTATTAAAAACCATTTGTCTCCATTTACTCCAATCAAATACGCCTCATGACGCTTGCGGAAGTCCAAGCCCCTCGCACACAAACATCCTTTACCCCCCCCCCTCCAACCTTTCCTAGGCCGACCCCTACCCCGCCTTTCCCTCCACTATAGATTTATACACTCCCGAAGTCATTCTGTTCCGTTCCATTCTCAACAACTCCTTCTCAGCCCTTTGACAACAGTTTTGGCAATCCCGAAACTCCCCTTAAAACTTCCAAAAAAGAATTCCCCTAAAAAATATTCACACCACACTTTGCCCCAAATGACATCTCCACTGCTCCACCCCTTCTCCTCACTGAAAATTCATAAACCCATGCTTCCCCACCCTTTGAAAGGGGCTTTGGGAAAAAACTTTTACTTTAAAAACTTTCTCCTTTTGTTTCCCGGGGGAAACAAAGTTTTTTTGTTCCCCGACCCCTTAAGTGCACCGCTCCCCCTTTTCCCTCCTAAATTCAAATGATTCCCCTCACCCTTCTTTAGACCCACCCCCCTGACACGCCCCCTTTCCTTTAAATATCTGAAATTTTCACCCCCCCATATTTCTCCCCCCAAATTCAAAATTCAAATCTATCTTCCCCTTTAATTTTTTTGCTACCCCAATAACCTTACTCTTTCCTATATTCACTTTAAATTTTTTCCTTTTTTTGCATACCCTACCAAATTCACCCTTTCAACCTCTGCAACTTCTCTTCAGAATCCCCCAAGAGCCCCTGGGTCATCAGCAAAAAAGAAACCCGTGACAACTCCATTTTGGGTTGGGATTTTAAAATTTTAAACCCCAAAACCCCTTTCCCAAAGGCCCCCGCACCCACTTCTCTTCCCAACCCACTATAAATAAATGAACAACCATGGGGACATCACACATACTTGTCAAAGGGCTTACTTTTACGGGGAAATAACCCCCTTTTTTTCTCCCATATTTCTCCCCTTGAGCTTCACTTTCCCGTAAAAGCCTTCACTGTTTTCAGTAAATTTTCCTCCTCCCACCTACACCTGAAAAACTTTCTGCCACATTGCCCCTTATCCCCCCTGTCATACCCCCTTTTCAAAATCCATAATGCCACAGAAACCTTTTACCCCTTATCTAAATACGGGTTCACCTATATGTTTCATTTTAAACGCTTGGTTTTTTTCCGCCCCCCTCCCTTTTTCCAAAACTTCCTTGGTTCTGCTATCCTTTTTTCCGTCTTACTTTTAATTTTTTTCAATAATAACTCTCCCATACACTTTACCGGGAAACCCAAAACAAAACTTTCCCATATAATTATTTCCCCCTCTTTTGTCCCCTTTCCCTTTTACAAAGGGACTATGCATGCTCTGTCCAGCCCTGGGTACCTTACCCTTTTCCATACTTTTATTAAATAATAGCACTAACCACTCCAAAATATATCCCCACCCCCTTTTAAAACATTTTCTATCTTTATCCCATCACCCCCAGTCCCTTTCCCCACTTTCATTCCTACCCACTGCCTCACGAATTTTTCCCCACCCTCACAACTGGCTCTTCCTCACCCCTACAAGAGGCTATTCCTCCTTGCCCTATACCCAAAAATCACAGCTTCCCTATCTTCTCACTTTGAAAAATTCCTCAAAATATTCCCGCCATCTTCCAATACCCCCTAACTCTCCCCTTTAATTTAAACCCCCTCTCCGATTTTTAACTGGGCAAATCCATTTGTTTTCCCCAGGGTTCCTTAACTTGTTTAAACCACTCCAAACTTTTTTTTATTTTCAAAAAAAATTTGTTGATAGCATCTTACCCACCCAAATTTTCTCTCTTTTTACTTTTCTTCAACACTCTCTTAACTCTCTTTTTTTTTCCATATACTCTTCCCCCCCCTTTCAACTTCTACTTTGTAAAAACCTTAAAAAGCTAACTTTTTTTTCCCTTAAAATCTCTTTAAAATCATTTATTCCCCCCAATAGTCTTCTTCCCCCCCCACACCCCTTTCCTGGGAACGACCAAAATTTTGCTGAAAACTCACACTACTTTTTAAAACCCCCACCCCATAAAATCTCGACCTATTTCCTATACACTCCCAGCCCCCCTTTTCCTTTAATGGTTTTCTTATATTTCCCTAACTGCCCCCCTCTTTTAGTTCCTAAACCCCCTTTACCTTTCTCTTACTTTTTGTTTAAATTTTCCCCCTTTTACCCCTTTTACCTTTTTTCTCTCACGGAGCCCCTAAAAAAGTGATCTGATATATCTGTGGCCCCCCAAAAAACAATTTACATCCTGAAATCCCACTCAACAGTCTTTTACTCCCCAAACATAGTCCAAAAAAACTACTGTCCCTTATTCCCACATCATATCTAATACTTTTTATCCCCGTTTTTTTATCCCCCTTTTTTTCAAAATTCAATGGGGCTCCATTAAACAATTACCCTGGGAACCCCAAACTTCCACACCCCCCTTAAACGTTTTTCCCACTTTAGGGATTTTGGTCCCCCCAACCCCAATTTCTCTCCACTTGGTTTTAAAGGTTCCTATTTCACTCACGTAACATCTCCCAAAATCTCTTCCTTTTCCCCCTTTCCCGTTTCACTCCTCTCTTCCAGGTGCATACACGCTTATTTTTTGACCCACTTTTGCATCCCAAACCTTATTTTAATCCACATTTTATACTCCCCTTTTTTTCCCTTTTAAGCTTTTGGGTCCTTCAACATTTTTGCTACCCTTTTCCCTAGCTCCCCTTTAACCCCTCTCAGTTTCTCCCCAAATTAACCCATTTATTTTCCCCACTGAAAACCCCCCCTATCCCTTTTGGCTTTGGTTTTTTTTGGGCCAGGATTTTCCAACTTTTTTTCTTTATAACACACAAGCATCTCTTTTTTCAAACCCCATTTATCTATGCCATTCAAGACCCCGTTTTATAAAATTTTTCTTCTTCTATTTTTTGGTAAATATCATATATCATATATATTATCATATAATATAATATACGTATTGTTGCCCACCATTGCCCTCAGTAACCAAACCCACGGAGTACCTGAGCTGCATTATCACTCTATCATATATAAAAAGGTAGGAGTACATTTCTGATGTTAGAAAAAATGCATCTTCTCTTGACCATATCTGGACAGATAACAGCTCCTCTAATAACTGGCATAATCACTGACAACACAACTGTTTGATTACTTAACCTTCCTTGTTACTAATAAAAACCAAATCATCAAGTCATCCATAATATCTCATTTAGGCTCCACGACGAGATTTCGGTGAATTATCTTATCATGTCCATAACTCTACTGATTGACAGTGATAATTCACTAATAATATAAAAATGGTTATAACCATACCCATAATTTTTAAAAGAGTGGGCCGGTAAGCCAGTGGAAGTCGTTGGTCAGACCACCAAAAGCTCCAGCGGCGGTTCATCATATGACTAATGCCCGCGTCAGGAAACACTTGTCCTGTTTCCTCACAAATATTACCTTACCTAACCTAATTCAGTAATGACCAACATATTCACTCATGTGTCTAAGTTTTCTTCATAAAAATTAATGCCCATATAACATTGTCCTTATAAACCAAACACATCACAAGAAAAAGATAAACAGGCCTTCGGTAGCCAAATATCCTCAGAGCTATTGGTAAGAAGTTCACATATGAAAACATACAGAATGGACATAATTCCCAAGATATATATTAACACTTACTATGCTTATAAAAAAAGATAAACAACTGCATTATGCAAACAAGTATCAAGAAATAAAGGGCGATATCAAAAAGACTTGTAAAACACTCTCAAGTACTGGGCTCACGCAAAATTGATAGAACCACAGAAATTACAATGAGCAGACCTAATGAACCAGTACTGGATCCCTGCTTAGACGAGAGGAGATTTACACAGATGACAGCAAAAGGAATGAGTGAGGTAAGATCTCTGTAATTTCCCCAAGAATTCTGCAGAGGTAACTTCAGTAGTAACTGAACTAAAAAAAAAGAAATAAGGCAAGTGTACTCCACTAATATATAAGAAAGTTATCACCTATCAGTGCAACTGTGTTCAAAAAATATTCTAAAACCAAAACTTTCCTCCGATATATTTAAGTTAGCTCGAGTTACCCCAGTCCATGAAGGTGGAGACGCAGCTGAGATCAATATAAACAAACTTGCCATATAAATAAACGAATATTTGCATTTATTACTAAACAGAATATTTTTAACCCTTGCCAGTTTGACTTCAGGTCAGGAAAAATTTTAATGATGCTATCATTACGATGCTAGACTTTGTTTATTCGACACTAGAAAATAATGAATATCCTGTAGGCCTCTTTATTGATCTCAGAAAAGCTTTTCACACTAAACCACAACATTTTATTGCTGCAACTAGAGCATTATGGAATCAAAGAGCATGCTTTCACAGAAAGTCCTGCTGACATACAGACGTCAGCATATGACAGTCATGACACTACCTCATCCACCCAGACTGTCAACAAAGGAGTGCCTCAGGGTAGCTAGCGTCCTTGGCTCACTATTATTCCTCATCAACATCAATGGGCTACCCTCCAGGGATTTCAACCAGTTGTGTTTACAGATGATATAATATTTGTCACATCTATTCCAGATCCTCTTGTCCTCAACAACACAGTCAACGAACTTATTCACAATATTGAAAAAGACCGACATGTTGATCTGGAATAAACCTTAAAATACTCATTTCATCATAAAAATATACAATTCACACACAGAAAGGCAAGACAATCATAAATTCTCCGTTATGCATCTTGAATGTAACATGAAATTCAACACCCACATCCATCATCATCATCATCATCATCACATCTAAGAAAATTTCCAAAACTGTGAACATTCTACCTAAAATACCCTTTAATGTTTCACAAGCAACAATACTCACTTTGTACTACTTCCTAATATATCCCTACCTAACTTATGATATCTGACCTTGGCGATGTACCACAGTAACCTTAAACCTATTGTTTCCTAACAGAAATCAGCAGTTAGAACAATCACCCAATCAGGTTCCAGAAATGTCGCTCACTCCCCTTCATTATTCAAAAATCTTAATTTACTCAACATAGAACATATCCACACCTACTACTGTGCATTTTATTTATACCGGAACCTTAGAACAAACTTGTACCAGTTCTCCAACTCTTCATAAAGAACTACAACAAAATACAAAACACGTACATAAAAATAAGCATCTCTATGTTAAACCACTTGTTCGAGTCGACGTGTACAGGAACTTTATGCAAATTAAGAGAACTAAAATTTTAACTCCCTCCCAGAGTACGGAAGAGCTTCCCTTCAGCCTCCTGCTTCAGAAATACAGTAAAATATCTCATTCTAAATCTGGCCTAAGAATAACTTTCAGTCATTATGTTAAAACCATGTTGTACCAACAGCAACCATGTTGTATCAACAGCAACCATGTTGTACCAACAACAACAACCATGTTGTATCAACAACAACCATGTTGTATCAACAACAACCATGTTGTATCAACAACAACCATGTTGTATCAACAACAACCATGTTGTATCAACAGCAACCATGTTGTATCAACAGCAACCATGTTGTATCAACAGCAACCATGTTGTATCAACAACAACCATGTTGTATCAACAGCAACCATGTTGTACCAACAACAACAACCATGTTGTATCAACAACAACCATGTTGTATCAACAACAACCATGTTGTTGATACAACAACCATGTTGTATCAACAACCATGTTGTATCAACACAACCATGTTGTATCAACAACCATGTTGATCAACCAGCAACTGTTGTATCAACAACAACCATGTTGTTATCAACAGCAACCATGTTGTATCAACAACAACCATGTTGTATCAACAGCAACCATGTTGTATCAACAACAACCATGTTGTATCAACAGCAACCATGTTGTATCAACAGCACCATGTTGTATCAACAGCAACCCAGTTGTATCAACAGCAAACCATGTTGTATCAACAGCAACCATGTTGTATCAACAACAACCATGTTGTATCAACAGCAACCATGTTGTATCAACAGCAACCATGTTGTATCAACAACAACCATGTTGTATCAACAGCAACCATGTTGTATCAACAACCACGTTGTATCAACAGCAAACCACGTTTGTATCAACAGCAACCATGTTGTATCAACAGCAAACCAATGTTGTATCAACAGCAACCATGTTGTATCAACAGCAACCATGTTGTATCAACAGCAACCATGTTGTATCAACAGCAACCATGTTGTATCAACAGCAACCATGTTGTATCAACAGCAACCATGTTGTATCAACAGCAACCATGTTGTATCAACAGCAACCATGTTGTATCAACAAGCAACCATGTTGTATCAACAGCAACCATGTGTATCAACAGCAACCATGTTGTATCACAGCAACCATGTTGTATCAACAGCAACCATGTTGTATCAACAACAACCAGTTGTATCAACAGCAACCATGTTGTACCAACAGCAACCATGTTGTATCAACAACAACCATGTTGTATCAACAGCAACCATGTTGTATCAACAACAACCATAATGTATCAACAACAACCATGTTGTATCAACAACAACCATGTTTGTATCAACAAAACCATAATGTATCACAACAACCATGTTGTATCACAGCAACCAGTTGTATCAACAGCAACCATGTTGTATCAACAGCAACCATGTTGTACCAAACATACCATGTTGTACCAACAGCAAACCATGTTGTATCAACAACACCTATGTTGTATCTACAACAAAACCATGTTGTATCAAACAGCAACCATGTTGTATCAACAGCAACCATGTTGTATCAACAGCAACCATGTTGTATCAACAGCAACCATGTTGTACCAACAGCAACCATGTTGTACCAACAGCAACCATGTTGTACCAACAACAACCATGTTGTATCAACAACAACCCTGTTGTATCAACAGCAACCATGTTGTATCAACAACAACATTGTACAACAACAACCTGTTGTATCAACACAACGATGTTGTATCAACAACAACCATGTTGTACCAACAGCAACCATGTTGTACCAACAACAACCATGTTGTATCAACAACAACCCTGTTGTATCAACAGTAACCATGTTGTACCAACAACAACCATGTTGTATCAACAACAACCATGTTGTATCAACAACAACCATGTTGTACCAACAACAACCCTGTTGTATCAACAACAACCCTGTTGTATCAACAACAACCATGTTGTACCAACAGCAACCATGTTGTACCAACAACAACCATGTTGTATCAACAACAACCATGTTGTACCAACAACAACCATGTTGTATCAACAACAACCCTGTTGTATCAAAAAGCAACCATGTTGTAACAACAAAACCATGTTGTACCAATGCACCATGTTGCACCAACAACAACCATGTTGCATCAACAACAACCATGTTGTATCAACAACAACCCTGTTGTATCAACAACAATCCTGTTGTATCAACAACAACCATGTTGTACCAACAACAACCATGTTGTACCAACAACAACCATGTTGTATCAACAACAACCATGTTGTATAAACAGCAACCATGTTGTACCAACAGCAACCATGTTGTACCAACAACAACCATGTTGTATCAACAACGACCATGTTGTATCAACAACGACCATGTTGTATCAACAGCAACCATGTTGTATCAACAGCAACCATGTTGTATCAACAGCAACCATGTTGTATCAACAACAACCATGTTGTATCAACAGCAACCATGTTGTATCAACAACGACCATGTTGTATCAACAGCGACCATGTTGTATCAACAGCAACCATGTTGTACCAACAGCAACCATGTTGTACCAACAGCAACCATGTTGTATCAACAACAACCATGTTGTATCAACAACAACCATAATGTACCAACAACAACCATGTCGTATCAACAACAACCATGTTGTATCAACAACGACCATGTTGTATCAACAGCAACCATGTTGTATCAACAACGACCATGTTGTATCAACAGCAACCATGTTCTATCAACAACGACCATGTTGTATCAACAGCAACCATGTTGTATCAACAACGACCATGTTGTATCAACAACAACCATGTTGTATCAACAGCAACCATGTTGTATCAACAACGACCATGTTGTATCAACAGCAACCATGTTGTATCAACAACGACCATGTTGTATCAACGACCATGTTGTATCAAGCAACCATGTTGTATCAACAACAACCATGTTGTATCAACAACAACCATGTTGTATCAACAACAACCATGTTGTATCAACAACAACCATGTTGTATCAACAACAACCATGTTGTATCAACAACAACCCATGTTTGTATCAACAACAACCATGTTGTATCAACAACAACCATGTGTTTGTATCAACAACAACCATTTTGTATCAACAGCAACCCTGTTGTATCAACAGCAACCCTATTGTATCAACAGCAACCATATTGTATCAACAGCAACCATGTTGTATTAACAGCAATCCTGTTGTATTAACAGCAACCTGTTGTATCAACAGCAACCTGTTGTATCAACAGCAACCCTGTTGTATCAACAGCAACCCTGTTGTATCAACAGCAACCCTGTTGTATCAACAGCAACCCTGTTGTATCAACAGCAACCCTGTTGTATCAACAGCAACCCTGTTGTATCAACAGCAACCCTGTTGTATCAACAGCAACCCTGTTGTATCAACAGCAACCTGTTGTATCAACAGCAACCCTGTTGTATCAACAGCAACCCTGTTGTATCAACAGCAACCCTGTTGTATCAACAGCAACCCTGTTGTATCAACAGCAACCCTGTTGTATCAACAGCAACCTGTTGTAATCAACAGCAACCCTGTTGTATCAACAGCAACCCTGTTGTATCAACAGCAACCCTGTTGTATCAACAGCAACCCTGTTGTATAACAGCAACCCTGTTTGTATCAACAGCAAACCCTGTTGTATCAACAGCAACCCGTGTTGTATCAACAGCAACCCTGTTGTATCAACAGCAACCCTGTTGTATCAACAGCAACCCTGTTGTATCAACAGCAACCATGTTGTATCAACAGCAACCATGTTGTATTAACAGCAATCCTGTTGTATTAACAGCAACCCTGTTGTGTCAACAGCAACCCTGTTGTATCAACAGCAACCCTGTTGTATCAGCAGCAACCCTTTGTATCAACAGCAACCCTGTTGTATCAACAGCAACCCTGTTGTATCAACAGCAACCCTGTATATCAGCAGCAACCCTGTGTATCAACAGCAACCCTGTTGTATCAACAGCAGCCCTGTGTATCAACAGCAACCCTGTTGTATCAACAGCAACCCTGTTGTATCAACAGCAACCCTGTGTATCAACAGCAACCCTGTGTATAAACAGCAACCCTGTGTATCAACAGCAACCCTGTTGTATCAACAGCAACCATGTTGTATCAACAGCAACCATGTTGTATCAACAGCAACCCTGTTGTATCAACAGCAACCCTGTTGTATCAACAGCAACCCTGTGTATAAACAGCAACCCTGTGTATCAACAGCAACCCTGTTGTATCAACAGCAACCATGTTGTATCAACAGCAACCCTGTTGTATCAACAGCAACCCTGTTGTATCAACAGCAACCATGTTGTATCAACAGCAACCCTGTTGTATCAACAGCAACCATGTTGTATCAACAGCAACCCTGTTGTATCAACAGCAACCATGTTGTATCAACAGCAACCATGTGTATCAAACAGCAACCAGTGTATACAACATCAACCCTGTTGTATCAACAGCAACCCTGTGCATCAACAGCAACCCTGTTATATCAACAGCAATCCTGTTGTATTAACAGCAATCCTGTTGTATTAACAGCAATCCTGTTGTGTTAACAGCAATCCTGATGTGTTAACAGCAATCCTGTTGTATCAACAGCAACCCTGTTGTATCAACAGCAACCCTGTGAATCAACAGCAACCCTGTTGTATCAACAGCAAACCTGTTGTATCAACAGCAACCCTGTGCATCAACAGCAACCCTGTTGTATTAACAGCAATCCTGTTGTATTAACAGCAACCGTGTTGCATCAACAGCAACCCTGTGTATCAACAGCAATCCTGTTGTATCAACAGCAATCCTGTTGTATCAACAGCAACCCTGTGTATCAACAGCAACCCTGTGTATCAACAGCAACCCTGTGTATCAACAGCAACCCTGTGTATCAACAGCAACCCTGTGTATCAACAGCAACCCTGTGTATCAACAGCAACCCTGTGTATAAACAGCAACCCTGTGTATAAACAGCAACCCTGTTGTATCAACAGCAACCATGTTGTATCAACATCAACCCTGTTGTGTTAACAGCAATCCTGTTGTGTTAACAGCAATCCTGTTGTATTAACAGCAACCCTGTTGTATCAACAGCAACCCTGTGTATCAGCACCAACCCTGTGTATCAACAGCAAGCCTGTTGTATCAACAGCAACCCTGTGCATCAACAGCAACCCTGTGCATCAACAGCAACCCTGTTGTATCAACAGCAATCCTGTTGTATTAACAGCAATCCTGTTGTATTAACAGCAATCCTGTTGTATCAACAGTAATCCTGTTGTATCAACAGCAACCCTGTGTATCAACAACAACCCTGTGTATCAACAGCAATCCTGTTGTATCAACAGCAATCCTGTTGTATCAACAGCAACCCCATTGCGGCAACAACAACTTTGTTGTTTCAACAGCATCCCTGGTGTATCAACGGCAACCCTCTTGTATCAACAGCAACCCTTCCGTATCAACAGCAACCCTGTGCATCAACAGCAACCCTGCTGTGTCAACAGCAACCCTATTGCGGCAACAACAACTTTGTTGCATCAGCAGCAACCCTGCTGTATGAACAGCAGCCCTGTTGTATCAACAGCAACCCTATTGTGTCAACAGCAACCCTACTGCGTCAACAACAACCTTGTTGCATCAACAGCAACCCTCTTTTATCAACAGCAACCCTGCTGTATGAACAGCAACCCTGTTGCAACAACAGCAACCCTGTGTACCTGGAGTTTACCTGGAGAGGGTTTCGGGGTTCAACGCCCCTGCGGCTCGGTCTGAGACTAGGCCTTGTGGTGGATCAGGGTCTGATCAACCAGGCTGTTACTGTTGGCCACACGCAAACTGATGTACGAAATACAGCCCGGCTGGTCAGGTACCGACTTTAGGTGAGTGTCCAGTGCCTTCTGGAAGACAGCCAGGCGTCTATTGGTAATCTTCCTTATGTATGCTGGGAGGCAGTTGAACATCCTTGGGCCCCTGACACTTATTGTTTTGTCTCTCAGTGTACTCGTGGCGCCCCTGCTTTCCATTGGGGGAATGTTGCGTCTCCTGCGAGTCTTTTGCTTTCAAAGGGAGTGATTTTCGCGTGCAATTTTGGTACTAATCCTTCTAGGATTTTCCCAGTGTATATTATCATGTGTCTCTCTCGCCTGCATTCCAGGGAATACCAATCAAGGAACTGCAACAGTTCCCAGTAATTTAGGTGCCTTATCATACTTATGTGTGCCGTGAAAATTCTTTGCACACTCTCCAGGTCATCAATTTCGCCTGCCTTGAAGGGGGCCGTTATTGTATAACAGTATTCCAGGCTAGAAAGAACAAGCGATTTGAAGAGAATCATCAGGGGCTTTGCATCCTTAGTTTTGAAGGCTTTCATTATCCATCCTATCATTTTCCTAGCAGATGCAGTAGATACATTCTTGTGATCTTTGAAGGCGAGATCCTCTAACATTATCACTCCCAGGTCCTTCACATTACTTTTTCGCTCTAACGTATGGTTAGAATTTGCTGTATACTCTGATACAGTTTTAATTTCCTCAAGTGTTCCATATCTGAGTAGTTGAAATTTCTTTTCATTGAACTTTATACTGTTTTAAGTGACCCATTTGAAGATTTGTTTGATGTCTGCTAGGAGTCTTGCAGTGTCTTCGATGGAGGACACTGTCATGGTAATTCGGGTGTCATCCCTAAAGGAAGACACGGAGCTATGGCTTACATCTTTGTCTATGTCAGACATGATGAGGCATAGGACGGGAGCGAGTACTGTGCCTTGTGGAACAGAGCTCTTCACCGTAGCTGCTTCGGACTTTGTTTACTATTACTCTTTGTGTTCTATTTGTCAGGAAGATATTGATTCATCTACCAACTTTTCCTGTTATTCCTTTATCAAGCATTTTGTGCGCTATTATGCCATGGTCACACTTGTCCAAGGCTTTTGCGAAGTCTGTGTATGCTACATCGGCATTTTGTTTATCCTCTACAGCATCCAGGACCTTGTCATAGTTGTCTAGTAGGTGAGACACGCAGGAGCGACCTGCTCTAAACCCGTGTTGCCCCTGGGTTGTGTAATTGATAGGTATCAAGGTGGTTGGTGGTCTTGCTTCTTAGAACCCTTTCAAAAATTTTTATGATATGGGATGTTAGTGCTATCTGTGTAGTTCTTTGCAATTGTTTTACTGCCACCTCTGTGGAATGAGGCTATGACCCCTGTATCCATGCTCCCTCTCGATAGAATGCTGAAGGCACATGATAAGGGCTTCTTGCAGTTCTTGATGAAAACGGAGTTCCATGAGTCTGGGCCTGGGGCAGAGTGCATGGGCATGTCATTTATTGCCTTTTCAAAGTCTTGTTGTGTTAGGATATTATCAGATTTTTGAGATGACCAAATTTTAGGTCTCGTTCATAAAGAATTCATTTGGGTTATTAGCCCTTAGTCTGGGTAATGGCTCACTGAACACTGAGTCATATTGGGGCTTTAGTATCTCACTCATTTCTTGGCTGTCATCTGTGTATGTCCCATCTCTCCTAAGCAGGGGCCCAATACTGGATGTTGTTTTTCCCTTAGATTTGGCATAAGAGAAGTATTTTGTTTTCCAATTTCCTTTATGGCTTTTAGTTCTTCCTGCAGTTCTTGTCTCCTTTAAGATTCCTCCAGCTTAAGTTCAATGTTTGCAGTTTCATTGACCAGTGCCTCCCTTCGTATTTCAGGTATATTGGCAGCTCTCAGGAGCTCTGTGATTCTTCGCCTTCATCTGTATAGGGAGCGCCTTTCTTTTCCTAGTTTACATCTTCTCTTTCTTTTTCTTAATGGGATGTGCCTTGAGGAGATCTCAAGAACCATAGAGTTGATTTTTTCTAGGCAAAGGTTAGGATCTGTGTTATTTACGATATCTTCCCAGCTTTTTTCATTTAGGACATAGTAGACTTATTCCCATTGTTTGTTTTAGTAACTCAAGTTAAATTTTGTGAAGACACCCTCATGACTGATCACATTTTGCTGGTCAGGAGCCCTGTACATACATGTCTGTACCTCTGTTATGTTGTGATCTGAGTGTATTGTCTTTGATACATATCAGATCGTCGTTGTTAGTGAATATGAGGTCCAGCATATTTTCTAGTCTTGTTAGCTTTAATATTTGCTGATTTAAAGTGAATTTGGTGCAGAGATTTAATAGGTCACGTGTGAGTGAATTTTCATCTGAGCTGCCTCATGGGGTGATCTCTGCTACAATATTATTTGCTACACTCCTCTATTTTAGGTGTCTCAAGTTGATTTTTTTTTTTTTGGGGGGGGAGAGCAGGAGTTGGGAGATTTTCCAGACAGTGGTCAATTTTCAAAAGATTTTCCTGGAACTGCTAGAAAGTTACATCCAGAGGCTTGTGTACAACCACAGTGACAAGGTTTCGGTTTCCAATCTTTACCGCCGAAACTTCAACTGCATCATTCGAGGTGTTTAGTAATTGTGAGCAAATGAGCGACTCTGTGACATACAAGCCAACCCTCTCCCCCTTGATGCCTGTTTAGTCTGTTGCATTTGAATAGGTTATAACCTGGGATCCATAATTTGCTGTCAAAATTATCCTTTATGTGAGTCTCTGTGAAAGCTGCAAATATTGCATTTGATTCCGTGAGCAGTCCCTTGATGCCATGTGGAGAAATTTTCTGCAGGAGGGGGGAGGGTATCAGCCCTTTTCAGCCCTTTCAGCCCTGAGGGGCCCGACCCTCTCAGAAAGGGCAATGGCATCTTGTTTCAGCATCAACACTTTAATTGATTCCAGATGCAGTACCAGCGTGTGCCAGTAAGTCATGTCATGGCTGACCAGTGTTGGAAATAGTGTGGGTTTAATGAGAGAAAATCGATCTCTTACCTTAGCAGAAAAATTAAAGAAAATCCTGCACCCACTTTATTACCATGTTAAAGATAACATGAATTGTTGTCTAGGCCCAGACAGCAAGAATCAAGCATTTTGCATTGCTTCATGGTGGAGGTTTAGCAAGGAAGGAAATTTGCTGATTTCAGCTTATTCTTTGTGGCAAAGGGCAGCAGAGGCATGGAGCACTGTGACGTCTTCAGATTGCTTTTAATCCTGCCAGGGAAACATTAAAACAAAGAACACTGATCCGAGTGTGTATCGAGAACTATTTTCATAGACGAACAGTGCACCGTAAGACACTTCTTCAGTCA
Source organism: Cherax quadricarinatus (assembly GCF_026875155.1). Classification (NCBI taxonomy): domain Eukaryota; kingdom Metazoa; phylum Arthropoda; class Malacostraca; order Decapoda; family Parastacidae; genus Cherax; species Cherax quadricarinatus. The sequence continues at coordinate 64,078,119 of NC_069401.1, read as the reverse complement.
CGACAACGATATCCGAGTTAACATGTGGGTCCGATACAGACACCCAGGTAGGTCTAGTCATTAATGATACTAGTTATGGTCAACTGCGCACAGATACGACACCCAGGTAGTCTAGTCATTATAATACTCAGTTAAGTCAACTGCGCACAGATACCTACTTCATTTCTCCGATTTATCATCATACACGTGGTGACATGCGACGTTTTAAGCCCTACTCAAATGAAAATAAGGATCTAGTCGGTATTCATTATTCAATGAATACTGACATAACACCCCCTAGGGAAATTATACCTCATCATGACCTTTCCCTTCGCCGCGTGATCATAGAACAACTGTGGTCACATCGAATGTGACGAACGTCGGAGGCTGGATTGCCAGAGACAGCACACAAAGCTAGTATCTTCATTCTGGATACAAAGTTACTTGCGTATGTTCAGCAAGTTTTATTAACCATAATTCTGAGTGAGAAATTATTACGTACGTAAGGTTGAATCAACAAGCAAAAACCCTGTTTTTGTCAACAAACAACCCTACTGTATCAACAGCAACCTTTATCAACACAATCTTTTGAGCCATATCAAGCAATCAAGACAAATCTCGCTATCAGTATCTACATTACAGCATACCAATAGTGTATTACAAGACCCCAAAATTGACATAAATCATTAGCCGCATTGGCAAAAATTGTAAATCTTAGCATTCTAGTAACATAACCTTAACTATAATTTGTGGAATAATTTTAAAGATTGCCGTCAAATACTTCTACATAACAATGGACTTCCTACAAACAAACTTACACGAATTAGTTTATAACTGAATTAAACTTTTTATGAAAATAAAAAGTGTCATTTCTCTCCTCAAGTCAAACTTCTTTTAAAGTATCTATCGTGAAGTTTTTAGATTTTAATATGTTAGTATGTACCCCATAACCCATCCTTAGGAGGAAGTCACCCCATACCCATCATGTGGCGGTAGTCACCCAATACCCACCTGTGGGCGTAGTATCACCCTATACCCATTCCTGTGGGTCGTAGTCACCCCAGAACCCATTCTGAGGGTGTAGTCACCCCACACACATCCTGTGGCGTAGTCACCCAATACCCATCATGGGGTTTATTGTCGGTAGTCACCGCCATACCTATCCTGTGGGGGTATCACCCCGTCCCATCTATGTGCGGTAGTCACACCCATAGCATTATGTAGGGTGTAGTCCACCCCATACCCCAACCCGTGGGCGGTTAGTCACTCCATACCTATCCTGTGGGCGGGTAGTAACCACATACCCACTGTATGCGTAGTAATTCCATACCCATCCTGTGGGTGTTTTGTCACCCCATCACTCATCCTGTGGGCGCTAAGTCCACCCAAGACACAGTTCTGTGGTTGGTAGTCACCCCATACCCATCGTGTGACGGTAACACACCCATACCCATCCTTGTGCGGTAGTTTTCCCATACCAATCCTTTGGGAGGTAGTAACCCCATAACCCATCCTAGGGCGGGTAGTCACCCCATACCCATCCAGTGGGGTGTAGGTCACCCCATACTCATCCTGTCTGTGGTAATCACCCCATAACCCAACCTGTAGCGTAAGTCACCCCATACCCATAGCCTGTGGGTGGTAGTGGCCCTATACCCATCGTGTGGGGCGGAAGTCACTCCATACCCATCCTGTGGCATAGTTTCCCATCCCATCATGTGCGATAGTCACTCATAACCAATCCTGTGGCGGTAGTCACCCAAGCACCCATCCTGTGGGACGATAGTCACCCCATCCCCATCCTCTGGTCGTAATCACCCCTACCCATTTCCTGTGGCGAGTCACCCTCATACCCATCCTGTGGGCAGAATCACCCTCATACCCACCGTGGGATGGTATAGTCACCCCATAACCCATCCTTTTGGCGGAAGTTCACCCAATACCCATCCTGAGGCGATAGTCATTCCATACCAAGTCCTGTGGGTGGTAGTCACCCCCATAACCCATTCCCTGTGGGCGGTAGTCCCCCATACCCATCAAATGGGAGGTAGTCACCCTAAAAAAGGGGATAAAAAAGAAAAAAAAATGGGGGACCCAGACCTCCTGTGGGTGGTAGTCACCCATAACCATTTCTGTGGGCGGTATCACCCCATACCATTTCTATGGTCGGGAGACCACACCCATAGCCATCAGTTAGAGAGGTAGGCTCCCCCATACCCATCCTGTGGGTGGTATCACCCCATACCCATCCTGTGGACGTAATCACCCCATACCCATCTTTGGCGGTAGGTCACTCCATAAAACCCATCCCGTGGGCGTAGTCACCCAATACTCGTTCTGTGGGCGGTAGACACCCCATACCCATCCTGTGGGTGGTAGTCACCCCATAACCATTCCTGTGTACGTAAGTCACCACAAATCCATCCTGTGGGCGGTAGTCCACCCCCATACCCACCCTTTGGGCGTAGTACACCCATACCCATGCCTGTGTGCGTAGTCACAAGCCCATATACCCAACCTTGGGCGTAGTTTACTCCATACTTTTCCTGTGGGCGGTAGTCACACCATACCCATACTGTGGGAGGTAATCACCTCATTCCATCCTGTGGGAGGTAGTCACCCCATACCTATCCTGTGGGCGGTAGTCACCCTATACCGCATCCTTTGGGCGTAGTCACTCCATAATAGAACCCCATTTCCTGTGGGCGGTAAGTTCACCCGCCATATCCATCCTGTGGGCGTTACACAACACCCACATACCCATCATGGGGTGGTATCACCCAATACCCATCCTGTAGGGCGATAGTCCACTCCTCAGCACATGCTGTGGGCGGTAGTTCACGCCCATGCCCATCTGTGTGCGGTAGTCACCCCAATACCCATCCTGTGTGCGGTAGTCACCCCATACCCATCCTGTGGGCGGTAGTCACCCCATCACCCTCCTGTGGCGGTAGTCCCACCCACCATACCCATCTGTGGGCGTATTCACCCCCATATCCCTCCTGTGGCGTTAGTCACCCCATACCATCCTGTGGGTGTGTAGTCACCCCCATACCCAACCTGTGGGTGAATAGTCCACTCCACTCACCATTCTGTGGGGCGGTAGTCACCCCCTGCCCCTCTGGTGGTTGTAGCCACCCCCATACCCATTCTGTAGGTGGTGTGTCACACCCCATACCCATTTCTTTGGGCGACAGTCATACCATACCCATCCTGTGTATGGTAGATCACCCCCATTCCCCCCATCCTGTGGTTGTAATACACCCAAATACCCATTCTGTTGCGGAGTAGTCACCCCTTACCCACCATGCGGTGGTAGCTTCCCCAACCCCATACCCAACCTGTGTGGCTCGGTAGTTCACTCCATTCCCATCCTGTGGGTGGTAGTCACTACCTTTACCCATACCTGTGTGCGGTAGTCACCCCATACCATGACTGTGGGCGATAGTCACCACCCCATACCCATCCGTGGGAGGGTAGCACCCCAAACCCCTTCCTGTGGGCGGTAAGTCCAACCCCATAAACATCTGTGTGCGGTAGTCACCACCATACCCACCCTGTGGTGTAGTCACCCCATAACCCTTTCGGTCTGCGGAAGTCACCCCAATTCCCCATCCTGTGGTTGCATCACTCCATACTTACCTGTGGGCAAGTACACCAAACCAATCCTGTGTGCGGTAGTAATCCCATACCCATCCTCTTGGTAGTATCACCCCATACCCATCCTGTGGAGCGGTAGTCACCACATACCCATCATGTCGGGCGGTAGTCAAACCCATACCCATTCTGGGGTGTATTCCACCCAATAAAGCCCATTCAGGGGGTGGAGTCACCCCATACCCAATCCAGTGGGACGTAGTTCACCCATACCCATTCTGCTGGTGGTAGTCACCCCATAACCCATCCTGTGGGCGGTAGCACACCACCATACCCATCCTGTGTTGCGGTAGTCACCCCGTACTCCACCCTTATGGGTGGTAGTCCCTCTGTACCCATACCTGTGTGGCGAGTAGATCATCCCCATACCCATCCTGTGGCTGGTAGTCACCTCACCCCATACCCATCTTGTGGGCGGTAGTCACTCCATACCATTCCAAGGGTGTAGACACCTCAACCCCTCTGTGTGCGGTAGTAAATCCATACCCATCCTGTGGGTGGTATCAAACTATACCCGTCTGTGGGCCTAGTCACCCCATACCCATTCTGTGGGTGGTAGTCACCCCATACCCATCGTGTGGGCGGTAGTTTACCCATACCCCCCATTCCTGGGTGCAGTATAATCCCATTCCTTCCTGGTGGGCGTAGCCACAACCATAAGTGAGGACCATTCCAGAGGGTGTTAGTAACCCATACCCATCCTGTGCGAATTCACCCCATACCCGTGCTGTGCGGGCGGTCAGTCACCCCCATAACCAAACCTGTAGCGGTAGTCACCCCATACCCATCCTGTGTGTGTTAGTCACCCTATAACTATCCTGTGACGGTAGTCACTCATACCCATCCCGTGGCAGCAGTGACCCAATACCCAAAGCCTGTGAGCTTGTAGTCACTCACTCCATTCCAATACAGTTGGCGGTAGTCACCCCAAACCCATCCTGGTGGCGGTAGTCACCCATACTCATCCTCTGGGCGTAGTCACCCCATACACATACCCATCCTATGGCGGTATCACCCTCATACCCATCCTGTGGGCGGTAGTCACTCCATACCCAACCTGTGGGCGCAATCACCCCATTACTCCATCCTGTGGCGGTATCACCCCATACAAATCCTGTGGCGGAGTCACCCCATAGCCATCCTGGGGCGGGTAGTCACCCCAACCCATCCCTGTGGGCGGTATCCACCCCATATCTAACCCCACACCTGTGGGAGGTAGTCACCCCATACCCATCCTGCGGGAGGTAGTCACACCCAAATACCCCCATCCTGTGGGAGTGGTAGTCCACCCTATAACCCATCCATTGGGCGATAGCCACCCATACCCATCCTGTTGGCGGTAGTCACCCCAATCCCTATCCTGTATGCGTAGTCCACCCCTTACCCATCCTTAGGGCGGTCGTCACGCCCATACCCATCCTGTGGGCGGAAGTAACCCCATTCCCATCCTGTCTGTGGCAGTCACCCCATACCAAACCTGTGGGTGGTAGTCACCACATACCCATTCTGTGGGCGGTAGTCACCCCATTCCCATCCTATGGGCGGAAGTCGAACCAAACCCATCCTGTGGGAGGTAGTCACCCCATACTAATCCTATGGATTGTAGTCACCCCATACCCATCCTGTGGGCGGTAGCACCCTAATAACCCCATCCTGTGGGGGTAAGTCACCCATACCCATTCCTGTGGAGGGTATCACCCATACCCATCCAGTGGCCGGTAGTCAACCCATACCCATCCTGTGGGCGGTAGTCACCTAATACCCATCCTATGGGCGGTAGTCACTCCCATACCCATCCTGTGGGCGTTTAGTCACCCCATACCAATCCTGTGGGTGGTAGTCACCCCATACCCATCCTGTGGGCGGTAGTCACCCCATACCCATCCTGTGGCCGGTAGTCACCCCATACCCATCCTGTGCGTTAGTCACAACCCTCCATACCCATCCTGCGGGGGTAGTCACCCCATACCCATCCTGTGGGTGGAGTCACCCACATAATCCCATCCAGTAGGGGCGTAAGTCCACCCATACCCGTCCTGCTGGTCGGTAGTCCACCCCTACCCAACCTGTGAGCGGTAGTCACCCCATACCCCATCCTTTTGTGTTATCACCCTATAAACAATCCAGTGGCGTAGTCACTCCCAACCCAAGCCCGTAGGGTCAGTAGTGACCCCATTACCCATCCTGTACTGTAGTCCACTCCATTCCAATAACTGCGCGGGTCGGTAGTCACCCCAAACCCATCCTGGGCGTATTCATCACCCATACATATCCTGTGGGCGGTGAGTCACCACCCTCATAATAATCCCCTCCTGTGGGGCGGTAGTCCACCCCATAACCCAATCCTGTGGTCGGTAGTCCACCACCATACCCATCCAGTGGGAGGTAGTCACCCCATAACCCATCCAGTGGGAGGGAGTCACCCCACATAACCCATCCTGTGTGTGAGTCACCCTATACCCATTCCTTTGGGCGGTAGCCACCCCAATACCCATCCTGTTGTGGCGGTAGTCACCCCATACCTATCCTGTGTGCGGTAGTCACCCCTTATCCCATCCTGTCGGCGTCACGTCCACCCCGATACCCATCCTGTGGCGATAGTACCCGCATTCCCATACCTGTCTGTGGCGTCCACCCCCAGACCCAACCTGTGGGTTTGTAGTCCACCACATACCCATTGTCTGTGGGCGGAAGTCACCCCATTCCCATCCTATGGCGGAAGTCGAAACCAAACACCATCCTTGGGAGTTAACTCACGTCCAATACAACCTATGGATTGTAGTCACGACCCCCATACCCATCCTGTGGGCGGTCAGTCACCCTATACCCAATACCTGATTGGTGTATCCCCTCCCATACCCATCCCTGTGGGGCGTATTCACCCCATACCCATCTGTGGCCGGTGACACCCCATAACCCCATCCTGTGGGCGGTAGTCATCCACCCCATACCCATCCTAATGGGCCGGTAGTCACCCCATACCCATCCTGTGGGCGTTAGTTCACCACTCCCATACTAACCCATCCTGTCTCTGGGCGTTAGTCACCCCCATACCCATCCTGCGGTGTAGTCACCCCAATACCCATCCTGTGTGTGTAGTCACCCCATTACCCATGCTTGAGGGCGGTAGTCAACTCATACCCTATCTAGGGGGAGGTAGTCCACCTCAAAACCCATCCCTGTGTCGGTAGTAATCCCATAACCCATCCTTCTGGAGTGGTAGTCACCCTATACCCGTCCCTGGTGGGCGGTAGCCCCCCCATACTCATTCTGTGGGTGGTAGTCACCCCATACCCATCGTGTGGGCCGGTAGTTTTCCCCATACACATCCTGGTGCGGTAGTAATCAGATTTCCATCCTGTGGGCGTAGCCACCCCATAACCCTCCAGTGGGTGCTAGTAACCCCATACCCATCCTTGGCGGTAGTCACCCCATACCATCCTTGTGGGCGTAGTCGACCCCCATACCCATCCTGTGGCCGGTATCACCCCATACCCATCCTGTGGCGTTAGTCACCCCATACCCCCTCCTGTGGGCGGTAGACACACCCCATACCCATCCTGATGGGCGGTAGTCAACCCATACCCATGCCTGTCGGGCGTTAGTCACCCCATACTCATGCCTGTGGCGTTAGATCCACCCATACCCATCCTGTGGGCGATAGTCACTCCACTCCCATTCTGTGGCGGTAAGTCACCCCATTCCCCTCCTGTGGGTTGTAGTCACCCCATACCCATCCTGTGGCCGGTATCACCCCATAGATACCCATCCGACCTTGAGCGTGTAGTTCCACCCCATACCCATCCTTGTGGCGGTCGACACCCCATACCCATCCTGTGGGCGTAGTCACCCCATACCCATCCTGTGGGCGGTAGTCACCCCATACTCATCTGTGGGCGTCAGTCACTCCCATACCCATCCTGCGGGTGTAAGTACAACCCCATACCCATCTTTTTGGGCGTTAGACACCCCCCCAGACCCTCCTGTGGTCGAATAGTCACTCCACTCCATTCTGTGGCGGTAAGTCACCGCATGCCCCTCCTGTGGGTTGTAGTCACCCCATACCCATTCTGTAGGTTGTGTCACCCATACCCATTCTTGGGCGCCAGTCACCCCATACCCAACCTGTGGATGTAGTCCACCCCATACCCATCCTGTGGTGGGTAATCACACCAATACCCATTCTCTGTGTGCGGTAGTCACCCCATATCCCACGCATGCGGTGAGTCACCCCAGACCCATCAGTGTGCGGAGTCACTCCATTCCTATCCTGTGGGTGGAGTCACCCTTTAACCCATCCTGGGTGACGGTCTCACCCCATACCCATCTGTGGGGGGCGATAGTCACCCCATACCCATCTGTGGGAGGTTAGCTCACCTCCAACCCCATCCTCGTGCGGCGTAGTCACCCCATAAACATTCCTGTGAGCGGTAGTATCACCCCTACCCACCCTGTGGGTGGTAGTCACCCCAACCATACCGCGTCCTGCGGTAGTCACACCCAATCCCATCCTGTGGTGGTAGCTCACCACCATACTTATAATCCTGTGGGCAGTAGTCACCTATACCATCCTGTGTTGCGGTAGTAAACCCTAACCCATTCCTCTTGGTAAGTAGTCACCCCATAACCCATCCTGTGAGCGTAGTCACCGCCATACCCTATCCATGTGGGCGAAGCAACCATATACCCATTCTGCGGAGTGGCTAGTCACCCAACCATTATGTGGTGGGTAGTCACCCCATACCCAACCATGGGCGGAAGTCAACACCCATACCCAATCTGTGGCGGGGTAGTCACCCACCATACCACATCCTAGATGGGGCGGTAGTCACCACACCGCATACCCATCCTGCTTTGGCGTAGTCACCACCGTACCCAACCTGTTGGTGGTAGTCACTCTGTACCCATCCTGTGTGCGGTAGTCACCCCATACCACATCCTGTGGGCGGTAGTCACCCCATACCCACTCCTGTGGGCGTATCATCCCATACCCATCACTCATCCTATGGGCGTAGTCACCCCATCACCCATACCTGTGGGCGTTAGTCACCCCAAACCCATGCCTGAGTGGGCGTTAGTCACCCCATATAACCCCTCCTGCGGGTGTAGTCACCCCATACCCATCATGTGGGTGGTCAGTCACCCCATACCCATCTTGTCTGGGCGGTATCACTACCTACTTATCCTAGGGTATGGTAGTCACCTCATACCCATCCTGTTTGCGGTAGTAATCCCATACCCATCCTCTGGGTGGTAGTCACCCTTATACACGTCCTGTGGACGGTTGTCCACCCATACTCATTCTGCTGTGGTAGTCACCCCATACCCATCGTGTGGGCGTAGTTTCCTCCATACCCATCCTGGGTGCGGTCTATAATCAATTCCATCCGGTGGGCGGTAGCCACCCCATACCCAATCCTGTGGTGCTAGTCAACCCATACCCATCCTGTGGGCGTAGTCACCCCATACCCATCCTGTGGCGTAGTTCCACCCCATACCCTCCTGTGGGGGCGGTAGTCACACCACTCATACCCCATCCGTGGGCGTTAGTCACTCCCATACCCATCCTGTGGGCGGTAGTCACCCATACCCATCCTGTGGGAGTAGTCACCCCATAATTCCATCCTGTCGATGGGCGTAGTCACCCCATAGACTCATATCCTTGTGGCTTAGTCACCCCCATACCCATCCTGTGGCGATAGTCACACCACTCCCATTCTGTGGCGGTAGTCACCACCATGCCCCTCCGTGGGTTGTATCACCCCATGGCCCCATCCTGTGGGCGGTAGTCACACCCATACCCATCCTTGGCGGTAGTCACCCCATACCATCCAGTGGAGCGGTAGTCACCCCAATACCATCCTGTGGGCGTTAGTCCACGCCCATACCCATCCTGCGGGAGGTATCTCACCCCATAACCCATCTTGTGGGCGTAACAACCCCCTGACCCATCCTTGGGCGATAGTCACTCCACTCCCATTCTGTGGCGGTAGACACCGCAAGCCCCTCCTGTGGGGTTGTAGTCACCCCATTACCCATTTCTGGTAGGTTTGTGGTCACCACCCATACCCATTCTTTGTGGCGACCAAGTCACCCAACCCATCCTGTGGATGGTAAGTCACCACCCCATTCCCATCCTGTGGGTGGTATCACCCATACCAATTCTGTGTGCGGTAGTCACCCCCATACCCACCATGCGGGTGGTAGTCACGCCCATACCCATAGCCTGTTTCGGAGTCACCTCATTCCTATCCTGTGGGTGGTATCAACCCTTTACCCTCCGTGTGCGGTAGTCACCCCTACCCATCTGTGGCGATAGCACCCCCATACCCATCCTAGTGGGAGTATTCACCCCAAACCCATCTGTGGGGGCGGTAGTCACCCCATAAAACAATTCTGTGTGCGTAGTCACCCCAACCCACCCTGTGGGTGAGTAGTCCACCCCCATACCCATCCGGTCTGCGGTATCACCCCCAGTCCCCATCCTGTGGGTGGTAGTCACTCCATACTTAATCCTGGGCAGTAGTCACCTATACCAATCCCTGTGTGCGGTAGTAATCCCATACCCATTCCACTTGTATATCACCACCATACCCCATCCTGTGAGAGCGTAGTCACCCCATACCCATCATGTGGGCGTAGTCACCCATACCCATGTTCTGTGGGTGGTAGTCACCCCTATACCCATTTAAGTGGTTGGTAGTCCACCCCATTCCCATCCAGTGGGCGAAGTCACCCCATTTCCCATTCTGTGCGTAGTCACCCATACCCATTCACTGTTGGCGGTAGTCACCCCATACCCATCCTGGTGCGTAGCACCCCGTACCCAACCTGTGGGTGGCGTAGTCCACTCGTACCCATCCTGTGCGCCGGTAGTCACCCCATACCCAACCTGTGGGTGTAGTCACCCCCATACATCCATTCTTGTGGGCCGGTAGTCACCCCATACCCCACCTTGTGGGCGGTAGTCACTCCATACCTAATCCTAGGGGTCGTAGTCAAACAACATACCATCCTGTGGTTGCGGTAGTACTCCCCATACCCATCCCTGTGGGTGTAGTCACCCTATACCCGTCACTGTGGCGTAGTCACCCCATACCCTTCTGTGGGTGGTAAGTCACCCATACCCATCGTGTGGGCGGGTGTTTCCCCATCACCCATCCTGGTGCATTCTAGTAATATCCCCATTCCATCCTGTGGGCGGTAGCCACCCCATACAATTTCCTGTGGGTGTTAGTCTAACCCCATACCCATTCCTGGGACGTAGTCACGCCCATACCCGATCCCTGTGGGCGGTAGTCACCCCTTTACCCAACCTGTGACGGTATCACCCCATACCCATCCTGTGTGTGTTAGTCACCCTATAACTAACCCGTAGGGCGGTAGTCTCACTCCAACCCATGCCCGTGGGCAGTAGTGACCCTACCCATCCTGTGACTGTAGTCCACACCATTCCAAATACTGTCGGGCGGTAGTCACCCCAAACCCAGTCCTGAGGGCGGTAGTCACCCCTTACTCATCCGCTGGCGGTAATCACCCCATAAAACCCATCCTATGGGCGGTAGTCTAACCCCAACCCATCCTGTGGGCGGTAGTCACTCCATACCCATCCTTGGGCGGCAAATCACACCATACTCATCGTGTGGGCGGTAGTCAACCCCATACATTATCCTGTGGCTAGTCACCCCATATCCATCCTGTGGGTTCGGTAGTCACAACCATACCCATCCTTGGGCGGCTAGTCACCCCATACCCACCCTGTGGGAGGTAGTCACACCCATACCCATCCTGTAGGGAGGTATCACCCCAACCCATCCTGTGGGTGGTAGTCACCCTATAAACCCATACCCTTGGGCGGTAGCCACACCCCATATAACCCATCCTGTTATGCGGTAGTCACCCCATACCTACCTGTGTGCGGGTAGTCACCCCTTACCCCAACCTTTGGGTGGTATCACCAACATACCATTCTGTGGGCGGTAGTACACCCATTCCCATCCTATGGGCGGAAGTCGACCCACACCCATCCTGTGGGAGGTATCACCCATACTAAACCAATGGATTGTAGTCCCCCCCATACCCATACCTGAGGAGCGGTAGTCACCCTATAAACCCATCCTGTGGGAGTAGTCACCCATACCCCTCCTGTGGGCGTAGTACACCCATTACCCCATCCTGTGGCCGGTAGTCACCCCATACCCATCCTATGGCGGTAGTCACGAGCCCATACCCATCTGTGAGGCTTTAGTCACCCCATCCCCATGCCTGTGGTCGTTACGTCACCCCCATACCCAATCTGCGGTGGTAGTCACCCCATAAACCCATCCTGTGGCGTTAGTCACCCCATACCCACTCCTGCGGGTGGTAGTCACCCCCATAACCCATCCTGTGGGAGGTAGTCACCCCATAACCTCCTGTGGGCGTGTAAGTACCCCCAATCCCATCCTGTCCGCTGGCAGTCACCCCATACCCAAACCTGGTGGGTGGTAGTGCACCACATACCCTTCTTGGGCGTAGTCCACCCCATTCCCATGCCTATGGGGGAAGTCGAACCAATACCCATCCATGTGGAGGTAGTCCCACCCCATAGCTAATCCTAATGGATTGTATCACCCCCATACCATCCTGTGGCGGTAGTCACCCTATAACCCATCCTAGTGGGTGGATAGTCACCCCTATACCCATCCCTGTGGGCGGTAGTCCACCCCATACCCATCCTCCTGTGGCCGGTAGTCACCCCCATACCCATCCTGTGGCCGGTACAGTCACCCCATACCCATCCCTATGGGCGGTAGTCACCCTCCATACCCATCCTGTGTGCGTAGTAATCCCATACCCATCCTTGTGGTTGTCACCCATATACCCGTCTTGTGGGCGGTAGTCACTCCCCATACTCATTCTGGGGTGGAAGTTCACCCATACCCATCGTGTGGGCGTATTTCCCCAAACCCATCCTGGAGCGTAGTATCCGATTCCCATCCTGTGGCGTAGCCACCCCATACCAATCCTGTGGGTGCTAGTAGAACCCCATACCCATTCCTGTGGGCGGTAGTCAGCCCCATACCCATCCTGTGGGGCGGTAGTCACCCCCATACCCATCCTGTGGGCGGTAGTCACCACCATACCATCCTGCGGTGTAGTCACCCCATACTCATTCTTGGGTGGTAGTCACCCATACCCACCTGTGGGCGGTAGACACCCCATACCCATCCTGTGGGTGTGAGTCACCCCATACCCTACCTGTGGGCGAATAGTCAGCTCCCACCTCCCATTCTGTGGCGTAGTCACCCCATACCCATCCTATGGACGTAGTCACACCCATACCCATACTGTGGGCGTATTTAGTCACCCCATACCCATCCTGGGTTGGTGCGTTAGTCACCCCATAACCCCATCTACCTGCGGGGTGGTAGTCACCCATACCGCAGACTACCTGTGGGTGGTAGACACCCATAGCCCACTCTTGTGGGCGGTATTCACTCCATAGCTATCCTAGGGGTGGTTAGTCACCTCATACCCCATCCTGTGTGCGGTAGTAAGATCCCTGACCCATCCTCTTGGTGGTAGTCACCCTATACCCGACCTGTGGGCGGTAGTCACCCCTACTCCATTCTGTGGTGGTAGTCACCCATACCCATCGTGTGGGCGGTAGTTTCTCCTCCCATACCCATCCTGGTGCGGTAGTAATCCATTCCCATCCTGTGTCGGAGCCACCCCATACCAATCCTGTGGTGCTAGTAACCCCAACCCATTCCTGTGGGGTAGTCACCCCATACCCATCCTGTGGGCGGTAGTCACCCCATAACCCCATCACTGTGGGCGTTAGTCACCCATACCCATCCTGCGGGTGGTAGTCGACCCCCATAAACCCATCCTGTGGGCGGTAGAACACCCCATACCCAACCTGTGGGTGTTGTAGTCACCCCATACCCCTCCTGTGGGCGATAGTCACTACTACTCACTCCCATTCTGGTGGGCGGTAGCACTCCCATGCCCATCCTGTGGTTGTAGTCACCCCCATACCCATTCTGAAGTGGTGGTCACCCCATATTTACACCCATTCTTTAGGGCGATAGTCACCCCATACCCATCCTGTGGATGGTAGTCACCCCATTCCCATCCTGTGGGCGGTAATCACTCAATACCCATTCTGTGTGCGGTAGTCACCCCATACCCACCATGCGGGTGGTAGTCACCCCATACCCATCCTGTGTGCGGTAGTCACTCCATTCCCATCCTGTGGGTGGTAGTCACCCTTTACCCATCCTGTGTGCGGTAGTCACCCCATACCCATTCTGTGGGCGATAGTCACCCCATACCCATCCTGTGGGAGGTAGTCACCCCAAACCCATCCTGTGGGCGGTAGTCACCCCATAAACATTCTGTGTGCGGTAGTCACCCCATACCCACCCTGTGGGTGGTAGTCACCCCATACCCATCCTGTCTGCGGTAGTCACCCCATTCCCATCCTGTGGGTGGTAGTCACTCCATACTTATCCTGTGGGCAGTAGTCACCTATACCAATCCTGTGTGCGGTAGTAATCCCATACCCATCCTCTTGGTAGTAGTCACCCCATACCCATCCTGTGAGCTTAGTTCACCCAATACCCATCATGTGGCGGGTAGTCAAAACCCAATCCCATTCTTGTGGGTAGTCACCACAATACCCATTATGTGGGTGGTAGTCACCCAACCCATCCAGTGGGCGGTAGTCACCCCATACCCATTCTGTGGGTGGAAGTCACCCCATACCCATCCTGTGGGCGGTAGTCACATCCCAATACCCAATCCTGTGATTCGGTAGTCACCCCATACCCATTCCTGTGGTGGTAGTCACCCCATACTCCATTCAAGTGGGCGGTAGTCACCCATAACTATCCTAGGTGTGGAGTTCACCTCTACGCCATCCTGTGAGCGGTAGTAATCCCATACCCATCCTGTGGGCGGTGTCACCCTAAACCCTCCTGTGGCGGTGGTCACCCCATACCCATCGTGTTGGCGGTATTTCCCCATACCCATCCTGGGGTGCGGTAGTAATATCCCATTCATCCTTGGGCGGTAGCCACCCATACGAACGCAATCCTGTGGTGCAAGAACTCCCCCATACCCATCCTGTGGGCGGTAGTCACCCCAATACCCGTCCTTGTGGGCAGGGTAGTCACCCCATACCACCTGGATGGTAGTCCAAACCCCATACCCATCCTGTGTGTGTTAGTCCAACCGTATAACTATCCTGTGGGAGGTAGTCCCCTCCATCTACACCATCCTGTGGGCAGTAGTTACCCCATACCCATCCTTGAGCTTGTAGTCACACCATTCCAGTACTGTGGGCGGTAGTCACCACCCACAACGCCATCCTGTGGGCGGGGTAGTTCCACCCCATACTCATCCTATGGGCGGTAGTCACCCCCATACCCATCCTGTGGGCGGTAGTCACTCCATACCCATCCTGTGGGCGGCAATCACCCCATACTCATCCTGTGGGCGGTAGTCACCCCATACATATCCTGTGGGCGGTAGTCACCCCATACCCATCCTGTGGGCGGTAGTCACCCCATACCCATCCTGTGGGCGGTAGTCACCCCATACCCATCCTGTGGGCGGTAGTCACCCCATACCCATCCTGTGGGAGGTAGTCACATCATACATATCCTGTGGGTGGTAGTTACCCCATACCCATTCTGTGGATGGTAGTCACCCCATACCCATCCTAGGCAGGAGAGGTGCAGCAGTCACCCCATACCCATCGTAGGCAGGAGAGGTGCAGCAGTCGTAGGTGGTGTCACATTTGTTCAATGTGGAAGTAGGTCGTGCCTAAGGGTTAGGCAAGCGAAGAAGTCCCATGTATTAAGGTCCTCCTGTTCTTCAACATTCTCCTTTGTATGGACTGATGAAGCCACTGTGTGGCGAAACGTTTCCTCAATAAAGATACCCAAGAGTTGCACATGTGTCTAATTTATCAACGTGCCGGTTCTCTGAACCATTGATCTACAATCCTGTCAGACACTGCAACTTCTTGGGATGTTAATACTTGTGAATTCTTCTCTTGTCTAACCCTTAGACACGACCTACTTCCACATTGAACAAATATGAAACCACCTACGACTGCTGCACCTCTCCTGCCTACGGCTTATAAGCTCCTTCTCCGCACTTATGCCATATTCTATTCAAGATTGATGGACTGACCACATCGACTCAAAGCTGAGGGACTGATTGCCTAATTCTCCTCCTGTTCTTCAACATTCTCCTTTGTATGGACTGATGAAGCCACTGTGTGGCGACACTTTTCCTCAATAAAGATACCCAAGAGTTGCACATGAGTCTAATTTATCAACGTGTCGGTTCTCTGAACCATTGATCTACAATCCTGTCAGACACTAACTTCTTGGATTCTTAATACTTGGGAATTCTTCGCTTGCCTAACCCTTGGGCACGACCTACTTCCACATTGAACAAATGTGACACCACCTACGACTGCTGCACCTCTCCTGCCTACGGTTTATAAGCTACTTCTCCGCACTTATGCCGTATTCTATTCAAGATTGATGGACTGACCACATCGACTCAAGTCTCAGGGACTGATTACCTCATTCTCCTCCTGTTCAAGATTCTCCTTTGTATGGATTGATGAAGCCACTGTGTGGCGAAATGTTTCCTCAATAAAGATACCCAAATGAGTGGCTAGGATGTTAACTTGTTAATGTTTAACATTGATAATGTGTTTAACCACGTGAGATTGGCAATGGTAACTTTTTTAATGTTACATATTGTTATCGTGTTGCACCACGTGAGAGTGGCCAGGGTTTCAACTTGTAGAGGGGCGGGTGGGGGTTGTGGAGGTGTTGGAAGTCAGTGTTAGCAGTAGTGTATTATGAAGAACTTTGTGATTATGCTGCACTGTTTCTAGGTAGATTGTAGGTTGTGTTAGGCTATCTTAAGGTAACATTGTATGTATGTTCACTCAGTGGACTGTTGTAGTACTAGTGTTGAATGTTCTGTCATAACATGTACCATTTCATGGTATCTTTATATTGAATCTTGTAATACAGTTTTAAATAAAATATAAAAAAAATAAAGATACCCAAGAGTTGCACATGTGTCTAATTTATCAATGTCAGCTATGATTGATTCTAATAACTTGCCCACTATAGATGTCAGGCTTATTGGACGGGAATTTGAAGGAACGGATTTATCCCTCAATTTAATCCAAATAGAATTAAGCTGCGTGTAATTGAGAGAGTGGGGGGGGGGGGTTGGAGGTAGCGGCCGTGGAAGGAGCATACCCGATGTATGCCTGGCGTGACATATGGGAACGTCTCCGGAAGTTGCGCATCATGCCGGTGGTACGGGAGGTAATGTATAGATTTTTACACGGGATTTTGCCGTCAGGGACTGTCTTATTCAATCGCAAGCTCCGGGAAGGAGGGGAATGTCGAGCGTGTGGTGAATTGGAATCCATTTTTCACGTAGTGTATTTTTGTGAAAGCATAGGGAGGGTCAGGGAATGGTTAGGGCGGGTTATTCGTTTTATGGGAGGGGGGGTTGTAGGTTTTGAGAGTGTTAAGTTTGGACATTAATGGGGTGGGTGCGCAGGTTAAAAATACGGTGGCATATATAGTGACTGATTTTGTGTACACTCATGGGCAATGAGAGAAGTAGGTGAGGGTGAAAGGATTAAAGGGTTAGCAGCTACTTTTTAAAAGAACTAAATGTCGCAATAAGGGAAATATATGGAGGGGATGGAACACGGAGTTTACGGAGGTTACCGGGATTTTCGGCTGCGTGACTTATGGAAAACTGTAGGTTAATGGGATACAATTGGCTAGCCTCCCATTGGTGTGTGGTGGTGATTGGGTAAGTAAATGTGAAGTCCGGGATGAATATTTGGATGGTATGAAGGAAAAGTGTGTGAGGGAAGAATAGTTCAATGCTTAAAAAATCATCATTGTATTAAGTTAATGGGTTATACCCTGGTATAATGGGTTAGTGATGAACACAAACTTGACATTCATATGCAGGTGTTGTGAGTGTAAATAATACGTGTATTGTTAAGTGGGAATATACTTTCATGTATGCGCATGCATTATACTTGTGTGTGAGGGCATGTATGATCAGACCCAGGAAATGGGTGACAGGACATGGGGTATTAGCCATATAATACTTACAAGGTGCTTCATTGGATTTTTTATATTTCAAAATATCTTAGTGTGACAATAGCTTATCATATATGGCAAGTGTAGTACCTGTTACGGTAAATGTTTAGATGATGTATTTGTAGTTTCATATTAGTGTCATGTAGGTAATGTTTTCTCAAGTGTTTTCTATCTGCATATGTAAAGAGTGCCAAATTTGGGTGACCCACATAAGACGGAGCCCCACTTAAACCCCACGGGGTGGTTAAGTGAGCGCAGACTGTCTGGGTGTTACACAATCAAAGCTTAGATTGAATGCTCAGTAAATCAGCGTGAGTTGTGAATGAAGTTGTGTTTGGATTTAAAGTAAATGAGTACATACACTATTAATCTTGTTATCACATGTATATGCTACTTCAGTATGTGTATAATATATCAGTGTCATCCTTTTTGTGAGGCGCGTATTGTGCACGAATTATAGGTCGACAAGGGGTTTTTTTTGCTTTAAACAGGCAGGAGTGTAGGTTGTAACTGAGTGGTACTGAAAACATAAATAAAATGAAAAGTGAGGCAATAATGCATATGGTAGGTCTAAGGGGTTCTTTGTCATTGTCCTCATAGCCCCCGAGCCATGTGGACGAGCTGGCAGACACTCCTGTTTGAGTTTGTTTTTGCGCAGTTTACCTGATTGAGCTGCCCCCAGCGTTGGTTTGGGGGAAACTTTTTCTCCAACATGGCGCTGAATAGCAGAAGAAGAATCAACACTGTCTGCATTGAGATGATCCGTGGTGCTGTCACGGGATCCAACATGGATTTATTGTTACCAGCGATCATTCGCGATACCTATGGTATAGCAAATGAGGGGGATAAGTGTGGTCGCACTCAATGGAACGACAAGAATCTTCGTAAAAATGACGTCTGCACGAGTCTACGAGGCGGTGGTCGACAAGTATCAGATCATCATCATACCGGTTAATACAGCTGTGTCGGTGCGACTCCATGATGTATCTCGACATTACACTTGGGTGAAAATCAGGAATGTGCCTTTTGAGGCGACTGATTTTGATATTAGCAGTGAACTGCGTACTTATGGGACGGTTCACGTAGCCACAGCAGGGAGATGGGCAACTGGACCGTATGCAGGTGCGCTGGAAGGTACATATACTGTTAAAATGCCTCTTCGACACCCTATTCCTTCATATGTTGAGTTGATGGAATTACGGACTCAAGTCTATGTAACGTATGCGGGGCATTATTATTATTATAATCAAAAAGAAGCGCTAAGCCACAAGGGCTATACAGCGCTGCAGGGTAGGGAAGTAAGCGAGGGTATTGGATGGCAGAAGGGAGGAGGGATGATCAGTAGGTTACAGAAAACAACGGGGCAGGGGATAGTATGGGGATAGAGGGTAGCAAGAGATTGAAGTAGAAAGGGCTGAAGGTATCAGAATTTGTGAAGTCAGTTGTTGTCAAAAAGTCAATGAGAGAGTCTGGATGAAAGGTGGGTCCATCAGCGAGAAAGGAAGGTAAAGAGAGAGCAGCAGAGCGAAGACGACGACGGAGGTAAATTCTGCATGCTCGTTGATAAAGTGGGCAGTCCACAGAATGTGGCTGACTGATAATGGAACTTGGCAATTCTCACAGAGAGGAGCAGGGCGCCTCTCCATGAGATATCCATGAGTAAGACGAGTATGGCCAATGCGAAGACTGGAGAGAGTAGTCTCCCAACCTCGACACTGGTGATAAGAAGACGGCCAGTAACCTATACTCGGTTTAATAGATTGAAGTTTGTTGCCGAGCATAGTAGACCAACGTTGTTGCCAAAGGGTGTGAAGTTGGGAAGATATTGCAGCAAAATAGTCCGTAAATGGAATACCTCTACATGAAACTGGTAGGTCATGTACTGCTGACCGCGCAGCAGTGTCTGCCTGTTCATTGCCCTGTACGTCAACATGACCAGGGACCCAACAAAAAACAATATCTTTATGCTTGGTAAAGATGCGGCGTAGCCAAAGTTGGATACGGAGGACTAAGGGGTGAGGTGTATCAAATTTCTGTATAGCCTGTAAAGCACTAAGAGAGTCTGAGACAACCACAAATGATGACACAGGCATAGATGCAATACGGATAAGTGCTGTAAGGATGGCATACAATTCAGCAGTAAAAATACTACCCGAAGATACTAAATGCCATTGTACGACGATGTCCAGAAACACTGCTGTGAATCCTATGCCATCAGAAGACTTAAAGCCATCTGTGTACACAGCAATGGCATGAGAATGAGAGTGAAAGTGGTCAAGAAAAAGAGAGCGGGAAGCGACCGTAGACAGTTGGGCTTTCGAGCAAGGGAGAGAAAGAACAGACTCGAACAGCTGGAACTTCCCAGGGGGGTAGGGAAAAGTGAGATGCTACATGTACATAGAAAGGTGATAATTGAAGAGAAGACAAGAGCGAATGAAGGCGAAGAGAGAAGGGACAGAGTAAACAGGGGCGGCGAACAAATAAAGAATGTCTACTAATATCAGTGACCATTCTATAAATGGAAGGATTGCGGAGATTATGAGTGTACATAGTAGCGAAGGCAATGGGCATCACAGCGATCGGATAAGGATGGAACGTTCGCTTCTGCATAGAGGCTCTCGACAGGGGAAGAGCGAAAAGCACAAAGGCATAAACGTAATCCTTGGTGATGAATGGGGTTAAGGCTAGAGAGAGTAGCAGATGCCGCTGAATAGATCTGGTCACCATAATCAAGTTTCGATAAGATAAGGGTGGAATGTAGGTGAAGGAGGGTTCGACGATCAGCTCCCCATGAAAGATGAGCAAGGGTTTTAAGAAGGTTCAGCCAGCTGTGGCAAGTTGCCTTCAGAGAGGTAATGTGAGGTTTCCAGGATAACCTACGATCAAAGAAGAGGCCAGAAACTTGACTGTATCACGTTCAGGGATAGGGGAGCCATAGAGGTAAAAGGATGATGGGAGATACAGAGCGTCTAGTGAAAGTAATTTGGTGGGTCTTAGTGCTGGAAAATTTAAACCCACGTGTGGTGGCCCAATTGGAAAAAACGGTCGACTGCATGCGGAGAGAAACTGTAATAAGGTGACAGTCAAACGCCTGCACAGGGAATGCGAAGTCATCAACATAGAGTGATGACCAAATATTTGATGGAAGACTAGAGGCCAAATCATTAATGCAAGGAGAAAAAGTGTTGTGCTCAGAACACATCCCCCGGGGGACACCTTCAGCTTGGATAAAGTCTGGGAGACACATTATTAACCCGAACACGGAAATGCCTGTCAGTTAAAAGTTTTTTAAGGAAGGATGGTTAGATTGCCTCGAAGGCCTAAGGAGGGGCTTGGGCTAAAATATTATACCCCCAAGTTGTGTCAAAATGCCTTCTCAAGGTCAAAAAATATGGCAATAAAATGAGTGGTTATTCCAAAGGCCCTTACGAACATATGTATCCAAGCGTAGTAAGGGGTCTATGGTAGAACGTCCCTTACGAAAGCCATATTGATGATGGAGAGACTGTTTTGGGGTCTCTAAATACACACTAAATGTCTATTTACTAGGCGTTCCATCACTTTGCAAACTGCACTGGTAAGAGCAATGGACATAGTGGGAGGTTTCATGTCCTGTATTTCCTGGTTTGCGGAAAGGGAGAACAATGGCGGATTTCCACAGCTGTGGAAGAACTCCTTGTGACCAAATAAGATTGTGAAGGCGTAATAGAACTGCAAGGGCTGACTGATGTAAATGTTGTAACATACGAATATGAAAGTCGTCGGGCCCAGCTGCCGAGATCGACAAGCCCGAGAGTGTCGCCTCCGTTCTTGAAGTGTAAAAGGCACATTATACTGTTCTTCTCTGAGAGAAGAAAAGTCCAAGGGTGCTAACTCTCTGGCAGACTTCGAGGAAAGAAATAAGGGGCATAGATGGAGTCCCTGAGAAATACGGACCAGATGATTGCCAATTTCATTGGCAACATCTAGTGGGTTTGCTATATCAACACTGGCAACCCGCAGAACAGGAGCCAGGTCAGGAGAATATTTACCACTCAGTTTTCGTACTTTTTCCAGACTGCACTCATAGAGGAAGCAGAGGTGATGGTGGAGACATAATCTCGCCAGCAAGTGCGTTTAGCGTCACGGATGACACGGCGAGCGATCGCACGCTTCTGCTTAAATTCAAGAAGTCTCTCTGTGGTTCTATTGTACTGGTACCTGCCCCATGCAGCGCGTTTCAAACGTACTGCACGAGCACAAGCAGGAGACCACCAAGGCACGCATTTCTGAGAATGCCTGCCTGAAGTTTGGGGTATAGAATGAGAAGCTGTGGTTAAAACGGAGGACGAGAAGAGGTGTAAAAGCTCATCGATGGAGGACGAAGAAGGAACCTCTCTAAAAACAGTTAGGTGTGAGTAAAGGTTCCAATTTGCCTGATCAAAATTGCCAGCGTGGGATGCGAAGAGGTGTGAATATGAAGGGGAAGTAAGAATGATTGGGAAATGATCGCTGTCATGAAAGTCCGGAAGAACAGACCAAGTGAAGTCTAATGCGGTGGAGGAAGAACAGACTGAGAGATCGATGCAAGAGAGAGTGTGAGTCCGAGGATCAAAATGGGTGTGAGTACCTGTATTTAAAACATGGAGGGGGTGGGTGGCAAGAAAAGCCTCTAACTGAATGCCACGGGAATCACAGTGAGACCCCCCCCCCAGAGGAAATGGTGGGCATTAAAATCACCAAGTAACAGAATTGGTGGTGGTAATGACGAAACAAGAAAGGCAATATCCGGAATAGATAATGCACGAGAAGGAGAGAGATATAAAGAACAGAGCGTATACGACCTATGCAAGTGGATACAGGCTGCTGTGTAATGCAGCGAAGTACGAACAAATAGCTGATGGTACGGAATATCAGTGCATAGAAGAAGGGCACTTTCATTAAAGGTCCCATCAGGAAAAGGATCTGAAGAATACAATAAATTATAGCCTGAGATGGGAGAGATAACAGCAGAGTGTAATTTTGGTTCCTGTAAGCAACCACCAACAGGGAAAAACTGGGAGAGTAACATCTGAAGCTCACCCCGATTACCCCTGAGGCCGCGTATGTTCCACTGTAAATAGGCCATGATTGGCAATGATAAAGATACCTGAAATCCGCAGGTAAGGGTTCCTACGGACTAGAGGGGTTAGAAAAGTCCACATGCGGAGGCAGTGGAAAACGTTCAAGCAGCGAAGGAACGGTGCGCTGTGAAGAAAGGAGTTGCGCAGATGGAGTAGAGGAGAGAGAAGGAGCGGAGGGTGGATCAGTGTCTATTGATGGTTTGGTCTCTGCAATATATTCAGAGATTGCTTCAAGTGTTTCAGAATTCAGAGACGTCGTATGGGAGACAATATTGGAAATGGTAGGGGGAGGATGAGTAAAGATTGGAACTGTAATGGACTGTACCAAGGTAGGGGGGGACGGAAGGGTGGAGGGAACTGGAGAAGCGTGGAAGGGGATAGAAGAGGCAGAAACCTGGGAGGTGGCAGAAGAGGAAGAAACTTGGGAGGGAACAGGGGAGGAAGGTACATTACGAGGAGGAGGGTGGACCTCTACACTTGTAACAGAGCCAGTGAGAGGGGGAGAACCAGGTACAGAGACAGGGAAGGGAAAATAAGGAGGTGGAAGATGGGTAGGAGGTGTTAACAGACCTTTTTTTGACTTTTGAGAAGTAGAGGGACGATTGGGAGGAGGTGTCACACGAGATCTCGTCGCTACTGAGGCTTGTGAGAGAGAACACGAAGAAGCAAGATCAGACTGAGACGTTGAAGTAGGGACGTCTGAGCCGAGGACAGCAAAAGAATTAGCTACAGGAGTGACTATGGGAGAGGTAACCACAGAGGTGGGTGCAGAAGATGGGATACCAGAAGTGGGGGGGACGTTTTGAAACACGGGAATAAGAAACACGAGGTAGTCTCCCTTGGAGGCTGAGATAAGAAACTTCCATGGCATAAGGGAGACCTTCTGCCTCTTTGAGGTAACGGATTTCCTGCTCGTTTAAGTAGACTTGACAACGGCGAGAGTACGAAGGGTGAGCCTCATGACAATTAAGGCAAGAGGGAGGTCGATTGCAAGACGTATTAGAATGGTCATCGGCACCACAGACTGGGCATTCGGCGATAGATCTGCAATATTTTGCTGGATGGCCAAATCGCCAGCAATTTCTACACTGTTGTGGTGTAGTGATCACCTTTCGAACTTGTAACCGATGTCCTGCTACATAAACTGAGGATGGGAGTTCTCGGCTGTCAAAAGTTAAACGAGCCACATTGCTAGGGTATCGTCTCCGCCCACGGGCAGGAAGAACATAAGTGTCTACCTTGAGGATTGGGAGATCTTGGAGTTCCAGCTGTTCAAGAATGTCAGTGCCACATGTCTGGAAATTTTGTTGAACTATGGTATGGGGCAGAATGACGGTACCACTACAAGAATTGAGGGAATGATGCTTTTCAATAGTTACAGGAACAGTATCGATATGGGAAAGACGAGAAAGCTCATGAGCCTGGGTAGCATTCTGAATGGTGATGATGCGCGTACCACAATTAAGAGCATGAAAAGAAATATCTTTACCAACATGGCGTAGGAGTGCCTTGCCAATACTGTGGTCAGAAAGATAGGCAGTAGAGGATGTCGGTCGTAAAGTGAAGAATTTAGTCCATTGTGCAGTCTGAAACTGAGCGTGGAAAGGTAGTGAAGGACGTGTCGATCTTTTCTGAGAAGAACGAGAAAGTGGAGAAGTATCATCAGCAGGTAACTGTCGTTGTCGTTTAGGCGGGGGACCAAAGTTGGTCCGACGTGGAATGGGCCGGCGATTCGAAAATTGCCACACCGTAGAGGGAGAGGCCGGAAGCATAGTCAGAGGAGAGCGAAGGTCAGATAAATCGAAGGAGTCAGTCAAGGCTTCAGTACCTGAAGCGGGTGAGGAAACAGCACCGGCAAGAGGTACAGATGCATGAGGAGTGTCTGAAGAGTGGTCCAAAGACGAGGCGGGGTCAGAACGGGGTGAGGTATCAAGAAGGGGCCCGGGGGTAGCAGGTTCATGGACTAGGGCTGCCATGGTTAGGTTACTTCTTTCTTTTTGTTTTTAAGAAAAAAAAGAAAGAAAAGAAAATAAAAATAAAAAAAAAGAATAAAAAAAAAGGGGGGACCGGGGAGGGATAGTTCCTAGGTGGAATGAAAGGGCCAGAAATCTCCTTCCGCGCCCAAGAGGACCTCAGCACCGCAGGTAGCGCAGATGCAGCATGGAACCCGTGCCATACCCTACCCATCATGTCAGTAAACCGGCAATCCGGGATAGCATCCTCACATCTGCCAAGCTACCTCGGTGGACAAAAGAGAGGGCGGCCGGAAATCCGCCACAAAGCATACCTCCTTCGGCCACCACCCCCGGAATCTGAAGGGTGGCTTCCAGAGTTACACCCATCGCCCGAGAGACACCCAAAGCTACCCTCCGGGATACTGGAGAGGGATCAGGACATCCCCAGGCAATCCAGATTCCACAGCAATCTACGCCACCGCCAAGAACCTCAACGGAATGGGATGGACCCTGGTACCCTTTCCCCTACCTAGGAACTAGCGTGCCTGTGGGGAAAAAAAAAAAAAAAAAAAAAAAAAGGCCAAAAAGGAAAGGAAAAAGGGGAGGATGGGGAGGAGGAGGAGGAGGAGGAAAGGAAAAAGGGGAGGATGGGGAGGAGGAGGAGGAGGAGGAAAGGAAAAAGGGGAGGATGGGATAGGGAACGGGGGATTGGGGGTAATTAGGTTCGGTCTGAGGAAGTAGACCGACAGGTCTAATTCCTCAGACCAAGAGCCTCTTCCCCACGCCAAGGAGCCCCCCTTGAAGAGGGTATGCGGGGCAACAGCATACGTGTCGGCTATGTGGGTCATATGACCACATCGCGGTGCAGTGTGGGAAATGAAGTGGGTACCTGGCACAACAGCAATGGCAACAGCAGCCAGTGGGCGAGGTAGGCGATGAGCGAGAACAGTCTCTTGCTACACCGCCCCAACAACGGTTGTCATGGAGTGAGGAGGTGGACAAAGAAAAGGAGCTTGAATCGCCAGTTGTAACGCTACAAGGAGAATCTCAGTCTTTGGACATACATCAGGTTTTTGAGGAGAGACTACCTAATATGGGTGAAGAAGTGGCGGCGTCTTTGGTAAAGGCGTTGGATGTCTTGTTAGAGGAATCGGGCCTAGATCAGGTGGAAGACCCAGGCTTAGTTCTGGGGACGGCTGTGAATGATGGTATGGCAGGAGATGACGGTTTGTCGACGAGAGTGTCTAAAGGATTGAAGGTGCATGCAGTAGAGGTGGAGGTGCATCAGGACGGTACTTCAGATGTCAAAATGCAGGTGGAGGGCGGGACACGAAAGAGGACTGCAGCATCATCGGATTCTGATGATGTTCTCACTCCTGCCCAACGCCCTGGGAAAAAGTCTTGGGTGGAGGTACAGCAGAGAGGGAATGGTGAACCCAAGGATCAAGGGATTGCAAAGGTGATTCCCAATAAAGGGGGGAGGGACAGAGGTGTTGCAAAACGAACTAGGGTAAAGTCAATGCCGGGAAAAGGAAAACCCATTTGTTGAATTCAAGTGTTTTACTATAAATATTAACGAGTTGAGAGCTGAGAGGAAGCTTAAGTGGTTTAATGAGTATTTGGTGTGACTTGGTGTGGATGTGGTATTCTTACAGGAACATAATTTTAGGCCTGGTTATGAGTTGGATATGAGTGGTTATAATGTATACATGGAACATGCGACACGTTTGAAAGGTGGGGCTGCCATTTTGGTAAAGGAAACTAGCCCGTTTATAGTAAGGCGTAGTGAAGGGGGGAAGGGGAGGGTAATTAGAGTGGATGGAACCTGGGGTAGGGTTCCCATTAGTTTAGTATGTGTATATGGCCCGGCTGAGGGTGACGTGAGTATTAAAACTAAATTTGTTCAGGACGTACTGGTCTATTTTTTACGTGGTTTACCGAATGTTGCAATAATAGGCGGAGATTGGAATTGCGTGATACGTCGTAAAGATGTGGAGCCTAGAGGTGCGGGGTGTTGTTTGGGTATATTGGGGGATATATTGACCGGGGTAGGGTTAAAGGATGTGTGTGGGGGGTGAGGGATGGTAGAGCATACCTTCATTAAACGAGGTTATGCGGCAAGGTTGGACCGAATGTACGTGCCTTGTGCAGTTACTGTGCGGAGGGTGAATGTGATAGATGTGGTTTTTTCGGATCATAGAGGAGTTGTAATAGATGTGGATATCGAGGGTGTGCCTCGGAGGGGTCCATCATTTTGGAAATTGAATGTAAAGTTATTGAAGGAAGAGGATAGTCTTTTGTCTTTTGGACATATGTGGGATCGTTTAGTGGTAGAGGCACCAGGGGATGTTGCCATGGTTAACTGGTGGGAAACGATAGCTAAAAAACGTATTAAGGAATATTATATTAATCGAGGGACGAGATATAATCAGTTACAATACGGTTTTCAAAAATATTTAGAGGGGCAGTTGCGCGAATGTTATGCACAAATTAATGCTAATATCCGTTATTGAAATTGAAAGTTTGAAGGAAAATATCCGGAATTTACAAAATGAGAGGTTTGATGGGGAAAGGCTTAAGGGCGGGATTGAGGAGGTTTTGTGGGGAGATCGGCCGTCGGCGTGTGTGTTGCGGAGTCAACACAGACGTCGCAAGGCAATGGAGTTAATGGGGTTGAATGTTCAGGTAGGTATGCAAGGGTATAAAGTGGATCAGGTGTTGACGACGACTGAGGGTATGAGTAGGTATATTGATGCTTGGGTAAAGTTGAAAACGCAAAGTGTGGGAATAAGCGAAATAGCATTACAGTCAATTGGAAGGTTTGTGCAGTGTGAGTTGACAGAGCATGATCGATTCGTTTTGGAAGGGCCGATAACGGAGTGTGAGACATGGGAAGCTTTATCCAGGGTGCAATTAGGTAAGGCACCAGGAATTGATGGGTTGCCCAGTGACTTTTATCTTCAAAATTGGAGTGTTTTAAAAGGGTTTTTGGTAAGATTATTCAATATCCTTAAGCGGGATCAGGTTTTAGGGGCACAGCAACGGATGGCTGTGGTCATTCTAGTGCCTAAAGGTGAGCCATTAAAAGTCAAAGACTATCGTGCTATTTCGTTATTGTGTGGTGATTATAAGATTTTTGCAAGAATTTTAGCTAACAGAATAAAAAAGGTCCTGGGTAAAGTGATAGATAAGGGACAATATGGGGTGCCGGGAAGATCTATGTATGAAGGGCATGGGTTGATTAGAAGTTTTATTGAAGAATGAGTAAAATTGGGAGGGGGGGGTATTGGCTATAGATTGGGAGGCGGCATATGATAGTGTAGAAAGGGAAGCGTTATGGAAGATTATGAGATGGCAGGGGTTTGGAAAGGAAATTATATCATGGGCCAAATTAATGTATCAAGATGCATCCTTGCAGGTGCAGGTAAATGGAAAGTTAGGAGAACAAATTCAGATGAGAAGGGGTTTACGTCAAGGTTGTCCCCTTTCACAAATATTTTTTGCGTGTTTACAGGATCCCTTTTATAGAGGAATTAGGGTCTTATTGCAGCAAAATGGGGTTGGTGACGAAAAGGGTGGGGGGCTGGCATTGTTGGATATGTTGATGACAATGATTTATATAAGTGGTAACAGGGATTTGCCTCGGTGGAAAAGTTAGTAACTTTTTTGAAAAGGCTTCTGGCATGTCAATTAATAAGGAGAAAACGAAGTATATGGATCTTGGGGATGGGTTAAGTGAGGAATGTGAAGTAGTTGAAAGGTGGAAAAAGGTGGACCAATTACTGATATGTGGGATCGTTTATGTAAGTGATATCAAGTTAGCACAACAAATAAATTCAGTGCGTATTGTAGATGGTGTACTGAAGCTTCGCCTTAGTGGTTTACGAGCTGCACACTTAACTTTGCATCAAAGAGTGATTACAACGAATGTCCTATTATATACTAAACTTTGGCATGTAGCAGCAATATATCCGATACTTCGTAGCGAGATACAAAGGTTACAAAAGCGCGTTTTTAGATTCATTTGGGGTACTGGAAGCGAATGGTTAGGTAGAGCGGTTGTCACACTCCCGGTTGGCCGAGGAGGGCTGGGTCTTGTAGCTGTTGAAAAGAGGATTATAAGTGTGTATTTGAAACGTAGTTATAAGCGGGAGGGGGGGGGGCGAGGGAAGGCGGACTTCATAAGATACGTCAGGATATGCAACGGTGGTGGGTGGGTAGGGAGTTCATAATAGATGAGGCAATGTTACGGGTCATCATAAACATGAGCGATCCTTCACATATTAAATTGGGAAACCTTGATGGGGTGGATGGTAAGGCAGTGGTAGCAGTGGTAGAAGGGGTTTATCCGATGTATGATTGGCGTAATATCTGGGGGCGTTTGAACAAATTGCATTTAAAACCTAAAGTACGAGAAGTTATGTACAGATTTTTACATGGGATCTTACCGTCTGGAATGGTTTTATTCCATAAGAGAATACGGGAGGATGGGATATGCAAGGCTTGTGGTGGATTGGAGACTGTTTCCATATGGTGTATTTTTGCGAATGTATTGAACTAATAAGGGTTTGGTTGGGTAAGGTAATAAGGTTAGTGGGAAGGGGGGGGGTTGCAGGTGTTGAGGGTTTTAAGCTTAGACAAAGGTGGGGTGAATCAAGTGGTAGAGAATGCGGTAGGGTATATAATTACGGATTATATTATATGTCTTGAGCATGAGAGGAGCGAACGTGTTGAAAGAATTAATGCATTAACAGCAACTTTTTATAGGACAAAGTGTAGGAATAAGGAGGTGTATGGGGGGAGATGGGAGAGGGATTTAAGTGAGGGTTATAGGAATTTCACATACGGGATTTACGGGAGTTGAAAGGCAGGTAATGGGGATGAAATGGGCTGGTTTCCTAGAATGGGCGGTAGCGTGATGAGTTTATTTGATGAATGTTATATGAGGTATGTCCAGGGTGCAATTTTAACATTATTTGTTCTGAGTGTTTCAAGTACAATGCAGTCATATTTGGAATTGTCGACTTATAACTGTGTATGTATATGTATGTATGTGTGTATGTGTATATGTATGCATGTGTATAATATATATATATATATAATATATATATTATAATATATATATATAAATATATAAATATATATATAATATATATATATATGTATATATATGTATGTATGTTTACTTTCTTGTATATACCATTAATGGTTTTTCTCATGAACATTTTCAATGATATTCAATACATATTTTCCATGCGTATTTATGATTTTGATACAATGTGTAAATGTCAAAATGGCTTTTTATGTTTCAGTTTAATTTACAATGTATGTATTGTTCGCATCGCTATTGGGCCGTGCGGACACGCTGCGCAGTAGCTCCTGATTCAACTGACTTCTGCGCAGTTTTCACAGACCACTACAAGTCACAAGATGGTCGGACCGACAAGGCAGGAGAGTTAACACGGTCTGTGTTGCATTCACACAAGGCTCCCTCAATGTTTCTACAATGCATACATTGATGCCATGCATTATATGCGACGTCTACGGCATCCCCGGTGAAGAATTATATGGCATAGCTTTGAATGGTATGTCAAGGATATTTATAAAATTCGTGAATGCCGGCTTCTACAACAAGATTGTGGAAACTTTTCAAGAAAGGAGAATGGTAGTGAATTCGGCTGTGGAAGTGTGTCTACATGATGTGTCGACGTATGTCACCTGGGTCAAGGTGAGAAATGTGCCTTTCGAGGTGGAGGAGTACGATCTGCGGGATGTTTTCGGCAGATATGGAACGGGCAATGCAGAGACCAAGGGAGTGTGGGAGAGAGGGCCCCATACGAGGGGTTCCCCCAGAGGGCTCGTTCCACCATCAAGATGACGCACCGCCAGTCCGATTCCCTCTTATGTACGTCTGGAGAAATATAGGACTCCAGGTGTTTGTTCATTACGCGCGGGCCAAAGAAGACTTGCAGACATATGCAACTCCCCTTTGACATATGGCTGCCCAGTGCTCCCCTCGACTGGTTTCCACAGTTCCCAGGACCAGTCACCTGTGGCTACGGGCTGAGGCTTTTGTGACTGAGCCTGGTACCATCCAGCTGGGTCAAGTTCCCAAGCTTGGAGTGATGAAGATGCAACAGAGGACACGCAGTCAAACGATAGTGTGCCCACCCTGTCTGGGATGCATCGACGTGCCCACGCTTTTACATGATCCAGTGGGGCCTGAGGTTTTGCAACAGGATAAGTTGCTGGAAGAACGTTGTTTCCAGACCTCCTAATGGAACAGAACATCGGCCTGTTGTTTCGACGGCGTGACGTGAGTTAACGACTGAGTAATCCCCTAACATGGAAATGCAGGACAAAACCACGTTTTTCGTACGGACGCATGAGGTGGTGTGGAGGTACAAACCAGAGCTCCGTCCAGCAAGGAATGCATGTGGATGGCAGCTTCCTCGCAACGTGCAGTGGCGGGAGCGTCGGTATATGGACGAATTCTTGACACCCCGGACAGCGCCAAAGGAGAAACGTGGGCGAAAGTGGCTGAGCCGCCTTCACAGAAGGAATAGTTTAAAGGTCTCCAGCATATGGGTAGAGTGCGGGGGAGGGTGGGTCTCGAGAAGCCG
The DNA here is from genome assembly GCF_026875155.1 of Cherax quadricarinatus. Taxonomy (NCBI): domain Eukaryota; kingdom Metazoa; phylum Arthropoda; class Malacostraca; order Decapoda; family Parastacidae; genus Cherax; species Cherax quadricarinatus. The sequence continues at coordinate 64,046,650 of NC_069401.1, read as the reverse complement.
AAGACAAAGACGGGCAGTCTAATGTCGATGGAACAGGAAGACCCAAAAACATGGAGTTAAACCCACCTTTTTTCTGTAAATTCCAAGTGTGTTACTACAATGCCTAATGGCTTAAGGACTGAAGTTAAAATTTTGATGGAGGGTTTTTGCGTCGTTACGATGGTGTATGTAATTTTTAATGCAAGAAACATAATTATAAATTGGTAGAGAGTTACGTGTTGAAAGGCTACCGAATGTAATTTCGAGTATACTTTAAAATTAAAGGGAGGGGTGCATATAGTGGTGAAGGAGTCCAGCCCTTTGAGGCTATCTTGATGGGAGGAGGGGAGATGGAAGGGTGGTAAGGTGAATGGGTATTGGGTGGGGTTAGAGTTTGTTTTATTTCGGAGTTTATATGCCAGTGGACAGGTAACTCTAAAGACTTAAACTTAGACTTTGTGAGGGAGGCTTTAAACGTTTCTTCATCACATCAGGGGTTTACCTTAATTTTCGTCTTAGGTGGGGATTGAATTGCTTATCCCCATAGGAGGATGTTGAGCCAAAGGGGGCGGAAGGGTGGTTCTTCCTGTCCTAAGAAATCTGCTGGGGGATGTAGGGGTTCATGATGTATGAGGAGGGGTGGGTGGTGGGGTGTAACATAAACGTTTTGTGCGCAAAGGTTACGTGGCCCGAATGGTTAGGATTTATGCAACACAAGGAATTCGGTTGGGCGCATGCAGACCCCTTGATCTGGGGTTTTTTTCTTGATCACCGAGCAGTGGCTAGCGGACTGGGACTGGGATGGAATGATCAGTTATTCATGAGTAATTGAAAACTGAATGGGCGGCCTTGGAGGGGGAAAGGGAAGGGTCCGCTTTTCAGGATTGGTGGAAAAATACTTTGGGATAACCGGAGGCAATGAAATGTTTTGTTGGAATGGTGGGAAAATCGTGCAAACCGATAACTTGTTATTATAAGAAGCGGGTAAAGGAGGAAGCAAGGTGAGGTTTGGGCCTACAAAGACTTAGTTGGAGGGGCAGCTTAAAATGATACTATGTGGAGGTGGAAGTAGTAGTATGACGACATGAACATCTTCATAGTCGACTTGCGCAGAAAGTCACATGAACGTTTTATGCGGTTCGAGTCAGAGCAGGTATGGAAGAAGTCTCTGGGGCGACAAACCTCGGTTGTGTCTTGTGCAATTCAGATCAAGACAACAGGCGAAGATCCCTCCTTGCAATTGGAAGTATGCAGGGGTTTGGTTGATTACCTGCCGTTCAGTACACCCACCACTGACAGCATGAGTTTTTATGCTGATCAATGGGTTGGGAAAGCTACGGCGGGGAGAGGGGGGGTGCCAGGCGGGTGGCCTGGGTGGAGGAGGGGATTTCAGAAAAGTTGTAAGTTACAGGGAGAGAACGGTACTATGAAGGTTAGGATTCGAGTGGAGGAGTATGAGGAGGCGAATTTATAGTACAATAAAGGAAAGGCACCAGGTATAGAAGTGGCATTTCGAATGATTTTTCTATAGGGCGCATGGGGAAGTTATATAAGCAATTGTTTTGGTTGATGTAATTGCATTAGCATGCCACGAGGGGAGGTTAAGAAACGTCGCAAAGTCGGGTGGTAGTTGTGTTGGGGGTCCCCAAACTCAATGGTGCTCGGACTATAAAATCTTTTGCAAAAGTTTTAGGAAATAGAATGAGGAAGGTTATGGGGTTGTTATCACGAGGAACAGCTAGGCATACAGGTATGAGCATGAGGGACGGGCATGTACGTATTAGGAATTTTGAGGAATGTCCCAATGAGAGGGGGGTGTCCTCTCGGGCTTGACTGGCAAATCTTACGACGGTGTTGATAGAGATTTTTATAGAGGCTTATTTTATTGAAAGCAAGGGTTTTGGAGAGGAGATTGTAAGATTGGGTTATACCTTGTCTATGTGCTCGGCTATGGTATACGTAAAAAACAGCTAATCGTAATTTGGGGCAGCCAGTCCGTATGGAACGGGTTTGAAGGCAAGGGTGCCCCTCTCCCACTGCTTTTTGCTTGTATGGGAAAACCCTTTTATGAGCTGGTGGAATGGTGGTATTGAGGCGTGGACGCGGAGAGTGAACCAATCAGCGCGTGGGTCCGGGTACTATGATGATAACCACGATTTTGTTAAAAAGGGAGGAAGATTTTGAGGATCGTGGGATGGATGGGTTGAGTTTTTGGGACAGAGTCTGAAATGTGCGTCAATAAAGCAAAATCAGAATTTGGAGGTGAGTACAGGGTGGTACTAGGGGGGATGGTGTTGGGCGAAAGGATGGTTGGGCAGTCGTGGTGCAACTTAGAACATTATTGTATACTGTATTCGTGTACATGGCAGATATGAGATGGGAGGGCCGAAGGGTGAACTCAGAATTGGTGGTAAATAAGGCTTTAGATCGACTTCGCGGGCTAAGAGCTGGGGATGTATCTTGCCACAGAGGACAGTAGTGGTTATCACTTAGTTTATAGAAGGTAACACACACATGGCTGAAGGTGTACCTCCTTTAAGAGTTGGGATAATCAGGAACATGCAGAGAAGGTATCTTACGTTATGTGGGATTGGGGTTTCAGAGGGACTTGGTAAAGCGGGAGTTGGGTTTGTGGGGGTTTTAGGTCTCCTGGCTTTGGCCACGGTAAGGCCCTCATATGTTAAGCAGCGTAGTTCCCAGCGGTGGGTGGCGGTAAGAAGGCATCCGGGTGAGTCGGGTAAATGCGAATCGACACAGCTAAATGGTGGAAGCGGCAGGGGGATTAATCGAGTGTGAGGACGTGCTGCTTAGTTGTTAAATTGAGAATTGGCGCAACGGATATGGGTGGGGCAAATTGTCCAGCATATTTGACGTAGGGGAAATTGTACAGGATTGTCTGTTATTTTCCGAGCTATAATAAATTATGGGGGGAAATAAAGGGACGGATTTTGTAAACTTAAGTTGGCAACCAAGGGTTCGATGAATTGGTGTACAGGTTTGCCATGGGGATTTTAGCATCAAATCGTCTATAAAATAGGTATGGGTTTGGTAAGGGAGGCGGATTGACTTACGTTGCGGTCTCGAAGAAACAGCTTTTCCCATATATATGCTGTCTACTTTTGTGTTAATTTATTAATTATTATTATAATCATAATCCAAAAAGAACGCTAGCCACAAGAGTGGCTATTACATGCGTCTGGCAGGGGTAGGGAAGGAGAGCAAGGGAATTGGATCAGAAGGGAGGGGGGATGATCAGCAGGTTACAGAAAACAGCGGGGCAGGGGATCGTATCGGGGTAGAGGGAAGCCAGATAAGATTTGAAGTAGAAAGGGCTGAAAGTAATTCAGAATTAGTGAAGTAAGTCAGCTCCGTTGTCAAAAGAGTCAATGAGAAATAGTACCGCGGATGCCAGGTGGAGGACCATCAGCGAGATAGGGAAGGTAAAGAGAGAGCATTGGGGCGAAGAACGACGACAGAGGTAAATTCTGCGTGACTCGTGTATAAAGTGGGCATCCAACGAATGTGAGCTGAACTGATCATGGAGCTTGGCAACTTCTCACAAGAAGAGGAGCAAGACGCCTCTACCATGAATAATCCATGAGTAGACTAGTTATGGCCCAAGTGCGAAGACGGGAGAGAGTAGTCTCCCAACCAGACACTGTGAAAGAAGACGGCCCAGTACCTATACACGGTTTGAATCACTGAAGTTGTTGCTCCGAGCATAGTAGACCCAACGTTGTTCCGCCAACGGATGTGAAGGTGGGAAATATACAGCAAAAAGTCCTACAACGATATCAGGAATACCTCTAAAAGAAAACTGGTAGGTCATGTACTGCTGGACCGCGCAGCAGTGTTCTGCCTGTACTTGCCCTGTACGTCAACATGACCAGGGACCCAACAAAAAATCAATATCATTATGCTTGTAAAAGAGTGCGGCGTAGCCAAAGTTGGATATGAGGACTAAGAGGTGAGGTGTATCAAATTTTTGTATAGCCTGTACATGCACTAAGAGTCTAGACAACCAAAAAAGATGACACAGGCATAGATGCAATAACGGATGAATCTGGTAAGGTATGGGCATATAATTCAGACAGCATACAAAAAGTAGCCGAAGACAGTATATGCCCTTGTACGACGTCTGACCGGAAACACTGCTCGAATCCTAACGCCATCAGAAACTTAAGCCATCTGTGTACACAGCAATGGCATGAAAAAGAGAGTGAAAGTGGTCAAGAAAAAGAGAGGGGGAAGTGACCGTAACGTTGGGCTTTGAGCAAGGGGGGGAGAAAGAAAGCCCGAACAGCGGGAACTTTCCCAGGGGGGTGGGGAAAAGGAGATGCTACATGTAATAGAAAGGTGGTAGTTAAAGGAGACAAGACGAATAAAGGCAAGAGGAAGGGAGGGAAAAGTAAGCGGGGGGCGGGGAAACAAATAAAAAAATGTTACTAATACATGACCATTCTATAAAGGGAAAGGATTGCGGAGATTAGAGGGTTTACATATAGCGCGGGCAATGGCATCAGGGCGTCAAAAAGGAGGGAAACTTTTTCGCTTCTGCATAGAGGCTTTCGACGGGGGAAAGCGAAGGCCCCAAAGGCATAAACAAAACCCTTGGTGATAATGGGGTTAAGGCTAGAGAGAGTAGCAGGAGTGCCGGGGGAATAGATTGGTCCCCCATAATCAAGTTTCGATAAATAAGGGTGGAATGTAGGTAAGGAGGGTTCGACGACGCCCCCACAAAGATGAGAAAGGGGTTTTAAGAAGGTTCACCCGGGCTGTGAAAAGAGCCTTCAGAGAGGTAATGTGGGTTTCCCAGGATAACCTACGATAAAAGGAGGCCCAAAAACTTGACGTATACGTTCAGGATACGGGAGCCTAGAGTAAAAAGGATGATGGGAGATGACAAGCGTTAGTGAAAGTTTTTGGGGTTTTAGTGCGGGAAAAATTTTAAAAACCCATGTTGGGGCCCAATTGGAAACCCCGGCGATGATGTTGGAAAGAGAAACTGTAAGGGGGTGACAGTCAGGCCGCACAGGCAATAGCGAAGTCATCACATAGAGTGATGACCAATATTTGATGGAAAACTAGAGGCCCAAACATTAATAGCAAGGGGGGGAAAAAGTGTTGTGTCAAACACATCCCTGGGGGACACCCTTTACTTGGGTAAAAATCCGGGGAGAGCCCTTTTTAACCCGAAAACGGAAAAAGCCTGTCAGTTAAAAATTCTTTAAGAATGATGGGAATTGCCCCCGAAGGCCTAAGGATGGGCTTGGGTAAAAATTTATACCCCAAGTTGTTCATAAGCCTTTCAAGGTCAAAAAATATGGGAAAAACTGAGTGGTTATTCGCAAAGGCATTACGAACATAAGTTCCAAGCGCGTAAGGGGGCAGGAGAACGTCCCTTCCCAAAGCCATATTGACGAGTGGAGAGGTGTTGTGTGTCTTAAATACACACTAAACTCTATTTAAAAAGACGTTCCATTATTTTGAAAACCTGCACTGGTAAGAGAAATGGGACGATAGTGGGGGGTTTTATGCCCCTTAGTGCCTGGTTTGCGGGAAAGGGAAAAAACAATGGCGGATTTCCCACGGTGGAAAAAAACCCTTGTGACCAAATAAGATTTAAAGGCGTAATGGACCCCGGGGGCGACTGATGTAAATGTTGAGCATACGTTTGAAGTTTTTTCGGCCCGCTCCCGATGATCGAAAGCTGAGGTGTTGCCTCCAGTTTTTGAAGTGTAAAAGGCACTTTATACTGTTCTCTCTGGGAAGAAAAGCCCAAGGGGAACCCCGGGGCAGATTTTGGGGGAAAGAAATAGGGGCATAAATGGAGCCCCCTGAAAATATGCCCAGATGATTGCCAATTTCATTGGCAACTTGGGGGTTTGCATATCAACCCCGGCAACCCGCAAACGGGGGCCGGGTCAGGAGAATATTTCCCACTCATTTTCGTACTTTTTTCCAGACTGCACTATAGGGGAAAGCAAGGTGTGGGGGACATAATCTCGCCGCAAGTGGGGGTTTAGCGTCCGGATGACCGGCGAGCGATCGCACGCTTCTTTTTTTAAAATAAGGAGTCGCTCGTAGTTCTATTGTCCCGGTCCCTGCCCCATGCGCGCGTTTCAAACGTACTGCACGGCACAAGAGGGAACCAAGGCACGTTTTTGGGAAAAATGCCTCCCGAATTTGGGGTTTTAAAGAGAAGCTGCGGTGAAAACGGAGGACGAGAAGAGGTGTAAAAGCTCATCGATGGAGGCGAAGAAGGGAACCTCTTTGAAAACAGTTAGGTGTGAGTAAGGTTTCCAAATTTCCCCGATTAAATTGCCAGCGTGGGGTGCAAAGAGGTGGCAATATGGGGGGGAAAGTAAGAATGTTTGGGGAAAATGATCAGTATGTAAGTGGGGGAGAACAGACCAAGTAAGTCTAATGCGGAAGGGAAGGCAATGGAGATCGAGCAAGAGAGATATGAGCCCGAGGATAAAAATGGGTGTGAGTCCCCTGTATTTAAAACATGGAGGGGGGGGTGGCAAGAAAACCCTCTAACAAATTCAGGGGAAAACAGTGAGACCCCCCCCAAGAGGAAATGGTGGGAAATTAAAATAAAAAGTAACAAAAATGGGTGGGGGTAATGACGAAAAAGGGAAAGGGGCAAAACCCGGGAAAGATAATGCCCGAGAAGGAGGAATATAAAGAAAAGGCGTATACCCCCTATGTAAGGGGAACGGGCTCTGTGTAATGAGCGAAGTATGAACAAATACTGAGGTAGGGAATATCAGGCGGAAAAAAGGGGGCACTTTCATTAAAGGCCCATAGGAAAGGTTTGAAAAAAAAAAAATTATAGCCTGAGATGTGAGAAAAAACAGCAAGGTAATTTTGGTTTCCCTGTAAGAAAAACACCAAAAAAGGGGCAAACGGGGAGAAAACATCTGAAGCTCACCCCGTTACCCCTGACCCCGCGATATCCACGTAAATGGGCCCATGTGGCAATGATAAAGAACTTGAAATCCACAGGTAAGGGGTTCCTAGGCTAGAAGGGTTAGAAAAGCCCACATGCGGAGGCAGTAAAAAATTTTTTTCAAGAGCGAAGGGAAAACGGTGCGTGTGAAAAAAGGATTGCGCAGAGGGAGCAGGGGGAGAGAGAAAGAGCGGAAGGTGGATCGGTCCATTGTGGTTTGGTCTCTGCAATATTTTCAGAGATTGCTTCAAGTTTTTTCGGAATTCGAGATGTCGATGGGAAAAAATTTTGGGAAATGGTGGGGGGAGGAGAGAAAGATTGGAACTGTATTGGACTGTCCCAAAGGGGTAGGGGGGGGAAAAAGGGTGGGGGGGGGAACGGGAAAAGCAGGGCAGGGGACAGAGGAGGCAAACCTGGGGAGGGGCAGAAGAGGAAGAAATTTGGGGAAGGGAACAGGGGGGGAGGTACTTACGAGGGGAGGGTAAACCTCTGCACTTGTAATGACAGTGGAGGGGAAGAACTGGGACAGAGACAGGGGGGGTTAAAATGAGGAGGGGGAAAATGGGTAGGAGGTGTTCCGCCTTTTTTTTTACTTTGAGAAGTAGGGGGACTTGGGAGGGGTGTCGTACGAGGGCTCGCGATATGGGCTTTGAGAGGGAACCGAAGAAGCGGATTAGACGGGGTTGAAAATAGGACGTCTGACCGAGGGGAGCAAAAGGGTTTGATACAGGGGTGATTATGGGGAGAGGTAACCACAGAGGTGGGTGTTTTAAGATGGGTCCAGAAGTGGGGGGACATTTGAAACAGGGGGAAAAGAAACACTGGGATCCCCTAGGGGGGCGGAGATGAGAAACTCCATGGTAGGGAGACCTTTTGTCTCTTTTAGGGAACGGATTTCCCCCCTCGTTTAAAAAGACCTGAAAACGGGGAGAGACAAGGGTGAGCCCCATGACAGTTAAGGCAAGAGGGGGACGATTGCAAGACTATTAGAATGGTCATCGGCACCAAGACTGGGCATTCGGCGATGACTCAATATTTCGCTGGAGGCCAAATCGCCCGCAATTTCTACACTGTTTTGGGGGGTGTAGGGTCACCTTTCGAACTTGTAACCGGTGTCCTGCTTAAAAACTGAGGATGGAGTTCTCGGCTGTCAAAAAATTAAAAGAGCCCATTGTAGGGTATGTCTCCCCCCCGGGCAAAGAAAAATAAGTGTCTACCCTTAGGATTTGGGAGATCTTGGAGTTCCAGCTGTTTAGAATTCATGCCACATTCGGAAATTTCGTTAACTAGGATGGGGCAAATCGGTACCACTACAAGAATTGGGAATGATGTTTTTCAAGATGACAGGAACGTATGTATGGGAAAGACGAGAGAGCTCATGACCTGGGAATGAGCAGTACCGCTCTTTTAAAAGGGATGAAAAGAAATATTTTACCAACTGGGTAGGATGCCTTTCCAAAACTTGGCAGAAAAATAGGCATAGAGGAGTTGGTCGTAAAATGAAAATTTAGTCCACTGTTAAATCTGAAATGAGGGGAAAGGTAGTGAAAGACGTGTCATCGTTTCTGAAAGAACGAGAAAAGGTGAAGGTGGGGAAATCATCAGCAGGGAATTGCGTTGACGTTTAGGCGGGGACCAGAGTTTGGGCCCACGGGAAGGGTCGGCGATTTTAAAAATTGCCCCACCGAGAGGGAGAGGCCGGGGAAACATAGTCAGAGGGGAGCGAAGGTTGAAAAATCGAAGGATCGTCAAGGCCCCCAGTACCTGAACGGGGAGGAAAAAGCACGGGGAATAGGTACAGAGGTATGAGGAATGTCTGAAAAGTGGTCCAAAGCGAGGCGGGGTCAAAAGGGGGGTTGGTAAACAAGAAGGGGGCCCGGGGGGGACCGGGTTTTATGGACTAGGGTGCCATGGTTTAGGGTTTCTTTTTCTTTTTGTTTTTAAGAAAAAAAAGAAAGAAGAAAAGAAAATAAAAAAAAAAAAAAAAGAAAAAAAAAAGGGGGGACCGGGGAGGGATAGGTCCTAGGGGGGAATGAAAGGGCCAGAAAAATTCCCCCGCGCCCAAAAGGACCCGCACCCAAGTAGCGCAGAAACGCATTTGGAAAACCCCTCCCTACCCTACCCCTCATGCAGTAAATAACAAACCGGGATAGCAACCCCCATTGCCGATTCCTCGGTGGGCAAAAAAGGGGGCGGCCCCGGTATCCCCCACAAAAACTACCTCCTTCGGGCCCCCAAACCCCCGGGTCCGAAAGGGGCTTCCGGATACACTGCGCCCGAAAAAACACCCAAAGTCCCGGGGTACCGGGGAGGGACGGGGGATCCCCCGGGTCCAATTCCCGGGGAAAATACGCCACCGCTAAGAACCTCAACGGGGAAAGGGTGGGCCCCGGTATCCTTTCTCCACCCAGGAACTGGCGCCTGTGGGAGAAATCCCAAAGGGGCAAAAAGGGGGGGGGCAAAAGGGAGGGTGGGGAGGAGGAGGAGGAAAGGAAAAAAAGGGGAGGATGGGGGGGGATGGGGTAGGGGGGGGGAATTGGGGGTAATTAGGTTCGGTTGAGGGAAAAAACCGTAGGTCTAATTCCTCAGACCAGAGCCTCTTCACCCGCCAAGGAGCCCCCCTTGAAGAGGGTAGACGAAAATCTTATGTTAATTATTAAGACTTTTTGTATATTTTGATTCCTTTTTCAATACATGCAAAACCAAAATAAGAACACAATTTTTCAATTTCAAGTGTGTAGGTTCTGATAGTTATTTAATATAACCATAGTACTAGTGATGTGCAATGTATTAGTTTTATGATATTGTTTTTGTATATAAATTTTTATATGTCCATAGCACCATTGAATTCGCAATGCATTAGTTTATATGACATTCTTTTGTATATAAAATTTCATACACAATATAAGACTGTCAGGTTTGGTTATATATTTATTTGGTTTAGGTATGTTCCGATAGTTCTTGTTTGATTATATATAATTTGTCTTACATAAGTTTCACGTTCTTGTTTTAAAATCAATTTTGTATACCACACATGTATACTGTGTTTTTTAAATAAAAATATAAAAAAAAATTTACAATGTATTTTTGTAAGCACAATTGATTTAGTGCCAATAGAAGCATAGTGTGTTTTGATATATTTGATAAGTTTAATATTCTTTTAATTTGTCTAAGGTGGCAATACTATGATAGGTAGTTTAAGATTTTCAACCCTTGAATTTTGTAAAGAAATGGATAAGTTATTCGTTGTTTGAGTTGACGTAATATTATAACTGACGTTGGAAGTGATTGTGATCAATTTGACAATATACTTTATATAATTATTTATATGTATGTACCTATGGTAAATTGAGTCAGATTTTAAAGGTGAAAAGTGGTTTTCTTTTTATTGTTCTTTTTCTTATGGTAATACATGGTTGTACTCCACGAATATGGTTAGGTATGAGTAAAATTTTCGTGTTGATTTAGACATTTATAATACAGATGAATATGCTTAGGTTAGGGTAAATTTATGAAATTGGGAATGTTTCTTGATTCAAACTGCTCTTTATTATGCGAATTTTGGTAGCATGTTTCTACATGGCTTTATGAAAAATGTTAGCTAAAATCTAATTGTAGTACGATGTTTATTACATGTGCACAACTGGCGAGCAGTGATGCGCGAACAAATTGCAGTTCTCATTGGACCTGTATGTCGGTTGAAAGTTTCGCTTGGATGTGTTCTTGACATCTTGGTTCAATATCCTATATTTCTTCCGTGTTCAGAGCAAAGGATTTATTCTGTAACGAAATAATGAAAGTATACTTGTATTTATTATTCTAGTGTAAATTAAGGTAAGGATTGATTAATTTGAGGAAGAGTTAATATAGGTTTGCATTTTTTGCGAAAGTTAACTTATCCACATGTAGCTAGTTATAGGACAATTTTAAGCTTCGTATCTTGATTTTATATGTAGTTATAGTAGTCATATTTAGTTATAGTGTTAATGTATTCGTTACTGTTTCAATAAATCTAATGTAACGTTTTTTCAGTTATTGTTCATATATTTTTTTTTTTTTTTTTTTTTTATTAGTGTTTCCTTGTTTTCTTTTATTTTTTAACACATCTCATATTAATTTAAGGATTACAGAATTCACGAATATATTTTTGTACATGTTAGTACTGCATGACATAAAACAATAACAGCTGCGTAAGCCACCATCTTGACAGTGAGTGTAATAAATACCCAATACCAAATTGTAATGTATGACGTTCATAGGTTACTGAATGAAACCCACTGTCACTGAACCAAATATAAAATATGCCCCCAGAACATAACCATTCTCAATGTATGCTCCACTAGCTACTCTCTCATCACTTCAACACTCCTAGCACAACCTTGCACGCCCCCCCCTCACATTTAAAGGGCCCGTCCCTTCCCCCCACCCCTGTTCCCTGAGAATTTGCACCAGTGAGATTACGATAACCTACCGAAAACTGATTCCCATCTCCCTCATATATTAATCTATTCACACCCTTGTCCTAAAGAACCTTGCTGCTAACGCTTTTATCCCAAACTGCCCTTTAATCGCCTCATTCCCCAAGAAAAATTGCAAATAATCTGCCATAACCATACATCAAAGCCTCCCCATCACTTGCCTAAGCCCCACTAACATCCCATCGACAAAGATCTAAGCCAACTCCCCCCCCAACAACCTAATAACCCCGCATCCAGACTCTCACGACGCCCAAAGATGAACAAACAATATACCAACATGATGCAAGTTTCCCTCCCCCCCACAGAATAACCCGTCCTCTCTCACACCCCATTTATGCAACATTTAGCTTAGAGCAACCTCATCCCATGAGAAAACGTATCCATCTCCTGACCCTTGCTGTATCCTAAGCTTTCCTGAACCCCCCCATAGAAATCAGTTATACATGGTACTGCACCCCCTGCAATACACCCTTCCCCACACCCACCCACCACTGTTTTTACCTTCAAACTTTAACCTGCCTCGTGTCACATGAATCTTTACATCTTCACACTTTCTCAAATCCCTGCCTACAACACTAGTTTCTAGCATCCCTCATCACCCCATCCACCCTAACCCACCTCTCCCCCCACCCTAATACCTCTGCTTAATTAAATGCCATACCTAGGCCCTAAGGCCAACAAACCTATTCCCCCGTTTCACCCCTCAGACACATCCTAGGACAACCAGCCCTCCCAAACCCCCACACAACACCCTCAACACCCCTCTGTATTCCGTAAATCCTCACCCTTCAAAGGGAACACTCTGCCCACCCCAGAACTTACCTAACACCACCGAGTTAATTACCAACGCCCTCTGCTGTAACGCCACTTCACTAACCCTCAAACCTTTTAACTTGCTATAACCTACTCGTGACTGTTTCTGAGTTAATCCTCCTACATTCCTGCAACTGCTTCATATACCATATCCCACACACCCTAATTCTGTCACAAACCGTCCATCCCATCTCCTCCCCCAATCTCCCCCCAACCCATGTTCCTACCTCCAATAAACCTAGACTTTGCTAAATTAACTACCATTCCTGAAACATTCCCAAAACTCCTTATCACCCTCTCCCACCTTCTAAAGCCTCCTCACTCGTAACTAACACAGTTGTGTCATCCACATAACCTACTATTCCCCCCATGCTTCCCCCCCCTACCCCCCACAATTCCTCCCTCCACAGCCTCAAAGAAAGGATGTTGCACAACATGCAAAGAGCACCTGCGACAGTGGGCAACCCTGCCTTAATCGCTGTTCCATCATCACCACCCCCCCCAGCTTTCCATTAACCTGCACCCTCATGACAGCCCCCTCATATAGAGTGCGCACCCACCTCACTACCCCCCCTCCAAAACCCAATTTCTCCAAACATCCCCACAAAAAGTCCCTCTTCACGTAGTCATAGGCCTGAGCCCAATCCAAGCCAAGGACGCCCCCTCCCTGGCAGTTCTCTATAAAATCCCTTATCCCATTGTGCCCATTCTTCATAGTCCATCCCGGTATCCCATACTGACCCTCATGTATGCTATTCCCAATTACCTTCATTAACCTGTTACCCAATACCTTCGCAAAAATTTTGTAATCCGTACACATTAACGACAACAGACGATAATCTCCCAAACCCTTCTCCTCCCCCCCCTTCTTTGGCACCAAAACAACAACCCCAGTTCTCTGTGTTTGCGCCATCCTACCATGTTTGAACATATAATTCAGAACCGCCACTAGGCACTCCCTCAGATCCTCCCAATGTGCTCTGTAAAAATCATTAGATAACCCCTCTATTCCCGGTGCCTTCCCCTGACTCAACCCATTCACCACCTCCCCCACCTCTGCCCCCGTAATGCCTCCCTCCAACATTTCCCGATCCCCCTGCCCCAAACCCTGATGAACCCCTATAGCTCTAAATGTTTCTAACCCAACCACCCCTCCCCTTCTCTTCCATTTCTCCATAAACCAATAATCAGTACACCTACTGATAGAATCTGTGTCAGAGAGACCCTGTCGCTGCACATAACCCTCCCCTCCCTCCACGACAATATGTGCCACGGTATTCCTCAACCGTCTGTCCTTGAATTTTCGGAGTACATACCTGGTTGGCTTATTACCTTTTAGTACGTCCTCCAATCCTGCCCTGACCCTGAGTGCATCAAAACGTTCATTATGCATCTCCACTAAACGACTTCTAAGTTCCCCCATAACTCCTCCCACACCTTCCCTACCCCCCCCCATAACAATCATTCAACTGGCCCTCTAAATAATTCTGCAGCGTGCCCATTCCCTGCCCCTCTTCTTAAAAAATCCTGCAATCTGCACCTTTGCCTGCAACTCCCACCAATCTAGCAAATCCACCTCCTCATCCCTAGCCTCCCAAAACCCTTTCCACCATGTCTGAAAGGACCAACCTTGATCTTCCTCCTGTAAAAGCCTCACATTTAATTTCCAATAACTCTGATATATTCTCTGAATACCATCCACCCGAAGGTCAGCCAACACTGCTCTGTGGTCAGATAAATGCACGCCTACTGTTCTAACCCTCTCCACTCCTATCCCCTGCCTCACATAAATCCTATCCAACCTTGCCTCATAACTCCCCTGTACATAGGTGTGCTCGACCTGATACCCCCCCCCTGCCGACCACATCTACGACCCCGACATCACGCAATGCATCCCGTACGACACCCAACACGCACCCCGCCCCCCTAGGTATGACGTCTGCATGCCTAATCACACAATTCCAATCACCTCCAATTATCGCGATAGCAGGTAAACCCCTGAGATAGTATAACAATACGTCCCGAACAAAGTCTGTTTTTATCCCTCACGTTACCAATCGCGGCATATAAACTCCCACAAAACATACCCTGCTCTCCCCCCACCACCCATCCACCCGAACAACCCTCCCCCCTCCCCCCTCCTCCCACCCCATAACTCGCAATGGACTGGTCTCCTTTACTAAAACAGCCACTCCTCCCTTTAAAAGCATTGCCATGCTTACAAACAACTTATATCCTCTCAATCGCAACTCACTACCTGACTTATGGTTATGCTCCTGTAGGAAACAAACATCCACGTCATACCTTTTGAGGAACCACTCCAACCATACCCTTTTTACTTCAGTCTTTAGGCCATTAGCATTTATTGTTACACACCTGAATGGTCAAGGAAAGGTGGCTTACCTCTGTGCCGCTGTGGCTTGCTCACACTTCCCTTCAAGCTGCTTACACTTTCCTTACTACTCTTTTTAATAAGACCCCCTACCCCCCTGTCCCTCCCCCCCGATTTTCCCTGTACTCCCCCCCCTGTAGGGGATTTTCGTACCGCCTCTGCCCATGCCTTCTTACCTGGTCTTTGCCCAGGTGTTAAAACGTCGTCTAATTCAGTCAACCCCGCTGGCCGCTTCCTAGAGCTGCTCCCAAAGCCTTCTCTTCCTCAGGTACATCCTCCCTGTGTACCTCTGCCACCACAAGTGTATCCTGTCCACTATTCCCTGTTACTCCCTTCTTCTCACTCAGCCCTTGCAATCGCTGCCCATCACTGGTCCGTCCATCCATGTCCTCTCCTACCAAAGTCTTCTCCAAGAATTCCTGGAGCACAGACTCCAAGGACACCTCCTGTGTCGACTCCGCCACTTCCTCCACCACCACAGGCGTTGGAGTAGGATCTCCATCCTCCACCGGGAGTGTGACACACGTCCCCATCTGTTCTCCCTCCTTCTCCACCTCCTCACTCCAAAGAGGAGTCCCAGTTTTCGCCGTCGCTACCACACTCGTCTGCTGGACCTCCTCCACCGGGGCTGGCACCCCTGGGGCAACTCTACGTGCACATTGCGCCGCTATATGTTCATAAGAGTTGCAAAGACGACACGTCCTCCCTTTTTCCCGCATAAGACACAATACCTGAGTTCTTGTTTGCCTGTCAACATCACATACGAAGGTATAGGCTTCTTAAATGTCATCTTGATGTTGTATGAACCTTCCGGGAGGCCCTCATATGGTCCATCCCGCCATACCCCTCCTCTAGCCTCATGAATGACTCCGTAATTGCTGAAAACGTCCTCTATACCAAACTTGGTCGCCTCAAAGGGTACATTTCTCACCCGTACCCACGTATAGTAAGTAGACACGTCATGCATACACACATCCATCGTCGAGTTTAGGCACATTCGGCGTTCCTGGTACTCCTCCACCACACTGCTGTAGAAACTGGCCCTCAGAAACTTCACAAATACTCTTTTCATCCAGTTAAGGGCCACACCATACAGTTCCTCGTTAGGGATGCCATATAGATCCCTAATAATTGCAGGAAGAAGTACGTTCATCGTAGCAGGGCTCAGAGAACCCCTTAACAGCTCAATGCAGACTGTGTTAATTCTCCTGCCGGTGTAATCCGCTATGTTTGATCAGTGAAAACTGCGCAGAAACCAGGTGAAGTGGGAACTACTGCGCAGCCCGTCCGCACGGCCCAATAGCGATGCGAACAATGCTGTTCATATATTGTCATCTTTATGGTTTTTCCTTTTGTCTATTTGTTGGTTTTAAATAAAATATAAAAAAAAGTCTAATAATGTATATGGTATGAATTTTGTAGATATATGTGAAATCTTGTGTTCCATTATATAACTTAGGATAGGGATATAATAACATGGGGGAGTGGAACAGTTTGTGTACGTACACAGAATTTCCAATGTATTCTAACAAGGGAATTATGAATTTCTGTGGAAGAACTGATACCATATTCTTTTATTTATTTCATGTATTGTACTGTCTAAATAAAACATAAAAAAAAATTAATATAGGAACCATATTAGCCATCTTCCACAACTCGGGCACAACACCGGTAAGGATGGACGCATTAATACACTCGTTAACGGCTGACTAAGCTCCATCTTGCATTCCTTGTACCCTGGAAAACAACTCATCGGGCCCTGGGGACTTATTTTGTTTCAGTTTGCCTATCTGTTTAATAACCATGTCCCTCGTGACAGTAATATTGGTCAATTTAAATTTATCATGAACTAAATAATTGTTAATTACTGGAATCTCATTTACATCTTCCTGTGTAAAAACTGACAAAAAATAGTCATTAAATAAGGAACACATTTCCAGTTCGTTATCCGTCAGCTGTCCATTCCATTTGAATATCCCACCAGGGAGGATAATATTACCAATATGTATTGAAGTTAGCCGTGGGAAATGATCTGGTGATATATCTGTTACAATGGAAGACTCACAGCTGGCAGAAGTGATGTTGAAGCCAAGACACAGATCCAGGACGCCTCCATAGGTATATGTGGGTTCAAGGTCACCTACAGTTTGCATGACTATTTAAAAGTGACAACAGTTGTTTACCATTACGATTATCAAACTGTGTGAGTTTCCAATTTGGGAACTCCAAGTAATTAAACTTATCAGCAGGAGCATAGTTCCCAATATAAATCCTAACACCATGGCATTGTAGCCCCTATGTTTTCTTATGTATAAGAAGTTGATCGGGATGTAATTTTTTTAATATATAGAATACAAGAGTTAGTAGATTTGGGGTTATATGTAACGAATGATTGCAATTTAGGGGGCTGGGATTTTTTATAGACACACAACATCAATGGGTTCGGTAGTTATTTTATGGAGAAGGTCAGGAAATCTTTTTCTAAGTGATGCAATAGTGGTATGTTTGTCATGATATACGTCAAGCTGGTAACCATTTAGTAGCAGCTCAAAATATTTCAGTAGCGTGGCTTAGACATTATGTGACTACTTACTTGTACTGGGATTTCTGAGTGTTTTAAATAGCCTGGCTGTCTGATTGTCGTCAGTACGCTGGCTGAGTGAGTGTCGCAAGTTGCCTCGCTGAGTGTCGTAAGTAGCCTGGCTGCTTGAGTATCGTGAGTAATAGGGCTGGTGTGTACCTCGCTCGGGCGTTACCACTTTTATACTGACTCCACCACCACCCCATTACCAACATCAATACCATGGAGGCCACCACCACCACTACCACTACCACCACCACCACCACCACCATCAGCACCGTCGAGGCAACCACCACCACTACCACTACCATTACCACCACCACCACCACAACCCCATTACCACCATAAGCACCGTGGCGGCTACCACCACCACTACCACAACCACCACCACAACCCCATTACCACCATCAGCACCGTGGCTGCCACCACCATCACTACTGCTACCACTACCACTACCACCACCACCACCTGGAAAATCCTAGAGGGACTAGTACCAAACTTGCACACGAAAATCACTCACTACGAAAGCAAAAGACTTGGCAGGGCGATGCACCATCCCCCCAATGAAAAGCAGGGGTGTCACTAGCACGTTAAGAGACCATACAATAAGTGGGCAGGGGCCGAGATGTTCAACTGCCTCCAGCAACATAAAGGGGGATTACCAACAGACCCTGGCAGTCTTCAAGCTGGCACTGGACAAGCACCTAAAGTCAGTTCCTGATCAGCCGGGCTGTGGCTCGTACGTTGGTTTGCCTGCAGCCAGCAGCAACAGCCTGGTTGATCAGGCGTGATCCACCAGGAGGATGGTCACAGACCGGGCCGCGGGGGCGTTGACCCCCGAAACTCTCTCCAGGTAAACTTCTCCAGGGGAAACAACCCCCATTACCACTAAGCACCGTGGCGGCTACCACCCCCACTACCACCACCACCACCATACCACCACCACCACCACCACCACCACCACAACCCCATTACCACCATCAGCACCGTGGCGGCTTCCACCACCACTACCACTCAACTTACACCACCACCACCATACAACCCATTACCACCATCAGCACCGTGGTGGCCACCCCCTCATGGTTCTCCCCTACCACCCCATCACAACCACAACCCCCTTTTCCACCATCAAAACGCCGTGGGGGCCCACCATATACTTCCACTACCCCCCCCCACCAACACAACCCCCTTACCAATCAGCACCGTGGCGGCTACCACCACCACTACACCACCCCAAAAACCCATTGCCACCCTCGCACCGTGCCCGGAAACCCCATCATATTTTTGCCACACGACCACCACCCCCCCACGCCCCTTACCACCATCAGCCCATGGCTGCCCCACCATTTACTACTACACTCACCACCACAACCCCATTACCACCATCAGCACCCTGGCGGACCCACCATCACTATTACCACTCCCCACCACAATCCCATTATCCCTCAGCACCATGGCGGCTACCACACCAATACCCCACAACCCCTTTTTCCCCTCACCGCGGCGGCCCCCCCATCACTATTATACCATCGATCGCACCACCACCACAGCCCCATTCCACCTCGCCCATGGCGGGCACCCCATCTCTACTCTACCACCACTACAATTTTCCCCTTACCCCATAGCACTGTGGGGGTTACCATACCCCCACAAACCCTTTCCCCCATCAGCACCGTGGCGGCCACCCCCGTCACTATATCCACTACGCCCCCCCACAACCCCTTTCCCCCCATCAGCCGTGGAGGTTCCATCCAACCCCCGCAACCCACTCCATTCAGTACCGTGGCGGCTACCACCCCCCACTCCAAAATACCCCTACCACTACAACCAACCCATTACCCCTCATCACCGTGGCGGCCCCACCCACTATTACCCCTACGTCGACCACACCCCCCACCCCACCCCGCCCCCCTTATCACCATCAGCCCATGGGGGCCCCCACATTTCTACTACCCACCACCACAAACCCCCCTTACCCCCGTCAGCACCCTGGGGGGGCACCATTTTACCTACTCTCCAACCCCCCCACAATCCCCTTTCCACCCTCGCACCGTGGTGGCTATACCCCCACTACCATCCCCACCACCAAACCCACAACCCCATTACCCCCATCATCACGTGGCGGCCCCACCATCCTGTTTACCCCACACCGACCACTCCACCCCCACCCCCACAGCCCCATTACCACCTCGCCCTGGGGGCCCCCATCACACTATACCATACCACCACCATAACCCCTTACCCCCTTTGACCGTGGCGGGCACCATTTCACTATATACCACTACCACCACCCCAATCCCATTACCCCATCAGCACCCTGGCGGCTACCCCCTACCCTACCACAAACCCCATTCCCCATCAGCACCGTGGCGGGCACCACCTCATATACTTCCACTACCACCCCACAATTTCCCCTTACCCCCGTCAGCACCCTGGGGGCTACCACCACACTGATCACAACCCCCTACCCCCCTCGACCCTGGCGGCCACCACCATCACTACTTTTCCCCTACCCTCCCACAACCCCCTACCACCATCAGCACCGTGGCGGGGGACCACTATTACCACCCCATACCACCACAACCCCCTACCCCTCGCACCGTGGCGGCCCCCACCATCACTACTATTAGAAATACCATCGCACCGTGGCGGGCACCACCTCAACCACCACCCTACCTCACCACAACCTCTTTCCCCGTCAGCCCCTGGGGCCACCACATCATTAAACCCCCCTACCACAACCCCACTCCCCCCTCGCACCCTGGGGCCCGGGCCCCCACCATCACACTTTACCACTACCATCACCACCCCCATACCATCATCAGCCCGTTGGGGGCCCCCACCATCACCATATTACCATACCTCACCCCAAACCCCTTCCACCGTCAGCACAGTGGGGGCACCCCACCACTACCACCACAACCCACTAACCCCCCATAGCAGTGGCGGCCACCACCCTCACTACTATTACCAACTACCACAACCTCATTACCTCATCAGCCCTGGCGGTATCACTACCCTTTAAAAGGGGTTTTAGTTTACTTATAAAAAAATAGACTGGATACCCAACAACAGAAAGGAGTAGAAAACAAAATTTAGCGTACAACACAAGGTAGTGATTAACATAATGGAAAAAGGTTTAGATGAAAGTGATATCCCACGCAGAGTGCAAAAAACATCTGGATCACTGCAGGTGCCCTAGGGCCACCCAATTCACCCCCCCTTACCAATTATCTACCCATCCACCCTCACCCCACTCCTGCGCAAACTTTGTTGTTTAAATCCCTCTTGATTTTTTGGCACCCGCGAGAGAAAAAGGTAAAGGGAAATCAGTTTTCTTCCCTGGGATACGAGTGTAGTAAAATAAGACAGGATGTCAGCACGCATTCTGTGGGGTATAAAAAAATTTTGGAAGGAAATCTAGAAACATGCAACCTATGCTTTTCCAAACACCATATCTCTTGTACTAGACTAAATACAGCCTCAAAAAATGACCTCAAACTAGTAAGCTGTTTCTGGTTATGCAATAAAGTTGTAGAACTTTGGACAGGTATCAGAAAGGTGCTAAGGAGAGTAATAAACGATAAAAATAATCAAGAAAACAAAGATGACCTCTTGGATAGTCTACCAAAAATATATAAAACATGGGAGAAAGAAATAGTGAATCAAAAATTGCAGAATGCCCATACCACAACAGATGACTCGAAACTATCTAGTCACCCACATAGTGCTAAACCAGACCCATCCCCCAGTCATAGCACTAATACCCACAGTGCTGGTGCTGGCCCAGGCTCAGCCCCAAGCCCCAGTGCTGACTCAGTCCCAGCCCCCAGCCTTATTGCCAGCCCAGACTCTACTAGGGACCCTACCACAACCACCACTAAAACCATAAATATACAACCATCATTGCACAAGACCGTGGCCCACAGTACAGATGTAGGAGAGGAGTCTCCTCCTTCCTCTACTGAGGAAAGTAGATGGAATCCAGGACGGGGTGGCCTTGGCTTCGATACTGAGGATAATAGTGCAGTCCCAGAACCTGCAGAAATTGACAACACACCTCCCAACAATTCTCAACCAAAGGTGAATTTGTGCAAATATTATGCTTGGGGCATTTGTAAGAATGGAATATCAGGAAAAAAATGAGACATGCAACTTTGAGCATCCAAAAAAAATATAGCGACCTCCTGTCTAAAGGAGTGTGTCGTTCTTCTTCCTGTACTTTCTTTCACCCAAGAATGTGTCACTCCTCGGTCCTCCAGAAGCAGTGTTACAACATTGAGTGCCCTGCATACCATCTAAAAGGGACCAGGAGGCACAGACCCAACAAGACAAACAATAGTAGCTACGACAACCCAACTCCAGGTGATTTTTTAGTGGCAGGAAACGGAAAAAGAAAATGGAAGGAAATAACAAAAATAATCCACCACCTTGGAGCCTTGTTGGACTGGAGGTGCAGCCAGTGGCCACCCGTGGCCGGCCCTCCAGAACTACAACTACTGATGCCAATAACAAAATCCCCCCAACAAATACAGAATACAACCTTGTTCATATTTGCTAATATACAGGGCCTTAAGCCATCCACCAACAACAAAATACCTTTTATCAGTGGACTTCTAGATGAGTCTAATGCAATGTTTGCAGCTTTCACAGAGACTCACACAAAAGATCACTTTGACAATGAAATATGGATTAGTGGTTACAACCTTTTTAGATGCGACAGAAGGAACAGGCAACAAGGGAGGGTTGGCCTGTATGTCAAAGAGTCCCTCATCTGCACGGAGTTGCTGAATGCCACAAATGAGGTAGTTGAAGTTCTATCAATAAAGATCGAGAACCAAAACCTAGTCATTGTGGTTGTATATAAGCCACCAGATGCAACCTCCCAACAGTTCAAGGAACAGCTACTGAAAATTGATTACTGTCTGGAAAGCCTTCCAGCTCCATCCCCAAACATCTTACTGCTTGGTGATTTCAACCTAAGGCATACAAAATGGAAGAATGTAGCGACTAATGAAACAATCCCCGGAGGTAGCGCAGATGAAAGGTCACACACACACGAGCTACTAAGTCTCTGCAAAAAAACACACCTTAAGCCAGCAGATAATGGAGCCAACAAGCCTAGAAAACACACTTGACCTTATCTTCACAAATAATGAGGACCTGATAAGAGACATAAGAATGTAAAAAACAACTAACTCTGATCACAACCTAATCGAAGTCCAGACGTACATGCATAGGGGTCCTGATCAGCAGAATGCATGTATCTGTGAAGGTGTCTTCACAAAATACAACTTCAACAACAAGAACATCTTGAGACCAGTTAAACCATGTCCTAAATGAAACATGTTGGGAAGATATCTTAAATGACATGGATCCAAACCAGTGCCTTGAAAGGATCAACTTCCTGGCAGCTGAAGCGTGTTCTAGGCATATTCCCCTAAGAAAAAAGAAGAGCAGGAGTAAACTGGAGAGAGAAAGACGCTCCCTCGACAGAAGACGACGAAGAGTCACTGAGCTCCTCGGGAGTGCTAGAATATCTGATACACGAAAGATGGCGCTGACCAGGGAAGTGGAAACTATCGAACTTAAGTTAAATGACTCTTACAGGAACCAGGAGAGACAGGAGGAGCTTAAAGCTGTTAGTGATATTGAAGAAATTCGAAATATTTCTTTTCATATGCCAAAAACAAGGCAAATACTACATCTAGTATCGGGCCCTTACTCAGACAGGATGGGACTTACACAGATGACAACAAGGAAATGAGTGAAATACTGAAATCCCAGTACGACTCTGTGTTTAGTGAGCCACTAATCAGTCTGAGGATCGACAACCCAAATGATTTCTTCATGAGCCTCAAAACTCCATAAATGTATGCCAGATTTCCGACATTACCCTAACTCCGATAGACTTCGAGAAAGCCATTGACAACACGCCCATGCACTCAGCCCAGGACCCAGACTCGTGGAACTCTGTATTCATTAAGAACTGCAAGAAACCTCTCTCGTGTGCCCTAAGTACACTATGGAGGAGGAGCCTGGACATGGGTGAAATTCCACAGTCACTTAAAACAACTGATATAGCCCCACTCCATAAAGGTGG
Source organism: Cherax quadricarinatus (assembly GCF_026875155.1). Classification (NCBI taxonomy): domain Eukaryota; kingdom Metazoa; phylum Arthropoda; class Malacostraca; order Decapoda; family Parastacidae; genus Cherax; species Cherax quadricarinatus. The sequence goes on along the minus strand of NC_069401.1, from coordinate 64,023,349 downwards.
CAGCAAAGCATTAGCTGAGAACTATAAACCAATAGCTCTGACGTCCCACATTAAAAAAAAATTTGAAAGAGCGCTAAGAAGCAGGATTGCAAATCACCTGGATTCCCAAAATCTGCACAATCCAGGGCAACATGGGTTCAGGGCAGGTCGCTCCTGCCTCTCACACTACTCGATCACTATGATATGGCCTTGGATGCACTGGAAGAAAATCAGAATGCAGATGCAATATACACAGACTTTGCAAAAGCGTTTGACAAATGCGATCATGGCATAATAGCGCACAAAATACGCACTAAAGGAATAACTGGGAAAGTGGGGAGGTGGATCTTCAACTTCCTTACAAATCGAACACAAAGAGTAGTGGTCAACAGAGTTAAATCGGAGGCTGTCATAGTGAAGAGCTCAGCTCCACAAGGCACAGTACTCACCCCCATCTTATTCCTCATCCTCATATCAGACATAGAGATATACACCACAGCACCGTGTCATCCTTTGCGGATGATACTAGGATCAGCAAGAGGCTGTCATCTGCTGAGGACGCGGTTAACCTCCAAGAAGATATAAACAAAGTTTTCCAGTGGGCAACGGAAAACAATATGAGGTTCAATGAGGACAAATTCCAACTACTCCGTTATGGAAAACTGGAGGAGATAATAACTAGAACATAGTATACTACAAACTCTGGCCATACAATAAAGCGGAAAAATAATGTAAGGGACCTGAGAGTAGTAATGTCTGAGGATCTCACTTTCAAGGATCACAACAGTGCCACGATCACAAGTGCAAAGAAAATGATAGGGTGGATAATGAGAACGTTCAAAACGAGAGATGCCAAGCCAATGGTGATCCATTTCACTTTTCTCTAGGCTGGAATACTGCTGTACATTAACATCTCCATTCAAAGCAGGTGAAATTGCAGATCTAGAGAGTGTACAGAGATCCTTTACTGCACGTATAAGATCTGTCAAGTACCTTAACTGCTGGGAACGCTTGGATGCACTTGTACTCCCTGGAACGCAGGAGAGAGATTTATATATCATAATCTACACTTGGAAAATCCTAGAAGGAACAGTCCCGAATCTGCACACACAAATCATGGCAGGCGATGCAAAATATCCCCAATTAAAAGTAGGGGAGCCATTGGTACACTAAGAGAAAACACCATAAGTGTCCGGGGCCCAAGACTGTTCAACAGCCTCCCATCAAGCATTTTTTTTTTTATATTTTATTTAAAACCAATACAGTTTAACATGAAAATAAAGAAACAGTATGGATCTCAATCAAATTAACTGACAAACGGATTGTACCTATATGCTCGCAAGATATTGCTGCCAAACATACAATAATAATTTACGGCAAGAACATAGCTAAAAAAAATACTGTCACAGGGTCATGAATTGACATATATACACATTCATTGATGCAAAACCTTGCATATATATAAATTGTACATATAACATGACGTCTGACAAAGGCTCAATACACTTGAACATAAAATATACAAAGAAGTTATATCAGTTAAATCCTAACCTTCGCATTAATCAAAAAACCAAAACCTAACATCATAATCTTACTAGAACATCTACATACTTATCCCTAACAATACAGCTTTACATATACCAACATACGAATAACCAAAAAAAGAATACAGCTTAGAACACAAAAGCTGAAGCTCTATACTGTTACAATAAACCCATATACAAAATCTCTGACACAAATGGCCTACGTCACTAAACTGTCTAGATATGTCTGTATACCATACAGACTAAAACTTAACATCAAGAACTTAGCAATGACACCAAACCGGTATCAGGGTACAGACCATAATTATAAACTTTAAAAAGAAATCGAATCATACATATATAAAGTATTACATAACGTCTGACCCATGACAAAGGCTCAATACAATAGAAAGGGATATATATATATATATATATATATATATATATATATATATATATATATATATATATATAATTATATATATATATATATATACACACACACCCACCCACCCACACACACACAAAGTTTCACAAAAATCACATTAATCAGATGCACTGTATGCACAAAGCAAAACTGCATATAAGTATATCTCATCATGCTAAGACCCAGCACGTAACATAAATACAAACTAAAACACACTTCATGTCGCAAAGAACTTATTACTCAAGAATCGTGTCATACAAGACTGATACACATCAAAATTATACATAAAAAAAATCTACTATATTATACCTACATTCTAAAAAGTGTTTTATCTAACATAACGAGACCTTGAGCGCTACATCCACACTTGGATGCCATAAAGTCCCACATTCACAACACTCTCACGACCCCCCCCATCAAAGGAGGCGAGCCCGCTGTGGCCCCCTGACTCCCTCCCACCTATGAAAACCCCTTCACTCACTCATTATCAATCACAGATTTACGAGAATCCCTAACGTTAGCATTCTATACCCTTCTGAGAAAGCCTGATTCCACCTCCTCCCATACAAATCTGTTACGACACATCGTACGATAGAACGTTACCGCAAGAACCTTCCTTCTCTCCTCACTATCCCCTCTCCCCTTCATCACCCACGACATATATATATAATCTACCATGATATAATCTAAAGCTCTTATGACACCCTCGTCTAACCCACCCATATCTAGACTTAAAAGCACGCAGAACCGACACCCCACGGCCCCCCACCCTCTGTAGCAACCTACTTAACCAGCACCTAACCTCCTCTAGCCCTTCACAAAAGTAAACTACATGGAACGCTGTCTCATCCCCTCCACAGATACCACACCCCCCACCCTCTACAACCTGTCTGTTTCGTAGTATCTCACCAGACGGAAGGATCCCATGCAGGAAACGAAACATCACCTCACGCGCCCGAGGGTTTAACTTCATTTTACTAAATCTAAACCAAATACTCTTCCACGCATACATGGGGAACAAACCCTCAACTGGGATAACGCACCTACCTACAAGTAACCTACACAAAACCCTTACACGAACCTTTCTCAGTTCCCTAACCAACATCACAGCCCTCAGGGTAGTTGATGAGTGGAACAGTCTACCTAGTTGGGTTATTGAGGCTGGGACTTTGGGTAGTTTCAAATCTAGGTTGGATAAGTACATGAGTGGGAGGGGTTGGATTTGAGTGGGACTTTCACATCAGAGCTTATTTCTTGGGTGGCATTGAAAATTGGGTTGAGCAAATGTTTTGTTAGTGGGATGAATTGTAAAGGACCTGCCTAGTATGGGCCAGCAGGCCTCCTGCAGTGTTCCTCCTTTCTTATGTTCTTATGTTCTATGTATGTTCAAAACGATTTCGCATTCCCTCAACTCCATTCCTCGATACCACATACCCAGCCTGTCGTGTATCCTTCCCAACTGCCCCACGTTCACACCCTCACGCAACACTTCCAATTTAATAAACACACATTTAGCCCTCCGTCTCAAATCCAGCAACTCCAACCCACCCTGACTTACAGGTAACATTACAACTTCCCTCCGTAACCAGTCACAACGTGAACCCCACAAAAATTTGTACACCTGTCTTAGAATCCCTGCAATCGCTGTCCCTGTAATTGGGAACACAGCTGCAACATGCCAAATCTTACTATACAATAAAATGTTTACGACTATCACTCGCTGTATAAGAGTTAGGTGCTGGGGTCTCAGAACACCTAGACGCCCCACGATCCTTTCCAATAACCTATCCGAGTTTTCCTCGTCCAACACTCCCATTGACATCCCTTCACGAATGAGAACAGTGGTGTCAACATATCCAATTAAACCCGGCCATGCCTTCCCACCCCCCACACTTCCCTCATATGGCGTACATAAGCTGCGGTCAACCATTCTATAAAAGGGGTCCTGAAAACACGCAAACAATATTTGGGACATGGGGCATCCCTGTCTAAGGCCTCTACCCATTGCAATTTTCCTCCCCATACACCCATTAAACTGTATCCTCATTTTCGCCCCCTTGTACAACGTATTTACCCACTCGACTATTTCCTCCCCAAAACCCTGTCTCCTAAGTATAACCTGCAAAGCTCCCCTTTGCACTATCATATGCTCCCTGCCAATCTAGAGCCAACAAAGCCGCCCCTCCACCCCCACCCTTAGCTTCCACAAAACTCAGTATCCCATGTCCTTCAATCATCGACCTTCCCGGCAACCCAAACTGAGATTTTGACACCACCCTTCCCACAACACATTTGAACCTATTACCTAAAATTTTTGCTAACACCTTGAAGTCTGCACACATCAGTGATATGGCTCGGTACTCCCAAAGGGTAGGCTGCCCCTTGACCTTCGGGACCAACACAAAAACTGCTGTTACCTACTTCTCACCCAACTTACCCTTCTCCTTCATACGATTAAATAACCTAACTATGAATCCCCTTATTAACGTCCAATGGTGTAAATAAAATTCTACCGGGAGACCGTCAATACCCGGCGCTTTCCCCTTCCTCATTCCCCTTAACGCATTCTCTATTTCCTCTGCCGTTATAGGCCCACCTAAACCTTTCTATCACTATTTCCTAAATTACACATCACATACGTACACACCTTGTCCAACGCCACGTCACCCCCCCCCCCACTGTTCCAGTACTTCTCGTACCAAGTCTCCGCATACACACACATCCCCTTCGTGGTTCGAATCTCCTGCCCTGCTCTATAATTCCCAACCATCTCCGTTACCTCTAAACATGGGATAGCTGTCACCGCCTGCCTTTGCTTTTGATGCCGCAAAACACACGCTGACGGCTTGTCGCCCCAAAGCACTTCTTCCACCCCTGCCTGCACCCTTACAGCTTGAAACCTTTCATTTTGCAACACCCTCAACCTCCATTTTATTTCAGCTATTTAATCCATAGGAAAATTATTCCCACCCACTCCCCGACCATAGCAACCTCTTAACCTATCCTCTAAATAGTTAGCCAGTCCATATTTTAAATTATTAATACATTTTCCTTCTCTCACATAAAACTTTCTAATCCTTTCCTTTGCAACACTATCCCACCATGTCACAATGTCATCCACTCCCTGTTCTTCCACACTAAGCTCCCTCCATAGGACTGAAAACCCCTCCAACCCCTCATCACCTAACACACTTATATTTAATTACCAATAACTTCTATATATGTCCGCGAGCATCCCCCACCCAACCTCCACGACCACAGCCCTATGATCTGACATCGTAGCCTCAACAGTACTGAAAGATTTCACATCCACTCCCTGAGAAAGGTACACTATCTAGTCTTGCAGCATATCCACTCCTAACAAACGTATATTCAGTCTCCCACACCGCCCCCCCAAAGGCATCAGGTAACCTAACATCCCTTAATAAATGTCTAAGAGCCACAGATATGTATCCAGCCCCTTTTGGGTCCACATCAGCCACCCCTGATTACACTATTCCAGTCCCCACAAACTATCGCCACCTCTGGTAGTGCACTTAAGAAAAACACAAGATCCTCACACACAAAATCATTCTTTACCTTTATGTTATTTTCTGCTGGCACATACACACTCACAAAACACACACGCTTACCCATCCACCACCCATCCACATGCAACACTTTTCCTCCCCCTCCTCCCTCGCTTCTCTGCAAAACAAACGGGCTCGTCTCCCTTATTAAAATTCCCACACCACCTTTTAGACAGGGAGATGGCAGGGTAACTACTCGAAATCCTGCCACCTCCAACACCCTACCCTCTTTAAAATTGTGCTCCTGCAGGAACACAACATCCACTCTAGATTTATTCAGGAAATTACGAAACCAATCTCTTCATACCGCTACATAACCCATTAACATTTACAGACATACACCTAAGGCCTATTAAAGTTTCCACCCCTGCTTCCTCTCATCACTCTTTACAACTCCAGAGCTTGAATTTAAGTTTGACACCTTCAGAGTGCTCTTTCCCTCCCCCCTTCTTCCGGTGCCTCCTATCATGGCTACCACCACCTATACCACTAGCTTCACACTTCACCTCAGTCTGATTCCCAGGCCTTTGTGCAGGTGTAAGGACGTCATCAGAATCTGATGTCGCCGCCCTCTTTCTCGTGACATTCATGTTACACATGTCTTGGTCAGATGCTGCCTCTCGATGAACCTCCACCTCCACCTGAGAATGGTTTAATGATTCAACGGACGACTCCAAACTACCATCACGTCCCAAATTATCACATCTCCGACTTTCTGGAAGCGACGACTCTCCGATGACTCCACGCTCAGATGTAACGTCCTTCTCTGGCGGTGAGTCTTCAACACCTCCACCAATTCCTCCTCAATGTCAAGAACCTTCTCCTGTAATTGCTGCTGCTCCTCATCCAAAGGAGACGATACCTGATCAGGCAGCTGGGGGAGGGACTCCAACTCACCGCCAGTCCTGTGTGCCCGATCCACTATCTCGCTCCACAAAACACCACGCCCTCCATCCGATGTTTGTTTCTCACCTGCCACCTTTGAAGCAGGGGCTGCGACGTCCATCACAAGTCCAGGCACACGTCATCGCTTGTCACAGGTCGCCGCTATGTGATCATACTCACCACATAGGCGGCATGTATGTCGTTGTCCTGGGTACATTACCATTACCTGCGTCCTGAAATCTTGTAGATACACATAGGACGGTATTGGGTGCCTCAAAGTCATTTTGAGGTTGAAAGAACGCTCTGGAAACCCAGCATAGGCACCTGCCGCCCACGTACCATGTTGAGCATAATGCACCGTCCCATATATCTCAAACTTTCCTTATATCCGCCTCGTCCGCCTCAAAGGGAACGTTGCGTAACTTGATCCACGTATAATGCCGTGAAACATCTATCATTCTTACACTGACAGCTGGTGTGACGCTAAGACTTACGTCCTGAAACATGGTGACTAACGATTCATAAACCGTATCTGATAGTTTTAAGAAAATTCTTTGGCCTCCGTTCAATGCTACACCATACAAGTCACTATCTTGTATTCCATATGTCTCCCGGATGATCTTTGGCAATAAGACTTGCGCAGAACTAGGCGTTATCGTTCCTTTAAGTAGCTCAATGCCTACAGTATTTATCCGGAGTCTCAGACTAACTGTCATCTTGACAATCACAGTGCACCTATGTTGTTAGCAGAGGCGTGACAGCACTTCACACCACTGCAGCCAGGTAACTGACAAGGTAGCTCACCTACAAACAGCAGAGGGGTGCAGAGCACAACCACACTCTACCGTGGTCAGGCAGCGAATCAACCATCAAGCATTAGGGGAATTACCAATAAACCCCAGGCTGCCTTCAAGAGAGAGCTGGACAGATACCCAAAGTCCGTCTGATCAGCCGGGCTGTGGCTCGTACGTTGGACTGTGTGCGGCCACCAGTAACAGCCTGGTTGATCAGGCCCTGATCCACCGGGAGGCCTGGTCATGGACCGGGTCGCGGGGGCGTTGACTCCCGGAATAACCTCCAGATAACCACCACCACAACCCCATTACTACCATCAGCACCGTGGCGGCCACCACCATCACTACTACTACTACCACAACCCCATTACCCCCATCAGCACCGTTGTGGCCACCACCATCTGCACCACCACCATTTCCACCACCACACTCCCTCCTCCACCACCAGCACCACCCCCCTCCACCACCCCCACCACCCCCTCCCACCACCCCCCCCATCACCACCATCATCACCATCACCACTATCATCAGCACCACCACCATCGTATACACTCGATCTGAGAATTCTTGGAAGTTTGTATTGGGAAACGTGAAGTTGGTGATAAAGACAAACTAACTTCACGGTCAAACGTACCCAAAATGCAGTGCAATTAGCGACTCTTGTGCCTACTATTTTACTAATATACCTTCCCATGTATCTACATTATTTTTAAGACTCGCTGAAATAAAACATTATCAAGTACGTTCTCAAGGTTGCTGGGGTGATGACTTAAGTTACTGTACGCTGAGGCGTCGTGTTTTCCGAGTCATGGTCAAGGTTACTGCAATCTAATTCTGCAATCTGTAATTCTAATGTTGCCACCCTAGGTGGGTGGCAACATCAGAATTATAAGAAATAGTTTTTCACACATGTTTGTCCGAGTTATTAATTTTTAATATACAAATTTTTTTTTTGTGTATAAATCAGGCAGTGATAAACTTTCTACAAGATACATCACTAACGTCAACTATTCTTTAATTTTAAATTGTATTTCATTGAAAGCCCCTGGTTATGCAGACTGTTCTCTCTTAATAAAATACTTTCAGTATATGGTACTTTTTCAACGCCTCGTACATAGTATGACTTAACCTTCCTTACATCAGTTTGTCTGGGCCAAGTTACAAGCAATTTAAACTTACTTCTTGCTATTAACGTTCATTATTGTCAGCGTTCAGAAGTGACAAAAAAGGTAGCAGCATCATGTACCTAATCTCCGCTAGACAGTACCACAATATCTTATCATTATGGTAATAACAGAAGGTCATGAAGGGTCTTTATATATCTGGAGGAGTGTTGTCACTGGCACCGAGTAGTTATCCCTGAAGGGGGACCTTAAATGGTTGCCTCAATATCATTCCCCTTTTTTCTTCTTCCAACTTTGTTTTCGTTTCGCTCATCCGATTGGCTTCAGACTTTCAAAACTTGGGTACTATTACAAAAAAAACTTGATGGTGGTTTACTCATTTCTTAATAAAGTTCGGGATACACAAGTATACAAAATATTTAATCATTTTAATTACATATAAAAATAATCTTTATATAAAACACAATCTTTGGTCTAGAGGTATTTGAATGCATACATGTTACAATAATAAATTATTAGCTTCCTTAAAATAAAAAATTAATGACCCTACACACAGGGTACAACTTTTAGAGACTACTGTCATTATATATATATATATATATAATATATATATATATATATATATATATATATATATATATAATATATATATATATATATATATATATATATATATATATATATAATATATATATATATATATTATATATATATATGCTGAAATAAATTATAAGTAACACATTTACAATAATAAATTACAATCAACTCCGTGTCTCACGACATCCTAATGACGCTCTGTCTCACACGACATCCTTGTCTCTGCGTCGCACACTATCACCCACAGCGTCTTTCTTCTCAGAGGCCAGTCACCTGACACTATTCAATGTACACTACATTATTATTATTATAATCAAAAAGAAGCGCTAAGCCACAAGGGCTATACAGCACTGCAGGGTACGGAAGGAAGCGAGGGTATTGGATGGCAGAAGGGAGGAGGGATGATCAGCAGGTTACAGAAAACAGCGGGGCAGGGGATAGTACGGGGGTAGAGGGTAGCAAGAGATTGAAGTAGAAAGGGCTGAAGGTATCAGAATTTGTGAAGTAAGTCAGTTGTTGTCAAAAAGTCAATGAGAGAGTCCGGATGAAAGGTGGGTCCATCAGCGAGAAGGGAAGGTAAAGAGAGAGCAGCGGAGCGAAGACGACGACAGAGGTAAATTCTGCGTGCTCGTTGATAAAGTGGGCAGTCCAACAGAATGTGGCTGACTGATAATGGAGCTTGGCAATTCTCACAGAGAGGAGCAAGACGCCTCTCCATGAGATATCGATGAGTAAGACGAGTATGGCCAATGCGAAGACGGGAGAGAGTAGTCTCCCAACCTCGACACTGGTGATAAGAAGACGGCCAGTAACCTATACTCGGTTTAATAGATTGAAGTTTGTTGCCGAGCATAGTAGACCAACGTTGTTGCCAACGGGTGTGAAGGTGGGAAGATATTGCAGCAAAATAGTCCGTAAATGGAATACCTCTATAAGAAACTGGTAGGTCATGTGCTGCTGACTGCGCAGCAGTGTCTGCCTGTTCATTGCCCTGTACGTCAACATGACCAGGGACCCAACAAAAAAACAATATCTTTATGCTTGGTAAAGATGCGGCGTAGCCAAAGTTGGATACGGAGGACTAAGGGGTGAAGTATATCAAATTTTTGCATAGCCTGAAAAGCACTAAGGGAGTCTGAGACAACCACAAATGATGACACAGGCATAGATGAAATACGGATAAGTGCTGTAAGGATGGCATATAATTCAGCAGTAAAAATACTAGCCGAAGATAGTAAATGCCCTTGTACGACGCTGTCCGGAAACACTGCTGTGAATCCTACACAGTCAGAAGACTTAGAGCCATCTGTGTACACAGCAATGGCATGAGAATGAGAGTGAAAGTGGTCAAGAAAAAGAGAGCGGGAAGCGACCATAGACAGTTGGGCTTTCGAGCAAGGGAGGGAGAAAGAGCAGACTCGAACAGCTGGAACTTCCCAGTGGGGTAGGGAAAATTGAGATGCTACATGTACAAAGAAAGGGGGTAGTTGAAGAGAAGACAAGAGCGAATGAAGGCGAAGAGAGAAGGGACGGAGTAAACAGGGGCGGCGAACAAATAAAGAATGTCTACTAATATCAGTGACCATTCTATAAATGGAAGGATTGCGGAGATCATGAGAGCATACATAGTAGCAAAGGCAATGGGCATCACGGCGATCGGATAAGGATGGAACTTTCGCTTCTGCATAGAGGCTCTCGACAGGGAAAGAGCGAAAAGCACCAAGGCATAAACGTAATCCTTGGTGATGAATGGGGTTAAGGCTAGAGGGGAGTAGCAGGAGATGCCGCTGAATAGACTGGTCACCATAATCAAGTTTTGATAAAATAAGGGTGGAATGTAGGCGAAGGAGGGTTCGACGATCAGCTCCCCACGAAAGATGAGCAAGGGTTTTAAGAAGGTTCAGCCGGCTGTGACAAGTTGCCTTCAGAGAGGTAATGTGAGGTTTCCAGGATAACCTACGATCAAAGAGGAGGCCCAGAAACTTGACTGAAATCACGCTCAGGGATACGGGAGCCATAGAGGTACAAAGGATGATCGGAGATGACAGAGCGTCTAGTGAAAGTAATTTGGTGGGTTTTAGTGCTGGAAAATTTAAACCCATGTGTGGTGGCCCAATTGGAAACACGGTCGACTGCATGTTGGAGAGAAACTGTAATGAGGTGACAGTCAGCGCCTGCACAGGCAATAGCGAAGTCATCAACATAGAGTGATGACCAAATATTTGATGGAAGACTAGAGGCCAAATCATTAATGGCAAGGAGAAAAAGTGTTGTGCTCAGAACACATCCCTGGCGGACACCTTCAGCTTGGATAAAGTCCGGGAGAGCACATTTAACCGAACACGGAAATGCCCGTCAGTTAAAAAGTTCTTATGGATGGTAGATTGCCTCGAAGGCCTAAGGAGTGGGCTTGGGCTAAAATATTATACCTCCAAGTTGTGGCATATGCCTTCTCAAGGTCAAAAAATATGGCAATAACTGAGGGGGTTATTCGCAAAGGCATTACGAACATACGTATCCAAGCGTAGTAAGGGGTCTATGGTAGAACGTCCCTTACGAAAGCCATATTGACGAGTGGAGAGACTGTTTTTGTGTCTCTAAATACCACACTAAACGTCTATTTACTAGGCGTTCCAATACTTTGCAAACTGCACTGGTAAGAGCAATGGGATGATAGTGGGAGGTTTCATGTCCCGTAGTGCCTTGGTTGTGGAAAGGGAGAACAATGGCGGATTTCCACAGCTGTGGAAGAAAATCCTTGTGACCAAATAAGATTGTAAAGGCGTAATATTACTGCAAGGGCTGACTGATGTAAATGTTGTAGCATACGAATATGAATGTCGTCCCGGGCCCAGCTGCCGATGATCGACAAGCTGAGAGTGTTGCCTCCAGTTCTTGAAGTGTAAAAGGCACATTATACTGTTCTTCTCTGAGAGAAGAAAGCCCCCAAGGGTGCTAACTCTCTGGCAGACTTTGGGAAGAAATGAGGGGCATAGATGGAGTCCCTGAGAAATAGGGGACCAATGATTGCCAATTTCATTGGCAACATCTAGTGGGTTTGCTATATCAACACCGGCAACCCCCCAGAAAAGGACCCGGGTCGGGAGAATATTTACCACTCAGTTTTCGTACTTTTTTCCGGGACTGCACTCATAGAGGAAGAAAGAGGTGATGGGTGGAGACATAATCTCGCCAGCAATGCATTTAGCGTCACGGATGACACGCGAGCGACCGCACGCTTCTGTTAAAATCAAGGAGTCTCTCTGTGGTTCTATTGTACCGGTACCTGCCCCATGCAGCGCATTTCAAACGTACTGCAGAGCACAAGCAGGGAGACCACCAAGGCACGCATTTCTGAGAATGCCTGCCCGAAGTTTGGGTATAGAATAAAGAAGCTGCGGTGAAAACGGAGGACGGGGAAAGGGGGTTAAAAGCTCATCGATGGAGGACGAAGAAGGACCTCTTTAAAAACAGTTAGGTGTGAGTAAAGGTTCCAATTTGCACGATAAAATTGCCAGCGTGGGGTGTGAAGAGGTGGCGAATATGAAGGGGAAGTAAGAATGATTGGGAAAATGATCACTGTCATGTAAGTCCGGGAGAAACAGACCAAGTAAAGTCTAATGGGGCAGAGGAAGAGCAGATGAGAGATCAGTGCAAGAGAGAGTATGAGCCCGAGGATCAAAAAGGGGTTGTGAGTACCTGTATTTAAAAACATGGAGGGGGTGGGTGGCAAGAAAGCCTCTAACTGAATTCCACGGGAATCACAGTGAGACCCCCCCCCCAAAAGGAAAAATGGTGGGCATTAAAATCACCAAGAAACAGAATGGGTTGGCGGTAATGACGAAACAGAAAGGCAATATTCGGAATAGATAATGCCCGAGAAGGAGAGAGATATAAAGAACAGAGCGTATACCACCTATGTAAGTGGATACGGGCTGCTGTGTAATGCAGCGAAGTATTAACAAATAGCTGATGGTACGGAATATCAGTGCATAGAAGAAGGGCACTTTCATTAAAGGTCCATCAGGAAAAGGATCTGAAGAATACAATAAATTATAGCCTGAGATGGGAGAAATAACAGCAGACTGTAATTTTGGTTCCTGTAACCCAAACACCAACAGGGGCAAACTGGGAGAGTAACATCTGAAGCTCACCCCGATTACCCCTGAGGCCGCTTATATTCCACTGTAAATAGGCCATGATTGGCAATGATAAAGATACTCGAAATCCGCAGGTAGGGTTCCTATGGACTAGAGGGGTTAGAAAAGTCCTCATGCGGAGGCAGTGGAAAAACGTTCAAGCAGCGAAGGAATGGTGCGCTGTGAAGAAAGGAGTTGCGCAGATGGAGCAGGGAGAGAGAAAGAGCGGAAGGTGGATCAGTGTCCATTGATGGTTTGGGCTCTGCAATATATTCAGGATTGCTTCAAGTGTTTCGGAATTCAGAGACGGTCGTATGGGAGACAATATTGGAAATGGTAGGGGGAGGATGAGTAAAGATTGGAACTGTAGTGGACTGTACCCAAGGGAGGGGGGGCGAAAGGGGGAGGGAACTGGAGAAGCGTGGCAGGGGACAGAAGAGGCAGGAACCTGGGAGGTGGGAGAAGAGGAAGAAACTTGGGAGGGAACAGGGGAGGAAGGTACAGTACGAGGAGGAGGGTGAACCTCTACACTTGTAACTGAGGGCCCGTGAGAGGGGAGAACCAGGGACAGAGACGGGAGGGGAAAATGAGGAGGTGGAAGATGGGTAGGAGGTGTTAACGGACCTTTTTTTGACTTTTGAGAAGTAGAGGGACGTTTGGGAGGAGGTGTCGTACGAGGTTCGTCGATACTGAGGCTTGGAGAGAGAAACACGAAGAAGCAAGATCAGACTGAGGCGTTTGAAGTAGGGACGTCTGAGCCGAGGACAGCAAAAGGATTAGATACAGGAGTGACTATGGGAGAGGTAACCACAGAGGTGGGTGTAGAAGATAGGATACCAGAAGTGGGGGGACGTTTTGAAGCAAAGGGAATAAGAAACACGTGGAGTCTCCCTCGGAGGCGGAGATGAGAAACTGCCATGGCATAAGGGAGACCTTCTGTCTCTTTGAGGTAACGGATTTCCCGCTCGTTTAAATAGACCTGACAACGGCGAGATCGATTGCAAGACGTATTAGAATGGTCATCGGCACCACAGACTGGGCATTCGGCGATAGAAACTGCATATTTCGCTGGATGGCCAAATCGCCAGCAATTTCTACACTGTTGTGGTGTAGGGATCACCTTTTGAGCTTGTAACCGATGTCCTGCTATATAAACTGAGGATGGGAGTTCTCGGCTGTCAAAAGTTAAACGAGCCACATTGCTAGGGTATCGTCTCCGCCCGCGGGCAGGAAGAACGTCAGTGTCTACCTTGAGGATTGGGAGATCTTGGAGTTCCAGCTGTTCAAGAATGTCATGCCACATGTCTGGAAATTTTGTTGAACTATGGTATGGGGCAGAATGACGGTACCACTACAAGAATTGAGGGAATGATGTTTTTTCAAGAGTGACAGGAACAGTATCGATATGGGAAAGACAAGAGAGCTCATGAGCCTGGGTGCATTCTGTATGGTAATGATGCGCGTACGCTCTTAAGAGCATGAAAAGAAATATGTTTACCAACATGGCGTAGGAGTGCCTTGCCAATACTGTGTCAGAAAGATAGGCAGTAGAGGAAGTCGGTCGTAAAGTGAAGAATTTTTAGTCCATTGTTCCAGTCTGAAACTGAGCGTGGAAAGGTAGTGAAGGACGGTCGATCGTTTTCTGAGAAGAAAGAGAAGGTGGAGAAGGACCCATCAGCAGGTAATTGTCGTTGGCGTTTAGGCGTGGGACCAGAGTTGGTCCGACGTGGAACGGGTCGGCGATTTGAAAATTGCCGCACCGTAGAGGGAGAGGCCGGAAGCATAGTCAGAGGAGAGCGAAGGTCTGAAAAAATCGAAGGAGTCAGTCGAGGCCTCAGTACCTGAAGCGGGTGAGGAAACAGCACCGGCAAGAGGTACAGGGGCATGAGGAGTGTCTGAAGAGTGGTCCAAAGATGAGGCGGGGTCAGAACGGGGTGTGGTATCAAGAAGGGCCCGGGGTTGTAGGTTCAGGGGACTAGGGCTGCCATGGTTGGGTTTTACTTCTTTCTTTTTTTTTTTAAGAAAAAAAAAGAAAGAAGAAAAGAAAATAAAAATAAAAAAAAGAATAAAAAAAGGGGGGACCGGGGGGGGATAGTTTCCTAGGAGGAATGAAAGGGCCAGAAATCTCCCTCCGTGCCCAAGAGGACCTCAGCACCACAAGTAGCACAGATGCAGCATGGAACCCGTGCCATACCCTACCCATCATGCTAGTAAACTAACAATCCGGGATAGCAACCTCGCATCTGCCGAGCTACCTCGGTGGACAAAAGAGAGGGCGGCCGGATATCCGCCACAAAGCATACCTCCTTTGGACACCACCCCCGGAATCCAAAAGGTGGCTTCCAGAGATACACCCGTCGCCCGAAAGACACCCAAAGCTACTCAGGGATACCGGAGAGGGATCGGGACATCCCCAGGTGATCCACGGCAAACTACGCCACTGCCAAGAACCTCAACGGAATGGGATGGACCCCAGTATCCTTTCCCCTACCTAGGAACTAGCGCGCCTGTGGAGAAATCCCAAAGGCCAAAAAGAGGAAGGGCAAAAGGGAGGGGTGGGGAGGAGGAGGAGGAAAGGAAAAAAAAAAGGGGAGGATGGGGAGGATGGGATAGGGGAGGGGAGATTGGGGGGTAATTAGGTTCGGTCTGAGGAAGAAGACCGACAGGTCTAATTCCTCAGACCAAGAGCCTCTTCACCACGCCAAGGAGCCACCCTTGAAGAGGTAATGTACACTACAACCTGATCATCTTCAGTGTCACACGACACTTTTCTTCTCAGTGTTCCACTATGGTCCTATAGCATATCTCAGTGTGACACTCCATCATACTTCCTTAAGTGTCACACTATGGTCACAGCCCAGTTCAGTGTCAAACTCCAACCTTTCCTTCATGCAGTGTCCCACTAAAACAGCATCAGATGACTCGGCCCACAGTTGACCAGCGTAGGCGGTGAGTCCGCAGACATCATGTGTCCTGTAAATACTCTCTAAGGCCAGTAGAAGTACACCGTAAGATGGTCTGGCAAGTACTGTCTACCGCCTTCAAGACCAGTTGACACACCGCAAGGTGGTCCAGTGCAGAACACACGATGTTGCAAGCTCACTGAATACGGCCGCCAAATAACTGAGGCCAACAGACTCAATGAGCTGCGGTGAGCGCTTCTTCTAAAGCTAGTAGATATATAATAAGATGGTCAGACGAATACTCTACTGCCAGTAGATGTCTACCGTAAGGTGTTCTGGTAATTACTACTTCTAAGGCCGGCTCAGCAGTCCCCACATTGGGTTTGATGACGTACCCTTGGTACTGCCGGCCGGCAGGTTAACCATTTAACCACTAGTTTGGCAGGGGGCCGTCACAAGTACGATAACTAGGGCCAGAGTTTTAGAAGAGTGCGGACGTGTGACATTGTCCTCTTCGCTTTCAGGCTGAGTGGACGCACTGCGCAACCAGCTCCAGCTTTCTCTGGTGCGCAACTTCGTGTTTTCACCAAGATGGCTGCCAGCTACCGCAGGAGGAGCAACATCGTGTGCATTGATCTTGTTAAAGGGGCAATTTACCACTCGAATGCCCCTGTTTTATTACCAACGATTATACGGGACACGTTTGGCATTGAAGTTGAAGAATTACACGGAATAGCACTTAATGGTTCATCACGAATCTTCATAAAGTTCTGCACAGTGGAGGCATATGAAAGGACGGTGACTCAGTACCAGGAGAAGAACATCACCGTATCATCTGGTCTGGAGGTACGCCTGCGGGATGCCTCAAAATACTACACCTGGGTGAGGATCCGCAACGTTCCTTCCGAGGCAGACGATGTGGATATCAGAGAGACATTTCAAAGATATGGTGAGGTGCATGCTATAACTTTAGTTCGATGGACGGAGGGAATCTATGAAGGCTGGATCTTACACCGTCAGGATGTCTTTAAGAAGACCTATTCCATCATATGTTGTCCTGGAGGATTTTAGGACACAGCTGTATGTGACCTACATGGGACAACGCAAGACGTGTCGCCTGTTTACCTGGAGTTTACCTGGAGAGAGTTTCGGGGGTCAACGCCCCCGCGGCCCGGTCTGTGACCAGGCCTCCTGGTGGATCAGCGCCTGATCAACCAGGCTGTTGCTGCTGGCTGCACGCAAACCAACGTACGAGCCACAGCCCGGCTGATCAGGAACTGCCTTTAGGTGCTTGTCCAGTGCCAGCTTGAAGACTGCCAGGGGTCTGTTGGTAATCCCCCTTATGTGTGCTGGGAGGCAGTTGAACAGTCTCGGTCCCCTGACACTTATTGTATGGTCTCTTAACGTGCTAGTGACACCCCTGCTTTTCATTGGGGGGATGGTGCATCGTCTGCCAAGTCTTTTGCTTTCGTAGTGAGTGATTTTCGTGTGCAAGTTCGGTACTAGTCCCTCTAGGATTTTCCAGGTGTATATAATCATGTATCTCTCCCTCCTGCGTTCCAGGAAATACAGGACTTAAGAAATCGTAATGACACGATTGCAAATAAACCATACCCCCGGCCGGGATTGAACCCGC
Source organism: Cherax quadricarinatus (assembly GCF_026875155.1). Lineage (NCBI taxonomy): Eukaryota > Metazoa > Arthropoda > Malacostraca > Decapoda > Parastacidae > Cherax > Cherax quadricarinatus. Next base: position 64,005,773 of record NC_069401.1, on the reverse strand, counting down.
GGTCATAGAGTCTCAAAACTCCAACCCGTCGCGCTAGCCACTAGACCAGCTAGCCACAATAAGATTCATCCAACTAGGTATATTTCTACACCATAGGAAAGTTAGCACAGGCACCTCTGTGACCACAAATGCAAGTTTTTACAGACGAATCTCCAGCTAGCGTGGCCGTGACGAACTCTAGCTCAAGTCCCTTCACTGCCGTCAACATGACTTAAGAAATCGTAATGACACGATTGCAAATAAACCCATACCCCGGCCGGGATTGAACCCGCGGTCATAGAGTCTCAAAACCCAGCCCGTCGCGCTAGCCACTAGACAGCTAGCCACAAAAAGATTCATCCAACTAGGTGAAGGGGACTTGAGCTAGAGTTCGTCACGGCCACGCTAGCGGGAGATTCGTCTGTAAAAACTTGCATTTGTGGTCACAGAGGTCCCTGTGCTAACTTTCCTATGGTGTAGAAATATACCTAGTTGGATGAATCTTATTGTGGCTAGCTGGTCTAGTGGCTAGCGCGAGGGCTGGAGTTTTGAGATTTTATGACCGCGGGTTCAATCCCGGCCCGGGGGGTATGGTTTATTTGCAATCGTGTCATTACGATTTCTTAAGCATGTTGACGGCAGTGAAGGGACTTGAGCTAGAGTTCGTCCACGGCCACGCTAGCGGAGATTCGTCTGTAAAAACTTGCTTTTGTGGTCACAGAGGTGCCTGTGCAACTTTCCTATGGTGTAGAAATATACCTAGTTGGATGAATCTTATTGTGGCTAGCTGGTCTAGTGGCTAGCGCGACGGCTGGAGTTTTGAGACTCTATGACCGCGGGTTCAATCCCGGCCGGGGGTATGGTTTATTTGCAATCGTGTCATTACGTTTTTCTTAAGTCATGTTGACGGCAGTGAAGGGACTTGAGCTAGAGTTCGTCACGGCCACGCTAGCTGGAGATTCGTCTGTAAAAACTTGCATTTGTGGTCACAGAGTGCCTGTGCTAACTTTCCTATGGTGTAGAAATATACCTAGTTGGATGAATCTTATTGTGGCTAGCTGGTCTAGTGGCTAGCGCGACGGGCTGGAGTTTTGAGACTCTATGACCGCGGGTTCAATCCCGGCCGGGGGTATGGTTTTTTCAGGAAATACAGGTTTAGAAACCTCAAGCGCTCCCAGTAATTGAGGTGTTTTATCTCCGTTATGCGTGCCGTGAAAGTTCTCTGTACATTTTCTAGGTCGGCAAATTTCACCTGCCTTGAAAGGTGCTGTTAGAGTGCAGCAATTTCCCAGCCTAGATAGAACAAGTGACCTGAAGAGTGTCATCATGGGCTTGGCCTCCCTAGTTTTGAAGGTTCTCATTATCCATCCTGTCATTTTTAGCAGATGCGATTGATACAATGTTATGGTCCTTGAAGGTGAGATCCTCCGACAAAATCACTCCCAGGTCTTTGACTTTGGGTGTTTCGCTCTTTTTTTGTGGCCAGAATTTGTTTTGTACTCTGATGAAGATTTAATTTCCTCATGTTTACCATATCTGAGTAATTGAAATTTCTCATCGTTAAACTTCATATTGTTTTCTGCACCCACTGAAAGATTTGGTTGATGTCCGCCTGGAGCCTTGCAGTGTCTGCAATGGAAGACACTGTCATGCAGATTCGGGGTCATCTGCAAAGGAAGACACGGTGCTGTGGCTGACATCCTTGTCTATGTCGGATATGAGGATGAGGAACAAGATGGGAGCTAGTACTGTGCCTTGTGGAACAAAAGCTTTTCACCGTAGCTGCCTGGGACTTTACTCTGTTGACGACTACCCCTCTGTGTTCTGTTAGTGAGGAAATTATAGATCCATCGACCAATTTTCCTGTTATTCCTTTAGCGCGCATTTTGTGCGCTATTACGCCATGGTCACACTTGTCGAAGGCTTTTGCAAAGTCTGTATATATACATCTGCATTCTTTTTGTCTTCTAGTGCATTTAGGACCTTGTCGTAGTGATCCAGTAGTTGAGACAGACAGGAGCGACCCGTTCTAAACCCATGTTTTCCCTGGGTTGTGTAACTGATGGGTTTCTAGATGTGTGGTGATCTTGCTTCTTAGGACCCTTTCAAAGATTTTTATGATATGGGATGTTTTGTGCTATTGGGCTGTAGTTCTTTGCTGTTGCTTTACTTTCCCCCTTTGTGGAGTGGGCTATGTTTTGTTGTTTTTAGTAACTGAGGGACGACCCCGTGTCCATGCTCCCTCTCCATTTGGATGGAAAAGGCTCGTGATAGGGGATTTCTTGCAGTTTTGATGAACACAGAGTTTTCCCTGAGTCTAGCCCTGGGGCAGAGTGCATGGGCATGTCATTTATCGCCTGTTCGAAGTCATTTGGCGTCAGGATAAAATCGGATAGGCTTGTGTTAATCAAATTTTGTGGCTCTCCATAAAAAATTCATTTTGATCTTCGACTTTTCAGTCTGGTTAGCGGCTTGCTAAAAAACTGGTCATATTGGGACTTGAGTAGCTCACTCATTTCCTTGCTGTCATCTGTGTAGGACCCATCTTGTTTAAGTAGGGGCCCAATACTGGACGTTGTTCTCGATTTTGATTGGGATAGGAGAAGAATACTTTGGGTTTCTTTCGATTTCATTTATGGCTTTTAGTTCTTCCCGCGATTCCTGACTCCTAAAGGATTCTTTAGCTTAAGTTCGATGCTTGCTATTTCTCTGACCAGTGTCTCCCTGCGCATTTCTGATATATTGACCTCTTTTAGCCGCTCTGTTATTCTTTTCCGTTCGCCTGTAAAGGGAGCGCCTGTCTCTTTCTATTTTACATCTACTCCTCCTTTTTTTTAGAGGAAAAAGCCTTGTGCATACATCGAGTGCCACCGAGTTAATCTGTTCTAGGCATAAGTTTGGGTCTGTGTTGCTTAGTATATCTTCCCAGCTTATATCGGTTAGGACTTGGTTTACTTGGTCCCACTTTATGTTTTGTTTATTGAAGTTGAATTTGGTGAATGCTCTCCTCGTGACTAGTCTCATTTTGTCGGTCTGGGGCTCCACGCATACATGTCTGAACCTCAATTATGTTGTGATCTGAGTATATTGTTTTTGATATGGTGACATTTCTTATCAGATCATCATTGTTAGTGAAGATGAGGTCTAGTGTATTCTCCAGTCTAGTAGGCTCTATTATTTGCTGGTTTAAATTGAATTTTGTGCAGAGATTTAAAAGCTCGTGTGAGTGTGAGTTTTCATCAGAGCTGCCTCCTGGTGTTATTACTGCAACAATATTATTTGCTATATTCCTCCATTTTAGGTGCCTTAAGTTGAAATCCCCCAGGAGCAAGATGTTGGGTGCAGGAGCTGGAAGATTTTCCAGACAGTGGTCAATTTTTAACAGCTGTTACTGGAATTGCTGGGATGTTGCATCCGGAGGCTTGTAGACTACCACAATGACTAGGTTTTGGTTCTCGACCTTTACTGCTAAAACTTCCACTACGTCATTTTGAGGCATTAAGCAGTTCTGTGCAAACAAGTGACTCTGCAATGTACAGGCCAACCCCCCCCTTTTGCCTGTTCACTCTGTCACATCTGTATAGGTTGTAACCTGGGATCCATATTTCGTTGTCCAAGTGATCCTTTATGTGGGTCTCAGTGAAAGCTGCGAACATTGCCTTTGCCTCTGCAAGCAGTCCACGGATGAAAGGTATTTTGTTGTTTATTGCTGGCTTTAGACCCTGTATATTTGCAAAGAAGAATGTTATCGGACTGGTGGTATTGTTGGTACTGGTGCGGCCCTTTTGACCACATGGCAGCTGGATGTGGTAAAGCAGCAGCGCCGCGGCCTTGGGAACGGCAAGTAGTCACAGAGTCTCAGGCGGAACCTCTGCCGAAGACAAGGGTAATTGGGCAGACGAAGTGGAGGGCGTGGAAGAGAATTGTGTGATGCTACCAGAGGCTTCGGATGCTCCCCCGCAAACGGGCCCGGGAGTTGAGCAGCAGCCTGTGGGGGTGGGAGAGACCAGTGATCCACAGGAGTTATCTACGCCCCTATAGGAGATGATTAAGTCTTTCCTGGACGTGCCTGCAGAGGAGAACCCATCTACAGACAAGAGAATTCTGATGGTTGAGAAGGACTTGATTGAGCAGATTCCAGAGCCTCTGGGGTCAGAGCAGGCATGTTGCAGTTGCTACAGGTGAAGCTGAGGTGCACAAGGGGAATGGAAATACTGATATGGAAATTGTGGGACACATTAAAAAGAGGGTGGAGGCTCGTCGGATGAGGAGGTATAACACCAGCTCAGCGTACTGAGAAGAAGACGTGGGCGGGAGTGATTAAGGAAGGGGCAAAAGTAGTTGCACAGAGGGGGAGGGGGTCCAGGCGGGATGAGTGCACGGCGAAAATAGACAGAAGCAGCAAAAAGTGGAACAGAACGGACACAGAGGACATAGAGGAAAGCCACCTTTCTGAATCTTTAAGTGTCTACGATAAACGTGAAAGGCATTTGACTGACAGTAAAGAGTAGGGTTGGAGGATGTTTGCGGCGTTTTAACATTGATGTGTGTTTTATTGAAGACACTAATTTCAAGTTTGGCAGAGAGTTGAGGCTGAACGGTTTTAGGATGTTGTTGGTAGTTCAGGGAAATTAAAGGGGTGGGATGGCAGTGGCAGTGAAGGAGGTCCAGCCGTTCCACATGCTCAAGTGGGGAAGTGGGAGGGGAGGGGAGGTGGTGAGGAGAGGGGAATAAATGGGGTGAGAATTAGAGTATGTTTTCTGGGGATATTTATGCCGGCAGTTGTAACATACGGGTAAAGGTGAATTTTGTAAGGGCGGTTATTGATTTTCTACAGCGGGGTTTACCAATGGTTTCTATAATAGGTGGGGATTGGAATTGTGTAATCAGGAATAAGGATGTGGAGCCAAGAGGGGCAGGGTGTGTGCTTGGGGTATTGAGGGATTTGTTGAGGGATGCAGGGGTTTATGACATAGTCAGGGGTGATGGGTGGAAAGTAGAGCACACGTTTATGCGGAGGGGTTATGCGGCCAGGTTGGATCGTATATATATAACTCGAGATATAACAGTAGAACGTGTAATGACGATAGATTTAGGTTTTTCGGACCATCGTGCCGTTTTGGCAGAGATGGCATGGGAAGGGATGGTTCGTAGGTACGTGGGTTATTGGAAAATGAATGTGAGGCTACTTCAGGGAGAGGGGGAGGGGTTGTTTTTTAGGGAATGGTGGAAGCAACTATGGGAGGCTCGCAACGAAGAGGAGGATGTCTTGGAATGGTGGGAAAAGCACGCTAAATTGCAGATTAGGGAGTATTACCAGCATAGAGGACGGGATGAGGCGAGGTGGAGGTATGGTTTACAGAAATATTTAGAGGGGCAGCTAAATGATTGTTATGAAGGGGGAGGGGGGGGATAGACATGGAGAAATAGAGGTTTTAAGGGGAACATTGAGGGATATACAAAATTTCTCGTTTTGATGCGATACGTGTGAGGGAAGATTTAGAGGAGGTTCTATGGGGGTGACAAACCGTCAGGATGTGTTTTGAGGAGATTTAGGAATAGGCAACAGATGACCACGATTATGGGTTTAGAGGTGTGTAAAGGGGTGGGGGGATATAGGGTGGGGCAGGTACTTAGTACCACCGATGGAATGAGCAATTATGCTGATCATTGGTTTAGGGGGAAATTTAAGCAGGGGAGGGAGGAGAGAGGGAGGGAGAGATTCTGGGAGAAGGAATTCGAGTTTTTTTAGGGAAGGAGGAGAGAGCGGTAATGGAGGGTAGGATCAGTGAGGAGGAGGTGGAGGAGGCGGTAATGGGCTTGAGTAGGGAAAAAGCGCCGGGCATTGATGGAATTCCTAATGATTTCTATATTACACATTGGGATTGTATGAAGGAATGTCTGGTCCTGTTGTTTAACTGTATGAAGGAAAGGGGAGTGTTGGGGAATCGCAGATGCATGGGGGTAGTAGTTTTGGTCTATAAGGGAGGGGGGGAAAGACCTTGGGTGCTTTTAGGGCGATCTCCCTCATGTGTGCAGATTATAAAGTTTTTGCGAAGGTTTTAAGGTTTCAGGTAATCGTATGAAAAAAATCCTTGACCGAGTCCTACATAGAGGTCAGTGTGGGATTCCAGGTCGAAGTATGCATGAGGGGCATGGAAGAATTAAGGATTTTGTGGAGGGAAGACAAGGGGGGGGGATCTTGGGGATTAATTGGAAGCAGGCTTATGACAGTGTAGATAGACATATGTTGTGGAGTATTTTACAAAAACAGGGTTTTGGGGATGAGATTGTGCACTGGGCGACTACTTTGTATACGCCTGCAATGGTAAGGGTACAGGTTAATGGGAAGTTAGGGTTGCCGGTGCAGATGGGGATGGGTTTGCGACAGGGTTGCCCCTTGTCTCAAATCCTTTTTGCATGCATGCAGGACCCTTTTTATAGGCTTATAGAGGAAGGAGTGTGGGAACAGGGAGAGGTGGGACATGGGAGATGTGGTATAGTGGGGTATGTGGATGACACCACAGTTTTGGTGGGAGAGGAAATAGGATTGGGGAATGTGGGACATATAATAGAGATTTTTGGAGGGGCCACAGGGATGAGGGTTAATGGAGCAAAGTCAAAGTTATTAGAAGTAGGCACATGGATGGGGGGGGTGTTTGAGGGAACAGTATGGGTGGAACATAGTGGATAGAATTAAGATATGTGGGGTTGTGTATATGGCGGACGCTAGGGAGGCGCAGAGAATAAATTCAAAGGAAGTTGTGAGTAGAGCAATGGGTAGGATGCACGGGTGGAGGGCTGGGGATGTAACATTGCAGCAGTGGGTGGTGGTAGTAAATACACTTGTGTACAGTAAAGTGTGGGGCGTGGCAGAAATATATCCCCTGAGGTCGTGCGATATTCAGGAACCGGAGAGGGTACTTTTGAGGTATGTGTGGGGTTATGGGAAGCCATGGCTACGGAAGGAGGTGGTGATGATGGGTGTACGGCAGGGTGGGATTGGTCTTATACCTTTGGACACACGAGTGAAGGCAGTGTATGTGAAGCAGCGGTATTTGAGGGTGGGAGGGGAGAGGGGTAGAAGGGTGGGAGAGGTCATGGAGGATGTGCGAAAATGGTGGAAGGGGAAGGCACTACTGGAGTGTGAAGATATGGTGCGAAATTTGTTGGCAGCAAAGGAAGCAAAAACAGTGAGGGTAAGTAGGCTGGGGAGGACAGGTTGGCAGGGTACAGTGATACAGGGAGTAGCTACATACCCGATGTATGATTGGAAGGGCATTTGGGAAGACTTTCGGAAGATCAGATTAAAGCCAAGGGTTCGTGAAGTGGTTTATAGATTATGGGAATTCTAGCCACAAGGTCAGCGCTATATAGAATGGGTTATGTAGGTGCTGGCACTTGTTTGCATTGTGTGGAAGAGGAGACGGCTTTTCATGTTATATATTTTTGTGAGAACTTGGGTTTTGTAAGGACATGGTTAGCGAGAGTTTTGGGTATAGTGGCGGGGAGGGGGAGAAAACATTTCGACTTTGAGGGCTTTGCATTTTGATGTGGGTGGGGTTTCCAAGGACATTCGGAGGGCAGTGATGTATGTAGTGGCAGATTTTTTGTATGTGTCTTGGTGCATGTGGGAGGTGGGGGGTGAATGTAGGGTTGTGGGCGCTTGCGGGAGGGTGTATCGTACAGTATGCAGAAATAGGCTACTATATGGGAGGTTGTGGGTAAATAGTTTTCCTTGGGTTATCGTAATCTGAAGGTAGGTGTAATGTTGGGGTTGGGTGTAGTTTAGAGCTGGATTGGGCTGTTTTCTCCTAAACTGGCATTTTTGTTTTTTTTGAGATTAGTGGAGGATGGAAGGTGGAATAAAAGTGTGTGGTAGTGGAGCATATGGGTGTAATGTGTTTAGGAATGACGGGGGGCGTAGGGGGGTGAACTGGTGACATTTGGTTAAGAGACAGGGGTTTTATGACTTTCGACGTCAGGTACGAACTTGTGCATGGAAGGGAATGTGAGTTTGTGGTTTTTAATACAGATAGCATGGGGTCAGGGGATGGCAGGGGGTGGCTTTCTGAAGTGTCTTTTGCCAGGTTTGTGTTGTTAATGATTGAGGTAGTACTGACCGGTACATGTTTTATTAGGAGCCATAAGTTATATTGTGTAACTTAGTGCGTGACAGAGTAAGTTTGATAATGCTCTGGAACATTGTTAATAAATATATATATCTTGTTGAACATGATAATACATAAAAAATGGGAATATGTATTAGTGTGTGAGTTACATTTCTAGTGTACTGTTACCATATTAGTTGGTATTCTTTACTTTGTCAAATAATTACTATCTCTATATTGTTATAAGTTATTATGTTAGTTCTTATTTTATACGAACAAATGTAATGTGTTGTGACGTCTAGTGCAAGTGGATTTTATCTTGCACTGGGGAAAAGGAGAAGTGTAATGTAAATATGATTGGATCATAACGAAAGGTCATTGAATATATGTACACTGTATATAGAAGGCAGGAAGGATTGTGAGGATTGTCAATATATGTATTAATTCTTATGTAAATTACATGGAAATCAGGGTGATAATAATGTACACTTATTAGCCGGATGATAAGTATTCATATTATTATGCTTATTGTAATATAATTTTGATTGATGAAATGTATAATAAGGTTTTAGCTTTGGACTCAAGAGATAAAAAGCATAGGGGATGGGGGATATTTTGTAAGCACAAAGATGAATCAGCAGTATGTAGTTAGAAAATGTAAAAATTTTATTTTTCTGTGGAGGAGTCGATAAGGGGTTCTTATATTCCCTTATTTTATTGTATTCTAATGTATTTTTAAATTCAATAACTGAAGGTGGTTATGAGTGGTGACGGTAGACATAGTTACTAGGCAAGTGGGGGGAGGAGGGTTGAAGAGTCAGCGGTAGTGTATTAAGCCCACCACCGTGCACGATATTGATTGTTATCATGAGGTATATGAGGGTTAGGGTGTGGATTGGTTTCATTAGTGGATGTGGATGTGTGCCATCATGTTCAGATATTCCTTGCATTATATTCAGCCTTTTAGATGGCAGGATTGTGTTTTTATACATGTTGTCAATGAAGTCCTTAAAGCTCTTATAAATGTATAAGAGATGTCAATGAGTATACTAAGGAGAAAGTGGTAGTTTTTCAAAGGGGAGGGAAGTGTAAGCATTACTAGGTAGGACTATCGTTTTTATTATAAGACCATCTTTTCATGTGAAGTACAGTACATAAAAGTAGTGTTTGATTGGAGTGCAGCAGCCAGTCTGATGTCATTATATAAGTACTTCTTTGGTATTTGTGTAGTCACTGAAGATTATCGCTTTACTGCTTGTATCTTGTTACATATTGATTAAGTACCCATATATTTTGTACCTAAGTTTTAAATAAAATATAAAAAAAAAAGTATTTCCCTAAACCATACATGGTTGTCATTCGCCGCTTGACCTGAGCAGAGTCCGGACGTGTGACTACTGCCCTCTGCTGGCCATTGGAGGAGACTTGTATTTTCACAACATGGCGCAGTCTGTGAGAAGGCGTATGCACACAGTGTGCCTTGAATTGGTGCGTGGTGCAATAACACCTCAGTCTGCACAAGTGCTTTTACCGCAAATTATCCGTGACACCTATGGTGTTGCGGATCAAGAACTGTATGGTGTTGCGCTAAATGGTGCCTATCGTATTTTCGTCAAGTTGAGATCAGCTGGAGTGTATGAACGGCTGGTTGACAAGTACCAGGACAGGAGCGTGGACGTTAATTCAGCGATACGTGTTCGACTCTTCGACGTGTCTAGGCATTACACATGGGTGAAAGTCCGAAATGTGCCATTTGAGGCGGACGAGACTGATCTGCGGAATGTATTTGAACAGTATGGACCTGTACACCTGGCTATGGCTGGTAAATGGACGGATGGGGCGTATGCCGGCTTGCCGGATGGTACGTTCACGATCAAGATGACGTTGAGGCATTCCATCCCGTCTTACGTCATACTGGACGCATTTAGGACACAGTAATGGTGTACTACGCTGGAGCAGAGACCTTTAGGTTATGTGGTGCATATGACCATATGGCGGCCCAGTGTGGGAGATGGCAGCGAGACAGGACCTAGGTAGTGAGATGGTGAAAGAGCCAGAACCGGAGGTGGGTCATGCTGATGAGTCACCTGTACATAGAAGTGGCACTTCTGGAGTGAGGAAGTGGGAGCGTGAGCTGCCACTGGTGGGTACCAGCCCATCACTGTCCAGTTAGTGGGAAGTGAGGCATCTGCCTTGGAGAACGGGAAGACTGTGCAGATTGGTGACGTGCGGGTAGAGGGAGGCCTACTGGTGAACGTGAAGGAAAAATCCTTTGAGAAGAAGGTTTCTGAGGATAACTTGAGTATGGTGAGGAGTACTGTTCACATTGAAGATGAGCAACTTGGAAGATTGGCAAACATGGCAGATGACTCGCCAGGAGTGGTGGAAGTGATTGAGGTGAATGCTGAGATTCACAGGGAGGCATCCAGTGAGTTTGAAATGGATGCAGAGAGTGTCAACTGTAAGAGGGCGGCGACATATTCCGACTCGGATGATGTTTTGACCCCGGCATAGAGACCGGGGAAAAAGCCGTGGGTTGATGTGGTGCGTGGGAGCTCTAAAGGTACGCCTGGTCTGGTGTTGGATCAGGGGAAGCCACAAGTGGGCAGTGGAGAGAAAAGTGGAAGAAGCAGACACACTGGAAGCGTGTCAGTGAAAGGTGAACTGGGGCAGAGGGTGAAATCACATAAGTAGGTTTCCGGTGCATTACAGTGAATATTAATGGATTGTGTGCGAGTGAGAAGCGTCTGTGGGTAAAGGGATTTTTAAGACGTTATGCTATAGACATTGTTTTTGTGCAGGAACATAATTTCAAGCTGGGAAGGGAATTGGAGGTGGATGGGTACAGAGTGCTTGTGATGTATTCGGAGCGAATGAAGGGAGGGTGGGAACCTGATCCGAGAGAGCGAGCCGTTTGTTGTTCTTAGGAGTGAAGGGGGGGGGGTCGTGTGTTAAGAATAGATGGGTGGTGGAGAGGTGAGAGGATGGCAGTAGTTTGTGTGTATGTGCCGGCTGAGAATGATGTAAAGGTAAAGAATGAATTTGTGAATAACATATTGGTATATTATTTGCAGTCATTACTGTCAGTGACAATAGTTGGTGGCGACTGGAACTGTGTGGTGCGAAGGAAGGATGTGGAACCGAGAGGGGCAGGGTGTTTTTGGCAGGTTTAGGGATCTATTGAGAGGTGTGGATTGAGGGATATAGTTGATGGAGGGATTGCGAGATAGAGCACACATTTCATAGAAAGGGATATGCTGCACGATTAGATAGGTTGTATGTGACAAGGGGAGTGAGGGTGACGCGGGTACAGACAGTGAATGTCGTTTATTCAGATCATAGGGCGGTTTATGCTGATTTAAATTGGGACGGTTTGCCTAAGAGGTATTTGGGGTACTGGAAGCTGAATGTACGACTACTGGGTGAGGGGGTGGAGGGAGGGATTTTGAAAGTTTGTGGAGGACTTATGGGGTGGGGGTAAGAGTGCAAGCGATTTATTGGGGTGGTGGGATCGGGTTGCGAAGAGGAGGATCAGGCAGTATTATGTGCGAAGGGGAAAAAATGAGGCATGGATGACATATGGGCTTCAACAGTATTTAGAGGGGCGGTTGCAGGGCTGTTATCAGAGGGGTGCTGTGAAAGGTGTGTATCCAATGGAGGAAATTGAAGCGTTAAGTGGCAGATAAGGGATATGCACAATGAGAGATTTGATGAGGCAAGGGTGCAAGGTGGGTTAGAGGAGGCGATTTGGGGTGACAGGCTGTCAGCCTGTGTGTTACGGGTTGGCAATGGAAATTGATAAGCTGGTAGTACACGAGAACTTAGGTGGGTATACGAAGGGTCAGGAGTTGTGAACTACTGAGGGTATGAGTGGTTTTCTGGATAGTTGGTGTGGAAAATATTTGCGGAGTGTAGGAGTGAACGGTGAGGATTTAGAGAGATTGGGAGAGAATGTATCTTGTGTGCTGAGTGGAAGTGATCGTATGGCATTGGGAGGGGATATTGAAGAGGGGGAGGTATGGAGAGCTTTGGAGAATATGGCGAGAGGTAAAGTGCCAGGTGTAGATGGGTTACCTTGTGAATTCTATGTGAAGCATTGGAGTGTGTTGAAGGATTTTTTAGTGAACCTGATGAATGTGATGAAAAGTGAGGGGAGGATGGGTGAGTTGCAGCGTACCGCAGTAGTAGTTTTGATTCCGAAAGGGAAAGGCCCTACGACAGTGCAGAACTACAGGGTGTTGTCGTTGTTATGTGCTGATTATAAGATATTCGCAAAAATCTTGGGGAACAGGCTGAAGTGCGTGATAGATAGAGTTGTTGCGAGAGGTCAGTATGGGGTGCCTGGGAGGACGATGTATGAGGGACATGAATAATAAAAGATTTTGTAGAAAGTATGGAGGGGGAGAATAAAGGGGGGGAGGTGTCTTAGCATTGGATTGGCAGGCTGTGTATGATTGCGTAGAACGAGAGGCACTGTGGCATATCTTATGGAGGCAGGGTTTTGGGGAAGAGATGGTACGTTGGATTGAGATTTTGTATAATAAGGTAGGTGTATGTGTACAGGTGAATGGGAAATTGGGTGAGTGGGTTTCAATGGGTAGAGGCATACAGCAGGGTTGTCCTCTGTCTCAACTGTTGTTTGCTTGTATACAGGACCCTTTTTACAAGGCAGTGGGGCAAGGTTTAGGGGTGGATCGTGGTGTGGAGAATGGAGGGATGGGAATAATAGGGTATGTGGATGATACAACAATCCTAATGAGCAGGGAGGAAAGTTTACATGAGGTGGAGGATGTAATTGGTGGTTTTGAAGGAGTTACAGGTTTAAAAGTGAATGTGGAAATATCGAAATTATTGGTCTTAGGGAATTGGGTAGGGAGGGCGCGATGGGAAACAGCTGTGCGTTGGTGTGTGGTGGATAGACTAAAGGTGTGTGGGATAATTTATATGGGAATGCTGGGGAGGCACGGATGGTTAATTCTGGGAGGCAGTGGATAGGTTGGTGGGTAGGTTAAATGTTTTGGACCCATGCATTTGACGATACATCACGTGTAATAGTGGTGAATGTACTGTTATATTGTATGGTCTGGCATGTGGCAGCAGTATATCCCGTTGGCAGGACCGGCATAACTAGAATGCTAAAAAAGGTTTTTCGTTATATATGGGGTTCTGGGTGTGACTGGTTGGGTAGAAGTGTTGTTATGCTACCGGTCGACAAAGGTGGATTGGGTTAATAGATATAAGATTAAGGGTTAAGTGTATATATTTGAAGAGGGGGTTTCTCCGAATGGACGGTCGTGTGGGAAGGGTGTGGCAAGCATTATATGAGGAGGCACGAAGGTGGTGGGTAGGATCAGAGATGAAAGAGTGTGAGGATGTGCTGCAAGCTTTATTGTATGTTAGAGATCCGTCTAGGATACGGGTAGGTGTTCTGGAGCGTGCTGTAGGGGTGAGGGTGATTGCACATGTTGAGGGCATATACCCAATGTATGCCTGGGCAAGGGACGGGTCTCCTTTAATGTGAGGGGGGGTGTAAGGTTGTGCTAGTAGTGTTGAAGGTGATGAGAGAGTGAGCTAGTGAGAGCATACATTCGTGAACTGGTTATGTTCCTGGAGGGTTATTTTATATTTGCGTTCAGTACCATGGTTTCATTCAGTAACAACTAGAACGTCATACATTTACATATTTTGGTTTGGGTATATTTATTACACTCACTGTCAAGGATAGATGGCTACGCAGCTGTTATGTGTTTTATGTCATGCAGTACTGAACAGGTACAAAAATGATACAACCAGTGATTTATAGTAATTCTTTTTATTAATATGAGATGTGTTAAAAAAATAAAATAAAACAAGGAACACTGTAGGTCAGGTGCACGTTAGTATGGGATGATGCTTGTATTTTTGTAGTTTTAAACATGCAGCTGCAAGTACTTTCATTTAAAGCTGTACTCCTATATAGAAGAAGGATTGTACTACTTTACACACATTCATGTAGTGAATTTTTTTTATATTTTTATTTAAAAAACACAGTATACATGTATGTTTTTACTAAACCCCAAAAATTTTTTAAAAAAAAACCAAAAAAATTTTTTAAGAAACAAA
>NC_069401.1:63852193-63991081 GCF_026875155.1 Cherax quadricarinatus | reverse complement strand
TGTGGAAAAAATCGAAATTATTGGCTTGGGGAATTGGGTAGGGAGGGCGCAAAGGGGAAACAGCTGTGCGTTGGTGTGTGGTGGATAGACTAAAGGTGTGTGGGATAATTTATATGGGGAATGCCGGGGAGGCACGGATGGTTAATTCTGGGAGGGCAGTGGATAGGTTGGTGGGTAGGTTAAATGTTTTGAGACCCATGCATTTGACGATACATCAACGTGTAATAGTGGTGAATGTACTGTTATATTGTATGGTCTGGCATGTGGTAGCAGTATATCCGTTGGCAGGACCGGACATAACTAGAATGCTAAAAAAGGTTTTTCGTTATATATGGGGTTCTGGGTGTGACTGGTTGGGTAGAAGTGTTGTTATGCTACCGGTCGACAAAGGTGGATTGGGTTTAATAGATATAAGATTAAGGGTTAAGTGTATATATTTGAAGAGGGGGTTTCTCCGAGTGGACGGTCGTGTGGGGAAGGGTGTGCAAGCATTATATGAGGAGGCACGAAGGTGGTGGGTAGGATCAGAGATGAAAGAGTGTGAGGATGTGCTGCAAGCTTTATTGTATGTTAGAGATCCGTCTAGGATACGGGTAGGTGTTCTGGAGCGTGCTGTAGGGGTGAGGGTGATTGCACATGTTGAGGGCATATACCCAATGTATGCCTGGGCAAGGGACGGGTCTCCTTTAATGTGAGGGGGGTGTAAGGTTGTGCTAGTAGTGTTGAAGGTGATGAGAGAGTGAGCTAATGAGCATACATTCGTGAACTGGTTATGTTCCTGGAGGGCTATTTTATATTTGCGTTCAGTACCATGGTTTCATTCAGTAACAACCAGAACGTCATACATTTACATATTTTGGTTTGGGTATATTTATTACACTCACTGTCAAGGATAGGTGGCTTACGCAGCTGTTATGGTGTTTTATGTCATGTAGTACTGTACATGTACAAAAATAATACAACCAGTGATTTATAGTAATTCTTTTTATTAATATGAGATGTGTTAAAAAATTAAAATAAAACAAGGAAACACTGTAGGTCAGGTGCACGTTAGTATGGGATGATGCTTGTAT
This sequence comes from Cherax quadricarinatus, assembly GCF_026875155.1. NCBI lineage: Eukaryota > Metazoa > Arthropoda > Malacostraca > Decapoda > Parastacidae > Cherax > Cherax quadricarinatus. The sequence goes on along the minus strand of NC_069401.1, from coordinate 63,990,008 downwards.
TTTTGTAGTTTTAAACATGCAGCTGCAAGTACTTTCCTTTAAAGCTGTACTCCTATATAGAAGAAGGATTGTACTACTTTACACACATTCATGTAGTGAATTTTTTTTTTATGTTTTTATTTAAAAAACACAGTATACATGTATGTTATACATAATTGACTTAAAACACAGTATACATGTGTGGTATACAAAATTTATTTTAAAACAAGAACCGTGAAAACTTTATGTAAGACAACAATATATATAACCAAACAGAGAACTATCGGAACATACCTTAAACACCAAATAAATATATAACCAAACCTGACAGTCTTATTCATATTGTGTATGAAATTTTATATACAAAAGAATGTCATATAAACTAATGCATTGCGCATTCAATGGTGCAATGGACATATAAAAATTTATATACAAAAACAATATCATATAAACTAATACATTGCACACTCACTAGTACTATGGTTATATTAAATAACTATCAGAAACCTACATGACTCTTGAAATTGAAACATGGTGTTCTTTATTTTTGGTTTTGCATGTATTGAAAAAGGAATCAAAATATACAAAAAGTCTTTAATAATTAACATAAGGCTTTTACAGATCTAACATGTATGATTACATATGAGGAAACACTAAGACACTTAATACCCCGACCAACCTCATATTTAGTTTCTCAAACTAATTGTGAACCCACAAAAAAAAATACCTTACTTATATACAGTGATATTAGTAAAGGTGCTTAATTGAACATCAGCTGACTATATGCACCATAAATGATAAAAAAAAATACATGTGATATCACTGGGTGTCAGCACAACATATCCCACAAAAGCTGCTGCCCATGGAACTTAAGTGCCCAAAGATTACAATATAGGACATTATACATCTCAACCCCCCCCCTCACATAGGTGACCTCTACTACATATTCGAACAATCTTAGGCCAATGAAACTTTGCCCTTCACCAAAAGTTTACAACCATCACCAAAGGTCTGCTTATGAACATTCCCCTTAAAGGGCAGTATAACGTGTACTTTTAGCGGTGATATCAGCGAGGCTTCTGCTTACAAATGACTAAACAAAACCATACGGGAATCCCAGGAAAGACCCAACATACTTCGCCAAGCCCCGGCCATAGTCGGGAACCGGTTCAGCCTTGCAGAGGCTGGAACATATACTGAAATGTTGCTTTTTATCTGTATTATCAAGATGCATGACCATATTAGGATTAATCCAAGATCTCAGATCCACACAACACCACAACCATACACACACAGACGCACGGAACCATTCATAATACATACACGTCACTCCCCAAAACCCGCCCTCTACCCTGAAGTCCCGAACCCACCGTTTGGTGCTACCACGGGGGGGAGTCCAGCTCCCCGTTCCCTTACCCCACCCCCAGTTGCAGCAACCTTTGAACAGTAAGACTTCGATAGTTTGCAGGAAAACTATTATCCCAACTTCAACCATATATGAGTTTATTTCTGCAATACGTTCTGTAGATACCTGCCGCAATTGCCCTGATCCTAACTGATCCCCCGGTTTCCCGCATACCCCACGATATATAAAGAAAATCAGCCACCACGTACATTATTGCTCTTCGTACCTCACTTGATACTCCGCTAACGTCTAATGTTAAGGCTCGTAAGGTTGAGATATTTCCCCCACTAAGAAAATCAAAAACCCGCCCCAACCACGAACGAACATTGTCCAAGGTATCACAAAAGTAGACAGCATGAAAAGCTGTTTCTTCGAGACCGCAACGTAAGCAATCCGCCTCCCTTACCAAACCCATCCTATTTAAGACCGATTTTGATGCTAAAATCCCCATGACAAACCTGTACACCAATTCACGAACCCTTGGTGCCAACTTAAGTTTACAAAATCCGTCCCATATTTCCCCCCAAATATACAGCGGAAAAACAGACAATCCCTGTACAATTTCCCTACGACAACATATGCTGACCATTTGCCCCACCCGAATCTGTTGTGCATTTCTCAACTTTAACAACAAATGCAGCATGTCCTCACACTCGATTAATCCCCTGCCACTCCACCATTTACGCATGTCGATCATTACCCGACCCACCCGGATGCCCTTCTCACCGCCCGCCCTGAGGAACCGCTGCTTAACATAGAGGGCCTTCACCCATGGCCCCAAAGCCAGGAGACCTAAACCCCCACGACGAACATGGGTCATGACAGCTTCCCGGCTTAACCAAGCCCTCCCGAAACCCCAAACATAACATAAGACCCTTCTCTGCAGTTCCTGAATATCCACATCTCTTAAAGGGTACACCTCAGCCACACCCCATACCTTACTATAAACAAGTGTATTAACCACTACTGTCCTCTGCTGCATAGATACATCCCAAGCTCTTAGCCCCCGAAGTCGATCTAAAGCCTTATTAACCACCAATTCTGAGTTCACCCTTCGGCCCTCCCTCTCATCTGCCATGTACACGATACCACATATTCTAAGTTGCACCACGACTGACCACCCATACCTTTCGCCCAACCCCTACCCCCCACCCATGTACCCACCTCCAATAATTTCGATTTTGCTTTATTGACGCACATGCCAGACTCTGTCCCAAAAAACTCAACCATCCATCCCACGATCCGCAAATCCTCCTCCCCTTTTAACAAAATCGTGGTATCATCTACGTACCCGACCACACGTGCTGCATTGTCACTGCTCCGCGTCCCACGCCTCAAACCACTATCCACCAGCTCATAAAAGGGGTTTTGCATACAAGCAAAAAGCAGCTGCCTCAAACCCCGTTCCATATGGACCGGCTGCCCCAATTTACCGTTTACCTGTACGCGTACCATAGCCGAGACATACAAGGTATCAACCCATCTTACAATCTCCTCTCCAAAACCCTGCTTCAATAAAATAAGCCTCAATAAATCTCTATCAACACAGTCATAAGCATTTTGCCAGTCAAGCCCGAGGACACCCCCCCCTTGACATTCCTCCAAAAATTCCCTAACACATACATGCCCATCCCTCATGCTCCTACCTGGTATGCCTAGCTGTCCCTCGTGAATAACCGACCCCATAACCTTCCTCATTCTATTTCCTAAAACTTTTGCAAAGATTTTATAGTCCGAGCACATAGGAGATATAGCTCTATATGCACTCAGACCCCTCCCCCCTCCCTTTTTGGGCACCAACACAACTACCCCCGTACTTTGCGACGTACTTAACCTCCCCTCCGTGAGCATGCAATTCAATACATCAACCAAACAATGCTTTATACTTCCCCAATGCGCCCTATAAAAATCATTCGAAATGCCATCTATACCTGGTGCCTTTCCTTTACTCATACTAAAAATCGCCTCCTCTACCTCCTCCACTCGAATCCTACCTTCTAGTACCGTTCTATCCGTGTCACTAACAACTTTTCTGAAATCCCTCCCCCCCAGGCCACCCGCCTGGACCCCCCCTACTCCCCACCATAGCTTTTCCCCAAACCATAGATCAGCATAAAAACTCATGCTGTCCATGGTGAGGAGTACTTGACCCGGCAGGTAACCACCCAAACCCGTGCATACTTCCAGTTGCAAGAGGGGCGTCGCCTGTTGTCTGACCCTGAACTTGCGCAGGACACAACCCAAAGGTTTATCGCCCCAGAGCACTTCTTCCATACCTGCTCTGACTCGAACCGCATTAAAACGTTCATTGTGAATTTCTGCAAGTCAACTACGAAGATGTTCAATGTCGTCATACCTACTACTTCCACCCTCCACATAGTAATCATTAAGCTGCCCCTCCAAATAGTTTTGTAGCCCAAACCTCCACCTTGCTTCCTCTTTACCCCTCTTCTTATAATAATGCGCTATTCCGGGTTTGGCACATGTTTCCCATCATTCCAACAAACATTCATCTGCCCTCCACGTTTCCCAAATATTTTTCCCCCAATCCTGAAAAGCGGACCCATTCCCTTCCCCCTCCAAGAGCCGCCCATTCAGTTTCCAATACCCTGAATAAACCCTGATCATTCCATCCCAGTCCAAGTCCGCTAGCACTGCACGGTGATCAGAAAACCCCAGATCAAGGGTCTGCACGCGCCCAGCTCGAATTCCTTGTGTTGCATAAATCCTATCCAGTCGGGCCGCATAACCTTTGTGCACAAATGTATGTTCCACCCCCCACCCACCCCTCCCCACTACATCATGAACCCCTACATCCGCCAGCAGATTTCTTAGGACAGGAAGAACGCACCCCGCCCCCCTTGGCTCAACATCCCCATGGCGGATAATGCAATTCCAATCCCCACCTAAGACCGAAATTAAAGGTAAACCCCGGATGTGAAACGTTAAAGCCTCCCTCACAAAGTCTATTTTAACTTTAGAGTTACTGTCCGCTGGCATATAAACTCCGATAAAACAAACTCTAACCCCACCCCAATACCCATCCACCCTTACCACCCTTCCATCTCCTTCCTCCTCCCATCCCAAGATGCTCCAAGGGCTGGACTCCTTCACCGCTATAGCCACCCCTCCCTTTAATTTTAAAGAATTACTCACATACATTCGGTAGCCTTTCAACCGTAACTCTCTACCAAATTTATAATTATGTTCTTGCATAAAACATACATCCACATCGTAACGACGCAAAAACCACTCCATCCACACTTTTTTAACTCAGTCCTTAAGCCATTAGCATTGATAGTAACACACTTGAATATTTACAAAAAGGTGGTTTACATCTATGTTTTTGGGTCTTTCCTGCTCCCACTCGCACATTAGACTGCCCGTCTTTGTCATTCGGCTTATCGAGACCCCCCTCCCCCCGCACTCTACCCTCATGCTGGGACCTTGAAACTATCCCTTCTGTGAAAGGCGGCTCAGCCACTTTCGCCCACGATTTCCTCCCTGGGCGCTGTCCTGGTGTCAAGACATCGTCCATATCCGACGCTCCCGCCGCACGTTTGCGGGAGCTGCCATCCACATGCATCTCCTCGCTGGACGAAGCCTCCTGGTGAAACTCCACCACCATCTCATGCGTCTGTACGAACGTGGTTTTGTCCTGCATTTCCATGTTAGGGGATTCCTCAGTCGTTAACTCACGACACGCCGTCGAAGCAACAGGACCATGTTCTGTTCCATCTAGAAGATCCTGCAACACGTCTTCCAGCAACTTATCCTGTGGCAAAACCTCAGGCCCCACAGGATCCACTGTAAGCGTGGGCACTGTCGATGCATCCACAGACAGGGTGGCACACATCATAGACTGCGTGTCCTCCTGTTGCATCTCATCACTCCAAAGCTTGGGAACTTGCCCAGCTGAGGTACCAGGCTCAGTCACGAAAGCCTCAGCCCGTAGGCCCACAGGTGACTGGTCCCGGGAGTGGCCAACCAGTCGACTGGGGCACTGGGCAGCCATATGCTCAAAAGAGTTGCATAGTCTGGAAGTCTTCCTTTGGCCCACGTAATGAACAAACACCTGGGTCCTATATTTCTCCAGACGTACATAAGAGGGAATCGACTGGCGAAGTGTCTTCTTGATGGTGAATGAGCCCTCCGGGAACCCCTCGTATGGGCCCTCTCTCCACACTCCCTTGGTCGCTGCATGCACCGTTCCGTATCTGCCGAAAACATCCCGCAGATCGTACTCGTCCGCCTCGAAAGGCACATTTCTCACCTTGACCCAGGTGACATACGTCGACACGTCATGCAGACACACTTCCACAGCCGAATTCACTACCATTCTCCTTTCTTGAAAAGTTTCCACAATCTTGTTGTAGAAGCCGGCATTCACGGATTTTATAAATATCCTTGACATCCCATTCAAAGCTACGCCATATAGTTCTTCATTGGGGATGCCGTAGACGTCGCATATAATGCATGGCATCAATATATGCATTGTAGAAACACTGAGGGAGCCTTGTGTGAATGCAACACAGACCGTGTTAACTCTCCTGCCTTGTCGGTCCGCCATCTTGTGACTTGTAGTGGTCTGTGAAAACTGTGCAGAAGTCAGTTGAATCAGGAGCTACTGCGCAGCGAGTCCGCACGGCCCAATAGCGATGCGAACAATGTAATATATGGGGGGAGATGGGAATCAAGTTTTTTGGTAGGTTATCGTAATCTCACTGTAGCACAACTCCTCAGGGAATGGGGGGGGCAAGGGATGGGTCTCCTTTAATATGAGGGGGGTGTAAGGTTGTGCTAGTAGTGTTGAAGGTGATGAGAGAGTGAGCTAGTGAGAGCATACATTCGCGAACTGGTTATGTTCCTGGAGGGTTATTTTATATTTGTGTTCAGTACCATGGTTTCATTCAGTAACAGCTAGAATGTCATACATTTACATATTTTGGTTTGGGAATATTTATTACACTCACTGTCAAGGATAGGTGGCTACGCAGCTGTTATGTGTTTTATGTCATGCAGTACTGAACAGGTACAAAAATGATACAACCAGTGATTTATAGTAATTCTTTTTATTAATATGAGATGTGTTAAAAAATTAAAATAAAACAAGGAACACTGTAGGTCAGGTGCACGTTAGTAGGGGATGATGCTTGTATTTTTGTAGTTTTAAACATGCAGCTGCAAGTACTTTCCTTTAAAGCTGTACTCCTATATAGAAGAAGGGTTGTACTACTTTACACACATTCATGTAGTGAATAACTATGTCAAGGATGTATACTTTGTGTTCAGACAGGGAGATTAGGATCTTATGGCCAATCATTAACAAGTTAGATCTTAAGTTAGGATTTAGTTAGTTGTAGGGATGTACCTGTATAGTCTTAACTGAGGGGGTTTCTTGCCCTGTTCTTGAGTGGGGAGAACCAATTTGACATGATAATGTGATAATTCTAGGAATATCTCTGTCATTTCGCTGCCTGACCACGGTAGAGTGCGGTTGTGCTCAGCACCTCTCTGCTGTTTTCAGGCGAGCTACCTCATTCCGTCACTCAACCTTTGAGTAGTGAGGACGTGAGCTGCTCATTTTCCAACATGGTGCTGCATAGCAACAGGCGCATCAACACTGTTTGTGTTGAGTTGACTCGTGGGGCTGTCATGGGAGCCACGATGGATTTGTTACTACCGGCGATTATCCATGATAATCCATGATAATGTGGTGTAGCACTTAATGGGACGACACGGATCTTCGTTAAAATGACGTCAGCAAATGTCTACGAAGCGGTGGTGGATAAGTATCAAGAGACCATTATAGCCGTCAATTCAGCTGTATCAGTACGTCTTCATGATGTATCACGACACTACACATGGGTAAAAATCAGAAATGTGCCTTTTGAGGCGACTGATTTTGTTATAAAAGATGAACTACATAATTACGGTACGGTTCATATGGCCTCTGCAGGTCGGTGGGCCGCTGGACCTTATACTGGAAGTTTGGAGGGAACATATTCAGTCAAAATGACCTTACGCCATCCCATACCATCCTATATTATGTTGCAAGCATTTCGAACTCAAGTATATGTAACATATGCGGGGCAACGTCGTACATGTCGGCTGTGTGGGTCGTATGACCACATAGTGGCACAGTGTGGTAAGCGTCGTGGGAATCTCCAAATATCGCAACAGCAACAATCGGAAGAGGTCGAGGAAGTTGAGGGACGAGAACAGTCTTATGCTAACCCATCTCGACAACGGTCATCTTGGAGTGAAGAGGTAGAAAAAGCTCAGGAGACTGCTTTGGAGGATGCAAAACAGCGAGAAGAATCACCGTCACTGGACATAAATAAAGTATTTGAAGAGACTCTGCCCACTATGGGGGAAGAGGATGTAGCGGCGTCTTTAGTGAAGGCACTGGATGTTTTGTTAGACGAGTCGATCGTCAACCGTGTGGAGGATCCAGGTGCAATTTTGGGATCGGTTGAGCATCATGGTGAGGCGACGGATGAAAGCATTGAGTCTAGTGTGTCGCATGGTATGATGGTGAATGTAGCAGAGGTGGAGGTGCATCACGATAGTACTACAGAAATCCCAATGCAGGTGGAGGGTAGGACGCGAAAGCGAACTGCGACCCCATCGGACTCAGACGACGTGCTTACTCCTGCCCAAAGGCCAGGAAAAAAGTCTTGGGCGGATGTACAGAGGAAAGTTTATCAAGATGATTCCCAAAAAAGGAGGGAGGGATAGAGGTGTTGTAAAATGTATAAGTGAAAAGTCTATACCTAGAACGAAAGGAAAATCCCATTAATTGACTTTAAAGTTTTGACAATAAATATTAACGGTTTGAGATCTGAGTGGAAGCGGAAGTGGTTTAATGAATTTTTGGTGCGTCTAGATGTGGATGTGGTATTTATCCAAGAACACAATTACAGAATTGGATATGAGTTAGTAATGGACGGTTACGATGTGTATATGGAATATGCGACGAGGTTAAAAGGGGGCATCGCCATTCTGGTAAAGGAAAATAACCCGTTTGTAGTACGCCATAGTGAAAGGGGGGAGGGGAGAGTGATTAGGGTGGATGGTTTATGGGGTAGAGTACACATAAGTTTTGTATGTGTATATGGGCCGGCCGAGGGAGATGTACGACTTAAAACTCATTTTGTACAAGATGTATTAGTATATTATCTACGTAGTTTACCAAATGTAGCGATAATAGGGGGCTACTGGAATTGTGTAATACGACGAAAAGATGTGGAGCCTCGAGGAGCGGGTTGTTGCTTGGGGTTCCTGGGAGATTTATTGACGAGTGTGGGTTTAATGGATGTGTGTGGGGGGGTGGCATGGTGGAGCATACTTTCATTAGACGAGATTATGCGGCGAGATTGGATAGAATGTACGTGTCTTGTGCGGTTACAGTGCGGAGAGTGAATGTGATAAATGTGGTTTTTTCGGATCATAGAAGAGTTGTAATGGATGTAGATATTGAGGGTGTGCCTAGAAGGGGTTCATCATTATGGAAATTAAATGTAAAGTTATTGAAGAGAGAGGAAAGTCGTTTGTCTTTTGGGCATATGTGGGAACGCCTTGTGGTTGAAGCACCTGGAGATGTGGCTTTGGTTAATTAGTGGGAAACGATAGCCAAAAAGCGAATTAAGGAATATTATATTAGTCAAGGGGTGACATATAATCAGTTACAGTATGGTTTCCAACGATATTTAGAGGGGCAGTTGCCCAACTGCCATGTACAAGCGAATGCTAATATCCTGTTATAGAAATTGAAAGAATTAAGGAGCAACTACGAAATTTACAAAACGAAAGGTTTGATGGGGAAAGGCTTAAGGGTGGAATCGATGAGGTTTTGTGGGGAGATCGGCCGTCGGCGTGTGTGTTGAGGAATCAACACAGACGTCGCAAAGCAATGGAGTTAATGGGGTTGAATGTTCAGGTAGGTATGCAGGGGTATAGAGTGAATCAGGTGTTGACGACGACGGAGGGTATAAGTGGGTATATTGATGCTTGGGTTAAATTGAAAACACAAAGTGTTGGAATAAGTGAAATTGCATTGCAGTCAATCGGTAGGTTTGTGCGTTGTGAGCTGGAGGAGCATGATCGTTTGATGTTGGGAGGGCCGATAACGGAGTGTGAGACTTGGGAGGTTTTATCTGGGGCGCAATTGGGTAAGGCGCCAGGAATTGATGGGTTGCCCAGCGACTTTTATCTTCAAAATTGGAACGTTTTAAAGGGGTTTTTGGTACGTTTATTCAATATAATGAAGCGGGATGGGGTTTTAGGGGAACAACAAAGGTTGGCTGTGGTCGTCCTAGTTCCTAAAGGTGAGCCATTAACGGTTAAAGATTATCGTGCAATCTCGTTATTATGTGGGGACTATAAAACTTTTGGAAGGATCTTGGCTAACAGAATAAAAAAAGTCCTGGGCAAAGTGATTGACAAGGGACAATATGGGGTGCCGGGCAGGTCTATGTATGAAGGTCACAGTATGATTAGAAGTTTTATTGAAGAAAGAGTAAGTTTGGGAGGGGGGGGTATTGGCTATAGATTGGGAGGCTGCATATGATAGTGAGGAACAGGAGACGTTATGGAAGATCATGAGATGGCAGGGGTTTGGGGCGGAAATTATATCATGGGCCAAATTAATGTATCAGGAGGCAACCTTGTGTGTGCAGGTGAATGGGAGGTTGGGAGATGTTGAGAAATTTTTTTTGCTTGTTTTCAAGAACCCTTTTATAGAGGGATAAGGGTTTTATTGGAAGCAAAGGGGATGGGTAATGTAAGGGATGGGGGAGGGGGCATTATTGGATATGTCGACGATACAACGATTTTGGTGAGAGAAAACATGGATTTGATTCGGGTAGAAAAGTTAGTGAAAGTTTTTGAAAAGGCTACTGGCATGACGATTAACACGGGGAAAACAAAGTATATGAATCTTGGAAAAGGGTCACATGAGGAAGGAATGGTTGCTGAAAGGTGGGAAAGGGTGGACCAAATAAAGATATGTGGGATCGTTTATGTAAATGATATCAAGTTAGCACAACAAATAAATTCCGTGCTTATCATTGATAGTGTTCTGAAGCGCCTCAGTGGTGTGAGAGCTGCTAATTTAAGTTTGCAACAAAGGGTGATTACAACGAATGTGCTATTATATAGTAAACTATGGCATGTTACAGTAATATTTCCGATACTTCGTTGTGAATTAAAAAGGTTACAAAAAAATGTTTTTAGATTCATTTGGGGAACAGGGAGCGAATGGTTAAGTAGAGCGGTTGTCACACTCCCGGTTGGCCGTGGAGGGCTGGGTCTTGTAGATGTCGAAAAGAGGATAATAAGTATGTATTTAAAACATAGTTATAAGCGGGAGGGGGGGGCGAAAGAAGACGGTCTTCATAGGATACATCAGGATATGCGACGGTGGTGGGGGGGTAGGGAGTTCATGATAGGTGAGGCAATGTTACGGGTCTTCATAAACGTGAGGGATCCTTCACATATTAAATTGAGAAATCTTGATAGGGCAGATGGTAAGGCTCTGGTAGCGGCGGTAGAAGGAGTTTATCCCATGTATGATTGGCGTAATATTTGGGGGCGTTTAAACAAATTGCGTTTAAAACCTAAAGTCAGAGAAGTTATGTATAGATTTTTACATGGAATCTTGCTGTCAGGAATGGTTTTATTCTATAAGAGAATACGAGAGGATGGGGAATGCAAGGATTGTGGAGGATTGGCGACTATTTATCATACGGTGTATTTTTGCGATTGTATTGAACTTATAAGGGTTTGGATGGGTAAGGTTTTAAGGTTAGTGGGGGAGGGGGTTTGCAGGTCTTGAGGGTTTTAAGTTTAGATATAACTGGGGTGAATAAAAGGGTTGAGAATGCGATTGGGTATATGATTACTGATTATATATATATGATGTGGGCTATGAGGGAGGCGGACGTGCGTGCAAGAATTAATGCGTTGGCAGCAACTTTTTATAGGACACAGTGTAGAAATAAAGGGGTGTATGGAGGGAGATGGGAGAGAGATTTTAGTGAGGGTTATCGAAATTTCACATTAAGGGATTTATGGGATTTGCAAAGTGGGTAAAGGGATACAACGGGCTATTTTCCTAGACATGGGTGTGAGCATGGAGAGCTGTTTATATGGATGTATAATTGAGTTTTGATATCTAGGGGCAATAGGGTTATTGCCCCGAGGGTTTCAGGAACTACACAGTTATCATTTGGAAATGTGTTGCACTACGATTGCATATTATTATTTTTCATGTATAAATCATTTCAAGGATTTTTTTTGTTATATCGGATGTTTTTATTGTGACTTTTAGTATTATCCCGTTTCCTTCTTTGTATCCTAAATACCTATGTCTATGTTAAGATCTCGTGATAATCGCCAAAATTAATGTTTGAGTATCGTGGTGCTCTGTTGGGCACCTGAGATCTTAGATTTAGTCTTGCATACGTGTGTGTTGACAGGCGGAAACCTCACCTAGCATGTGCCTGATGTAGTCTCATGTAGTGTAACGTGTGTGCTTGTGTATGTGTGTCATTGTGTGTGTTTGTTTTTTTTTTATCTCTGTTTTATTGTACAATCTTCATAATTTTCAGTGTTTGATGTTTTGTAATATGTAACCTTCTTAGAGATGTTCCTTAACAAATAAAACAATATCACTGTAATGTATAGTGTTGTGTGAGAGAGTGTATTATCACTGTAATATACGGTGTGTTGTGTGTGAGAGTGTATTATCACTGGAATATACGGTGTGTTGTGTGTGAGAGTGTATTACCACTGTAATATACGGTGTGTTGTGTGTGAGAGTGTATTATCACTGTAATATACGGTGTGTTGTGTGTGAGAGTGTATTACCACTGTAATATACGGTGTGTTGTGTGTGAGAGTGTATTACCACTGTAATATACGGTGTGTTGTGTGAGAGTGTATTACCACTGTAATATACGGTGTGTTGTGTGTGAGAGTGTATTACCACTGTAACTGTATGGTGTCGTTATTATGTTTCGGTTAAGTGAGATTCTTGTGCAGTAATCTTTTGTCGTGTATCCTTTTAATATATTTCTGTCATTTGTATCTCACTGTTTTAAATAAATAAAAAAAAAATTCTAGTTTTGGATTATATTAAATATTTACATAATCTAGTTTTAAAGATGAGGTAGCATGTAATGTTTGCTCTTATATTTTACGTGTAAACTCCATGTTATGTAATGTTGTCATGACAGTTGGAATTTCATGGTTGATGCATTATTATTGATATTACATATTGTGTGTGAATATTCTTCCTCTGATTCAGGTGTGTGTGTATAGGAAGGTAATGTCCAAATCTGTTTTCGTATGTACTTTTATAGTTTTGTGTTTTGTTTTGTTCTTGCAACACCAACTTATGGTAAATTCCCATTATGGTTTAATGAGGTAAGGGTATATACCCTAATTGTTAGGTTACTTAAGGTATTACTTAGAACTGTCCATGTAAATATTTTTGGCTGCATTGGCATTATTAATTATTGTAAAAGAAGGGGTTCTGTAGGAAATGTTGTGGAATGTGTAACTGGTTGTCATATGGTTATTGGCTATGGTGTTATTTTAAGTAATGGGATGGTGTGATAGAGGTCATTGTTAATATCCAGTATAGTTCTTCTTTTATTAAACTCTTATGCATTCTTGTATTTGTTGTAAGTTATAAATAAAAATATATAGAAACAAAGGTAAGACAAGAATGTAGTCCAAGTATAAGGGTACATGTTTGAGGATATGTCATTTATTTATGTACTAATGTTTAAGGCTTTAATTTTTGTTATAATGTTATACGTATTGTTGTATGCTTTTATATGATATTTCATCATGTATGGTTTAGGGAAATACTAGTTGACTTAGGTGTAAATATCGGATATGTGCTGCAGCTTACTTTATAAGGTGTATTATGTTCATGTATTATGTTTTGTATACCTGTTTAATGAAGGATGGATTTTTATATATTTAATATGTTGTTATATGACGTTTTAAATAAAATATAAAAAAAATGACTATGTATATTTTATTATATGGTAGAAGAAGTTTGTTACTTAAAAATGGAAATTATATTTGAAAAATATTACTAAATATACGTGATTGTGTAAGTTCGCTTGTAGGATGATGTAGTGTTTGTTCGCTTGTAGGATGAATGTAGTGTTTGTTCGCTTGTAGGATGATGTAGTGTTTGTTCGCTTGTAGGATGATGTAGTGTTTGTTCGCTTGTAGGATGAATGTAGTGTTTGTTCGCTTGTAGGATGATGTAGTGTTTGTTCGCTTGTAGGATGATGTAGTGTTTGTTCGCTTGTAGGATGAATGTAGTGTATGGAAGTGAGGTGGGAGGAATCATTTGTTACATTATACTGTGTTTAGTTTTTCTGTGGTGAGGTGTGGAGATTGTTATTTTCTAACCTTTATTTGATTCGTAATTTATTGAGGTGTTATGTATTATGTATTTGATATGAAGTTTAATATACAACAATAATAAGTGTGTAAAGAATTTTGGATAATTGAGAATGTCTTCGTACATACAGTTTTATGTAAAATGTACATACCTGTGACATTCTTTGGGTTATATTGCATATTGTGTGTATGGCTGCAATTTTGGATGTAATAAACCCACCTGTATATGAAGCTGTGGGCTGTCTTTAGTTTAGTTCTTATGTATAAGTTTAGTGGTAAGGTAGGGAATGTGGAGTTTTCTTTTGTTATATATAATGGATGCGTTTCATTGCTTACATTGTCTACATGTATAATTGTGTATTGCGTTTTTCAATAAAATATAAAAAAACCATACATGATGAAATATCATATAAAAGCATACAACAATACGTATAACATTATAACAAAAATTAAAGCCTTAAACATTAGTACATAAATAAATGACATATCCTCAAACATGTACCCTTATACTTGGACTACATTCTTGTCTTACCTTTGTTTCTATATATTTTTATTTATAACTTACAACAAATACAAGAATGCATAAGAGTTTAATAAAAGAAGAACTATACTGGATATTAACAATGACTTCTATCACACCATCCCAGTACTTAAAATAACACCATAGCCAATAACCATATGACAACCAGTTACACATCCCACAACATTTCCTACAGAACCCCTTCTTTTGCAATAATTAATAATGCCAATGCAGCCAAAAATATTTACATGGACCGTTCTAAGTAATACCTTAAGTAACCTAACAATTAGGGTATATACCCTTACCTCATTAAACCATAATGGGAATTTACCATAAGTTGGTGTTGCAAGAACAAAACAAAACACAAAACTATAAAAGTACATACGAAAACAGATTTGGACATTACCTTCCTATACACACACACCTGAATCAGAGGAAGAATATTCACACACAATATGTAATATCAATAATCATTTTCGTCACTCAAAGGTTGAGTAGTGAGGACATGCACTGCTGCTGCCCCTGGCGTTGATTAGTGGCAGTTATATTTTCACAGCATGGCGCAGGCCAACCGGAGACGCATAAACACAGTCTGTGTTGAGCTTATCCGTGGGGCTGGGACAGGAACTTCTATGGACCTGCTACTACCTGCAATCATACGAGATACATATGGTATTGCTAACGAGGAGATATATGGAGTAGCGCTGAATGGCACGACGAGGATCTTTGTCAAGTTTAATTTGGCAAGTGTGTATGAGGCGGTGGTAGACAAGTACCAGGAGGTTACTTTGACAGTTAACTCCGCTGTGACCGTGCAACTTCACGACGTTTCTCGCCATTACACATGGGTTAAGATTAGAAATGTGCCATTCGAGGCGGATGATTCTGACATCCGTCTTGCGATGGGCAAATATGGTACAGTACATATGGCCACAGTTGGGAAGTGGGCTACTGGGCCATACGCAGGGAAACTCGAAGGAACGTATTCTGTGAAGATGACGTTACGTTACCCTATTCCGTCGTACGTAGTGCTGCCAGAATTTCGTACCCAGGTGTTTGTGACATACGCTGGGCAACGCCGGACCTGTCGGTTGTGTGGGTCATATGATCACCTAGCGGCTCTGTGTGGAAGGAGGCGTGGCAACATGGAACAATGGCAACGACATATAGCAGTAGAGAAGGGTGAGGAGCAAGATTTGCCTTATGTGACTCTGCCTACACAAGGTGGGTCCTGGAGTGAGGAGGTCGAGAGAGCGGAGGAGATGGAATCAGCAGATGTGACGAGGGGGTAGGACACCCCTTCATTGAACGCAGCTCAGGTGTTGGAAGAGGACACCCCGACTGCGAGTGATAGCGATGTGGAAGACTCATTAGCCATGGCTTTAAATGTGTTATTGGCTGACAAGAGTATTGGGAAGGGTGGGAGTCCAGACCTAGTTCTTGGGTCTGCTGTGGATCAGGGCGTGGAACAGGATCTGCCGTCTGCGTCAGTGGATTAAGAATATTTTGATGCAAGCGGTGGAGGTGGAGGTCCACGGGACAATGAAACAGACGACATGATTGCAAGCAGAGGGAGCATCACGGAAGCGCGCTGCTGCGCTATCTGACTCCGAGGACGTGATCACGCCTGCTCAGCGCACTGGCAAAAAGTCCTGGGCGGAAGTTACGCAGAGAGGACACAGCGGCCCTAAGGGGCAGGAGTTGGTTAAGAGCGTTTCTAAAGGGGGGGAGAGGGGCCGAGGTGTCACGAACGATCTGGTGGCAAGACAGTACCAGGGTCAAGAAGGAAAACCACTCTGTAAGCTTCAAGTGCATGACATTGAAATTAATGGATTGAGATCAGAGAGAAAGGGGTGTAGGTTTAGTGAATATTTGGTACGTAATAGTGTTGATGTGGTGTTCGTGCAGGAACACAACTACAGACCAGGTTATGAGTTGAAGGTGAATGGGTATAATGTGTATGTGGAGCATGCGATAAGGTTGAAAGGAGGTTGCCATCCTGGTAAGGGAAACTAGCCCGTTCGTAGTGAGGCATTGTGAGGTGGGGAGGGGAGGGTGATTCGTGTAGATGGGTGGTGGGGTAGGGTACAGATGAGTTTGGTGTGTGTGTATGGTCAGCAGAGGGAGATTGCGTATTAAGAATTAATTTGTGAAGGATGTTCTGGGTATATTATTTGCGTGCTTTGCCGGGTGTAGCTGTAATTGGTGGTGATTGGGGAATTGTGTGATAAGGCGTAAGGATGTGGAACCTAGGGGGGGCAGGGTATTGTTGGGGATTTTGGGGGAATTATTAAATGGAGTGGGTTAATGGACGTTGGAGGGGGTGGGGTTGTAGAACATACTTTTGTTAGACTTGGATATGCGGCTAGACTGGATCGCTTGTATGTGCCCCGAACACTAATAGTGAGCAGAGTGCGTGTGGTGGACGCGGTTTTTTCGGACCCACAGAGGAGTAATGGTGGACCTAGAATGGAGGGATTGCCTAGAAGGGGCCAAGGTTTTATTGGAAGTTAAATGTGAAGCTTTTGCAGGGTGAGGAATGTCGTCAGTCTTTTGCGCAATTGTGGGAACGGTTGGTGGATGAGGCGCTGGGGGATGATGAACTGGTAAATTGGTGGGATTCGGTGGCTAAAAATCGTATCAGAGAATATTATATTTGTCGTGGGAGGGAATATAATCGGTTAAAGTATGGGTTTCAAAGATATCTTGAAGGGCAGCTGCATGACTGTTATGCAAGAGGAGGAGCAAGCTATCCAGTGCAGGACATTGAGGGTTTAAAGAAGAGTATTAGGGTATTGCAAAACGAGCGTTTTGATGGTGCGCGAATTATGGGAGGATTGGAAGAAGTGCTATGGGGTGATCGGCCGTCGGCTTGCGTGTTAAGAGGCCAGAGAAAGTGGAGAGTGACGGTGGAGATGATGGGGTTAAACGTACATGTAGGGATGGAAGGGTATAGAGCGGGTCAAGCATTGGTAACGACAGAGGGTATGAGTGGATATGTAGATGCTTGGTTTAAGTCATATACGCAATGCATGGGCTTCCGTGAAGTGGCATTGGGGAAATGGGAGAGTATGTGCAGTGTGAGCTTGATGGTCAAGATCGGGTGCATTAGGTGGGCGATTACGGAGTGTGAGATTTGGCAGGCGTTTTCAGGAGTGAGCTTGGGAAAGGCGCCGGGTATAGACGGACTGCCAAATGATTTCTACGTAAAGAATTGGGGTTCTGAGGTTTTTTTTTAGTAAGGCTGTTTTAACATACTTAAGGCGGCTGAGGTAATGGGGAGAGCAGCAAACGGACGGCCGTTGTGGTGTTGGTACCGAAAGGGGAGCAGTCAATGGTAATGGATTATCGGGCACTTTCGCTTATGTGTGGAGATTATAAGTTGTTTGTGAGAATATTAGGGAACAGAATCAAGAGGGTAATAGGCAAGGTAATTGATAAGGGGCAATATGGGGTGCCAGGAAAGTCGATGTATGAAGGGAATGGCATGATTCGAGAATTTATAAAGAAACAGGGGGAGTTGGGTGATGGAGGTGTATTGGCGTTAGATTGGAAGGCTGCTTTTGATAGTGTAGAAAGGGAAGCGTTATGGAGGTTCATGCGTTGGCAAGGTTTTGGGGAAGAAGTAATATCTTGGGCAAAATTATTGTATAATGGGGCGTCGATGAGGGTGCAGGTTAACGGGAGGCTAGGAGTTAAAATACAGATGCGACGGGGACTGTGCCAAGGCTGCCCACTATCGCAAATATTGTTTGCGTGTATACAGGATCCATTTTATAGGGCCATTCGGAGGTGTGTTGCGGGAGGTGGGGAGGGTACTGACCGGGGAGAGGGGGGGGCTGGTATCGTAGGTTATGTGGATGACACGACTGTTTTGGTGAGAGATAATAGGGACTTGCTTAGGGTGCGTAAGGTGGTGGATGTGTTTGGAGAGGCTTCAGGTATGAAAATTAATGTTGAGAAGACTAAGTTTCTAGACCTAAGGGATAGTACAAATGGGGATGAGGTGGTAGGGGGTGGGTGGAAGGTGGTGGATCAACTAATGATATGTGGGAAAATTTATGTGAGAAATACACGGGTGGCTCAAGAGGTGAATTCGGTGCGAATAGTGGATGGAGTATTGAAAAGACTTGGTGGTTTGAGGGCGATGCAACTAATGCTGCATCAAAGAGTAATAGTGACGAACGTGCTATTTTACAGCAAGATATGGCATGTGGTTGTCATGTACTCGCTGATGAGACGTGAGGTGAAACGTTTACAACATGGGGTTTTTAGGTTTATATGGGGATCGGGCTGCGAATGGTTAAGTAGAGCGGTGTTAACACTTCCGGTCAGTCGAGGAGGGCTGGGACTTTTACCTCTGGAAAAAAGGATGATGAGCGTGTACCTAAAACGAAGTTATATAAGGGAGGGGGGCAGGAGGGGAGGTGGACTTGAGAGTACGTAACGATATGCAACGGTGGTGGGGGGGTAGGGATTTAACAGTTGGTGAGGCCATGTTGAGGTTATTAATGACAGTGAGGGATCCGTCATGTGTTAAATTGCGGGTCCTCGAAGGAGTGGAAGGTAGGTCAGTGGTGGCTGCTGTTGAAGGAGCATACCCTATGTATGCGTGGAATGAAATATGGACGCGTCTAAAACAATTACATGTAAAACCGGGTGTTCGGGAGGTAATGTTTAGATTTTTACATGGGATTTTGCCGTCTGGGGTTGTTCTATTCAATAGGAGGATAAGGGAGGGAGGGGGAATGTAGAGCGTGTGGAAGCATGGAGACAATTTTGCATGCGGTTATATTTTTGTGACTGTATAGAAGTTGTGCGGTCTGGTTAGGAAAGGTGTTCAGGTTAGTGGGTGGGGGAGGGTTGCAGGTGTTGCGGGTTTTAAGTTTGGATATAGGTGGGTGAGTAAGATGGTTGGAGAATGCAGTGGCGTATTTGGTCACGGATTTTATATATACGTCATGGGCCATGAGGGAGGTGGGCGTGGATGAGAGGATAAAGATGTTAGCTGGGGACATTTTTACAGAACTAAGTGTCGTAATAGGGAAATTTATGGAGGGAGTTGGGAGAATGCTTTTACTGAGGGCTATCGGAGTTTTCGGTTGAGGGATTTATGGGATTTACGTGCAATGTAAGGGGTCGCGGCGGGCTGGCTTCCCGATAAGGACAGTGTGAAAGGGTTTAGTGTGGAAGAGAATGAATATAGCACTAAGACGTAAGTGCCTTTGACTGTGTGATGAGCGGGTTGTGTTTTGTGAACGATACAAGTTCTTCAATTTAATTATTAATTATGCAATTGACAAAGGACGACAGATGTCGTAATGTGATGGAATATTATATATCTGCAACGAAATTATTGGTATGTGTGTAATGAAATGACAATGTGGGTGCACTGTGTGAATGCGAAATATATATATACACATGAAGTATTGAGTGTGGTAGGATTAGGTTTTTGTAGTTTTACTGGTTGTGTTGTAAAGTGTATGCAACATATGTATATATTTATACCTTCCTCGAGAAGGTGATATGTTTGGGTGTTTAGTAGATATACGTTGTACATGAATCATGTAGAATTGAATTTTATATTATATCAATACATTGAGTTATACTGAATGTATCATGTTGTTCAATATGGAATAATGAAAGCATTTCATACAATATAAAGTTACATATAAAGATTGTTATGTTTCATGAGGCTTGACATGCAGAAGGGGGGGGGTAGTGTTTTCAGAATGTAAGGTGTACATTCCATGGCAGGATGTACAATCAGGAATTAGATGTACTTGCCAAGGGGTCTTTAGGTTAGATTTAGTGTTCCAGACATAATGTCATTACTTCAAGGATTGGAGTGGTCATTGTTTACTGTACAGATTTGTGTCTTTCAGATGTAATATGTTAATTGGAAAGTACATGTACTATGCAGAATTTTTCATCACTGTTTTCATTATGTAATTTGTCGTTTACTTTTATGTACTATGTATGTCTTTTAAATAAAATATATAAAAAAAAAAAAAAAAAAAAAATATCAATAATAATGCATCAACCATGAAATTCCAACTGTCATGACAACATTACATAACATGGAGTTTACACGTAAAATATAAGAGCAAACATTACATGCTACCTCATCTTTAAAACTAGATTATGTAAATATTTAATGTAATCCAAAACTAGAATTATCACATTATCATGTCAAATTGGTTCTCCCCACTCAAGAACGGGGCAAGAACCCCCCTCAATTAAGACTATACAGGTACACCCCCACAACTAACTAAATCCATCATTGTTCGCATCGCTATTGTGCTGTGTGGACAGGCTGCGCAGTAGCTCCTGATGCAACTGGTTTACTGCGCAGTTTTCCTGTTTTGTGCATACAACATGGCGGATCGCATTGGACGCCGGGTGAGCACTGTTTGTGTGGAATTGGTGCGTGGCACGCTTACAGGAACAACCATGCACGTGTTACTGCCTGCCATAGTCAGTGAGGTATATGGAATACCGACCGAAGAATTATATGGAGTAGCAGTAAATGGTGTGTCGAGAATTTTCATCAAGTTTAAAGACGCAGGATTCTACACAAGCATAGTCAACAAATATCAAGAGAAGAGGCTAGCAGTGAACACTATGGTGGAAGTCTGCTTACATGATGTGTCCAGCTATGTGACGTGGGTGAAAGTACGAAACGTGCCTTTTGAGGCGACGGAGTATGATGTAATGGCGGTGTTTAGCAGCTATGGGAAAATCCACTCAGCAGTGATGGGGGTGTGGCAAAATGTACCTTATGAGGGGCTACCTGAAGGATCATTTACGCTGAAAATGACGTTGAGACAGCCAATTCCATCATACGTATTTATGGAGGTCTTCCGAACGCAGGTCTACGTGTACTACTCAGGGCAACGGAAGACTTGCAGATTATGTGGTTCTTTTGAATATATGGCGGCTCAATGCCATAAAAAAGCTGGACGGAGGGAACAGGTACCAGTGATCTTACATCAGAGGAATGCTCTGGGGGTGTTGGAGGAAGGAGTAAGGCCAAACAAGATTCCTTGCCGATGGAGTGACGAAGTGGATAGGGCTGAGGCGACTATGGAGGAAAGTGTAACACTAACAGTTGATAAGGGACAGACGACATCGACGTCTGATGAGGAGGGTACGGGCCAACAAGATGGCTTGCTGGAGGAAGTACTTAGTTCCTTTTTGCATGACGTTGAAGAGGGACAGGTGGATGAAGGGTGTAACCTGGTGCAGGCGACAGTGCAGCAAGATCAGGAGGTTAGGAATACTATGTGCACTAATGTTAATGTGCACAACGTTGTGGCAGAGGTCCATAGGGAGGAAAAGACAGGTGATGAGGTGTGTGGGGAGGGGAGTTCTTGTAAGAAAACTGCAGGAACGTCTGAGATGGACGATGTTCTTACTCCAGGACAAAGAACAGGAGTAAAATCTTGGAGAAAGGATATATGTCATAAGGGGAAAGAGGGAAGGGGTAATGTAAGGTTTAATGGTTCTAGGGATAATGAAGGGATAGGGGGGGTGAATAAGCAAGCTGTCAAGAAAGAAGCCATACAGCAGGACGGTATAGGAGGGTGTGTGCCAAGAAGAAAGGGTAAACCACCACTTTTAAAATAATTCACGATAGTAACTGTAAATGTAAATGGATTGAAGAATAAAGTGAAACGAGTATGGATGGAATGGTTTTTGAGGAGATATAATGTGGATGTATGCTTTATACAAGAACATAATTATAAGATAGGCTGTGCTTTGGCATTAAAGGGTTATAAATTGTATGTAAGTGGGTCTGTTAGGTTAAAAGGGGGAGTGGCAGTGGCTGTGAAGGAAAATAGTCCCTTACGTATTATAAAGTGGGAAGAAGGGGGGGGAGAGTAGTGAGGGTGGATGGTGAGTGGGAGCATCTCGAGTATGTTTCATTGGGGTTTATATGCCAGCAGAGAATATAATCAAAGTAAAAGAGGATTTTGTGAGAGACGTTTTAGTGTATTTTTTAAGTGGTTTACCTCTAGTAACTGTAATTGGGGGGGGGACTGGGAACTGTTATAAGGGGGGGGACGTGGAGCCAAGGGGGGCGGGTTGTGTGTTACGGTCGTTACGCAATGTTTACAGGATGCAGGGGTGAGGACGTGGAGGGGAGTGAGGCTTGGAGAGTGGATTACACTTTTGTTAGGAGAAATTATTCAGCGAGGTTAGATAGGATTTATATAACGGGAGCAGTTAGGGTAGGAGGGGTAAAAACAGTGGACGTAGGGTTTTCGGATCATAGGGCAGTTTTGGTAGAACTGGATTGGGAGGGAGTGGTAAAGGTATATTCAAGTTTCTGGAAGTTAAATGCGAGGTTGGTGAGGAGTGAGGTGGTGAACGCAGAGTTTCGAGACTGGTGGAGACAATTGTGGAGGGCAAGGGATGGGGTAGGGAGTATTTTGGATTGGTGGGAAAATAGGGCTAAACCTGGTATCGCGGGGTTTTATAAATATAAAGGAAGGGAGGAGGCGAGGTGGAGGTACGGTTTACAGAATTTTTTGGAACAGCAGTTCAATGAGTGTTACGCGAGAGATGAGGGGAAGTCTTTTGAAGAAATATCAGGGCTAAGAGGGAGACTAAGGGACATACATAATGAAAGATTTGATGAATTAAGGGTAAAGGCAGGTATGGATACCGTGCTATGGGGAGATAAACCGTCGGGTAGTGTGTTAAGAAGTTTTCGCATTAGACAACAGGAGTCCACTATAATACTTTTAGAGGTTAGGGGCAAATGTTGGTGACAACTGAGGGGATAAGTAATTATGTGGACTATTGGCTTAAAAGGAAATGGGAAAAGGGTAATGTGGGGATAGTTAATAAAGAAAGAGGAGGGGTGAAGGTCTTGGGGAAAGGTGGGGAGGACAGAGGGGGATTGGAGGGAATAATAAGTATGGAAGAAGTGAAAGAGGCGGTGTTCAATTTAAGTAAGGGGAAAGCACCGGGAATTGATGGGCTTTCCAATGATTTTTACAGAGTGCATTGGGAAACCATAAATGTTTGTTTGGTTCAGGTATTGAATTGTATGCTGAAGGAACGTCACAGAGGACGGGTGTGGTCGTGCTTGTAAAGAAAAAAAGCGAGGGGAGAACACTGAGCACGTACAGAGCCATATATTTAATGTGTACGGATTATAAGATTTTTGCGAAGATTCTAGGGAACAGGATGAAGAAGGTAATAGGTGGTATGGTGCACAAGGGTCAGTTGGGAATTCCGGGTCATAGTATGAGGGATGGACATAGTCGTATTAGGGAATTTTTGCAGGGTTGTAAGGGTGGTGGAATTTTGGGCATTGATTGGGAGAATGCTTATGACTGTGTGAATAGAGAGTACATTGTTGACACTTTAAGGCTTATGGGTTTTGGGGAGGGAATAGTAAAATGGGTGAAGACCTTGTATGCAGAAGCTACGATTCAGGTGCAAATTAATGGTAGGTTGTGTAGTGTGTTGAAAATGGAGAAAGGTTTGAGACAGGGGTGTCCTATGTCTCAAATTCTGTTTGCATGTATGCAACACCCGTTTTATGGAATGGTTGAGGAAGCAACAACGTTACAGGAGGAGGGTAAGGGGTTCACAGAGGTAATTGATTATGTAGATGACACAACAATACTGATCAATGATGTCGAAGGTTTGCAAAAAGTGGAGAGAGTAATGAGGTTTTTTGGAGAGGCATCAGGCATGCGTGTCAACAGAGCTAAATCGAAATTATTAGAGAGGAGATTGGGTGGGGGGTAGAATGGGGGTGGAGTTAGGATAGGATGTGACTGAACAACTGAAAATTTGTGGGATTATCTATATGGCAGATGAGCAAGAGGCTAGACGGAGGAATTCGGAATTGGTGGGAGAGAAAGTTGTACAACGGATTAGGAACCTAAGAGCGAAGGATGTTACTCTAATGCAAAGGGCAATAATAATAAATTCATTGGTTTATAGTAAAGTGTGGAACGTGGCAGTGGTGTATCCTTTACGGGAACAGGAGATAAAGGAGATAGAGAAGGGTGCTTCATTATATATGGGGTTTTGGACGAGCATGGGTAAGTAAAGAGGTGGTTATGACGAATGTAGGGGAGTAGGGCTTTTGATGCTAGGGCCGAGGGTAAAGGCCATGTATGTTAAACAAAAGTACGTAAGGGAGGGGGGGTAAAAGGGGTGAGGGTCGGGAGGGTGATGGGGGATGTACGACGATGGTGGGGAGGAAAGGACTTAATGGAATGTGAGAATATGCTAAGGGTTATGTTGGTAATAGGTGAGATAAAAAAGCTGAAGGTGGGAAGGTTGGTAGAGATGAGTAGGAAACCAGAAGTCATGCAAGGGGTGGCGGTATACCCTTTGTATGATTGGGGTACGATTTGGCATGATTTCCAGAAACTTAGATTAATGCCTAGGGTAAGGGAGTTAGTTTATAGGTTTGTAATGGGGATTTTAGCGTCAAAGCAGGCTGTGTGTGTGATGGGTTTGGTAAAGGAGGCAAAATGCGAACATTGTGAGGAATCGGAAACAGCTTTTCATGCCGTATATTTTTGTAGGGAGTTGGGGCAGGTACGGGTGTGGCTGGCTAGAGTTTTCAAGTTAATGGGTGGGGGCAATGTAGAACTCCTGCGTGCCCTAACTTTAGAGGTAAGGGGGTGTTTGAGGTTGTAAAGAGAGCCATTCTGTACATTGTGACAGATTTCTTGTTTTATTCCTGGGGCTTGAAGGAAAAAGGCGGGGGGATTAGGGTAAGGGCAATTGCGGCAGGAATTTATCGCACAGTATGCAGAAATAAACTCATTTATGGTAACAGGTGGGCAACTGTGTTCCCGGAGGCATATAGAAATATAACGGTAAGGGGACTCAGTAATTTGGCTACTTAAGTACTAAGGGACCATAATGAAGGATATGTAAATGTGGTAGGATTGTCATGAGAGTTTTTTTTATATTTTATTTAAAGCAGTTCATACAATATACTTAGATAGTTACGTATATAAATGTGATATAAATATATATAAAAAGAGGCATTATATCAGTGGGTGTGTTCCGGTCCACTAAGTAACACTATTCATAATGATTCTGATATACACGTAACTACATAACTAACACACTACTGCAAAATACACAGTGCTTCTATTACTGTTTTTTTCATAATGTAAAATGACACAAAGCACTTACAATACTAGTGACGTACCCCCCCCCCCCCAAATTTACGTTATTGTTATTATTAACCAAAAATTCCAAAAACCACAATGGTGAACATGTACTTTAACAGTTCTTATACCCCATAATTCTCATTTTTATTTTAAAAAATTGCAATCTTAATAAAAAAAGAGCCTTAGCAGGCCTCCACGAAAAAATAAAATACTTTTCAAACATTTAAAACTTTATCTATGAGCGACATGAAAAAAACTCCACAACATTTTTAAAATTTTAAAAGAATTTTTAAATACTGACAACTATTTACTTTAGACTAATGAATAAAAACATTTTTACTATATGAACAATGTCAAACAATATAAAAAAAGACACTGAATTTTGAAATACACACTTTTTTACATATCCCAAGAATGTTTATTAAACCGTTTTGCTTTTTAACAAATTCTAGATTTTTTATTAACATTTTTTTCTGAGCAATTTAGACTTGCTCTTTCACACACTAGGTTAATAATACAACATATAGCCCCTAATTCAAATTTGATAAGCCCCTCTCGCTTCTCAGGAAAAAAATGCTTAATAATCTGATATTCTTATCCATGAAAATTATTTTTCCCTCCCCCCTTTTACAAGCCCATCCCCCCACCCATTACACACAAAAATCCCAACCCTCTCACAGTCATACTCTATCGATCCGAAATCTAAGCCCACTAGTCCATACACACCTCATTTATACATTTTGTTTAAAGAAAAGTCCTGCTAAAGCCCTTTTTTCTTCCCCTCCCCCCCCCCCCCCTCCCTCATCCCCCCGAAAAATTTAGAATAATTTGCCAAAAATAATGACGGCCCCCCTCACACTATCCCCCACCCCCTTTTAAACCCCAAACAGTCCCCTTTAAATACCACTAACCTCTCCCCCCACCATATAAACACTCTGCGAAACCATAGACGGCCCCCTTCATATGCTCACAGAAATAACCCAATATGCGTTCCCCCCCCCCCACAAAAAACACAACATTGAGACTGAAAATTTCCCCATCTGAACAGCGTACTTTTTGGGCAAAATCCCATGTAAAAACCTATCATATTTCCCTCACCCCTTATTCCCCCGTAATTAAATAAGTCCTCCCCAATTCGTGTCCAATTTTTAAAAGGGAAAAACAGTCCCCCCTTCCAACACCTCTTGACACCTTCCAACCCTCCCCAAAACACACCCTTTTTACATTTTCCGGATTTTTTATTTGAAAAAAGTTCTCAACATACTCTCACCCCTCAAAGCCCCTACCCCCCACCATGCCTCAATTTTCCCATCACATCCCTCACTCGGGGACCCCACTTTCCCCCACCCAAACCCAAATAACAATGCTTCAGTACATGCTCTTCATTGCTATCCAAAGGAATTTAAAACCAAAACCCCCCCTTTGCCGCTGCATTACACCGTTTGCTCCCAATAAACCATATCCCCTATAAAATTCATTTTTTCCCTTTTCACTTGCCGCACTCTTTGCCACAAGGGTACACCACAGCCCGGCCAAAATTTTGGAAAATGAGTGTTTTAACTACAATAAACTCTGTTGTAATCAAACCACTCGTTCTTTTTCCCCCCCTAACCTAAGAAATACCTTTTCACTACCCTTTTAAATTTTGCTCTCCAGCCCCCTCGCTGCCCCTTTACAATACCCACAAATTTTTTTTCTGCTCTACTACCTGCCACCCAAACTTTTTTCCCAGTTTCCCCTCCCCCCCAGACCCCACCTCCGTAATTTCGATTTTTCCCTATTAACACTCTCCCCTGTTGCTCCACTAAATATTTCAACAATTCTACTTACTTCTTTAAACCCTCCTCTCCCCCACTAAGCCCCTTGCATCCACAAACCCAAACTATACCGTAGCCCCCCTAAGTCTTCCCTCCCCCTCCTACTCCACATTTATAAAACCTTATAAAGGGTTTGCAAAACATGCAAATAGGATCTGAGCGGGGACCCCTGCCTCAGCCCCCTCCCCATACTAACCATCTTCCCACCTTCCATTTATTTGCACCGTATTTCTGCACCTCAATTTTTCCGCCCTGCCATTTCCTCACCGCCCCAGTCCCCCTCACAATCATCCAAAGCTCTCTTCTACACAATCATAAGCCCTTTCCCAAATCCAAAGCAGAAACCCCCCCCACCATCCTACCTCCTCTATATAACTTTATCCCCCCTGCCACAAAACATTTTTCCCGGGCACACCCTCTGTCCCCCATCTATAACCCCCCCCAATTACTTTTGCAATCTATTACCAAACACCCGGGCAAACAATTTATAATCCCCAAATTAATGATAAACCTATAATTAGGGTGCCCATTCTTTTCCCCCTTTGGAAACCAAAAATACTACACCCGCCCCTTTTTGTTAGACTCTTTCCCTTATCCTTCTTACATTCATCAACTGCACAAGAATTCCTTCATAAAATCCCTTTTCTCAAATAAAATTCATTTGGGATTCCATCTATCCCAGTGCTTTCCCACACTCATCCCTTTTAAGCCGCCCAAAATTCCCTTCATTATAGGCCCTTTATCACGCCATCGCGCCCAGGTTTTTCTGTACCCCTTTTCCCAAAAACTTTATATCGCTATCTTCCGTTTCCCCCCCCTTTATAATATCTCAAACCACTTATCACATAACCACTCATACTTTCCTAGTTACAACCCTGTCCCATCATATCCCCTCCCACATCCTATAACGTCCAACTTCATCAAGTCATTGTTTCTGTCGCGTCTTTATCGCCGCAATACACGGGGGATGGCTTATTTCCCCCCAAAACATCTTTTTACCACCCTCATTCTCACCCTAAATCTTGCATTCTGCATTTCCATTAATTTCGCTTTTATGCCCCAAATCCTTGTAATGGAAAACCCCACAAAAACCTTATGCACGTTTCAGCTGCCCTCCAAATATCTCTGAAAGCCCTATTCCATTGACTTACCTCCTTTCCCTTTTTATATAAAAATTTTTGATTCCTGGGTTTTGG
Source organism: Cherax quadricarinatus (assembly GCF_026875155.1). Taxonomy (NCBI): domain Eukaryota; kingdom Metazoa; phylum Arthropoda; class Malacostraca; order Decapoda; family Parastacidae; genus Cherax; species Cherax quadricarinatus. The sequence continues at coordinate 63,961,503 of NC_069401.1, read as the reverse complement.
GTATTCCCCCCACCATCGTAGTTATCACCCCTTTTCTCCCCCTTTGGGCCATCATTTGTCCACCACCCAAAAAAACTATCCCGTCCTCCCCTTTATCTAACAATCTCACATTAAGTTTCCAAAAAATAGTAACCCTTTGAACCTCCCCATCCCACACCACAACCACTCCTCAGATCTGAAAAAAACTTCTTTATGTTTCTGTATTAGCCACCCGTAACCCGGGGAACATAAATTTCGTCTAGTCGGGGCCCATTTCCCTTACATAAGTAGCTCCATGTTCCCCCCTCCCCCTACACCCGCGAAGCCAGCTCCCCCAAAACATCTGAGGGGCCCTCAAAACACACCCTGCATCCCTCGGGCCCCCATCTTTTCTACTATCACACTATTCCAACCCCTTTCCCAAAAAATGAATAAACGGTAAACCCCCCCAAGAAAATTAGTGTGTCCCTTACAAAAATTTCCCCTTTAACACGTCTTTTACTGTCCCCGGCATGTATACACTCACAAAACACACCACCCCACCCCATGTCCCCCCCCCCCCTACTCTCCCCTTCCCCCTTCTTTCCCAAAGTAAAAATTGGAAAGGAGGTCTCAGTTATTAAAACAGCAGCACCCCCTTTTGTTCCGTATACCCCGCAAAAATTTATATCCCTCCAAAAATCCCTTTCCCTACCCAAAATTAGCTCTTGTAAAAATTTTACTTGTATCCAAGTCTCTTTTAAAAAAACATAAATATTTACCTTTTTCATCGCCCTTTGGCCTTAACATTAAGGGTTTGACACTTTAAAAAAGCTATCGGGGGGTTTCCAATCACCGATTCCTTGCGTTTCCTTACTTTTTGCTAACATTTTTTTCACATGTCCCTTTTTTTGCCTCACCTTTCCTCTGCCCCCTTTCCCCCCCCCCCCCCCCCGTTACTTGTTTTTGCACTCCCCCGATGTTTTTTACCAGTTCGTTTCGCTGGTGTAGGACTCTTCACTACAAAGCCCCTGCCTCCTCTTACGTGATGCCTTACTATGTTCCCCTCATCTTCACATTCTACGTTTTGTCTCAAACCCAACCTCACAAACCTGTTTGATTGCATACCCCATCACCCCATTACTCCCTTGAATCCCCTTTCCCCACAAAGTTTTTCCCCTCTGACACCATGCTTATGTCCCCTCCTCATTCGAATTCCTAAGAATTCTTGAATAACAGTGTCATTTAGCCGTAACCGACTACCCCAATTCAAATCGTCTCACGTCATCCTCCATCGCAAATCTCAATAACCTGAGAGCCTCCGGGAAATTTTTAATTTTCTTCCGGATTGTCCTCCACGATTTTACTCCATGTTCTATGATCTTGAAGATGCTCCCCTGTAGACTGGGTCGTCACCTCTCTCTCCTTCCACACACCTTTTCCCTCTCCATATTTCTCAGGTGTCGATCGACGAGGACACATTGCTGCCATATGATCAAAGGCTCCACACAGTCTACAGGTTCGTCTTTGCCCCGCATTTGTTACATATACCTGTATTCTAAAGTCACTCAGAGTCACATATGATGGTATAGATTTGCGCAAAGACATTTTGAGGGTAAAGGAGCCCTCACACAGTCCAGCATACATACCATCAGACCACCTTCCAACTGATGCCTGATGTATAACACCATACTCATTGAATGTTGCTTTTATATCTTCATCCGCTTCAAATGGGACATTCCGTAACTTTACCCAAGTATAATACTTGGATACGTCCCTCATTCGTACTTCCAAACCAGGATTAACCTTCATACACACGTCTTGGTATTTTTCCACCATCTTGTCATATGTCACAGCCGTCACAAATTTCACAAAGATCCTTGTTGCTCCATTTAAGGCAATACCATACAGATCGTCTTTGTTGATGCAGTAGGTATCCCGTAACATGGCAGGCAGCATAACAGAAGCATTGGTTTGATAAACCGCTCCTTTCAACACCTCAATACACAGTGTTGATTCTCCGCCTGATAGCCTGCGCCATTTTGTGAAAATCACTCAGTGCTACCAACAGGTGCTAGCTCAACCGCCAACGTCCGTCCTCCACCAAGGCTGAGTGACGAATGCAGGAGCAAGGCGCAGCACAACCTCACGGCCCTAGAGCGATGAGGTCAATGTTTGTCATGAGAGTTGTATGGGAGGGGATGACATGTTAGATGTGGTATAATTGGAGAGTTTTCTTGTGTGTGAATGTTTTAGTTTAACCATGTGTTGAAAGACAAGAGGTCATTGATGATCATAGTTTTAATAAGGTGAATGATCTTTGTCAGTGTGACAACTGCAAGAGGGAACACTCAAAGCATTGTTAACACACTAATAATAATGTGCTATGTAACATGAGTGTGTATCTTTGTTATTTTAATAGTGTGTTTAGTTTGTGGTAAGGTGTGGAAATGGCTATTTTGTCACCTTTATTATATTGTAATTTTTGAGGTGTTTAGTATTATGTCTTTGTGTATAAAGTTAAATATACAATACTAATGAGTGTGCAACGAATTGGATTATATGAGAATGTCTTTGTATATAAAGTTTCATATATAATGTAAATAAGTGTGACATTCTTTGGATTATATTGCCTTTTGTGTTATAAGATACTGGCTGTAGTTTATGGATATAAACCCACCTGTATATTCAGGTGTGGGCTGTTTTTAGTTATATGTATGTTGTGTGTGCTGGTTGGGCATTTTGGAGGGGGAATCAAGCATTTATAGTTGAACGTGTTTTTCTTATGTATAAGTTTAGTGCTGGGATAAGGAATGTGGAGTTGTTTGTTTTTATTATTTAATGGATCACGTTTATGTAACCTAAATATAGCACAAATGTATGATGTGTATTGTGTTTTTTTAAATAAAATATAAAAAAAATTAAGACTATACAGGTACACCCCTACAACTAACAGTCTCGGCTGAGTGGTTGAGGGGAGTAGACGTGTGCTGGGGATCTGGACCTACTAATTCGCAGGCCTACCCATTTCTCCCGACTGATAAGTCATCATTAAAACTCCTACTGTTGGAAGACAGCTTCAGTGTTGGGAGAACTGTTATGTGGAAGCTGTGACTAAGGATATACCTAGTGAAACACTGGAAATAGTTTTCCTTTTTGCAAAGGCCCTCACAGGCCTCTGCTTCCCCTCTGCCTTTCATTTGACCTCAGCCTTTCGCCTCTATCAACATACAGTGTAGAGGCGAATTTTGCTAGTCCACTGCTACTCGTGCCTCTCAAAATGCTCACAACTCATCGCTTTACCAACCTGAGGAATAACGACGTGTGCAGCCTACGTGAGTTGGTAACCCAGGTGTCCACACACTGAAAATTCGTCTTTCACTCCAAGACACGTGTGCTAGAAGTTCTGCAAGGTTGGAGTAACTATTTGTACGAGTATTGCAGTGTTTGGTAACTCTTGAGAAGTCTGCCTCAGTCATTGACCTTGAGCGAGGCACTGCATCACCTGCCTGAGACTTTCGCCCACATTGACTATGTGAAGAAAGGCGAATGTGCATGCTCAGTTACCCCTGCTGTTCTCCTGTATCCCCAACTCTCCGCCTTTAAACTCAGCCGTTCGCCTCTATCAAGGTGCAGGGTAGAGGTGTATTTTGCTGCTCCGCTGGTACTCGAATATGTGAGTTCTGCAAGTGCTTCAGATTTGTTGTAACTATTTGCATGAGTGGATTACGCTGACTTAGGACATTGTGCTACCATCAGTACCTACGTAGGCTTAAAATGAGTGAGGAATGTCTGGCCTGCTGGGTGACCTTGAAAATGGCACTATAAGACCCGCATGCCACTTACACCCATACTGCGTGTGTCTAGTGAGGTGAATGTCCCTTCCTCGACTTTCCTATTCACCGGTATCCCTTAACTGGTCGCCATTATCTACATATGGGATAAGGGCGAGTTTAGCTGATCCAGGCCAAACAGCGCTCCAAGCCAGCCAGTGAAGGCCCAAGTTGAAGCCAGTGAAGGCCAAGGCATTCTGAATCCCAGAATGCCTTTGTGAACGTTCTACAGTGTTCCGGCCGTACCTTTGGTGTTGTGAGAACTAGTTTTTATGTAGTGAAAATTTGTCTGTCATTCCAAGACACGTGTGCTAGATGTGTTAAGTGCTGTGGGTTTGGAGTAATTAACAAGTAGTACAGGGTTGGTAACTCTCGAGACGACTGTGGGCCCAGTGAATGACCTTGAAAATTACACTGCGACCTGCAGGCCACTACACCCATATTGCCTGTGTCTAGCGAGGTGAATATCCCTTCCTTGTCCCTTTTCCTTCCTCGATTTGGAACTCAGCCATTCGCCTCTATTTACTTTTGGTCTAGAGGCGGTTTTTGCCAGACCACATAAGTACTTGAGTGCCCGTGTCCTCTGTGCCGCACTTCACTCATCTTACGAATGTGTCTCCTGTGTGCCTACCTGCCTGCTACAAGCAAATATCCAGGTGGTTGACACGGGCTTAGCAAGCACAGTCAAGCAAGCTTGAAAGCAGCACTAAAAGCTAGCCAGAACAAGCTAAGGCAGCCTGCAGTTATAGCTGTCCTAAGGCCCAGCATGTCTATGTATATGTCCTACAGTGCTGCTGGCATACCAGTGTTTCCTGTAGTGGCTTAGTTAAGAACAATTTGACGAGCATTGCAGTACTGACATTTTAAGTGGGACATGCCAGAGGTTCACTTATAAACATAGTAAGTTTGTGGTGATTGGCTTGTACACAGTGAACATTCATCTGTCATACTTGTGCTAGAAGTGTTAAGTGCTGCTTTCCCCAAAAGTTAATTGTCATTTGTAAGCCTGTATTAAGACTTTAAAAGGCTCAGAGTGTACTTCAGTGTAGCGACTCCTTACATTTGATAAATCAGTGTAATACATGCTCTGCTCAGTGTAATTGAACTATTAAATACGGTTACATAATTAAATTGCTTGTCCTAGTGTCATTGCTGTGTTTTCTAATACATTTTCTCGTTCTCGTTCAGACTTTACTGCTAAATTCCCAGTAATATTTCAAATTGCAGTGTTCATCTGTGGTGTGAGTGTGTAACTTATGCTTTGTATTTTTACTGTGAACAAGCTTACTCCTGCATAATGTTCAGTTTCATGAATACTTTCTCTCTTGAGTAATTCGGTTATCTTTCAACTGTGTTAAGCAAGAGTCAGCCTGTTAACATCTATGTTCCTTGCCATCTCATCTAGTGGGTCTAGCGCCTAGTTAAAATTGTAATAGTAACAATTTACAATCATTATACTTCTAGTTATACATTGTGTAAATTGTTTTAGACTATTTGATCAACTGGATTGTAGTGTTTAACTTCTGATACACCAATTTAATGACTGCAGACACGCACTGACACATAATAAACACATTAAAACGCTGGTACCTCTCCAGAAGCTGGGCCTAGTGTGTGACCTTGAGAAGTTCAGTGTGCTTATTACGACCAGCGGTGTACCACTCTCACCTATATTTACATCAACACAAGTGTATTCTAAGTGATAAAGTGTACACTTGGTGTACTTGGTAACACTTGTCATACATAGTAACGCGTGTGTAAGTGAGATTGTTTAGGTACTGGTTCATCTATCTACAGCTGCACACTTATGCTTGCATACATGTATAACATAGTAACGTGTGAGTTACCCAGGATGGACCAAGGAAGTAGACCAGAGTGATTTATCTCATTGTCATTGTAACATTACCTAGTTTTTTTTTTTTTTTTTTTTTTTTTTTTTTTTTTTTTTTTTTTTTTAGTAATACTGTTTACAATCTATGGTTGGGGTAAGAGGTTGTCTTCAGCATTCATTGTGATGTCTGCTATATTATTATTTCAGTGAGGTACATTAGGTGGCAGTTGCCTGAACTAACTCAAGTGGAAGTTATCATTGAATTTGAACCTCTTGTTTAATGTGATGTATGTCAGAATTCTAATTTTATGCTCAATATTACCTACTTTGTCTCTCTCTCTCTCTCTCTCTCTCTCTCTCTCTTTCTCTCTCTCTCTCTCTCTCTCTCTCTCTCTCTCTCTCTCTCTCTCTCTCTCTCTCTCTCTCTCTCTTTTCATCTTTGTAATTTGTGATAAGGTGTAAGACCTCGCCTGTACCATCCATTATATCATTATATGTACCATGTTATTAACACACATACAAGAGGTCTCTGATGAGTTTTTGGTGGGGTGTGTGTCGTATTGAGTGGTGTGGTCTGGTTGAGTATGGTTGGAGGTGTTCATTGAACTTGAGCACTTGTGATCTATTTTGGACTTCTGACTTTGTAGTGAATATTTGCTCTTGCATAAGCTATAAGGGAAAGATAGCGAGGAATCTTGTGTTGTGAATCTTACACCAGATATCATCACTGGCAACATGGCAACTGTTATAGAGGAAACTATTTCTGCAGGTGATGAAATGATGATAGCTTCCAGACCTTTAAAAGTAAACAAAAGAGAAAAAGTGAGAAAGGGCTAGAGCGTCGACGTAGTCAGACATCACTTGACTCGTACACAATAGTACACTAAACGTCCTTGGTGCACAGAGGCTGCAAGAAGTCTTTCTTCAAAGGAAGAATGTGTTAAGCTGAACTTCCCTGACAACACACCCCGCTGCCTGCTAAGTGTGCATGGCTAATGGAAGCTGTAAACAAGCATCCTAACTCAAGGATCCAATTTAGGAAAAACACGCACAACTTTGTGTTTGTGGAACAGAATGCAGAACTGATCAATGATCTACTTAGTACACCTTATGGGGATATTAAGCTGCTCCGACCTCCATCAGACACTCACCACTTTAAAAAATGGGTCAGTATCATAATCTTTGGATACCCTCTCTGCATGGACCCATCCCATCTGACTCTAAGTGAGCATATCATCAAGCCTAAAAGACTTAAAGGAAAATCCCAAATTATTGCCAGTTGGGTGGGTCCTGTGCCCCTCCCCCGAAATATCTGGGTGCATGGTTTACGTTTCCTAAACATCGAAGTGTACCTACCCCCTAAACGTAGGTGTTACAAATGCCAGCACTATGGCCATGTTGCAGTAGACTGTGGAATACTACATTCTTGGTGTGGTAAGTGTGCTGGGAAACATTCCACTAGAGAATGCACAGTAGGCCCTGACAGGAGTTTTACTAATGTATGACTCACGAAATCGTAATGAAGTAAAAGGACACAAGTGCAACTAATGTGACATTTTATTGTTGCAACGTTTCGCTCTCCTGGAGAGCGAAATGTTGCCACAATAAAATGTCACATTAGTTGCACTTGTGTCCTTTTACTTTACATATTGTCGGTAATTCTACCAACTTTATTACAAATCGTAATGACACGATTGCAAACAAACTATACCACGGACGGGGATAGAACCCGCGATCAGAGAGTCTCAAAACTCCAGACCGTCGCGTTAACCACTGGACCAGCTAGCCACAATAAGATTAATCCAACTAGACATATTTGTACACCATAGGAAGGTTAGCATAGGCACCAATCGTCTCCTCACATACTAATGTATGTGAGGAGACGATTATTTATTCGATTTTCTGCCTCTACCAACACAGTACGGAATTCCTCCATACTAATTCTTTTCCTGTGTAACACCTTCTGTAGACATCTCTTTACTGTTCCTATCATTCGTTCATAGAACCCACCCTGCCAAGGAACTCTGGGGGTGATGAATTTCCCGACACATCCTCTCTGGGATAACAGAGATTGTACATTAGTATTCTCCTGTAACTCCCTTAAATACTGCGCACCAGCTACAAAATAAGTAGCATTATCTGAAATCATTACTCTTGGGCAGGATCTTTTAGCTGCAGATTTTCTAAACAGCTGCATAAACTGCTCTGCCCTGGTAGCAGTGCAAGTAAATAAACGCATATACACTTTCAAGGGAATACCATATAGACTTCCTGTTAAAATAATTGTACCACTATAGTCCATACCTGTTACATGAAACGGCCTTAACAATTGTACACATTCCCTTGGTAATGGTGAATGACCAGGGTATATATAGATTCTGGAATTAACACAACGACATATTACACAAGAGTTAATTTTTTAACACTTTGCCACCCTTGTGGAATCCAGAAAGTTTCTCTAATACAATTTAAAATATCTTGTACCCCTCTGTTCATTACATATTTATGCGCATTTAAAACAATTAAAGTTGTCAGATAATAGGCTTCTGGTAGTAAGATGGGATGCTTAGCATGCTCACCGAATTCAGCATGTTGCATATAATAACTTCATCTTCTAAATATATTCCTAACTTAAATAATATTGAATCTTTTACAGTTTTTTTTCTTTTACCAACAGTTTAATTTCATCTCCATACATTTCCTCTTGAACTCTCTGAATTTAGTATTTTAGAGGATGTGGAAAATTATAAGAGACATTCATTTTCTTTATAAATTTAAACACCAATAAGGTTATATTAATTAGTTTAGGCAAGGAAGAATACCTATTAAAATCAATGCCTAATGTAGGACGAATTATTGGAGTGGTGGTCACAGTAATTTCAGCAGATGCAACACAGGCCTTTTGTAATGGCCATTTAGCTTTATTTGCCAACCAACTCGGTCCTTTAAACCATGATGTGGAATTTTTATAATTTTCCTAAATGAGGAATATATAAATGTAAACATAATAATGTGAAAAATTTGTGATGCTCTTTGGACTTTCTAGAAATTTCGAGTGAAGGGGGGTGTGAAGGCTTACTCAGCCATGTAACAACTTCAGTCAGTATTACCAAGGCTGGCTCCTCCTCAGGAAAATTAATGAATAGAAAAAGAAATAATAACAGACAATGATAACAATTTATTATTTAGAAACGGAAAATGTAAAGCAATAAAACATGAATGAGTATGCTAATTGAAAGAAAAATGAAAAATGAAATGAAAAAAATTACATTTGAACTCAACGCTAATATAGGTATATCGTGGTAATGGGGTTTCAGGTGTTGGTGACACTGAGTGTTGTTGAAATCGTAGCCGTTGCTGATGTGGGGGGGGTAGCAGGTGTTGGTGACCACCACTGGCTCGTTCTTCACAGAGTATAGCCGTGTGTAATTACTTCAGATGACGGAAAAAGGTTCGTTACCACTGCTTGATGAGGGGTTAGGTCCTGTTTGGCTTACATAACAGGTAAGTAACAAAAAAATGGGACATCTAGGACGTTAGTCGGTCCCCTTCTACCCTTTCCCGTTGGTTGGCGGTGACCCTCTCTGTCATTCCAGAGTAGTGTTGGGAGCTGTGAGTCGATGATTACTGTTTGACCGGAGTCCCAACGTCACCTTTTGGGGGGGGGGGGGAGGGAGGGGGGGGGATAGGGGGAGCTAGGGCGACCCTACCTTAACAAGCAGCGGCAATCAAATATCCTTTCGGGGAGGGGAAAAAAAAGGGGGGGGGGGAATAGCGGGGGCGGACTTACCCTACCTTGACAAGTAGCCGGCAATGAAACTATTTTTACTATACACTCCCTCGTACTCCTATCTATTTAACTTTTCCCTACACTCCCCCATACCCAAAACTTGTAGTCAAAGGGTAAGAAGAATAGGCGAGGAAAAAGTTCTAAAAGTGGGGAAACCCCCTAAGGCAAAAATTTTATGACGTCACAAATTTAACCGTCAGAGAAATAATTGGATAACCTTGATATACACTTTGGAACTTTAAAACCGGGTGCCAATGTCCACATCAAAAGGGATGTTGGTTCCCCTTAAAAGTTTTTAGGTATATCAAAGGTTTGTGGTCCTTTTCTAAAATAAATTCTTTTCCCGGGAAAAAATTTAAGCTTGGGATACCCCCCCAAAAGGGGCCAAACATCCCTTTTTATGGGGGAGTATCTCTTTTTCTGGGGGAAGGATTTTCCGGCTTAGGAAGCATACAGGGAAGGGGTCCCATATGGTATTGTGGGCCCCGCCCTAAGCCAGTTTTTGGAGGCATCAGTTCTTAAAAATATGTTTTATTAAATATCGGGAATTTAAAGTATAGGGTCTTTCGAAAAGAACTTTTTCTCATTAAACTTTTCCCGAGCAAACGTCGGAAAGTCAAGAGGTTCCTTCCAGCTTTTTAAGGAAGTCGGATAAGATGCCTGTAAGATCGAAAGGGTTTTCGGATAAACTGTGCATAAAAATTTACAAAACCCAAGAAAGCTACGCTGAGCTTCTTGGTTTTGGGAATTTAAATTCTAATGAAGCTTTGATCTTACGGGGGAGGGCGCAGGGTTTTTAAAAAGCATCAGTCCAAAAATTTCAAATTTTTTTTTAACCCCAAGGAAGCTTTTTCTTGGGTTTGGGCAGGGGCATTTTAGCGTAACCTCGCAAAACTGAGTTAATGTTTGGTTGTTTACCCCACGTGGGGGTTATTACGTAATGTTATCAAAATAAACTGAAATATTTGGGATATTACCCCAAGACCTTTTATCAGTTCACGTAGGGGTTTACGGGGTTACCCAAAAAGAAGGGCTAGTTCTATCTGCATCAGTCCTTGGTGGGTGGGGGAAAAACGGGTTTTCTGCTTAGAAGAAGGACTAACTTTCTTTAGTATGCCTGCGCAAAATCAATCTCTGAAAAAGAAGGGAAACGTCATAAAAATTTTTGTAGAACGCTTCTATAAAGGGCATAGGCTCAGCATCCCACCGAGTTATGATTAAGCCTCTGAAGCAATAGCAAGTCTATTGAATTACCTCCTTTTTAACCATGACTCTGGGGGATCAAAATGCGATACTGAAGGGTTTAATGATCTTTTGTTTTTAAAAATTTTCTACCTCTCGGTAAAAAGATCCCTTTAAAGGGGAACTGGAACTGGGTATAATTTCCGTTTGATAGGATTGTCCGTCAATAAGTCAATCTATGGCTACCGTGGAGGTAAACCACCTGGAATATCAGTAAAAAGACGTCTGAAAAGTTTACTCACACATTGAAGTAGTTCATGTCTCTTATGGTCATCCCAAGATTCATTAATATTAATGTTGGTGCGCTCCGAGTGGTCAAGAGTCACCAAGTCATGTAGTGTTTCTTCATCATAGTCTAAGTTAAGGTGTCAATTAAGCACACCTTACATTCTTCAGTTGAACTTATCAAGTTCTGTGGAAAAACTAAGTCAAAAAGGTTTTATTAAGTCCAGTTAACCGTATTTCTTCGGTAATATTTCCTTAAGGATGTTGATATGATAAAGCTAGGTTTTATCCCTAGACTCTATGAGGTAGTCAACTTTCCCACGAAATTTTAATACTTATATGACCTTTCCATGCTACTATAATTTATTTTGACTTGATAGGCAAAAGTACCAGAACTTCATCCCCTACTGTTAAAACTTCTCCCTCTGACTTTTGGAATCAAAATAGGTTTGGTACTGGTCCATTGACTAGCTTAGGTTTTTCGAAACTATGTCAGAGTCTCCTCAAGTTTGGATCTAAGGTCAAGGAGAAACTGGTAAGAAGACTGAACCTCAGCAACTCACTCACTCATTAGTCCATAATCATGAAGGATGGACAATGGACTCTCTGGCCTGGTCCTAACCTAGAGAGTTCAAAGGTGAAAAACCCCAAAGAGTCACTGGGACTTCCCCTCATGGCAACCAAAGCACAGGGTAGGTAACAATGCCACTCCTTAGGTTTAAGGGAGCAAAGTTTTCCTTAAATGGACTTGAGAATCGAATGCTGGCACTCAATCCTCCTATTACAGCGGGGTGATAGGGTGTGGTGAAGAGAGGCTTCACATCCCAGAATTTGGTAAGAGAGTTGCATTAAGTCAGATGTGAATTGTGTCCCACGGTCAGACAAAATTTCTCTAGGGATCCCACTCCTGGAAGAAGATGATCAAAAGGGCTTCAGCCACCTTTTGGTTTATGGTCTTTAAGGGTACGCTTCAGGAAACTCGAAGCATAATCAACTAATGTTAATAATTTGTCCCCCAGATAAGTGGAGATAAAGGAATCAACGATGTCAATAGCTACTTTTTCAAAGGGTAACCGTAAGACTGGCATTTTGAACCATAAGGTACTCGCCTGGTACCTCGGGAGGATGACAGTTGGCAACTTTACAGATCTACAATAGTAGTGACATCAGAGGACATTTTTGGCCAAAAATAGGTTTCCCTAATTTTATTTAAGGTTTACGATGGTCGGAAATAATACACAAATAACCCGCAACATAAAAGAGAAACTTTACGACGACGTTTCGGTCCGACTGGACCATTGACAAAGTCACACTAACAGAGTGGAGGCAGGACCGCTATTATAGGCAGGAAGAGGTGGAGGTTAGTAGTAGTAGTAGTAGTAGTAGTAGTAGTATATTAAGCTAGTAGTAGTAGTAGTAGTACAAGAATTGTATATAATACTCACAAGATGAAATTAAGACACATGCACAACACCCGGGCATCCCCATCGTAGACGTTTCGCCATCCAGCCAGCCACTGGATGGCGAAACGTCCACAACAAAGACAACCAGACTGTCTTCCCTACCTCCAACAGTCGCCGTCTAGTTGAATCCTCTCTAATACACAACTTCCTTGTATGAACCTTCCCCCTGGTTTCGTCTCTGTAGATGCCTTCCTCTCCCCCTACTTTGTAAAATGCTCCAAACTTCAGAACACCCATGACTTAACATGAATCCTCATTTTTTTTTCTTTCTTTTTCTTCTTCCTCTTCCCCTTTCCTCTTTCCTTTTCTCCTCTGGGTTGTCTTTCTCTTTTGTCTCGTTTTTTTTCCCTTCCCTTTTATTTTTTTTCCCACTTCCCCTTTCACGCACCTCTGTGGGCTTGCTCCCCCTCTGTGGGCATCTAGCTCCCTTGCAGTGCTCCCTTCCTTTGTTTTTACGGTTCTCATCCTTATTTCCCACTTCTACCACTACCACAACTACCCTCTTCTTATATACTACAACTACTATAAATTAAGCACATGTGCGGCGTCTGGTTGTTTTGTTGTGGACTTTTTCCCCATCCAGGCGGGGCGGGATGGCGAAAGTCTACTGGGGATCCCCGGGTGTTGTGCATTTGTCTAATTTCATTTGTAGGTATTATATAAATTCTTGTACACTACTATTCTACTCTACTATACACTATACTACTACTACTATATACTATTTTTTCTAACAACTACTACCCCCACCTCTTCCTGCCTATATTAGCCGCCCTGCTCACCTCTTTTAGTGTGACTTTTTTAATGTCCAATCGGCCCGAAACGTCGTCGAAAGCTTTCCTTTTATGTGCGGTTTTTTTTGTGTACGTTCCAGTCAGGAATTGTGCCTTTTTTTATTTATTGATGCGAAAAATCCCCGGCCACTGGGGGGTATGAGCCTTTTAAAAGTCTCTCTGCATTGTTTTGGAACAACAAGATGGAATAGTCATCTCATCTGAATTTAATTTAATACGACTTTAAAGATCCTTTTTATATATTAAAATTTTTATAAAAAAAGTTTTTCCTTTGGAAAAATTATTTTGTTTAGCGGCATTAGGGAATTCTGAAGAGAAGGTAAATTAGTTGTAAATTGACAAAGGGGTCCTTCATAATCTAAAGGTTTAAAGTCAGGGAAAACCAAAGGATGGACATAAAGCCTGGGCTTTGGCTGAGCCCTAGTCAAGGTTTAGGTTTTTGGAGGGATATCTTCACTTTCATCTAAAAAGTAAACCGGTGACCACTAAAAATCGCTTTCGAAGTAGCTAAATTTTTAATCCCCACATGAACTCACGAACATTGTCTCATCGAACTTTGAGGGCTTCTTGACTCTACGGAAGGGATCGAAAACTTTTGTTCCTTTTTGGGGAGAAAATCAACCTAGAAGGAAAAATGGAAAACCTTTACATTCCCTTTGTACGGAGCAAGAAGTGATGGGGGCTTGGTTCCCAAACTTTTGAACCATTTAAACCCAAGAACAAAATGGTAAAAAAGTTCTGTACCCAAGTAGTCTGAAAGATTGAGAGGAAGGTTTCTTTAACGTTAGGGAACACTTTCAAAAATGACTATACTTGCTCAGGTGTCTGAAAAATTTAAAACATAATCCAAATGTCCTGAACAGAAAGGGGTTTTTTCTACAGTCTTTTTAAAAAAATTTCCAACTTTTTGGACCCAGGAATTGACTTCATTCCCTTAAACCACAAAAATGAAAACAGGAAAAAAGAACATTTTACTTTCCAAATAGAGGCTTGGGATTTCTTAAGGTTTATTTCCTGCCCTTATTTGATCTCTTTAGGTCTTTTAAAATTGTAGTACATAAAACAAAAGGCCTCGAACTTCCTCACTTTAACAATTACGTTCTCAATGAAATGTTTTACTGGGGGGAAGACTGTCAGGAAACTGGTCAGCAAAAACCCCTGAAGTCTCTAAGAGATTTTTATAACTTTATCAATTCCTGAACTCTCATCCAAAAGTCGAACAAACGAAAAAGTGTTACCTGTAAAATGCTGAAAGTTCTGACCCCGGTGAAGGAGGCTCCTGAAATTTTCCTGTAAGAATTAGGGTTTTTTTATATGCTTTAAGGATTCCTTCTTCATAGGTTATAAATTTCATATGTATCCGCGACAAAGTTGCAAGATATTCAAGGCTGGAACCCCGGTGTCAGCACCATCAAGAGGGGGAGCGATTTTCGAACCTGAATGTATGAAGTTATGTCGTCAACCCCTTTTGAAGGGAGGTAAATTAGGTGTTTGGGAATATGTGCCCCTAGCGCATGATGTTCAATATCCTTCCTCTAATTTTTGTTTTGTAAAGTTAAAATTTTTATTCTCTAATTCAAAGGGGACTTTTTCGAGCTCGCGATCCTTTTTTTTCTCTATTAATCAATTCTCTAGCTTTTCCTCACGTTCCTAGCTTTTTCCCCGTTCTCTACTTTTTTCCCCAAATTCTCTAACCTTTGTCTTTCCTCAAGTTCTCTTAATTTAAATTGTTCCCACGTACTTTTGCTCTCTCCTCACGATCAAGTCTATCACGCTCCTTTTTGTCTTCTCTCTCCCTTTCTGTCTATCTTGGTTTTCTCTTTCAATTCGATCTCTCTCCTTTTTATGCTCTCTTTCTCTTTCTGTCTTTCTTGATTCTCTCTCTCTATTCTTTCTCTCTCCTTATTCTCTTCTCTTTCGATTCTCTCTCTCTCTCTCTTTCAAGTCTTTCCTGGATCTTAGCACTAATGAAAGATTCTAAATTTTTCCCTGTTATTCCTAACTTACTTCCAGCGTTCATCCAAAACTGGTATTCCTCCATACTTGCAAGAATAACTTAAACTATCAGGGGAAATGAAACGGGTATTAAAGAAAATGGAGGGTTCAATTCCTGCTCCACTCAAACTGTAAATAAACCAGAGGGCTCAATCCCTACTTCAATTAAACAAAATGTGTTAATTAAAACGAAGGGATCTATGCCGGCCCCGAGCAAACAGTAAGTAGAATGGGGTCACTTGACCATCCAATCTTCTCACCCACAAATCAAGAGTGTCCTACGACAGTTCCCTTGATATAATAAAGAGCTCAATGAAACAAATTGCCACTGGAAAATCTCGGGTCCCTAGAGTCTAATCCTCCAAAGTGTTTCAAGCTCGAAAAGGTGGCAGAATTAAATATTATATCCTGCCTGACTTGACTTACAATAAATTGAGACTATAACAATCACCAAATCTTTTAAATACCTGTACTGTAGTCCTACCATAGAGAATGATTACTCATGGCTGGTGGTAACCGTCTGTGGTATGTGGCGTTCAAGTTCCAATGGTAGATTCGAGATAAAATTGAATCTTGATTCAGTAGAGTTAATCCTGGCAAGGTCGCCACTTGTGAAGGCTTACTCAGCCCTGTAACAACTTCAGTCAGTATTACTAAGGCTGGCTCCTCCTCAGGAAAATTAATGAATAGAAAAAGAAATAATAACAGACAATGATAAACACTTTATTATTTAGAAACGGAAAATGTAAAACAATAAAACATGAATGGGTATCCTAATTGAAAGAAAAATGAAAAATGAAATGAAAAAAATTACATTTGAACTCAACTCTAATATAGGTATATCGTGGTAATGGGGTGTCAGGTGTTGGTGACACTGAGTGTTGTTGAAATCATAGCCATTGCTGATGTGGGGGGGGGTAGCAGGTGTTGGTGACCATCACTGGCTCGTTCTTCACAGAGTATAGCCGTGTGTAATTACTTCAGATGACAGGAAAACAGGTTCGTTACCACTGCTCTGATGAGGGGCTAGGTCCTGTGTTGGCTTACATAACAGGCAAGTAGACTAAACATGGGACGTCTCAGGACGTCTCAGGATGTTAGTCCGTCTCCTTCTATCCTTCTCGTTGGTTGGCAGGTGACCCTCCCTGTCATTCCAAGAGTGGTGTTGGGAGCTGTGAGTCGAGTGATTTACTGTTTGACCGGAGCCCCACACGTCACCTTTCGGGGGGGGGGGAAGAGGGAGGGGAAGGGATAGCGGGAGCTAGACTGACTGCAAGGCTCCAGGCAGACATCAACCAAATCTTTCACTGGGCTGCAGAAAACAATATGAAGTTCAACGATGAGAAATTTCAATTACTCAGATATGGTAAACATGAGGAAATTAAATCTTCATCAGAGTACAAAACAAATTCTGGCCACAAAATAGAGCGAAACACCAACGTCAAAGACCTAGGAGTGATCATGTCGGAGGATCTCACCTTCAAGGACCACAACATTGTATCAATCGCATCTGCTAGAAAAATGACAGGATGGATAATGAGAACCTTCAAAACTAGGGAGGCCAAGCCCATGATGACACTCTTCAGGTCACTTGTTCTATCTAGGCTGGAATATTGCTGCACACTAACAGCACCTTTCAAGGCAGGTGAAATTGCCGACCTAGAAAATGTACAGAGAACTTTCACGGCGCGCATAACGGAGATAAAACACCTCAATTACTGGGAGCGCTTGAGGTTCCTAAACCTGTATTCCCTGGAACGCAGGAGGGAGAGATACATGATTATATACACCTGGAAAATCCTAGAGGGACTAGTACCGAACTTGCACACGAAAATCACTCACTACGAAAGCAAAAGACTTGGCAGACGATGCACCATCCCCCAATGAAAAGCAGGGGTGTCACTAGCACGTTAAGAGACCATACAATAAGTGTCAGGGGCCCGAGACTGTTCAACTGCCTCCCAGCACACATAAGGGGGATTACCAACAGACCCCTGGAAGTCTTCAAGCTGGCACTGGACAAGCACCTAAAGTCAGTTCCTGATCAGCTGGGCTGTGGCTCGTACGTTGGTTTGCGTGCAGCCAGCAGTAACAGCCTGGTTGATCAGGCTCTGATCCACCCGGAGGCCTGGTCACAGACCGGGCAGCGGGGGCGTTGACTCCCGGAACTCTCTCCAGGTAAACTCCAGGTATACACTCCATCGCTACTCCTATCTATTGAACTTTTCCCTCACAAGGGGTGTGCATTGGCAGTGGAGGAATACAGGGGGTAGAGACGCCATATTTAATTAATTGAAGAAACACTGGTTGAAAATTATGTGTAAACTGAGCGTCTACGAGGCCAAAAGAGTCTGGGCTGAGTGGTTGAGGGGAGGGGACATGTGTGTGTTGAGTGAGGTCCTAGGCCTTCTATCTCAGAACTGCTTATTTCACCCGACTGATAACTCATAATTCAACTCATATCATTGGATCGCAGCTCCATTGTTGCCGGAGCTCTTATGTGTAAACTATGACTAGTGATATACCTAGTGAAACACGAAAGTGTTGGTTTGAAGTGGCTCTAGAAGGCCTACCTTCACTACCCCTCGCCTGCCTCCTCCCCTCTATCCTTGATTTGGAACTCAGCCATTGGCCTCTATTTACTTATGGTCTAGTGTGGATTTTGCCAGTCCACATAAGTGCTTGAGTACCGGTGTCAGTCCTCCTGCCAGCACTACACGATTTCTCCTTCACCCTTCTTACGAATGTCTCCTGTGTGCCTATTTGCCTGCTATATGAGAATCTCCAAGTGGTTGACACGGGTTTAGCAAGCACATTCAAGCAGGCTTGAAAGCAATACCCCAAGCCAGTCAGGACAGGCTAAGGTAGCCTGCAGTTACAGCTGTTCTGACCCCCAGCACATCTACATAAACGTTCGATAGTGTTCCTGCCATACCAGTGTTTTCCTGCATCGAGAAAGCAGAGCCACCAAGGCAGCCCAGGTAGTCCAAGCCAGCTCTGCCGAGGAAGCCAGTGTGCAATCTGCTTCTAGTGTGTCTGCATTTCTTTGCATTGCCAGTAAAATGCTGGCAATGTTTACCTAGTGGCTTAGTTAAGAACAACTTAATGCGCATTGGTAACTTATTTGGCTACCAGAGACGGCTTTTTAAGTAGGACATGCCAGAGGTTCATCTATAAACATAGTAAAGCCTTTGATACAGTCGACCATGATTTGCTGCATGTTACAAAAAACGTGATATCTAATATTGATAGAGATCTCCAGTGAATACTAGAAAGGACTGCCCTTCTAGCATCCAGCCTGTTACTGGGTTTTTGTAACAAGTAGTCAGTATCCTTGTCCAATTATCCATTAGAATTTAGTAAGATTCAATAGCGCTGCAGGATTACAACTGGTAGGCTACTAACTAATAAGTTTATTAATAACTAACTAATAAGTTTATTAATAACAATAAAGTTGTCTAGGCGTATAATATCAAAGTAAATTAAAGTAGTAATCAACTGAATATAATATAGGATACAAGTTCATTGCCCTCATCACTTTCGGGCCGTGTGGACGTGCTGCGCAGACGCTCCTGACTGAGTTGGTTTTCTGCGCAGTTTACCTGTTTGAGCTGCTGCCCCTAGCGTTGGTTGGTGGCAACTTTATTTTCTCCAACATGTCGCTGAACCACAGGAGACACATCAGTACTGTTTGTGTTGAGCTGACCCGTGGGGCTGTCATGGGATCTTCAATGGATTTGTTGCTACCAGCGATCATCCGCGATACATACGGTATTGCAAATGAAGAGATTAGTGGTGTAGCACTAAATGGAACAACGAGGATATTCGTAAAATTAACATCTGCACATGTCTACGAGGCAGTGGTAGACAAGTATCAGGAGATCACCATACCGGTCAACTCAGCTGTGTCAGTGCGTCTCCATGATGTATCTAGGTACTACACATGGGTTAAAATAAGAAATGTGCCTTTCGAGGCAAATGACTTTGACATCCGAAGTGAACTACGTAATTATGGGACGGTTCACATGACCACTGTGGGGCGGTGGGCAACTGGACCGTATGCAGGAATGCTGGAAGGAACGTATTCTGTTAAAATGACACTACGACACCCCATACCATCTTATGTAGTGTTACAGGATTTTAGAATTCAAGTTTATGTAACATGCGTGGGGCAACGACGTATGTGTCGGCTGTGTGGATCATATGACCACATTGCGGCACAGTGTGGAAAGCTATGTGGATACCCGGTACAACAGCAATGGCAGGCAGTGGGCGAGGCTGGTGAGGAGCGAGAGCAGTCTTTTGCAACACTGCCTAAACAAGGGCTGTCATGGAGTGAGGAAGTGGATAAAGCAAAGGAGATGGAATCAGCAGATGTAACACAACAGGGAGAATCTTCATCGTTGGACATACATCAGGTATTCGAAGAGAGAATACCAGATTTGGGTGAAGAAGAAGTGGAAGCGTCGTTAGTAAAGGCGTTGGACGTCTTGTTAGATGATACGATCATCAGACATGTGGGGGACCCAGGCTTAGTTCTGAGGTCGGCTGAGGATGACGGCGTGGTGGGTGAAGGAGGTATACCGCAGAGTGCGACAAATGGATTGATGGTGCATGCAGTGGAGGTGGAGGTGCACCAGGATGCTGCGACAAACGTCACAATGCAGGTGGAGGGTAGGACACGAAAGCGCACTGCTGCCCCATCAGACTCAGATGACGTGCTCACTCCTGCCCAGCGCCCTGGGAAAAAGTCTTGTGTGGAGGTCCAGAGGAGAGGGTCCAGTGAACCCAAGGATCAGGGGTTTGCAAAGGTGGTTCCCAAAAAGGGGGGGGGAAAGGGGTGTCGCAAAATGTACTGGAGATAAGTCAATACCGGGGACAAAAGGAAAACCCATTTGTTGAATTTAAGTGTTTCACAATAAATATTAATGGATTGAGAACTGAGAGGAAGCGTAAGTGGTTTAACGAGTATTTGGTGAGACTTGGTGTGGATGTAGTGTCCATACAGGAACACAATTACAGAGCAGGATACGAGTTGGAAATGAGTGGTTATAATGTGTACATGGTGCATGTGACAAGGTTGAAAGGAGGAGCTGCCATTCTGGTGAGGGAAACTAGCCCGTTTGTAGTGAGGCGTTGTGAAGGGTGGGGGAGGGGAGGGTGATTAGAGTGGATGGATTATGGGGTTGGGTACAAATTAGTTTGGTGTGTGTATATGGTCCAGCAGAGGGAGATGTACGTATTAAAACTAAATTTGTTCAAGACGTCCTAGTATATTATTTGCATGGCTTACCAAATGTAGCAATAATTGGTGGAGATTGGAAGTGTGTGATACGATGTAAGGATGTGGAGCCTAGAGGAGTGGGGTGTTGTTTGGGGATTTTGGGGGATTTATTAATGGGGGTGGGATTAAAGGATGTATGCTGGGGGGAGGGGTAGTAGAGCATACTTTTGTTAGACATGATTATGCGGCGAGGCTGGATCGTATGTATGTGCCTCGTGCAGTAAATGTGCGAAGTGTGCTAGTGATGGATGTGGTTTTTTCAGACCATAGGGGTGTCGTGATGGATGCAGATTTTGAGGGAGTGCCTCGTAGGGGTCAAAATTATGGGAAATTAAATGTAAAGTTACTACAGGGTGAGGAAAGTCGTCTGTCTTTTGGGCAAATGTGGGAACGTTTAGTAGTAGAAGCACCTTGGGATGATGCCTTGGTAACTTGGTGGGAATCGGCAGCCAAACAGCGTATTAAAGAATATTATATTAGTAGAGAGAAAAGATATAATCAGTTAAAGTACGGTTTACAAAGATACCTTGAGGGGCAGCTGCGCGAATGCTATGCAAGAGTCAGTGCAAATTAAATTGTTATCGAAATTGAGAGTTTAAAGGAAAATATTAGGAGTTTACAAAATGAGAGGTTTGATGGGGAAAGAATTAAGGGCGGACTAGAAGAGGTATTTTGGGGAGATCGGCCGTCGGCTTGTGTGTTGAGGAGTCAACACAGGAGGAGAAAGGCAATGGAGATAATGGGGTTGAATGTTCAGGTCGGTATGGAAGGGTATAGGGTAGGTCAAGTTTTGACAACAACAGAGGGTATAAGTGGTTATGTTGATGCTTGGGTTAAGTCAAAAATGCAAAGTGCTGATATAAGTGGAATATCATTACAGACAATAGGAGGGTTTGTGCAGTGTGAACTGGAGGGGCAAGATCAATTGGCTTTGGGAGGGCCGATCACAGAGTGTGAGATATAGGAGGCTTTATCTGGGGTGAACTTAGGTAAGGCACCAGGTATAGATGGGTTACCAAGCAATTTTTATGTTAAAAATTGGGGCATTCTAAAGGGGTTTTTAGTAAGATTGTTCAACACACTTAAGAGGGACCGGGTTTTGGGGGAACAGCAAAGGATGGCAGTGGTGGTTTTAGTACCTGAAGGTGAGCCATCAACAGTAAAGGATTATCAGTCAATTTCGTATTTGTGTGGAGATTACAAGATTTTCACAAGGATATTAGCTAACAGAATTAAGAAGGTAATTGGTAAAGTGATAGATAAGGGACAATATGGAGTGCCGGGAAGGTCTATGTACGAAGGGCATGGTTTGATTAGAGGTTTTATTGAGAAAAGGGGCGAATTGGGAGGGGGGGTGTTGGCTCTAGATTGGGAGGTGGCCTATGACAGTGTAGAAAGGGAAGAGTTATGGATGATTATGCGGTGGCAGGGGTTCGGGGAAGAAATCATATCTTGGGCTAAATTATTGTATCATGGTGCTTCAGTGAGGGTGCAGGTGAATGAGAGGTTAGGTGATAAAATTCAGATGGGTAGAGGTATGTGTCAAGGTTGTCCCCTTTCGCAAATTTTGTTTGCGTGTTTACAAGATCCCTTTTATAGAGGAATCCGGAGGTTATTTGCAGCAGATGGGGTAGGTAATGAAAGGGGGGGGCTGGCATCGTAGGATATGTCGATGACACGATGGAAGTATGGATTTGCTTAGGGTGGGAAAGTTAGTGAATGTTCGTGGGAAAGCTTCTGGGATGAAAATTAATGCAGAGAAGACCAAGTATATGGATCTCGGGGATAGGTTACATAAGGATGGGGAAGTAGTAGAAAGGTGGAAGAGAGTGGATCAATTATTGATATGTGGGATAGTTTATGAATGAGATATAAAGTTGGCACAAGAAGTAAACTCAGTGTGTATTGTGGAAGGTGTCATGAAAAGACTTTGCGGTTTAAGGGCAGCACAACTAACGATACATCAAAGGGTGATAGTAACGAATGTGCTGTTATACAGTAAGCTATGGCATGTTGCAGTGATGTATCCGATAACACGGCGTGAGATAAAACGGTTGCAACAGAGAGTTTTTAGATTCATTTGGGGTACAGGATGCGAATGGTTAAGTAGAGCGGTTGTCACACTCCCGGTATGCCAAGGAGGGCTGAGGCTTATACCGGTCGAAAAAAGGATTATGAGTGTGTATTTAAAACGTAGTTATATGTGGGAGGGGGGGGGGTGAGGGAAGGTGGACTTAATAGGATACATAAGGATATGCAAAGGAGGTGGTGGGGTAGGGAGTTATTGCTAGGTGAGGCAATGTTAAGGGTTCTAATAACAGTGAGAGAACCTTCACATATTAAATTGAGAATCCTTGAAGGAGTTGATGGCAAGTCAGTAGTAGCGGCGGTAGAAGGGGCATATCCAATGTATGCTTGGAGTGATATCTGGAGGCATCTGAACAAATTACGAGTGAAACCCAGAGTACGAGAAGTTATGTTTAGATTTTTACATGGGGTCTTGCCGTCTGGAGTGGTCTTATTCAATAGGAGGATACGGGAGAGTGGGGAATGCAAGGCTTGTGGCTGCATGGAGACTATTTTCCACGCGGTGTATTTTTGCGATCTTATTGAAACAGTAAGGGTCTGGTTAGGAAAGGTATTTAGGTTAGTGGGAGGGGGAAGGGTTACAGGTGTTGAAGGCTTTAAGTTTAGACATAGGTGGGGTGAATCAAATGGTAGAGAATGCAGTAGGGTATATAGTTACGGATTTTATATACACGTCTTGGGCTATGAGGGACGTGGGAGTGAGTGAAAGAATTAACACATTAGCAGCGACTTTTTATAGAATGAAGTG
Source organism: Cherax quadricarinatus (assembly GCF_026875155.1). Lineage (NCBI taxonomy): Eukaryota > Metazoa > Arthropoda > Malacostraca > Decapoda > Parastacidae > Cherax > Cherax quadricarinatus. Next base: position 63,938,255 of record NC_069401.1, on the reverse strand, counting down.
CCAGAATAAGAAGGTGTTTGGGGGAGATGCGAGATGGCATTTAGCGAGGGCTATAGGAGTTTCACATTACGGGATTTATGGGATCTGAAAACAAGGTAACGGGAAGCAACGGGCTGGTTTCCCAGAACAGGTGGTAGCATGATGCGTGTTAAGGTTGCAAACACGAGTCGTGTTCTTAGAATGTGGAAAATACTGTATATATTTTCCAGAAATACAGTAGTTATATGTAAATAAATGGCCATAATGTATTTAATAAAAATTTATGTCATAAAAAATGGGAAGCCTGCACATGCGCAGAGGAAACTCGCCATTGTTGTTTTGAATTGGACACAAACGTTAGTGAAAATAAGAATTTTTGTGCTCTAGAGGTTAAAATTGGGCTGACACCTCTCAAATAGGAGGCGAAATTGTTGGATGTGCATTCCTGCATAACTTGAGATATCAGGCGACTGGACAAGACAGCTCCAGGAACCTCAGATAAGTCTGTTATGTTGTAACTCTGGCCAGTGTTATTTTCATGTATAGACAGTGAGGTTTTCTGAGTATGATACACCTTAATCTCCAGTCAAATTGGTGAGTGATATTAAGATATATTCTCCTTCTGTTATGTAAATTGTATATATATAATCAATTATTAATTTTAAAATGCAGTCCACAAATTTATATATTTACCAGAATTCCTGGTGATGTATATTTCATTTGTAATTTATAGGTCTAGAGCAACTTGTGGATATGACAGTGGTAGGTATCGAAGGTGGACATTTTTTGTGACCTAGGTGTCCCAAATTCCTACTTGTCTGGAGTTTGCCTGGAGTTTACCTGGAGAGAGTTTCGGGAGTCAACGCCCCCGCGGCCCGGTCTGTGACCAGGCCTCCTGGTGGATCAGCGCCTGATCAACCAGGCTGTTGCTGCTGGCTGCACGCAAACCAACGTACGAGCCACAGCCCGGCTGATCAGGAACTGACTTTAGGTGCTTGTCCAGTGCCAGCTTGAAGACTGCCAGGGGTCTGTTGGTAATCCCCCTTATGTGTGCTGGGAGGCAGTTGAACAGTCTCGGGCCCCTGACACTTATTGTATGGTCTCTTAACGTGCTAGTGACACCCCTGCTTTTCATTGGGGGGATGGTGCATCGTCTGCCAATTCTTTTGCTTTCGTAGTGAGTGATTTTCGTGTGCAAGTTCGGTACTAGTCCCTCTAGGATTTTCCAGGTGTATATAATCATGTATCTCTCCCTCCTGCGTTCCAGGGAATACAGGTTTAGGAACCTCAAGCGCTCCCAGTAATTGAGGTGTTTTATCTCCGTTATGCGCGCCGTGAAAGTTCTCTGTACATTTTCTAGGTCGGCAATTTCACCTGCCTTGAAAGGTGCTGTTAGAGTGCAGCAATATTCCAGCCTAGATAGAACAAGTGACCTGAAGAGTGTCATCATGGGCTTGGCCTCCCTAGTTTTGAAGGTTCTCATTATCCATCCTGTCATTTTTCTAGCAGATGCGATTTATATTTATAACTCTGATAAATAATAATTATCTTTGTTTTTTACTGGTATGTACATTATGAGTTACATACAGATAAATGCAATTTTCCACATTTAATTTGCCCGTTGGTCCTTCTTGAACCGGAGGTAATTAGTGAAGTCATTAATTAGTTAATTACTTAATAATTATATGTGAAATGACAGAAGAAGGTGGATGTTAAGTCCACAAATTTACTTAATGTGTAGTGGATTATAATTATTACAATATTAATTTGATAAGACAATTCTGGCCAAGATTTATATCAGTGTATGTGTAATTGATAAGCCAAGTGTAGCTAATTATATTAATGTGTATAATATTAATTTGCAGAAAACAATATGAAGTTCAACGATGAGAAATTTCAATTACTCAGATATGGTAAACATGAGGAAATTAAATCTTCATCAGAGTACAAAACAAATTCTGGCCACAAAATAGAGCGAAACACCAACGTCAAAGACCTGGGAGTGATCATGTCGGAGGATCTCACCTTCAAGGACCATAACATTGTATCAATCGCATCTGCTAGAAAAATGACAGGATGGATAATGAGAACCTTCAAAACTAGGGAGGCCAAGCCCATGATGACACTCTTCAGGTCACTTGTTCTATCTAGGCTGGAATATTGCTGCACACTAACAGCACCTTTCAAGGCAGGTGAAATTGCCGACCTAGAAAATGTACAGAGAACTTTCACGGCGCGCATAACGGAGATAAAACACCTCAATTATTGGGAGCGCTTGAGGTTCCTAAACCTGTATTCCCTGGAACGCAGGAGGGAGAGATACATGATTATATACACCTGGAAAATCCTAGAGGGACTAGTACCGAACTTGCACACGAAAATCACTCATTACGAAAGCAAAAGACTTGGCAGACGATGCACCATCCCCCCAATGAAAAGCAGGGGTGTCACTAGCACGTTAAGAGACCATACAATAAGTGTCAGGGGCCCGAGACTGTTCAACTGCCTCCCAGCACACATAAGGGGGATTACCAACAGACCCCTGGCAGTCTTCAAGCTGGCACTGGACAAGCACCTAAAGTCAGTTCTGATCAGCCGGGCTGTGGCTCGTATGTTGGTTTGCGTGCAGCCAGCAGCAACAGCCTGGTTGATCAGGCTCTGATCCACCAGGAGGCCTGGTCTCAGACCGGGCCGCGGGGGCGTTGACCCCCGGAACTCTCTCCAGGTAAACTCCAGGTAAACTCCAAGTCTGGCTAAAGGTTTTTATTAATGTACATTTAAAATTTATATTATAATTTTCTTACATGTGTAATTACTAAGCTCAAGTGTAGCTAACATTATTAATGTGTATTTAAAATTTATATTATAATTTTCTTACATGTAATTGCAAAGCTCAAGTGTAGTTAGGATTTATTCAAAGGTAAGTTGTACTATTTACCTTTATAAAGTGTATAATTTAGTACATAATCAGTGTTATTAATTAAGTTGAATTTAATACATTGCATTATGGCTGAAAATGAGGAAATTAATATAGAAGACAAACATATGGAATATAGAGCAAAGAAAGCGTCACTGCAGGCTAGAAAGGGTCATGTAACCAAGGCATATAATAAATGTTTGGAATTAATGAATCAAGAAACTGTGAATACTGATGATTCAAAATTGTATTTAGGGAATAGATAAGATTCAATACAAATTATATTACAACAAATATGAATGAGATGTGTTAGTAAACTGTGCAGATGAGACTGAAGTAGATCTTATGATTAATCAGTATTATGAATTAGAGGAAAAAATTCTTTCTTGTAAAAGTCAGGCTTTGAATAAATTAAAATGTGTAAACCAGGCAGTTAATCAGTCTTCTCCAACAAATAAGATGTCTTTGCCAAAACTCCCAGAATTATGTTTATCTGTATTTAATCCTGGAGAAAATTGGGAGGAATTTTGGTCAATTTTTAAAGCAGCTGTGCATGACAGGAGTGACCTAGCCTGTGTAACTAAATTATTTTACCTCAAAGGACAGGTAAGAGGAGATGCTCACATACTCATACAAGCCTTTCCCAATGTAGATGACTCTTAAAAGGAAGCAGTTGACTTGTTGAAGGTCACTTATGGTAATATAGAACAAAGTAGGTTGGATCTAGTGAATATCATTGTTAATTTAAAATTTCCAGATCACACTTACAAAGGTTTACAGCAGTTTAGAGTTAAACTGGAGAGCACTCTCAAAACTTTAAGTAATAAATATAATCTGAAGGAATCAGACTGGTTATTGAGTGCCATTGTACAGAATAAATTAAGCTGTAAAACATTTGAATGGTTCTCAAACAAATATCACATAGGTTATTTTGGTCTGGAGGAAATAAGACTAGGTCTACAAGAATTAATTGTGCAGTTGCAGACCAGTCAACTAACTCATTTTAAAGATGCAACACATAACAACTCTGAGGTATCTGTCAAGTTTCACAAAGGGAAAAATTATCCCAATGGTAATAATCAAAATACATTTCCTAAAAATCGTTGCATAGGTACATATCAAGTAGCAGGAATCAGAAATAATGATTCTCCACAAGGTAAGAAGAATAAGTACCCTCCTAAGAGTAGCCCAGTTAATAAGAAACCAGTCAAAGAAAAGAGAGATTGTCTTTTCTGCAAGGGTACTCATTTTTCTAAGAATTGCAATCCATACAATTCAAGGGAAAAAAAATAAAAGGGAAGCTTGACTGTTGGGTTTAGGTAATCAAGAAAAGGTTGTCATGAAATTAAAAAAATGTTAAATTAAAAAAAGACCCCACTTCAAAGGGGGTTTAAAGAAAATTTGATTAAAATGAAAAATCTAAAACTTAAAAGTAAAAATTTCTAAGAATAGTGGTTTTTAAAGTCCATTTTTACGGGGAAAAAAAGTTGATTGGTTAAAAAAAAATGAAGGGTTTTAAACCAAATCCCACTATTTAAAAAATTTGTCTTTGGAGGAAAAAATAAGATGGGGTCCCCCCAAAAATTAAAATTGTTTTCCAAAAAAAAAGGTAAAATTTAACTTTTTAAAGATTGGGCAAAAAAAAAAAATTTAAGGTAATTGTAAGATTCCAAAGAAAATATCACAGGGGGGTTAAAAACAAAAAACTTTCCTAAAAATTTTCCCCTTTTGGTTTTTACCATTTTAGGGGGAAATTTTGGGGGTAAGCCCCCCCCCCGGTTGGGACCCCCCTTAAGAGTACCCCTGTTTTTGGGGAGAAACAACAAAGGAAAACCCCGGAGATTGGTCTTTCTGCAAGGGGGGTTCCATCTGTTGGGAATCCCCATTTGGGGAGGATTGAAAAGTTTGGGCCCCCCCTGACAATGTATGGTTTTAGGTATCCCCCTTTTTGGGGGGATGGTCATGCCCCAATTTTTTTTTCTGGGTTTTTTCGTGTCAGGGAAGCCCCTGGGGATTTTAGGGTTAAAACATGTTTTTTTGGTTAAATCAGGAAAACCCTAACCCTTTAAATTGGGTTGTTTTATTGATGGGGTGAAAGCCCTTTAACTGGTGGTTTCCCGGAAAGGTGTGGTTAGGGCAAAATTTTCCAAAAAAAAGTAACCTGAAATTTTTGGGGCGGATCCCAGTTTTTTTCTTTAACCGTAATTTTTCGAATGGTTTGAAAATTTTACGAAGGGAGACCCCCCCCAAAATTCTAAATTTTATTTTTTCTCTAGTAAAAGTTTTGTATTGAAAGTTTAAATTTTTTTCTTTTTTTCCCAATTTTGAAAAAATTTTATCTTTTAATTTTTTGTTTCCAGAGAAAATTTGGTTGAGCTCCGGAGTTTTCACTAAGGGAAACACTGTATGGGGATTTGTAGGCTCAATAAATATTTTAAATAGGTAGTGACTATTATGCCTCCTTTGTAAAGAGTATGGTAAAGAAATGTGGTGTCACCCTTTTGAAGACTGAGGGGCCATGAAATGTATGGTAGGATTCCTCGTAATAAAAATTCATGACTAGAGGAAAAACTACAAATACCATAATGTGTGCTTACTCAGAAATGTCCCCCAGTATAATTCTTCCTAGGGGGTGGTGTTGAGCCGTGCTAAATTGTGGGAATTAGACGCATTGGATAAATGTAAAAAAGAAAGCCCAGCGATTCTTTTTCTGGAACAATACCGAGAGATGTAAAATTTGAATCGGAAATACTGGGTACGACTTCCGTGGAGACTGAACCATCTAAATTGCCCATAATTACAGAATGACATATGGAAAATTTAAAGGCTCAGCTCGGCAAATGGGAAAAGACCCGGAATTTTTAAATGCTATAATGTTTAAAATTTGCTGAGCAGTTAATAATAAATTTATAAAAGGGGTACCTCCTGAGCAAGCAAATTTATGGTCACTATTTGCCACTCACAGAGTGAAAAAGGATTTAAGAATCTAAGATTCTAAGAATTGTGTTTAATTGTAGTGCCAGGTACAAAAATGTACCTAGTTTAAATGCTGTTTGAGACAGGGCCGTTATTGCGGAAAAAAAATTGTAGATTTTTTATTAAATTTGGGGTGAAAAATTATGCCTTTTCGGCTCTAAGTAAAACTTTCCCAAGAGGTTTGGGGTTTACAAAGGCTTGACCGGGTTGTACCCGCTTTTTGCCCGGAAACCTAGTGACCCCCTTTGCCCACTTTGGGTGTATTATTGGTGCTACTCCAGTCCATTCCTGCTTCAAGCGACGTAAATGCCACCTTAAACGTATGGGAAGTTCACTGAGTAAAGTAAAAAGCAAACAATTTTATGGGACAAATTTTTTGGGTGTGACGTCAAATGAAGAGGAAAAAGTTAAAGACTTATGGAGAGGTAATAAAATAATGCAAAGTGCAAATATGCCTCTGAGAGATGGAATAGTAATTCGACCAAATTTAAAAATACAAAAAAAGTAAAGATTTCCCCCGGAGATGATGTGCCAAAAAGTAGTAAAGTATTGGGGTTAATTGGGGGACTGAGAGATATTTGTTAATGTTAAAACCTAAAAATTACAGTATGCCCAATAAATTAACTAAGAGTTTTGCTTGCTGAAGTTTCCAAAGTTTTGATCCACTAGGGTTTTGTGTCACCCTTACTTAAGAGGGAAATTTTTAATACAGGAAAGCATGGAAAATTAAATGGCTTGGGGTGAAATTCTCCTAGGGGTTCATTAAAGGTGGGTGAATTAATTTGGTGATTATGAAAAAATTCCAATGTTGGGTTCCCACCCAGGGGGCTAATCCAAATGGGGGGAAAAAAGTACTTCAATTTTTTGTGATCTAAATTGGCATATGGGGCGTTGCTTACCTTCAATTTAATAGTGTTATTTTTTGTTATGTCTAAGGTAAAGTTCTAAATTAAATCACTACCTTGCCCAGTTGGAATTAACAGTCATTTTGTAGGTTTCAAATTAGCTAATTATATAAGAAAAAAGTTGCAGGAGATTTAAATATTGCGACACTGTAATTTGGTTGATAAGAGGTATCCTTACAATGGATTCGTAATGGAAACAGTAAAATTGTGCACGTACAAAACAGAGTCGCTAAAAATTAATCAGTTTGAAGAGAAGTATAATAGTTTGGGTCAGCATATGTTAACATTTAATCAATACTTGGTGAGGAGAATCCAGCTGATTTCTTGTCTCGAGGTTTATCTTATGCTTTTGTAAATTGCTGTATCATGGTTTAAAGGACCGAGCTGGTTGTTAAATAAAGTTTAATTGGCCTGTACAAAAGGCGTATATTGCTCCTGTTGAAATTACTGTGACCACCACTCCAATAATAATAATAATAATAATAATAATAATAATTTTTATTTACTACAAGTACATGTAACATGGTATACAGTCCTAGCTGGACCAACAATGACATTACTACTACATGAAAAGCCACTTGTTATGCTGAGCATCTCGGGCAAAATTAGGTCAGTGTCCCAGGATGCGACCCACCAGTCGACAAAACACCCGGGTTTACCCATTTTACTGATGGGGAACATAGACAAAGGTGGAAAGAAACACGCCAATGTTTCTACTCTGGCTGGGAATCGAACCCAGGCCCTCGCCGTGTGAAGCGAGAGCGTTAACCACCAGGCCACCAGAGCTTGTCCTTCATTAGCCATTGATATAAATAGGTATTCCTCTTTACTCAAACAAATCAATGTAACTAAGTTGGTGTTTAAATTTTTAAACAAGTGAATATATATATAAGTTTTCAATCCTCTTGAATTTTGGATAAAGAGGGTACAGGAGGAAATCTATGGAAATGAGATTAAATTGATGATGGAAAGAAAAATTGTGAAAGGTTCCATAATAGAGAAATTAAGGCTGTATTTAGAGAACAATGTAATTAGGTGCAGAGGAGGTTACAAATGCTGAATTGGGTGATTATGCTTAACATCCTATCTTACTGCCCAAAACTCATCATCTAACAAATTTAATTGTTCTAAATGCCCATAAAAATGTAATGCATGGTGGGGTACAAGATACCTTAAATTGTATTAAGGGAAACTTTCTGGATTCCACAAGGACGGCAAAGTGTTAAAAAGGGTGATTAAATCTTGTGTAATATGTCGCCGTGTGGATGCCAGATCCTATATGTACCCCGGTCCTCCCCCATTGCCAAATGAGCAATTTGAGTTTTTCAAATTAAAATTTAAATTCAAAGTTTATTCTTAAAAGGTTTACAATGTGAGTTTACAAAAATTTGGGTTTATTTTTTGGTTTACATGTGGGAAAAATTTGTGTTTCAGAGTGTCCCAACTAGAACGCTTAGCAGGGTTAGGCATTTGGGGCTTACAAAGTTTTTTTCTTAATTGAAAAATTTATTAAAAATTATGAGGTAATTTGGTTTTATTGCCAAAGGACTAAATATAGTTTGTGAGTTTGCAATGTGAATGCTTTTTTTTTGGCACAAATATATTTTCCCAGTATTGGAGTATCAAAAGGATTTTTTTTTTTTAAAGACTGGGGGATTTTTATTTCTGTTTAGGGGTAAAAATGAGTGAGCGAGTGTAAGTGTGAACACCGGGTTGGTTTTGTGTTTTAGTTGAGGGTGTTTCGGGGGAGTTTAAGTTTTTCTAATGGTATTTTTTGAAGGTGATAAATGTGTCTGCAGTTTGAGTTCTCAGGTAGGGTTTTCCCAGTTTTTAGGGCCTTTGACTTACTTAAATTTTTGAAAAGGGTTTAGTCGGCCCGGGGGAATGTCGTAGAGTTGTTTGTTTTGGTGTTATGCCTGTGGGTTCTGTCACAACTATCAAGAAAGCGTTTTAGGTTTAAGGTTGATATTAGGTTTAAGGCCCGTTGGCTATAGGGTTGCCCCCGTTAAATAAGTGTGGGTGTACTGAATGGGGTAAGTTTGATCTTTGAAGATTTGGGGGTGTGCCCGCCCTTGAGGGATTTTTGTGGTTTTTTCTTACTGCCGCTTTTTGTTGGGGTTTTTATTGGGTTTAGGTTGTAAGGGTGCAGTTTATCCCCAAGCCCCAAATAGATTGGTTGGTATGGATAAAAAGTGAATGGTATAGTGTGAGAAGGGGGATTTTCGGCACGTTGTTCGTATCTTGGGGAGTTTCCCAAAACCCTTTTGGATAATTTTTTGGCATATGGTGGATATGGGTGGGGGAAAAATTGGTTGTTTTCAAGGTATAAGCCCAGGAAATTTTTCCCCCTTATTTTCTGTTTTTTTAGAGTATTTTTCAAAATTTTTTTTTAATTTTTGCATCTCCCGCTTGCCCACCAAACATAAATAGTAAGTTTTGTTTTGTGTTAAGCGTAAGTTTTTTTGGGTGTCACCAAGTCGATATTTTAATTTGCTCCTCAATTTAAAATGGTGTTAGGGGGCAAAATTGGGTGAGAGTTTAAAATAAGTCGTGTAAAAGCAAAAAAGAATTGGGGGTTTTAGGGGGTTTGGGGTAGGTTTTGGGAAAGGGCATTGATGTATAAGAGGGAAAAGGGGGGAACCCAAGGGGCCTTCCCTGCGGAACTCCAGTTTTCAAGTGGCCGTGTTGCTGATGCTGTGTCTTTAATGGTGACGTATGATACCTATTAGTAATGTAAGATTTGAAAAAAGCAAGCGCATGGCCTTTATACCGGGAGTGGTTTAAGTTTGTGGAGTAGCATTTCGTGGTTTACTGTGTCAAAAGCTTTTCTTAGGTCAATAAAAAATTCCTAGTGGATATTCCTTATTTTCCAATGCTGTGTAAAGCAGATCTACCCATTTTTTTGATTGCATCATTAGTGCTTTTATTTTTCCTGAATCCAAAAACTGGCAGGGGTTGAGTGTTCTGACCCGTTATAAATGAATACAGTTCCTGTGCACGAGTTTCTCAAAGATTTTGGATAGCAATGGTAATTTAGATATTGGCCTATATTTTGTTTAAGTCTGTAGGGTCACCACCTTTATGTATTGGGTGAAAACCCTTGCCATCTTGAGTAGTTTCGGGAAGGTGGTAGTCTCTATTGACTTGTTAAAAAGTAATGAAATAGCATGCAAAAAGGACTGGGCCGCTCGCTGTACAGTAATGGTGGGACATGAGACAGATTCCCGAGTTTTTTTTAAGTGACTTATGATCTCAATGACTTCCGGGGCTCAGTTGGTGCAAGATAGAAGGAATTAGGGAAATTTCCATCTAGGTAGTCCCCGGCATGGGATTGGTATGTGGGATTTTACTGGGAGATTAGATCCTATGTTTGAGAAGAAGTCGTTTATCTTGTAGCTGTGTCAGGGGGATGTAGTGGTGTTTCATTAGGTTTAGTTAGGACAATATTCTTGGTTTTTTTCTAGTTTGTGGGTCCCTAGAATCTGAGAGAGTTTTTTTCAGGTTTTTTTTATATCTCCTCTAGTGTCTGTGAATCTACTGGAGTAGTATAGTTCTTTGGCTTTTTTTATTACTTTGGTGAGAGCTGATGAATAGTGTTTAAGAGTATCTTTGTGTATTAAGCCCTGTCTATATTGCTTTTAATATTGGTGTTTCTTGTCAATGGATTTCAGAATGGTGCTGGTTAGCCTGGGCAACCAAGCCGTTTGTTTGTGATCTGTTTGTTTTTATAGGACAATGTTTGTTGTATAGTCTAAGTAATTTGTTAAGAAAGATGTCTGTCCATCATAAATTACCATTGGCCTTGGAGAATTCTGTAGGCAATCAAACGTCTCTAGGTCAGCTGTGAACTTCCTTACTGAGGCCTCGTCATGGAGTCTAAATGAGACTTTGTTGTATTCAAGTGGTGGTTTACTAATTTTTGTCAGGAGGAAGGTAGGGTAGTGGTCTGTAGTGCTATCTGTGATTATCCCTGATTTAAGGGGGCTAGTATATTGGTCCATATGTGGTCTATTATGGTTGCACTTGTCTCGTGAGCCGGTTGGTTTAGTTATTGTTGGTATGAGAAGTGTGTTGTTCTTTTGTTGATGAAATCAGTTACAGGCTGTATTAGTAAGCCAAGGTTGATGTTTAAGTCTCCAGCTAAGAGAAGGTGGTGCTTATTCATTTGTTGTTTGTTATTAGTGACTTTAATTTCTCACTGAAATTTGGGATGTTGTGTGAGGTATCCGGTAAATGGCACCGATTGTTATAGGCGTCTTAAGGTTTTTTACAGTTTAAAATAGCAAAAATGTATTCCCCTATTATCACTAAAACAAGTGTGCTAAGACAAGATAATTGGTTAAGTAATAGATTGCAAATACCACCCCAACTTGGTTTGTTCTGCAGTTTTGAATTGCTATGTATCCTGGTAGAGGGTAGATATCTATTGTGTCCTGCTTAAGCCAGGTCTCAGTAAGAATAATGCAGGAGAAGGGTGTCTTTAGTGATTCAAGAGTGCTAGGAGGTCATCATAGTGTTTGCTTAAGGACCTGATGTTGTAGTTAAGTACTGATAGACTTTTAGCATTGTTTAGGATAGTGGTGGCTTGTGATGCTGTGTAATAAAGGCAGTTACTTTCCAGTAGGTTTTGATTGGGTGTCAGATTATGGAGGTTTAGATCAGGGTCAACGTGATCAATATCTTCTAGGTTTTAAATTATGGTTATTTATATCCTGAGTTGTGTGTTGAGTTCTACTACTGATATCTGTAGTGGTTGGAAGTTTGGACAAGTATATGAGCTATGGTACATTCTACCTCAAGACATAGTCAATACCAAATTCACTATATTAGACCATAGTGCAATTACTAGTGAGTGACTAGTGCTATTTTTAATTTGTACTTTTATATTATTAGATTAAAACTATTGTAATTTAGCTCACTCTAGCTCAAAACATAGACTCCACAAAAGTCATTATTAGACCTTAGTGCACTTACAAGTGAGAGTCTTGTTCTGTTTTTAAATTGTATTTTTATATTACTAGTTTATACCTAGTTGTACTTTAGTTCATTCCAGCACAACACACAGACAACATCAACTTCATTATGTGTAGTAGTGACTATACCCTACAACGAACTCCGCCCGGCCGCAGTGTGGAAAATACTGTATATATTTTCCAGAAATACAGTAGTTATATGTAAATAGATGGCCATACTGTATTTAATAAAAATTTATGTCATAAAAAATGGGAAGCCTGCGCAGAGGAAACTCGCCATTGTTGTTTGAATTGGACACAAACGTTAGTGAAAATAAGAAGAATTTTCGTGCTCTAGAGGTTAAAATTGGGCTGACACCTCTCAAATGGGAGGCGAAATTGTTGGATGTGCATTCCTGCATAACTTGAGATATCAGGCGACTGGACAAGACAGCTCCAGGAACCTCATATAAGTCTGTTATGTTGTAATTCTGTCCAGTGTTATTTTCATGTATAGACAGTGAGGTTTTCTGATACACCTTAATCTCCTGTCAAATTGGTGAGTGATATTAGGATATATTCTCCTTCTGTTATGTAAATTGTATATATATATATATATATATATTATATATATATATTATATATATATATTATATATATATATATATATATATATATATATATATATATATATATATATATATAATAATCAATATATTAATTTTAATATACAGTCCACAAATTTATATATTTACCAGAATTCCTGGTGATGTATATTTCATTTGTAATTAATTAGTCTAGAGCAACTTGTGGATATGACAGTTGTAGGTATCGAAGGGGGACATTTTTTGTGACCTATGTGTCCCAAATTCCTACTTGTCTATGTAACTCTGATAAATAATAATTATCTTTGTTATTTACTGGTATGTACATAATGAGTTACAAACAGATAAATGCAATTTTCCACATAGAGTATATGGTACAAAAACAGATGTTTAAGGCAAAAGTTCAATTATGAACATATATATTTTACTTTGTATGTATTTTAAATTTTGGTGTTTAACATGAAAACTTCAATTACATTGATACATACGTTCTGTTAGATTTTATGGAATCTTGATACAGATCGATGTGTAAAAGTCATCATGGACCTTAGTATCAGTTTAAATAAAACTGTGATTATTCGTAGTGGACGAACGGACGGTTCCAATAGATGCATTAAAAGTTTATTATATTGTTTTTGTATTCTTTTATTTGCATGTTGAAGGAGGCAATATGAAGTATCTAGTTATGGTCCGTTTATGTAAGAATGCGTACTGCTTGGAGTTGTTAGGAGGATTGAAATTTATTTGGTGTGTAGATGTATTTTTCTATTGTCACTGGATGTGAATGTGTTAATTGTATGTCAGTATGATTTTAATGTTTTATTTAATATTGATGTGCCAGAACGGTGGAACTCAGTCTAACAAACGCAGAACGCGGGGAAAGGGTTTTCCTTTTGATACTTTATGTGTATTATATGTTGTACAATGTATAACAATGAACTTTGTATTAGGATGGGATATATTTGGTAAAATTTCGTGTTGATAGGATTATGTCATCAGTTTCAGAAGGAGGGAAAGGGTTAGGTTACTGTACCATACTTTTTGTTATACGTGAAATGTACCTGAAATTGGAACAGACGATAATGTATAAACACGTTGTACGATTTAAATGTAATGAGATTAGGTAATATTATTGACATGTAATCTATTAGTAGGTTAAAATGTACATTGTAAGTTTTTAGCTATTCCATAACAGTATGGAATGACTTGATTTTCAGATTGTGTGATCATGAAATTATTATTTCTTTTTTCTCCTGTATCCTTTGCTGTGCCAGAAGTGTGGCACTCAGTTAGTCAGGCAAAGGAGGTGGGTAGGGATTGATATATAAAATTCTAGGATGTAAGAAGTATAATTCGAGGATAGTAATATTGGGAGGGGGGTTACATTTGTTAAATTCCGTGTGGTAAGCATGTTGTCAATGTTATACGAACGTAGGAGGTATTACAGGTATCCTGTATAGCAAGTTGATTTTCAGTATCAGTATATTGGAATTTGATTGCAATAGCAGAACTACTGTTTAAAATGTTAAGGTACATGTTTGTTTAAAAATATAATGTAAGATTTTAGGTAATATTCGTGATCTGTAATCTGTTGGTTTGTCCTATTGTTTTATGTATGGTTTTAAATAAAATATAAAAAAAATATAGGATACAAGTTCCTACACTTCTCTCGTGTACAGTAGTATTGTGCTGAAGGTACATATCACATCTTTATGGCTTTTCAGTACCGTCTGGTACATTGTTAGCATTTAATAACATAATACTAATATATACAAGTAAGTTTGCGTGTATGTGTATAAGTGCTCTAAGTAGTTCACTAAGTCTCAAGACTCGACTAGGCTTAACCAGTGACTGACTACAAGTCCTCATATAAACTAACTTCTTGACCAACCTGGCAATCAGAACAGCTTGCTGGAACAATAAAACGATTGGTAAGCCGAACAGCAATATAACAAGCAACAGCGACACAAAATCCGGAACAAGGAGATAATATAACGACACTAAGTAGGGACCATCTGCAGATCCTCCACAAAAGTCACAAAACTCCCATACTACTGAATCTACATTCAGCATTAGAAAATCCCCGACTGTGACAGTACACAGATACCAGTACAAATTAGGTCAGATTTACAGCTCAGGACCTGAGTTTCTCAGAATATCTATGAGACACACAACCTCAGTACAACGTTGAATATCACTAAGTCTAGACTATGCTCTGTGAACAGAGTTACACAGAGCTAACAACAAGAAAGTGACAGAGACGATCTTCCAACAAGGGAGAGCTGAAGAGGGACGTCTTGGAAGCAACATCAACCAGAAAAAAGAGTGAGCCAAGGCCAGGCAGTCTCTCACCCAGGTCTGGTGTGATCACCCCTCCCTGGTCATGTGACTCTCTGAGGACTGCTACTGGCCAGCAACTACAGAGAAGCTGGCAGCAAAACAAGTGGAGCGGTAGTTAGACAAGGCTGTCAGCTACTTAACACTCATGAACTATGAACACTGAATAATATATAAATGTTACATCCTACCTAATAATTTAACTAAGTCAATTAATAATATAAAGCAATATATTTACGATTTAGCTAATATTGCAAATATCAGCAATATAAAATTATATGATCAGGTAATGTACATCATATACATTGTGACCCATTCAGGGGTCGCAATACTGCACATTAAATTAACACACTATGGCATAAGAGGGCACTCCCTTAACTACCTATAGTCATATCATGCCTTAGCAAAAGAAGCAGATATGTGTACACAAATGAAGCAAACTCTTGCACACAACCAATTACAGTTGGGGTCTCACTCTTCTTTCTCATTTACATCAATGACCTACCAAATGCATCTCAACTACTTAAACCCATATTATTTGCAGATAACACAACATACGCCTTCCCACACCCAAACCCAGTCATACTGGCCAACACTGTTAATGCTGAATTGCAGAAAATATCTACCTGGATGATGACTAATAAGCTTACCCTCAATACAGACAAAACCTATGTCATTCAGTTTGGAAAGAGCCACAAATGTTCCACTTAACATAGCGCTAAACGGATCACCCATCACAAGACACACAGAGGAAAAATTCTTAGGAATCCACCTTGACAGTAGCTTTAAATTCCAGACTAATATACAACAAATTTCCAAGAAAATCTCTAAGACAGTAGGTATATTGTCAAAGATACTGTACTATGTTCCACAATCCTTGCACTGTATTACTCACTCATATACCCTTATCTCACCTATGGAATTTTTGCATGGGGATCAACAACATTAAATCACCCAGCAAAAGGCTGCATTCAGAATGATAACAAATTTCCACTCCCGAAAGCATACTCCACAATATTCAGATGTCTAAAACTACTCACCGTAAAGAACATCCATACTTATTCTTGTGCCTACTACGTGCAAAGAACACTACACTCAAACAGGTAAGATTCCTCGCCTAGCTGCCTGGGTGAGTGGACGCTCCTCACGCCTCTCTGCCAACAACCAAACAAGCAATCCAGTGCTAATCATGGTCTTTAGCATCTGTCGAAGGGTGAACACTGTGAGTAATGAATTAGTGCGTGGATCCATCATACCTAAGATTTGTTACCCTTGATTCTGGGGGAGACTAACGGCATCGATGACAGAGATATGTATGGCGTGGCATTTCGAATATTCGTGAAACCGCTTCATGTGCAGACATACGAGAATCTTGTTGTGCATTTTCAAGATTTCAGAATGGACGTGACCTCAGATGTGAGCATACAGCTTGTGGACGTCTCGCACCAGTATACGTGGGTGAGGGTAAGGAATGTGCCCTTTGAGGCGAATGAAGTGGACATTCGTCAGACTTTTGACAGGTACGGTGTCATACATGTTGCCCAACACGGAAAATGGGTGTCGGGTGTGTATGCTGGTCTCCCGGAGGGAAGTTTTACCATCAAAATGACGCTCCGTCAACCCATACCTTCGTACGTTTTCTTGGAGGACTTTAGAACTCAAGTCATGGTGACATATGCTGGGCAGAGAAGGACCTGTCGGTTATGTGGAGAATATGATCACGTTGTAGCTGAGTGTTGCAGGCGGGGGCGGGCCGGGAGGCCAGCTGGTGTTGCGCCCACAGGAGATGGGCAGGTTTCTGAGCCCACCCGGGAGGAAGAGGACGGGCATGGTCGATTATGGAGCGAGGTATTGGAGGCTCCGGGGTGGAGTCTACCCTGGATGAACTAATTCCAGAGCAGCCGGCGCCGCTGGTGGAGCAGCAGGAATCTGGTTGGTCTGGGGCCTGCACTTGAGGAGGAGTCTGTGCAAGTAATACAAAATAAAGAATCCTCTTACCCCTTCCCGTCTGCTAATTTCAATATACACACAGAATAATTACATGCCGCAAAAAAAGCAAGCAGTATAACTACCCCCCCTATTTACCCCAGTTCACCAAAATGTACAACATTTCACCATTGTTTATTTAACTTATAAACTAATCAAACTAATTTAAACCTAAGAACATATTATATTGAAGACAATAACAACTCTACAGTTATGAAAAATGCCAGCTGCTATCCTAACTTTTTTTTATATATTTTTATTAAAAACCATCTTACAGTGTACACATTGTGCTGTACATAAGCTCACTGGAGCCAAGACACCAACAGTCATAACAGTTCAAAATGCAATACCAAATACATAACATTTCTACAATAAACACACATGCCACCGACTGTAGCCATGTCCCATCCCTTATACCCTATCCACTTTTCACATATATGCTTTCCTACATATACACGAAGTACACGCGTATATTATACCTAAACATGAATAACTAGCAATATATAGCGCACACAATGACTTACGATTTTCGTCATGATTCAAAAACACCCTAACACTAAACATAAAATGACCAATACATCTCTATGTTAGGTCACATATATATGATGGAAAACTCCACCAAAACGTTATGGTGCCTTTAAAGCAGTGCTTTATTATACATAACATATAACAGTAACAACCTCCAGATATCCTCACAACATAAATTCATAAGGTTAATTAACACATGATAACAGAGTCCTCTACAAAACCCAGGTATCCCCGGTGCACAGGACAACAAATATAAGCAAAGAACGGTAAGTGGAACGCAATACATGTAAAGCATACCATTCAATAGAGAATCCACAGCACTATAATGACTAACTAATTATACAAAAGCAGACATGTTTATTATTGCAACTTAGATAAACAAATCAACCAACGTCGCAACTAATGCAATGGCAAAGCCATTGCTAATCCACAACAAACACATACAAGAACCATCCCTCTCCCACACACCCCCACTTCCACCCTTATCATACTACTACTCAGTCCACTTTCACGCCAGATCATCACTGTCTACCAGCCCTTTGCCGTCCTGTTCCAACTAATCCGGGAAGTTTTACCACCGTCATACCACGATACCCCTCAGGAAAAAACTCAACCCACCTACTACCATAGACGCTTCTATTTCTGCACATTGTTCTGTAAAAACGTGCACCAACGCCCTAACCCTGCCAGTGCCCCGTACCTCATGCATACCCCAAGACATGTACAAATAGTCCACAATGATATATCTTAACGCTCATGCCACATCTTGTATCACCCCATCCACGTCAAGGAGTAACGCCCTTAACATAGCCACCCTCCCCCCTCCCAACATCCCAAAAACCCCTCGCATCCACAACCTTACCTCTTCTAGGGATGGACAAAAATACACTGCGCGAAAAGCCGTTTCTTCATCTCCACAATGCACGCAGGTTGCATCCTCAACAAAACCCATTTTCCATAACATTACCTTAGACGCCAGGATCCCCATCATAAATCTATACACCACCTCTCGCGCCTTAGCTGGTATACAAAGCCGCCGGAATTCCTCCCAAATTACCTTCCAATTATACGTGGGATAAATCTCCACCCTTGACAATGCTTCCTGCCAAAGTCCTACATTCACCAGCCTTCCTATGCACATACCATGGACATCCCTCACTTTTGACATGAATCGCAGCAAGTCTTCACATGCCTCTAGTTCCTTTCCACGCCACCAACATCAGACTTCTCTTCCAACCTTCCCCACGCTTCATCCTCTAGTCCCCCCTAGTCTTAAGTAACATGCCCATACATATATTGCTCTCACCTTAGGTCCCAAAGCTAGCAAACCTAAACCCCCCATGCATACTCCAGACATTACCACCTCATATCCCAACCATGCCTGTCCATATCCCCAAACATACCTCAACGCCCACCTCTGTATCTCCATTAAGTCACAGGCCCTCAAAGGATAAACAGCTACCACTCCCCAGACTTTACTATACACAAGCGAATTCACGATCATCACCTGTTGGTGCAACGAGGAATCCCTGGCTCATAATCCTCGTAATCTACCCAGCACCTTGTCCCATACTGCCACCGAATTAACCTCCTTGCTTGCCTGTTTGTCTGTCAAAACCATTGTATCATCAACATACCCCACTATACGCCCCCCCTGACTGATTCTCACACCCCCTCCACCCGCTCTCCACCAGCTCATAAAATGGATTTTGTACACATGTGAACAGGATTTGGGAAAGTGCGCATCCTTGCCTCAAACTTTGTTCCATGCATATATTGCTACTCAGTCGTCCATTCACCTGAACCCTCATCATTACCCCAGCATACAATGTTTCTACCCAACCCACTACTTTTGCACCAAAACCCAAGCCAAACAAACACGCATAAAACCCCTATCCACACAATCATATGCATTTTCCCAGTCCAGACCAGGAACACCTCCCTCACCCCTCTCCAGGAAATCTCTGATATGTTCATGTCCCTCTCTCATACTTCTCCCAGGAATTCCATACTGTCCCACATGTAATACCGACCCCAGGGCCCCCTTCAAACGATTGCCCAATATCCTCATAAAAACCTTGTAATCTAAACACATTAAAGAAATTGCCCTGTAAGCACTCAGGCCATGCCCGCCTCCCTTCTTAGAAACCAACACTACAACACCTGTTTGTTGGGACTGACCCATCCTCCCACCTGCCAACATATTATTTAGAACCCCGACAAATAAATGCCTAATGCAACCCCAATGTGCCTATAAAATTCAATTGGTAACCCATCAATGCCCGGCATCTTGCCAGTCCGCATCCCAAAAATCGCCTCCGCTACCTCCTCCTCACGTATGTCCTCCTCCATCTTCTCACTAAGTTTCGTCCTCAGTACATTTCGACCCTCCCCGCCAAATCTCGCGAACCTATACCCACCCACCCCCTCCATTTTTCCCAAAACCAAGCATCAGCATAATAGCTCATGCTTTCTGTTGTGGCAAAAACCGTACCATCCTGGTATCCCCCCGCCCCGGAGTTTGCCACTAATTGCAACATGGTAGTCACAGCATGATGCTCGCGGAACTTCCGTAACACAAAACCAGACGGCTTGTTGCCCCATAGAACGTCCTCCAATCCTGAACGATAACGTATCCCATTAAACCGTTTGTTGCAGATGTCCGCAAGTCTATCCCTTATAGATTCTGCTTCACCCCCCCCCCACATCCCCTGTCATAGCAATCCTTCATAGCCACCTTGCTTCCTCCCTCCCCCTGCCTCGGAAATAGGTCGCAATGCAAGGCTTTGCTTTCGACACCCACAAGCCAATGAGCTGTAGTACCCTATCCCTACCCTCAGTGACCCTACCCACCATTCTTCGAACCCCACACCCCCTTCCTCACCTCTAAGCAATCCTACATTCAACTTCCAATAACCAGCATGAACTCTGACCACTCCCTCCCACTGCAAGTCAGCTATTACCGCTCTGTGATGTGAGAAACCTTCATCGACTGTTTGCACGTCCCTCACCTCTATACCCCACATTACATATATCCTGTCTAGTCATGCCGCATATTCTCACCTGACAAAAGTATGCTCAGGCGCTAAGCGACCCCCCCACTACGTCCACAACACCAACATCTTGCAATGTGTCTTGCAGAACCTTCAGTACACACCCTGCCCCCCTCGGTTCCACATCCCTTTCACGAATCACACAGTTCCAATCCCCACCGATGATTGTGACTGCCGGCAATGCCCTTAAAAAGTACAACAAGTCATCCCTCACAAAATCTGCTTTAACCCTTATGTTACCCAACGCTGGTATATACGCACCTATAAGACAAACGTGCCTCTCACTCCAGACCCCATCTACTCTCACTACCCTCCCTCCCTCCTCCCAACCCATGATGCGCAAGGGGCTGGTGTCCTTGATGACTATTGCAACTTCCCCTTTTAACTGCCTGGCAGAACTAACATACATCTTGTAACCGTCCAACCTCAAATCACATCCATACCGAAAATTGTGTTCCTGTAAAAAACACACATCAACCCGGTACAAGCGCAAAAACCAGACCAACCACACTCGCTTGATCTCCGACCGGAGACCATTCACGTTAAGAGTGACACTCATGAAAGCTATATAAACGGCGGCTTTCCTCTATGCTGCTGTGGTTTACTCATGGCGCTTTTCCTCGTTCTGCGCCCAGGCGCCTCACAGGTCTTTACCTGGTCACCCTCACTCTCCTGTACCCGACTACTGTATAGCTCCTGCATCACTGGACCAGCCTGTACCTCCTTCAACTCCTCCGCTGCCCACACCTTTTTCCCTGGGTGCTGGCCAGGCATGAGAACCTTCTCTACCTCCGCCGTTCCAGCCGTTCTCTTTCTGGAGCCGCCACTGACACTCATGTCCACGTTCTGGCCTTGCTCCTGAGGTACATTATCCTGACACCCTTGCTCTCCTGACAATTCGTCCACATCCTCTGAACGTTCAGAGAGTGTTACACACCTGTCAGCCGACTGTTCCTCATGGTCTACCTCCTCGCTCCAGCGACCACTTCGCAAGTCAGCTCCGCCGTCCCCCTCAGGCCCCAAATCACACAATTGTTGCTCCACTGTCGACACTCCTGGCCCTCTGGACGATTGCCGCCTGGGACACTGTGCCACCATATGATCATATGAGCAACACAGGCGACACATCCACCGCTGGCCAGTGTAATGCACAAAAACCTGCGTTCTGTGTCCCACCAACGTCACGTATGACGGGATCGGCCGGGCCAACGACATTTCGAGGGTATAGGATCCCTCAGGGAGCCCCTCATATGGCCCATCCTTCCAGACTCCCATCATCGCCAAATGGACCCGACCATAGCTGCTAAATGCCTCCTTCAGCCCATACACAGTTGCCTCAAAAGGCACATTACGCACCATAACCCATGTGTAATATTTGGATACATCATGCATGATGACGTCCACCACCAAGTTGACAGTTATTCTCTTCTCCTGGAATTCTTCAACGAGTTTGTCATACAAACTGGCACGATTCAGTTTGACGAAGATCCTTGACATCCCGTTCAGCGCCACACTGTATAATTCCTCTGTTGGTACACCGTAGACGTCTCTGATGATGTTTGGCAATAAGACGTTCATCGTTGCAGTACTAAGCGTGCCTCTGACCAGCTCTATGCAGACGGTGTTTACACAGCATCCCCCTCCCTCAACCATTTTGTCGGTGCACTGCCAAAGACAACCACCAGAGGGCAGGTGTAGCAGTCCAAGTGAGCATCCTCTCTCCCCAGTGGTTGAGAGGCGAATGTGAGCTAAGTTATGCCGGTATGAGAGTTGTTGGTATTTACTGAGGGTACTGGGGCCTGTGAGCCCTTGTAGGTTGGTTTTGCATTATAATGTTCTGGTGGACTTTGATGTATCGTATGTGATGAGGGTAAGACACGTTGCTGGCATTGTTCTGGATCTGTTTGGCATGTGTGTCCTGTTTAGGCAGGAACGTGTGTCTTGTTCAAGCAAGCGTGTGCAACGTGAGAGGGGTTATAGGAGATGAGGCTCGTTGACATCTGACGAGGTCATGGGGACAGGTCATTCATATTTATATATATATATATATATATATATATTATATATATATATATATATATATATATATATATATATATATATATATATATATATATATATATATATTATATATATATATATATGCATGTGTATGTGAAGAGCTTTTACGAGGATAGTGAACCTCAGGTTCGAGTATGTAGGAGAGAGGGAGATTATTTCCCAGTAAAAGTAGGCCTTAGACAAGGATGTGTGATGTCACCGTGGTTGTTCAATATATTTATAGATAGGGTTGTAAGAGAAGTGAATGCTAGGGTCTTGGCAAGAGGTGCGGAGTTAAAAGATAAAGAATCAAACACAAAGTGGGAGTTGTCACAGTTGCTCTTTGCTGATGACACTGTGCTTTTGGGAGATTCTGAAGAGAAGTTGCAGAGGTTGGTGGATGAATTTGGTAAGGTATGAAAAAGAAGAAAATTAAAAGTGTATATAGGATAGAGTAAGGTTCTGAGGATAACAAAAAGATTAGGTTGTGCAAGAAAGGTATAAAATACCGACAATATGAAAGTTAAGACATATGTGCAATATCTGGATATCTGTATTGTAGACGTATTGCCATCCAGTGGCTTTATCAATACAGATTCTAGGACATAATTAGAAGGCAGTAGAACTATATACAAAAGATGAGGTAATCAGTCCCTCAGCCTTGGAGTCAGTGTTTACAGCATCGTGGTGATGGAGAATCTGGAGCAAAGGCAAGAAGACTGGCGGTTATATAGGCGTCAGTGGATAAGGGCGTGTAGCAGACGAGGGCATAGTCACTGGTAGGCGGGATTTCCCAGTGGAAGTAGGTCCTACCCAATGGGATGGGTTAGTTGTAGCAGCCATGAAGAAGGTCTTGTAGATGTCATCTGAACCAAGATTTCATGATGTTGCAGTGTCTGACAAGTTGTGCAAGAAAGGTATAAAATACCGACAATGTGAAAGTTAAGACACATGTGCAACATCTGGATATCTTTATTGTAGACGTTTCGCCATCCAGTGGCTTTATCAATACAGATTCTAGGACATAATTAGAAGGCAGTAGAACCATAAACAAAAGAAGAGGTAATCAGTCCCTCAGCCTGGAGTTAGTGTTTACAGCATCGTGGTGGTGGAGAATCTGGAGCAAAGGCGAACGAGCGAACGAACAAGTTCAGGTAAGATCCCAATGGAATGAGCGGGGAAGACGGGACAGACGAACAATAGCTCTGGAGAGGAGTGTTCTTAGTCATTGAAATAGAGCCAGGCCTTAACCAAGCAGCTAAGGCGATCGTGGGGCAGACTTGAGAACAGGAATAGCAGGGACTGTTGCATCGAACTTGTGGTAGTTGAAGTCTTGAATCTTGAGTAGCTGGCAGCAGGTTAGGTCATATCAGAGGCTAGAACACATATGGGAGTTATAGGAGTAACTGGGGAGGCAGGTTAGCAATGGAGCCATTTTCGAACTTTTTAAAGCTACTCCTAGATAGGTGGTATAATTTAGCCTTGTTACTGAATGTGAAACGTAGAGGCTTGATGAACTCAAGAACTTGGGTGAGTGTGAAGTGAAGCGGTGATTCACAGGCATACTTAACTGTTCCAGCACCGTGGCTTTTGTAGAGTTCAGTACAGGTCATGGAGTCAGTATTTGAAGGAGAAGTGTAGAAGGTAAGGTTTTATCCATGAGTGTGTACTGGAATCGTCGCTACCTTCCTCTTCTGGAATGAATTCATTAGGAGAATCTACAATGGTGGTAGCAGGTGACTGAGGGTCGACAGGAGCAGTGGAGAGGTGTAATGGTTGTGTAACAGCAGGCTGGGAGAAGTGGGAGACGGTGGTTCAGGCAGCATGATCAACGTTGTCGGCGGTGGAAGTGGTTATAGAAGTTACAGGAGCAGTTGCTTGGGCAGGAGACAGGTCTGCAGGTGCGGTAAAGTTCAGGGCGTTAGGGAAGGATCTTGAGGATGTCTGCTGAAGGTGTGGAGTCCAGAAAATTGAAGGCAGGCATATTGTTCAGACGGAATAGTTCGTTAATAGTGGTGTTGAAAGTGCCGGGGTTTGCTGCGTTTGCAAGGTGTGCATACACCATGCAGTACAGCACCTTGGAGGGAGCACCGTCGGGGAGTGGAGAGAGGGAGTTGCTGGGCGATAGTGCCTGTAGATTGGCGTGTAGAGTCTTGGTGGTGTCGGTTTGTGGTTTGGTTATTGCAGCGTATGTCAGTGACTTGGAGGTGTTCTTCAGAACTTTAGTTTCCTTCAGTATGATTTCTTTCCTGAGTGGGCACTTAGCTGCAAGGGTATGATGATTACCCTTGCAGTTAAGATATGTTGGTGCTGTAGTAATGGTGCAGGATCTGAAATCGTGTCCATCATTCACACATTTTGAACAAAACTTCTTATCCTTGATGGGGCAGTCCTTGGTGGTGTGATTATAGGAGTAGCAGGCCCAGCAGTGGGAGATGTATGTGAAACGTTCTTGTTCTATATGACTTGGGTGAATGTGGTAACATGAGATGGCCAGACCGTCAGAGAGAGCTTGGGCAGCCAAGAAGATATCTGAGAATGAAATCTTTAGCATAGATGAGGCGTTAGGGATCTTGGAGATGTTGTCTACCGAGGCCCAGGTGTTTTGCTCCTCAATAGATGTCTTCAGTGCTTCAGTAGAGAGAGAGGTGACGATATCGTCCAGTTTTTTCACAAAGACCGAACGTTTCGACTTCAAGAATGTAGACGGGGATATAGTGAATTGTTGCGATGGTAGGGTCCTGATTGAAGAGTCATCCATTAGTTTTAATGCTTCCATGTCGTCTGTGCAGGCGACAATGAAAGAGTCCTTCAGAGAGTGGATTGCCGTAAATTTGACCTGCAGGCAGGTCCTAACGGCGGTAGCTAAAGCTAGCTTCGAGGAGTCATTTATTGCACCATTCACAGGCTTGATTTTCACACGATGCGACAATATTGTGAAAAGGATGTGACGTATGTAGAATATAAATTCCCCACCCCGGCGGGGGTTGAAGGGAGGCTTTTTGAGCGTAGAGCAACTGTGTGATCCGAGCAAAGGCAAGAAAACTGGCGGTTATATAGGCGTCAGTGGATAAGGACGTGTAGCAGACGAGGGCATAGTCACTGGTAGGCGGGATTTCCCAGTGGAAGTAGGCCCTACCCATTGGGATGGGTTAGTTGTAGCAGCCGTGAAGGTCTTCTAGATGTCCTCTGAACCAAGATTCCATGATCCTCAAGTGTCCGACAAGTTGTGCAAGAAAGGTATAAAATACTGACAATATGAAAGTTAAGACACATATGCAACATCTGGATATCTTTATTGTAGACGTTTCGCCATCCAGTGGCTTTATCAATACAGATTCTAGGATATAATTAGAAGACAGTAAAACTATACACAAAAGATGAGGTAATCAGTCCCTCAGCCTTGGATTTAAGTGTTCACAGCATCCTGGTGGAGGAGAATCTGGAGCAAAGGTAACGAACGAACGAACAAGTTCAGATAAGATACCAAGTGGGATGAGCGGGGAAGACGGGACAGACGAAGAGTAGCACTGGAGAAGAGTGTTCTTAGTCGTATAAATAAAGCCAGGGCTTAACCCAGCAGCTAAGGCGATCGTGGGACAGACATTGAGAACAGAAATTCTTGGGACTCCGGTGGGGTGAG
Organism: Cherax quadricarinatus; assembly: GCF_026875155.1. NCBI lineage: Eukaryota > Metazoa > Arthropoda > Malacostraca > Decapoda > Parastacidae > Cherax > Cherax quadricarinatus. The sequence goes on along the minus strand of NC_069401.1, from coordinate 63,912,334 downwards.
CGGAAAGGACGGGACAGGCGAAGATTAGCGCTAGAGAGAAGTGTAGAATTGAGCCATGTCTTAACCCAAAAGCTAAGGCGAACGTGCATCAGATAATGGTACCTGTAAGAGAAAGGAACCTGTCAGTGAATCTAAGGATATTTGTAAATAGGGTTAGGAGCAGGATCATACAAGGAGTAGAAAAGGTTTTGTTGGTTTGTGGGTCTGCGAATCAGGAATTGCGGGAAGAACTAAAAGCCATAAATGAAATCGAAAGAAACCCAAAGTATTTCTTCTCCTATGCCAAATCAAAATCGAGAACAACGTCCAGTATTGGGTCCCTACTTAAACAAGATGGGTCCTACACAGATGACAGCAAGGAAATGAGTGAGCTACTCAAGTCCCAATATGACTCAGTTTTTAGCAAGCCGCTAACCAGACTGAGAGTCGAAGATCAAAATGAATTTTTTATGAGAGAGCCACAAAATTTGATTAACACAAGCCTATCCGATGTTATCCTGACGCCAAATGACTTCGAACAGGCGATAAATAACATGCCCATGCACTCTGCCCCAGGGCCAGACTCATGGAACTCTGTGTTCATCAAGAACTGCAAGAAGCCCCTATCACGAGCCTTTTCCATCCTATGGAGAGGGAGCATGGACACGGGGGTCGTCCCACAGTTACTAAAAACAACAGACATAGCCCCACTCCACAAAGGGGGCAGTAAAGCAACAGCAAAGAACTACAGACCAATAGCACTAACATCCCATATCATAAAAATCTTTGAAAGGGTCCTAAGAAGCAAGATCACCACCCATCTAAAAACCCATCAGTTACACAACCCAGGGCAACATGGGTTTAGAACAGGTCGCTCCTGTCTGTCTCAACTATTGGATCACTACGACAAGGTCCTAAATGCACTAGAAGACAAAAAGAATGCAGATGTAATATATACAGACTTTGCAAAAGCCTTCGACAAGTGTGACCATGGCGTAATAGCGCACAAAATGCGTGCTAAAGGAATAACAGGAAAAGTCGGTCGATGGATCTATAATTTCCTCACTAACAGAACACAGAGAGTAGTCGTCAACAGAGTAAAGTCCGAGGCAGCTACGGTGAAAAGCTCTGTTCCACAAGGCACAGTACTCGCTCCCATCTTGTTCCTCATCCTCATATCCGACATAGACAAGGATGTCAGCCACAGCACCGTGTCTTCCTTTGCAGATGACACCCGAATCTGCATGACAGTGTCTTCCATTGCAGACACTGCAAGGCTCCAGGCGGACATCAACCAAATCTTTCAGTGGGCTGCAGAAAACAATATGAAGTTAAACGATGAGAAATTTCAATTACTCAGATATGGTAAACATGAGGAAATTAAATCAGAGTACAAAACAAATTCTGGCCACAAAATAGAGCGAAACACCAACGTCAAAGACCTGGGAGTGATCATGTCGGAGGATCTCACCTTCAAGGACCATAACATTGTATCAATCGCATCTGCTAGGAAAATGACAGGATGGATAATGAGAACCTTCAAAACTAGGGAGGCCAAGCCCATGATGACACTCTTCAGGTCACTTGTTCTATCTAGGCTGGAATATTGCTGCACACTAACAGCACCTTTCAGGCAGGTAAAATTGCCGACCTAGAAAATGTACAGAGAACTTTCAGGAACGCATAACGGAGATAAAACACCTCAATTACTGGGAGCGCTTGGGGTTTCCCTAAACCTGTATTCCCTGGAACGCAGGAGGGAGAGATACATGATTATATACACCTGGAAAAAATCCTAGAGGGATAGTACCGAACTTGCCCGAAAATCACTCACTACGAAAGCAAAGACTTGGCAGACGATGCACCATCCCCCAATGAAAAGCGGGGGTGTCACTAGCACGTTAAGAGACCATACAATAAGTGTCAGGGGCCCGAGATGTTCAACTGCCTCCCAGCACATATAAGGGGGATTACCAACAGACCTTGGCAGTCTTCAAGCTGGCACTGGACAAGCACCTAAAGTCGGTTCCTGATCAGCCGGGCTGTGGCTCGTACGTTGGTTTGCGTGCAGCCAGCAGCAACAGCCTGGTTGATCAGGCTCTGATCCACCAGGAGGCTGGTCACAGACCGGGCCGCGGGGGCGTTGACCCCCGGAACTCTCTCCAGGTAAACTCCAGGTAAGGAGAGAGGTCCAGTAGTCATGTCGTGTCTCAAGTTTGTCTATCTGTCTGTCACTGAGCGTCTTCCAGTACATATTCAGCGCAGGGATGTCTAATTGGGCATGGAGAGACTCGCTTGTGGCGAAGTCTTTCCATCTGACATCAAGCACCCAGCGGAGCGCCTTATTCTGGACACGCTGTAGTTTAAGTAAGTTTGTTTTAGCTGCACGGGGGAGGGCTAGAGGAGAGTAAGTTATCAGAGGACGTATTAGGGACTTGTAGAGGTGTAGTTTGGTGCGTTGGGAGGCATGTTTCAGCTTGTAGAGGCCCGCAAGGGCCTTACTAGCTATTGCATGCCTTGAGTGAATGTGTCTGTATAAGCGAAGAAGGTAGTCAAGATTAACGCCAAGGAGAGTGATAGATTGTGTGATGGGGATGTAAGTGCGGGTATCAGCTGTTCTGAGCTCGAAGGGTAATGCAGGATCACGTTTTCTGTAGTTAAAATATATAATGCTGGATTTAGCTGCATTGGATTTGATCCTCCATTTTTGTTCCCAGATGGCTATCCTGTCGACCTCATTTTGTGTTTTGTGTGTGAGTGTATCTACATTGGCGTGAGTGATAAGTTGTGTAATGTCGTCTGCAGAGGCTAGAGTGATGGAGTTGTGGTATACAGGTGTTGGAATGTCGTTAGTGTATAAAATGTAGAGGGTAGGGGAGAGGACAGATCCCTGGGGTACTCCAGCATTTAGTGTGAAGTAGTCATAGTAACAGCCTTGGAATTTGATTCTCATGGTACGGCCATTTAGGAAGTTGCAGACTAGTTTACGAGTAGTGAGAGGCAGGTTAAAGTTAGTGCAGAGTTTGTACTTGAGCCCTTCGTGCCAGACAGTGTCCAAAGCTTTTTCAACGTCTTTTGCAACCAGGGCTGTCCTGTTTCTTTGTTTTATGTTTATGTGGTTTTAGTTGAAAATGGGGTTAATGGCATCCTGTGTGGATCTGTGTGCCCTATAGCCAAACTGGTCCTCAGAAAGTAGAGAGTTGTGTTCCATGTATCTGCGAAGGCGATGGTTGAGGAGTTTTTCAATGAGTTTTCCTAAAGTTTCGAGGAGGCTGATAGGGCGATAGTTTCTAGGATCAGAGTGGTCTTTTTTGGGTTTAGGAAGGAGGATAGTAGTAGCAGCTTTGAAGAATGAAGGGAAGTATCCAGAGGCAAGGGAGGCATTGAGGAGGTTTGTGTAGGCAGTAATGATAGAGTCAGGAAGGTGTTTTAGGATAATATGGTTTAGGCCAGAGGCACTAGGAGCCTTGGGAGGAAGGTGTCTGAGGAGAGTTTTAATGTCTGTGTTGGTGAAAGGAGTGTCGAGTTCTTGGGAGGAGGTAAGAGAGTCCAGATGGATGTGGCTATCTTGTGTTGTTCCTTGTGTGTGTGCAGTGTTCCAGTGTTCTATGTTCTGAATGTGTTGAATAACGATAGGGTGATGTGGGTGAGGGTGGAAGATGTTCTCCCAGATGTGTTTGAAGATGTTAGTAGCAGCCTGCGGGTCTGAGATGTGTGCGTTGTTGTGTGTGATGTGCTTGAATTTGTTGGTGGGAGTTGTACCTCTGATTTTTTTTATAAAGTTCCAGAAGGCTTTAGTGTTTTTAATACGCCGTTTGTCCACTTGTTGTATGAGTTGTGACCAGTGATTGTTGTGGTCTTGGTCTAGGCTGTGTAGAATGTTGTTTCTAAGGCAAGTGAGATCTAATCGGACTTGATTAAATCTATGTGTGTTGTAGAGGAAGCGGTCGTGGTAGCAGATAATTAGTCTTCTTGTTCTGATTGAGGGTTTGCAGGAATAACGAGTGGTGTGAGTTTTCTTTGGTATTGCAATGTTGGCAGCTTGTGTAATTTTGTCCTGGATGAGATCAAGTTGAGTGTCGATGTCAGAGATAGGTTTGTTGTTGTAGTCATAGGCGAGGTTAGTATTGTCTATGTGTTTTTTGAGAGCATCCCAGTCAACATTCTTGTAGGAGAAGGAACGTGTGGCTGGGATGACTATATGGTTGGAGGAAATGTGTAAGATGACTAGGATGTGATCAGAGCCTGTAATAGGGCCAGGTGAGATGTAGTGTTGAAATAGAGAGCTTGCACGGTTTGCCAGAATGATGTCGGATTTGCCTTGGCCTGTGTGGTTGTAGAATGTGTTGAAGTCTGGGCCGAGATGAATTATGTGTTTATGGTTTGTGAAGTTGAGTAACTGGTTAACAAGTTGGTTGTTACTGGTGTGATGAAAGGTGTTATGTTTGACATTCTTGTCAGCTAGTAGATATATTGGTGTGTTGGTGTAGTTGAAGACTAAGGAAAGGTCGTGTATGTCGAGAATAGTGTTGGGGCGAGCATAGGTGGTGAAAAAGATAAAGGGGAAAAGGTGGGTGTGTATTCTGACTGCAAGACAGTGTTGGTGAATAAAAGAGATTGGGAGAAATTTGTGTTTTGTGTTGGATTTGACAAGGATGGCAACCCAATCGTGGGGATTATAGGGGGACTGTAGTGCATTATAACCATAATGGCGGATACATTGAGGGGCTTTGAGGCAGGTACTGTTTAGCAAAACAATATCTTGCCTCTCTGCTTCAAGGAGCTCGGCCAGTAGGTGTCTAATTGCAAAGTAAGAATGTACGTTGAACTGAATCACCTTAAACATGATTTAATGGTTTCGTCATAGCAAAGTTAATGTCGGGGGAGGAGTTTGGATTAAAGCCCGTGATAGTGGTGCTATCGGTGGATGTGTGTTTGTAGGTGTTACGGACCCATTTCCTGGAAGGGGACGAAGAGATGGATCTAGTTTTATGTTCTTTGGTCTGTATCTCAGAAATTAGGGCAGGTTTAGGTTTGAGTGGGTTTGGTTTGGAGGAGGTGGAATAGGACCTGGATGAAGTTTTGGTTGTGGTGGAGTGGGCAAAGGTGGATGCAGAGGAAGTGGAAGCTTTGGTAGGAGATGAGGAAGTGGGAGCTTAGGTTGGTGATGAGGAAGTGGGTATGGTGGTAGGGGGAGGGGTGGTCATAGCAGCAGCAGTAGGGGTGTTGTTGGGAGGTGTGGAAGTAGTCAAGAGGGGTAGAGGAGGAGGAGAGCTGGTGGGTGTAGTAAGTGGAGGAGTGGGAGAGAGGGAGGAGGGAGAGGTTTAGAAGAGAAGCAGGTAGAAGGGATAATTAAAAAGGGAAGATTATTAGCAGACAAGATTAGGTTAAGGACATGAGTAGTCTGATTGGTAAGCTTGAGAGATTACCATCTCAGAGTGGGCAGCAGTGGCGAGATGACAGTTAGTTTTGTAGTTTAGTGTAGGTGTAGAAGGAGAGGTGCTTGTAGCCTGTGTGTTGGTGTTTGATGTGTGTAGAGTAGAAGAGGTAGACCAAGTGCGTGGGGAGGCCCAGACATTGGGGGTAGGGGAGGGAGGTATGGAAGGGGAGGGAGGTGCAGGGAGGGGGTTGGAAAAGGAGATAGGTTGGCTAGCTCTGAGGGAGGAGAGAATGACTTTCCTAGAGGGGCAGGAATTTGCAACTACAGTGTGTGACCCGCCGAAGTTAGAACATTTAAGGGGGAGGTTGCAAGTATTCCAGAAGTGGCCAGTTGCTGAACATCTGGAGCAGATTTGTGTGGATGTGCATGAGTTTTTGTCGTGGCCGAATTTGTAGCATTTCAGACATTGTGTGATGGGGTGGAAGTTTGGAGTGAAGAGAGCGTTTGGAGGAATGCGGATGGTCTTGGCAAGGATTCCTTGATTGAAGAGTGTAGAGGCTTCAGAAGAAGTTAAACAGCAAAGGCAAGAAGACTGGCGGTTATATAGGCATCACTGGATAAGGGCGTGTAGCAAACGACGGCATAGTCACTGGTAGGCGGGATTCCCCAGTTGAAATAGGTCCTACTCAAAGGGATGGGTTAGTTGTAGCAGCCATGAAGGTCTTCTAGATGTCCTCTGAACCAAGATTCCATGATGTTACAGTGTCTGGCTAGTTGTGCAAGAAAGTTATAAAATACCGACAATATGAAAGTTAAGACACATGTGCAACATCTGAATATCTTTATTGTAGACGTTTCGCCATCCAGTGGCTTTATCAATACAGATTCTAGGACACAATTAGAAGACAGTAGAACTATATACAAAAGATGAGGTAATCAGTCCCTCAGCCTTGGATTTAAATGTTCACAGCATCGTGGTGGAGGAGAATCTGGAGCAAAGGCAAGAAGACTGGCGGTTATATAGGTGTCTATATAAATATATCCAGATGTTCCACATGTATCTAAACTTTCATATTGTCGGTATTATATACCTCTCTTGCACAACTTGTCAGACACTGCAACATCATGGAATCTTGGTTCAGAGGACATCTACAAGACCTTCTTCACGGCTGCTTCAACTAACCCATCTGTGAAAATTTGTGTGGACTGCCTCCAAGTGATTCGCCTACCCTGGCAAACTCTGTTGACACCGAGCTCTGAGGTGGGTACCTCAGCCTCACAAGTGGCTTATAGGACAGATTTTCACAAATGATTGGTATTGCAAGAAACCTCGCCTGCATGCACGTATAAAGGACTAACTTACTTGGTGTTGCTGCATATATCCTGATCTTCACTTCCCTAAGCTAGCCTTATCCCCTTTGGACTCCCCCTCAGAAACCACGTGCAACCGGGAGCATTAATTCCTGCAATATTCAATCGTAATTAGTGTCCCTGCTGCACCTCAGAAATTCCTATATCCAAGAGGTATGTTACCCTAGTATAACTATGCAGTTTCCAGACCTAGCTTCAAACTGCTCTGATACACTTTACTTACTGGCATTTCTAAACCTGTTTGCAACCGGGGCCCACAGTTGACTCACTCACATCATCCTCCCAAACTGGCCAGTAATCTAATGAGAAAAAAAGTGAAGGTCTTGTCTTACTGTATGGGCCTGACGGAGGTCATCTACGGTACATCGAGGTGCCTCTACCAGATTTCCCCAAGTCTCAGATGTGAAGACACGTGGGGGCGCCCGTCTGCTGATCACAGCACATCTGTCTTGATGGTGTCCGTTCTTAAGAAGAACGAGCTGGTCCCTCTTCCAGACCCTTGTCTCTTTGTTCAAACTAGGGCTGCCAGTTCTCCCTAGCTAACTTATCCTAGTGTCTGCCTACATTAATGGCCTATTACTACCTAATGTTAAGGTCTTAGGTCTACATTATTTATTATATACATTTGCCTAGTAAACCTAATATTAATATACAATCATAGAATTACCTACTCCTTCCCTGAAGGGTAAATCTATAAATAAATAAGCTTACCAACAATCGCCAACCAGAGATGCTTTGATGTTTGGGAGGGTTTAAGGGCTGCCCAGCTCAGCCGTCCCATACGGCCATGCTGGATCTGTCCTGTGGAACTTTAGGGACCAAATAAATTTCCACATCCTCCCGCCGCAAAGGTAGGCGCTAAGTCTAAATCAAGTTCACCTTCCTGCAAGCCCCCATGGCGGACCCTGGACACGAGTGCCGTCCGGCCACTCTCGTCGAGCAGACTCCGGTCTAACTTCAACCGTCCAGTTTCCCCTGTGTGGACCTCTGGGGGTGTAAACTTGTTGGTTCCGGTGGTCTTAGCACCCTTTCCCTTAACTTTAACATCTTTCGCATGTCTAGCCTTGACTGAGCGGCTCCGTACTTTCCCACCCAGTGGCCCACATGCCCTGGTAGCCTTTCCTCCCACTGTTACGAGATTCCCTGGATTTAAAGGCAATCTATCTCCCTCTTTACGTACCCTGTAAAAGTGTTTTCCCAATTCCTTCCTTAAACGTCCGTCGTGTAGACAGGAAGTCATCTATATGATTGGCTCCCACCAGGATACCTACATTTCTGACAGTGTCAGTGGTAATTCCTTGGTCTGCCAGCTTCACGTCAAGGTCTTTCAATCGCTTAGCTGCTGCAGCAAGACCTCTCGCTGTAATTGCCCTGGGTAATGTCTCTACCACCAAGGCTGTAATGTCTCTGCGATGTCCACCTAATTTGACTGTGACATCCACCACATCATAAGATTTGGGTGGGACCTGACTTATAGCCCCTCCCAACATCATACTCACTTTCTTCGTGGCCTTCAAATTTAATTTAGCCACCAACTTCTTTGTTATCAAGGATACTTGTGCTCCTGGGTCAAAGAATAATCGGGTTGTTTCGGACCTGTGCCCATTCACAACCTTTGCCATGACTGTAGGTAGGGCAGCACCTCCGAGATTCTCACTCGGATTAGAGACTTCACTCCCACTAATCACGCTGGCTACCATTTCAGGCTCAGACTCACTTTCTATCTCTACCTGAGAGATATCCCTACTAGCTTGGGGTTCCCTTAAATTAGTGGGACATAGTGCAGTATGGTGCTTACCTTTGCAACAGACTCGACACTCACTGAGCTGGGTGCCACAGTCTCTCGCAAAGTGTTCCCCACAACACTTGAAGCAGAGTCTCAACTCCCTTAGTCTCTGTTGCCTGCTGCTCAGTGTTATATACTCCGGGCAACTCGTGCTAGCGTGTTTGCCTTCGCAGAACACACATATTCTGGCATGAGTGCCTCTGAGGTTCTGCTTAGAGGTTCTTACCTTAGACACCTCTTTACCATAGTACACTCCAACGTTAGTCGTACGAGCTTTAGACTGATCTCTCGAGATCTTTGAGCAACTTTCTGGGTTTTTATGTGGCGATGGTGGTGACTCTTCTCTCACACCTATACTCAAATGAGAAACGAGATCTCCCAACCCCTCAACAATTTGTTTTATCGTGAACCTATTCGTCCGATATTTTAAGTGTAACTCATGCACTGTCGTGCTAGCCAGTTTCCTCTGAATCACCTGGCTAAGGACCCATTCTGAATCATCCTCATCATGCAAATCTCTGAAACCATTTGTCAAGCTCATAATTTCAATATGGAACTTCTCTAGGCTTTGACGGTCATGTCGGCAAGCCTCTAGATCCAACAACCGATAAAGTATAGCTACCTTTATCTCCTCAGTGTTGCCAAACATGTCTTCTAATTGGTCTTTGGCATGTTGGTAATTAGTGTCAGTAATCTGGTAGTGCCGGACCAGGTCTAAGGCTTTACCCTTGAGCTGCGACCGCAAATACTGCAGCTTGACGGCATCTGACAAATCGTTCCTGTCATCTATCTGGGCTCTAAACTGATCCCAGAAAGCAATGTACTCTGTTAAGGTTCCGTCGACCGTTGGTAAATTCAACTGGGGCAACTTGGGCAACATATTGACAGGTGTGTGGTTGTTTGGGGTACCTGCGGTGTTCAACCCCACCCTTGGAATACTAGCCTTTAATGTACTTAACTTATCTTTGTACATATTCATCTCCTGATGACAATCTACATCATCCTTAGTGAATTCGTCCATAGCCTGCTGAAGACTTCCCTGGGATTCATCATCCTCAATAGCCTGTAGCTCATATGCTGAGAATGCTTGTTCATAGGCTTCCCATTTTCCCCCCAAACTCTTCAAGCAGTCCTGCAAATCATCGCAGTCTACGTTACAGCGTTGGCAAGTAGCCTTGCACCTGTTACGTATTCTGTTCAGATGCCCTTTGTATGCTGCTACTGATCGTTTTAATTTTGTTAACACTGAACCAGACTCTCCTGAACCCCCATCTGCCATTGTCGAAGTTTAATGAGGAGTGTGACACTAATTGTACTTTACCCAGTCCACCCCACAGCACGTCACAGTGTTAGGCAAGAATGAACGAGTCTTAAGGCTTCTCAACAAGCTTAACAATTCCCTTTGTTATATTGACTCTACTATGAATCAAAAATGTACACTGTTAGCTCTCAAATCCCAATCAAAAATGTGTATCGATGTGAAAGCTTAACCTAGCACTTAACTGTACAATGCCAGCAAATAATTACAGGACTTAACCTAGTCTCAGGTATAATTCACAAATCCCACATTAACATGATGAATCAAAGACAATGAAAATCACACACTAAAAGTGCAGTATACAAATTAAAATCACTTGGTTAACACAAGTAAATTCAACAATACAACTTGTGAAACAGTAAATAAATAATGTATGTAAACAGCTTGGCCTAACTGTGCCCAGCTTACTCTGTCTAGCATGGATGGTTGGATAAGGTAAATCCTAACCTAGCTAGTGTGCTATAACTTAAACCTAGCTTTATAACTCCCTGTAAATAATAACTAGGTTAAATCTGTCCTAGCTACTATAACTTTTGTAAAAATTTGCACAAGCCTAGCCTAACTGTGGCTACCTTGCAAATCCACTGTAAGTAATCAACACACAAGTCTCCTACTCTGGATTACTTGTAATCACTGTAAATAATTAAATTCACAAGCTTCTCTAGCCTACCTGGCCTGCCTGTAAATTACTGCAAATAACAACTTCTGTGTATAGTCAGCTTGGCCTAGCCTCTGTGTAACTTTGACCTAGGTGTGCTAACTTAACCTAACTTTTTTAAACTGGTTCCTAACTGTGGCCTAGCTATGATAGCTTAACCTAACTCTGTAAAACTGGTTCCTAACATCACGGTTTTCGAAGGACCAATTTTGTGAAAATTTGTGTGGACTGCCTCCAAGTGAGTCGCCTACCCTGGCAAACTCTGTTGACACCGAGCTCTGAGGTGGGTACCTCAGCCTCACAAGTGGCTTATAGGACAGATTTTCACAAATGATTGGTATTGCAAGAAACCTCGCCTGCATGCACGTATAAAGGACTAACTTACTTGGTGTTGCAGCATATATCCTGATCTTCACTTCCCTAAGCTAGCCTTAGCCCCTTTGGACTCCCCCTCAGAAACCACGTGCAACCGGGAGCATTAATTCCTGCAATATTCAATCGTAATTAGTGTCCTGCCTGCACCTCAGAAATTCCTATATCCAAGAGGGTATGTATCCCCTAGTATAACTATGCAGACTCAGACACTAGCTTCAAGACTGCTCTGAGACACTGGTACTTACTGGGCATTCTCAACCTGTTGCAACCGGGCCCACAGTTGACTCACTCACAATCTCCCCAGGCACTGGCCAGTAATCTACGAGAAAAAAAGTGAAGGTCTTGTCTTACTGTATGGGCCTGACGGAGGTCATCTATGGTACATCGAGGTGCCTCTACCAGATTTCCCCAAGTCTCAGATGTGAAGACACGTGGGGGCGCCGTCTGCTGATCACAGCACATCTTGTCTTGATGGTGTCCGTCTTAAGAAGAACGAGCTGGTCCCTCTTCCAGACCCTCGTCTCTTCGTTCAAACTAGGGCTGCCAGTTCTCCCTAGCTAACTTATCCTAGTGTTTGCCTACATTAACAGCCTATTACTACCTATGTTAAGGTCTTAGGTCTACATTATTATTATCTACATTTGCCTTAGTAAACCTAATATTAATATACTATCAGTAGAACTACCTACTCCTTCCCTGAAGGGTAAATCTATAAATAAATAAGCTTACCAACAATCGCCAACCAGAGAATGCTTTGTTTGTTTGGGAGGGTTTAAGGGCCGCCCAGCTCAGCCGTCCCATACGGCCATGCTGGATCTGTCCTGTGGAACTTTAGGGACCAAATAAATTTCCACACCATCCCTTTGGGTAGGACCTACTTCCACTGGGTAATCCCGCCTACCATTGACTATGCCCTCGGCTGCTACACGTCCTTATCCACTGACGCCTATATAACCACCAGTCTTCTTGACTTTGCTCCACTCAATCACACACACACACACCTTCATTGACCAACGACCTCGCCTCTCTAATTACCCCGCGTTGAGAGTGACTTTCCTCAGAGTGGTGGTTACTGGACCTTTCTCTTCACCATCAGGATTGGTGCATCGGCGGCTGCCTACCCAAGTGCAGGAAGCCTCCCTCTGCACTCCTGTTGCTGTCTGAAGTCTCCACGCCTCAGACTGTACGTGTAGTCTACACACCATACAGCCATTGTTACCTCTCCTCGCCGCTGTCTGAAGTCTCCATGCCTCAGCCTGTATGTGAAGTCTGCACGCCATAGCAGCTAGTGTTGGCTCTCCTCACCGCTCACAGCCAGTGTTGCCTCTCTTCATCCAGTGGTGGTTACTGGACCTTCGTCTAAAACATCAGGATTGGTGTGTCTGTGGCTGCCTATCCAAGGGCAGGAAGACTCCCTCTGCACTCCTGTTGCTGTCTGAAGTCTCCACGCCTCAGCCTGTATGTGTGGTCTGCACGCCATACAGCCAGTGTTGCCTCTCCTCGCCTTTCAGGGCATCCAGTGCTCCATCAAGCTACAGCTCACCTCCTCAGTATTCTGTGCCTCCAGCAATGGACTCCACAAGAAAACTTTAACGTTATAGCCAGGCAAATACGTGTGTCTACTTCACACGTACTTGCCTAGCCGATTATTCTCACAGATTTGGCCGCCACATCTGATTTACGATGCCTTCAATGCCTTCCACTTCCTTCCCCCTTACCACTCCTCTACCACAACACCTGCCTCTACTACATCTACTCCTGCCTCTAAGGCCTACCCTGCCTCTACCTCTTCCAAACCCAATTCTTTCTCTCTTAACCTCAAATACTCTAATTCTGATCATGCCACTATCTGTCCTGGAAATTTATTGTGCCAGATCACTGGCGCACCTCAGCTGAAAGTCTTTAAAACCAACTCAGGCTTCAAACTCCTTCTTGACAGACATTCTTACGAAACGTACACCTCAACTGAGACCAGACAAAAACTTCTCAATGCAGGTGTCACTATTATTTGGACTCCTGAGCACCACGCCAAATGCACAGTGATCGCAAAACACGTAGAATAACCTCTCCTGACTGCCTATGACACAGACAAAGAAGACTTAATCAAGGACATTAGTACTAAGAACAAAGTCTCTGTTGACGATATTTACAGACCTGAAAACTCTACCATCCTGAAATTATGCTGTTCAGCTCATTCTGACGCCTATACACTCTTTAATCAAGGAATCCTTGCCAAGACCATCCGCATTCCTCCAAACACTCTCTTCACTCCAAACTTCCACCCCATCACACAATGTCTGAAATGCTACAAATTCGGCCACGACAAAATCTCATGCACATCCACAAAAATCTGCTCCAGATGTTCAGCAACTTGTCACTTCTGGAACACTTGCAACCTCCCCCTTAAATGTTGTAACTGTGGCAGGTCACACACACTGCAGTTGCAATTCCTGCCCTTCTAGAAAAGACATTCTCTCCTCTCTCAGAGCTAGCCAACCTCCCTCCCTCCCCAACCCCTTCCCTGCACCTCCCCCCCTTCCATACATCCCTCCCCTACCCCCAATGCCTGGGTTACTCCACGCACTTGGTCTACCTCTCCTACTCTACACACATCAAACACCAACACACTGACTACAAGCACTTCTCCTTCTACACCTACACCCACACTAGACTACAAAACTAACTGTCAACTCGCCACTGCTGCCCACTCTGTGATGGTAATCTCTCAAGCTTACCAATCAGACTACTCACATGTCCTTAACTTAATCTTGTCTGCTAACAATCTTCCCTCTTTAATTATCCCTCCTTCCTGCTTCTCTTCTAAGCCCCCTACAACCTCTAACTCCTCCCTCTCTCCCACCCCTCACTTCCTACACCCACCAGCTCTCCTCCTCCCCTACCCCTCTTGACTACTTCTACCCCTCCCACCAACACCCCTACTGCTGCTGCTACGACCACCCCTCCCCCACTTCCTTACCCACTTCCTCATCTCCAACCAAAGCTTCCACTTCCTCATCTCTTACCATACCTTCTACTTCCTCATCCCTTACCAAAGCTTCCACTTCCTCTGTATCTACCTTCGCCCACTCCACCACACCAACCAAAACTTCATCTAGGTCCAACTCCACCTCCTCCAGACAAAATCCACTCAAACCTGCCCCAACTTCTGACAGACAGACCAAAGAACATAAAAACAGATCCATCTCTTCCTCCCCCTCCAGGAAACAGGTCCATAACACCTACAAACACACATCCACTGATGGCACCACTTTCACGGGCTTTAATCCAAACTCCTCCCTCGACATTAACTTTCCTATGACAAAGCCATTAATTCATGTTTCAAGTGATTCAGTTCAATGTACGTTCTTACTTTACAATTAGACACCTACTGGCCGAGCTCCTTGAAGCAGAGAGGCCAGATATTGTTTTGCTAAACAGTACCTGCCTCAAAGCCCCTCAATGTATCTGCCATTATGGTTATGCTGATCTACAGTCCCCCTATGATCCCCACGATGGGGTTGTCATCCTTGTCAAATCCAACATAAAACATAAATTTTCCCTCCCAATCCCCTTTATTCACCAACACTGTCTTGCAGTCAGAAATTACACACCCATTTTGGGCCCCCTTTATCTTCTTCACCAAACCTATGCTCGCCCAAGCACTTTTCTCAACTTTACACGACCTTTCTTTAGTCTTCAACTACACCAACATACCTACTAGCTGATATGAATGCCAAAACACACCGCCTTTCATCACACCAGTAAAAACCCAACTTGGTCACCAATTATTCAGCTTCACAAACCATAAACACCTAATTCATCTTTGTAGACAGCCTGTACTGTCAGAACATACAGCCTAGCCATCTGCTCTGACTAGTTCATATTTTACGGCATTTAGGTGCTGCCCTCTGTAGGCTCACTAAGGTCAGTGGGAGGCTGAGCCCATTCGCCCTCACTCCTAGGCCGACCCTCTTGATAGACACAAGTGCTCCCCCTCCACGGACTGGCTTGCGGTCACTCCCTCACACTGCCCGTTGTGTACTCACTCCTATCCAATTAAAGCCAAACTAGTCCACGTATCATTGCTACCTACGCTACCTTCATCGGCACTAAACCGCTGTTCTGCAACAAGAATAGCAATAACAGTGGTGGCAGCGGTGGGATCGGCATTGTGAGCCTCTTCAGGGTGGAGGGGTCAACACCATCGGTAGACGCCAGTCAACATCATCCATCGTCATCCAACGCACCTGCTGGCCTAAAGAGTTATCTGTTACTCCCAGCGTCTTGACGGGGCCTGAGATAGATCTTCGTCCTAGATTTTTCCCACAAAATCTGGACACAGGCATCACGGTGTCATCTCCAGCCTTAGCAGTCATGTGTTCACCTCATCACCCTCTCTACAGCCCTTCAACACTCTCCAGCACCATTCTCCTTCCTCCTTCAGCATCCCTACGCCCTTCTCAGCTACAAGAAGTAGAGGTGAGGTCGTTTAGTGTGTTGGCTTCGTGTGGCTCCACGTGTGACCACGAAGCAGCTCTGGGGTTGGTTGATACCCTATTCAGCGTGTAAACACACCAGCCCTCTCTACAGCCTTCTCTGCTATGCAATGACGTCCATCTCGCCGTCCATGTGTGTTGTGTTCTTCCCAGTTTCCTCCAAGAAGGTCTACCTGGCTTAACCACGTGGGAACCCAGTTGGCTTAGCCCCTAAGCCAGCTTAGTTCAGCCCCCACGCCATCTATAGCAGCTCGTGACTCATCATTGTGTCTACAACTACTCAGCGTCTACGTATCTCCAGCCAGTGCAGCTTTTTTTTGTGTTGCCCAGTTAAAAAATTTGTTTTCTTTCCCTTGCTGTTACATTCCCAGTTCATCACCAGTTTTGTTTTCCCCAGTGATTTGTTACAGTAAAACTTCCTCGTCCCAGTTCATAGTTTCACTTAAGCTTGTTTTTAGCACGTTCGAGTAGTGCAGTAAATGTTTTGTTCTCCGTGTGCTGAAGCCGCAGTCAGTCAGTGCGCCCAGACACGCTTACCAGTGTAAACAAACCATGCACAGCTGTGGCTCCCGCTGAGTTAGCCACGTTTCTCTCATATCTTATACCTTCACAGAGTAACCCCGGCCTTTCCTGTTCTTCCCAAGTCCATCTGATAATTTTTCCTACGGCACTGAAGCCCCATAGCAGTGTACAAATGCTACGAGGCGTGTAGTTTTACTAGAGCATCACTAAAAGTTTCAGGACCTGCAGCACCCAGTACCTTCGTCCATCTCTGCACTCAAAGTTAAGTAAACAGTGATTTACCTAGCTTTTCCCTAATATTTTGTGACATTATTTAACTGTCCTGCACCAATACAGTTACAGTTACTGAAGCCATACTTCAGTAAATTGTTCAGTTTTAGTCATCAGTGCACATTTTGCCACTTATCCACAGCTTCTTAAATTTTGTACATTTATTTTGCACTCCTACATTTTAAATTTCAGTATTTTATTCTGCTTCTTGCACCTCAGTTCTTGATTTAATTTGTTCAGTGTTAACCATTTATACAATTTACCTCTCACATACAGTTTACATGTAATTCCTGTGTGCTGTTAATTTTGTTAGTTGCACCTGCAAGTTAGCCACAGATTGTTGACAACCCTGCACTGTTTTGTTTGTTAGTGTGTTTTTTTTCTTTAATAAGTGTAATCTTCAAGTACTTAAGTATTAGTTTATTCTACCTGCAGTGTTTACAATCTGTGCCTAGCCCATTACACTTTTCTCCTGTTTCCCCATTTATTTGCTCTACATATATTCTATGTTTTATCTGTGAATATTCACCAATGTGCATTACATTTTGCTATTTTGTATACCCAAGTCATTGAGTGTATTTTTGGGAACCTGCTTATTTATCATTAATTACCAAAATTACTTGTGAAGTTCATTAATTTTGATCTTGAGATTGTGAAATTTTTGTTTTTGCCAGTGTACACCTTGCTAACACCAGTGTACACCCTGCTAACACCAGTTAACCTTTACCTTATTCTTGAATTTAATAAATTGCATTTTTATTAATTTTATTTTGTGTGCAATATAGCATTTCTTGATACAGTGTATTTTTTTTTCTGTGATTTTTGGCACTATCTCATACTCTGATATCTTTGTTGTGCCAACTTCCCTTTGTGCAAGTGAATTACTTTTTTTTTTGCATTCCAATTTGCAACTGCCAGCACCTACAATCTTTTTAAAACTGTGCTTGCAGCACAGTTTAGTGTTGTGTAGTACCTGATTTATTTTAAATTTTGTGCAATTTTTTGCTACCAGTGTTTACAGTTCAACTCCTTTTCATAAATTTTGTTGCCAGTCTCCTGGTGAAATTATTGACCACCCTTAGCATCATTTTGTGCACTTCCCTGTAGTTCATTCACTTGCATACATCTCTTATTTTGTGTTTCAGAGTGTACCACTATTTCTTTTTTTGTTGCTGTTTTGCTCAAATTATTTCCATCACTAAGCAGTTTACCTAGTACAGTGCTGCTGTGTTCTCTCTGACTCTGTGTTGAATTGTAGCCAGTGCATACCATTTCTTGCTCTGACCTGTTTACCCTCTTCGTGACCTGCTTGTGTTTGAACAATTGACGTCATGACTAAGACACGCAGTGGCCATACCATTAGTCCAGATTCTGTATGTACCTCTGTATGTGTGCACAAATTGGAAATAAATAAATAAATAAATGGTGCCTCAGCCAGTGTGAACACGCGGCAGGGCATCGAAGCCCCCGTGACAGTTGGTCAACTTGTGGCTCAAGTCTCGACCACCAGTGGGCCGGCGAATCGTCCATACCCGACTCTTCTTTTTGACGGTCGTTCAAATAGGTTAGAGCCATGGCTGCAGTCAGTCGAGACGACTGTTAAGGTCCTATTTGATAGTCCCACGGACGCACAGTACATTCGTGCTGCTGTTGCAGCAGTGGATCTCACCCGGGATGATATAGGTGCCTTTGTGCAGCTCAATCGTGTTTGTAAGATTCAGTCTTGGGACGAGCTTAAGGAGGAATTTAGGCGTTATTTTCGGCGTAGTCGCCAACGCCATTACATTGACATCGTTACCAGCGTCTTGGCCGAATGTCAATACCAGCACGAAAGCCCCTGGCTTGCATTTGGGCCCGGTTGAGCAAGCCGCCCCAAAAACTTTACTGATGCCATCAGCTCCACTAAGTGGGTGAATGGTGACGACTGTATTAAAGCTAAAGACATCATCCCCATGCTGGCTGTAGGCATCTTGCGGAGGGATGCCCCCCCTAACCTCCGGGGGTTGCCATTGATTTCGCTTTGGACTCGGCCCCCCAGCACGACGTCCTGGGTGCATATGATGCCATTGACGCGATCAAGCCGCCTGCCGAGCAAGGCAAGGTTTGTCGCTTTGCGGATGATCCTATACCCATCCTTCCAGCGCCGTCCACAGTGACCCCGCAGGCGCAGCCGGAAGTCACTTTTGCCGCTGCTGTCAGACAGCCAGCCCACAAAGTTTCTAACCCCAGCCCCACTAACACTCGCCCAAGTAAAAATATTGACCACAGTAACAACAGTCAGTCTCATACAAAAAAGCAGTCACTGACTTCCTGGACCAAGGCAGAACGTCGCCAGCAAACACCACCTCCAACCTCACCTGCTAAGCGCGTAGTGACTTGTTTCAACTGTGGCAAACGCGGGCACTACCGATCGGAGTGTTACAAACCTAAGTCCCTGCAAAGTAACCGTAACCGTCCCCATGCTCAGTATCAAAGTAACCGTAACCATCCCCACACTCAGTATCAAAGTAACCATAACCATCCCCATGCTCAGTATCAAAGTAACCGTCACCATCCCCATGCTCAGTCTCGCGAGGGAGTCTGTATGTACCACAATACTTCCAGTCATACCTCCCATGAGTGTCGCAAGCTGCGAAGTATGCTGTCAGCTGAGTGGAGCAAGCAGTCGTCGCGCAATGCACGTGCTCATAGAAGCCCTTCCACTAGTTCAGGGAAAGAGGCGCATCCGCAAAACCAGCGAAAGACATAGTAACCCTGTCGGAGTCGCTGTATTCCGTCCCTGTCTGCAATGCATTCACTGCCCTGGGCAGTGATACGCTTTCCGACAGTGGGAAACAGAGTGTCTTGACGTTGTTGCCAAGACTCGTACCGTACCTTTCCCGTTTGAGCCTCGTCAACAAGCGTCGAGCCTCAAGCAGCTGTGACTCCGGGGATTTCGTCGGCCTGTCATGCCTTCATGTTCGGTATGACAACCCGTGTGGACCGCTCATCGAGTCCACTGTCCCCATAAGCCTGTCCAGCTTTTCCTAGATACAGGTTCAGTGGTTAACATTGCCCCGCTCCACTCTTTTCCGAAAACATTGGCCTTCACGCGGCCATGTTGACAGAGCCGTCTGTCATTCAGACCTTGAGAGGGTCTCAGGTAATCCGCTGACGGTTCGTGGGCGTACAAAAGTTAGAATTTGTGGTCGAGGGTCACAAGCTG
This sequence comes from Cherax quadricarinatus, assembly GCF_026875155.1. Lineage (NCBI taxonomy): Eukaryota > Metazoa > Arthropoda > Malacostraca > Decapoda > Parastacidae > Cherax > Cherax quadricarinatus. The sequence goes on along the minus strand of NC_069401.1, from coordinate 63,892,974 downwards.
TCCGCAAAAAATTTTTAGGGCGTAGATAGTATTGTTTTCCCCGGTGACCTGCTCATAGGGTTCAAAACCATGGCAGACCTTAGGATCTGCTTAGATCCAGCTGAGGGAAAGCAGAATTCAAAGGAGTGGTGTGCCCTTCTGGGGCGTGCGCTTAGGATCCACTAGTGCTACTCTGTTTCAGAGTATGCACAGTGGCCTGGAATCATTGGAAACCGGTGGTTTCCGTAGACATTCTCCCCGGGGTCGGTCTCTTGTCCTGATCCCACCTCATAGTACAGCTCGTTGCCCCCTTTACCTCCTGGCCATCAGCGCTTAGTTACCAGTGAAAAACCCCGTCTGGGGACGCCCAGTCTAAACCTTCACTCTAACTCTGACGCTGTTGTAGAGAACACAGTTGTCAAGCCGCAGTATCCTGTCAGCGGCGACTGTCTGACTCGTGTCATGGCATCAGCGAGCAGAGTTACTGCTTGTACAAAGTATGGGCGTCACTTTGTCAGCTAACTCGCTCACTCCTGTTACGGTGTACGTGAGCAGAGCTTTTGAAGGAGACCATGTGCTGGTTTACAACGACACGTGCCGAGTCAAGGGCCTCTCCTTGAACCATCCTTGTACACAGTGCAACGTGGTAAATTGCAAGTCCTTGTTGTCAACATGCACAGTCGAGAATTTCCCCTGCGGAAGAATACCCCACTTGTCGACCTTGTCAGATTCCCTCTCCCGGTGAGAGTGGAGGGGAAAGCCCCAGCTGACTTCCTCGTGACTGCAGTTCTCCCAGGCGAGTCTGCTGCTGACTCTTCCAACACCCGGCCCGTGCAAAGGGAAAATGATCTAGCTTTGACAGACTATCCTAAAGAGGTCCCCAAAATTCTCCAGGTTCTCAAACGTGCACGTTCTGCAGTCGCACTAGATGGTGAGTCGATGGGTTGACCCCACTGATCTCTAACCGTATTCCACTTGACAAAAAGGGACTAAACCCATTTACGTACCTGCATACCCCTGCCCCATGTGCAAAGAGTCTTTGCCGAAGAATCATTACGCGGATGCTCCGTGATGGAAATTATTGAGGAGTCCACTTCCCCCTGGAATGCTCCCCTTATTCTGGTCCCCAAGAAAGATGGAACCCCGGTGCCCTGTTATCGATTACAGGAAAAATGAATGCATGTACGATCCCAGACTGCTTTCCGTTCCCATTTCTGAACGACCTGTTGCAAAACTTGGGCGTAATAAGGTTTTTTTCAACTTGCCTTCTTCAAGAGTTCTGGCGATCCCCCTCGAGATGAGAGCGGGTTGACAGCTTTCTCTAGCAATGGTCTTTACCATTCAGGAGGTTTTCCCCTTCGGCTTGTGCGGAAGCCCAATCACGTTTGTCGTTTGATGCGACAATTTTCCGTCCTCCTAGGGGGCGTCAGGGTCTCCCTGGATGTCTCATAGTCATGTGCAAGATGTCCATCCTTCGAAAAAATTGACGGGTTTTGGACAGGCTAGCTCAGGCAAACCTTTAAGGAAAAAAGCTCCCCAAAAGTCATTTCCTCCGGAAGGAAATCAAATTTTGGGTCAGTAGTACCAGAATGGATAAAGACGGCGAGTCTAAAATCTCGCCAGCAGAAATTCCCGCCCCATGGGCGGATGCATTTGGGTCCTTCATAGGCCTGGGGGTTTTCTACGCACCTTTAGCAGGTTTTCCCCATTGCTGCACCCCTGAACGCTTACTCAGAAGGATCCCCCTTTTGGGGGGCGTGTGTCAGGAACGAGTTTTTGTCATTTTTTTAAAAACAATTAACTCCCCCCAAAAACCTTAGTTTCCTGATTTCACCAAGGCATTTTACCTTGACAATGATGACAGAAAAAGTTGGCATCGGTGCAGTTTGTCACAAGAATCTAAGGGTTTAAGAAACAGCCTATTGCCAGCTAGCCGTGCCCTTAAAAAGCGGAAGTAATTATTAGTGACAGAGCTAGAAGTTTTTCCATTGTATGGGCCCCTGAGTCATTTTCGGGATTCATCTATCATTATTCCATCAAGTTTTACACAGATCATCTACCCTTTTTGGCCCTTTTTGCGAAAAAGAACCTTGGGAAAGCATGTTGGTGGTTCGCTCCGTTCAAGATTTAACCCTGAAATTTGCTATGCCCCAGGAAAAGAAAAATGTTGTAGCTGATCCCCTGTCGAGGCTATAGCATTCGTGGGTCGGCAATTCTTCTCTGTTGGGATCTCGAGAGACCCCAAGAAGGCCCTGTGTGGTCTCCAGCCCCTCTTTTCCTGACCAAGGGGAGTTGACTTACGGTAAATCTCCCTTTCCCATGAAGGTTTTGGGGGTCAAAAAGGATTACGTGCGTGTTGGCTGGTGGACCCGGCAGAACTTATCCCAATGGTGATCCCCGGAGTCATGATCCCAGTACTCTTAGGTTGATCCAAATGCCCCAGGTGTAGCACACCCGGGAAGGCCCGCAGTATAAACAGGCCGAATGAAATTTTCGGGCCCTAAGTGGAGCGGACATTGCCAAGCTGTACCCCAGTGTGTTGTTTCCCAAAGCACAAGGGTCCATTCGGGGTCCTCCCCCATTTAAGACCCCATTACAAAGGAGCCTGGGAGAGAATTCTGTGGGACTGTTGACAAATTTTCGACCTCGGAAAAGGGGAAATAGCACCTGCTTGTAAGGTAGAACTTGACGCGGTACGTGAATTGTACCCTTTCCCTGAAAAAAACCAAGGAAACGGTCGCTAGGGCTTTCCGTGGCTTTTGTTGTTCTTCGTCTATTTGCCCACGTGTCCTTCTGTTGCAATGGGTCTGAGTTTATAAGGCAAAATGAGGATCTTTGCTCCAGATTCAACATCACCAAGCGCCAGTAGCTCCCGCCCCCTGCGAGTAAGGTCGGCTAAAAGTACAAATCGCAAAGTCCTGGAGGTGCTGGGGTAACCTTTAAAACCCAAGTTGATACAGGGGTGAGGCTATCCCAGATGTTCAGTGTACTTTAAAATTTCCCTCCCTCAACGTCGACGGTGAGAACTCATTTTGTTTGTATGGCTATGACAAGCGTTTCCATATGAAATTCTGTTTGCTCCCCCTAGCCTACTTACGATATGATAACCCAGTGTGTAAAGATGAGGACAACGCAGCTTGTTTTCCCAGCGGGTCGAGAGAACCTATGAAGCTATGTTTGGTTCACGTCGGGCAATGCCGCACCAAGGAAAGAAAAGGGGAAAACCAGGTTGCAAATTATGTTCTAACCCCCAGCGCAGCCCCCCGGGTATGCAAACGTGTCCCAAAATTCGGGGCCCCTTACCGTGCCCTACGACAGTGTGGCAATAATTTCAAGGTGAGGGAGATTGTTGGGAACTTTTAAAGGGAAGCCCCCCTTTGTCAATAAAGTATTGGACCATATGCGGGCCCGAAGCAGGCTGGAGTCGCATGCGTTGCAACCCCAAAATGACCAATGTGGGAAAAACCCGTTTTCCCCTTTTCCCCCACTATTGGTACGGAAAACAGCCAGTAAGGCTCCATACTTAGGGCCTGGACCCAGGCAACATCATTTCGTGACATTGCATACCTATGACTTGTCTGTCTCTACGCTAGTTTGCTAATTGTTTGTTCAGAAATGGGTATAAATGCGCACACATTGTTAGTAGTCGAAATGGGTCAGAGGGACACATGTAATTATGAAAAATATTTTAGAAGATCCCAGAGTGTAATGAATTCCATGGATATAGTATTATTGTGGGTTTATGGCACCCAGTGTTTTTATATAAAAAAAAAGAGCCGTTTATGGTCAGGGCAGTGCTCCCCTCTGAGGTCACTGTCGCACCTTGGGAAAATGTACTGTCAGTTTGTTTGCAGATGTGGGGTGCAACAACGTTTTTGACGAGGGGTTTTTAACTGTTGTTAGCCCGCAGACAACCTGTTTAAAGAAGATTTTAGTTCCGTGCTGACGTCCCCCGGACTCTCTCTCGATAAAACAGCACGGGAAACCAGTTTTCTTTCCCTGGATGGGAGAGTTTTTTTTTTTTTCCCGTTGCATTTTTATGCCCATTTTTTTTTATAGTGGCAAAAGCGTCCTCTCTGGGGTGTAGTGTAAAGTAATTCCTTTTTACCTGGGGCCCCCGTTTGTCGGTCGGGATGCGTAGGTGGGGGTGATAAAATGTAGACAGCCTTACTGTCAGAACATACACCCTAGCTGTCTGCCGAAGTTATATTTCGCGGATTTAGGTGCTGCCCTTTTAGGCTCACTAAAGGGCAGGGGAGGGAGCCCATTCGCCCTCACTCCCAGGTGACCCCCTTTATAGACAAAGTGCTCCCCCCCCCCGGGGCTGGTTTCGGTCACTCCCCACATGCCCTTGTGTACTCCATCCCGTTAAAGCCAAATAGTCCATGGCCGTATCATTTTACCCACGTCCTTCTCGGCACTAAACCGCTGTTCAGCAGAATTCAAAAAACATCTTGGCCCAGACTTCAAACCTTCTCAACCCCATGGCCACCGCAAATCGAATCTTCTGGCAAACCAGCAAAACTCTCTATTTCAACATACAATCACCTGGCCCTATTAAGGCTCTGATCACTCCCAGTCATCTTACACATCTCCCCCCAACCCTATCCTCATCCCAGCCACACCCCCTTCCCTACAAGAACGCTTTCTGGGATGCTTTCAAACAACACATGAAATTTTAAACCTCACCGTGACTACAACAACACACCCGTCTCTGACATGTACTCAAATTGATCTCATCCCGGCACCATACCAAGCAGCGAACACCGCGTGCCAAAGAAAAACACACCTCGTTTTCCTTCCCCCAATCAGAACAAGAAGCTAATTATTGTACCACAATGCTTCCCCTTTCAACACAATAGATTTAATCAAGTCCGATTGATCTCACTTGCCTTAGAAAAACATTTGCACAGCCCAGACCAAGACCACAACAATTGGGCACAAAACATACAACAAGTGGACAAACAGGTATTAAAAACATAAAGCCTTTGGAACTTTTTCAAAAAAAAACAGAGGGAAACTCCCCCCAAAAAAAAATTCAAGACATCACACACAACAACGCACACATCTCAGACCCGCAGGTGTACTAACAACTTAAACACATTGGGAGGGGAAAATCTTTCCCCCTCACCCACATCACCTAACGTTATTCAACGCATTCAGAAATAGAAACTGGAACCTGCACACACCAAGGAACAAACCGATAGCACATCCCTCTGGACTCTCTTACCTCCTCCCAAAAATGACACTCCTTTCACCAACACAGACATTAAAAATCTCCCCGCCCTTCCTCCAAGGTCCCAGTGCCTCTGGCCCCAAAACATATTATCCTAAAACCCTTCCTGACTTTCATTTTCTGCCCCACACAAAACCCCCTCAATGCCCCCCCTTTCCTCTGGTTTCCCCTCCCCCTTTAAAACTGCTACTGTTATCCCCTTCCTAAACTCAAAAAGACCCCTTGACCCTAGAAACTATCACCCTATCAGCCTCCCCGAAAATTTAGGAAAAATCTTTGAAAAAAAACATCTACCATGCCTTCGCAGATACCTGGAACACAATTCTCAACTTTCTGTGGCCAGTTTGGCTTCGGCAACCCGTCAAACAGGATGCCTTAACTCATTCTCAACTACATCCCATAAACACAAAACAAAGAAAAAGGACGCCCGGTTGAAAAAAATGTTTAAAAAGCTTTTGACATGTTGGGAAAAAAAGGGCTAAGTAAAACTTGCACTAACTTTAACCTGCCTCTCACTACTTTAAACTCCTCGCAACTTCCCGATGGCCCTACCTGAGAATCAAGTTTTAAGGCTGTTCCTGACTATTACACTAAATGTGGAGTACCACAGGTATTGTCCTCTCCCCTACCCTCTCATTTTATACCTAACGACATTCCAACACTGTTACCACAACCCTCCACTAAAAATATGCAGACGACATTATCAACTTATCACTATGCCAATATAGAACACTCAAACAAAACACAAAAAAAAGGGCGCAGAAAAGCCCTATAGGAACAAAAATGGGGATCAAAAAACAATGCAGCTAAATCCGATTACATATTTTTTCTAAGGGAAAATGATTTCCATTACCTGTCGAGTCAGAAAAGCTGACATCCGCACTTACATCCCCCTCACAAATCTGTCATGTCTTGGTGTTTAATTTTAATACCTTCTTTGTTTTCACGGACACATTCACTCAAGGATGCAAAATCTAGTAAGGCCCCTTTTGGGCCCTAAAGCTGAAAAATGCCTCTCAACGCCCAAAACTACATCTCTACGAATCCCCCAAAACGTCCTTGATAAATTACTTCCTTAGCCCCTTTTTGCAGCAAAAACAAATTTTTTTTAAATGCGATGTCCAGAACAAGGCGCTGCGCTGGGTGCTGATGTGGATGGGAGGACGTCACCCCAAGCGAGTCTCTTCATGCCAATTAGACATCCCTGCGTGATTCTGTAATGGAAGCGGTCGTGACGACAATAGACGAATTGAGCACGACATGACTTGGACCTTCTCCCCTTTACGAAGACATTCGCAGACCCACAAACCAACCCAAAATTTTCTACTTTTTTGCAAAATCCTCCTCCCAACCCTATTTAATATAATTGGATTCTGACAGGTACCATTTCTGACCCCCGTTCGCCTTAGCTTTGGGTTAAGGAAAGGCTCAAATTCTACACTCCCCTCTGGTAATTTTTGCCTGTCCCCTCCTCCCCCCTCACCCCTACCGGAGTCCCCAAAAGAAAAAAGCCTGAATTTTCTTCTCAAAAATCTGTCCCCCGATCGCCTTCGCTGCTCGGTTAAAATGGCTTTATTTCTAGATAAGAAAACTCTTCCCGCACTTTTTCGCCTGTCCCGTCTTCCCGCTCATCCCATTTTGGGGTGTTACCTGAATTTGTTCGTTCATCGTTCGCCTTGCTCCGATTCTCCTCCACCATGATGCTGTGAACACTTAACACAAGGTGAGGGAGATTCCTCATCTTTTTTTATAGTTTCGGGCTTCTAATTTGTCCTAGAATTGTATTGATAAAACCACTGGATGCGAAACGTCTACATAAAAAATTTTCCGATATTGCAAGTGTCTTATCTTTCATATTGTCGGTATTTTTTTACCTTTTTTTGCAAATGGCGGTTATATAGGGTCAGTGGATAAGGACGTGTGCAGAGAGGGATAGTATTGGTAGGCGGGATTCCCCAGTGGAAGTAGGTCCTACCCAATGGGATGGGTTAGTTGTAGCAGCCATGAAGAAGGTCTTGTAGATGTCCTCTGAACCAAAAATCCATAATGTTGCAGTGTTTGACAAGTTGTGCTAGAAAGGTATAAAATACCGACAATATGAAAGTTAAGACACGTGTGCAACATCTGGATATTTTTATTGTAGATGTTTCGCCATCCAGTGGCTTTATCAATAGAGATTCTGGGACATAATTAGAAGGCAGTAGAAATATATACAAAAGATGAGGTAATCAAGACCTTCTTCACGGCTGTTACAACTAACCCATCCCATTGGGTAGGACCTACTTCCACTGGAGAATCCCTCCTACCAGTGACTATGCCCTTGTCTGCTACACGTCCTTATCCACTGACGCCTATATAACCGCCAGTCTTCTTGCCTTTGCTCCAAATTCTCCACCACCACGATGCTATAAACACTAACTCCAAGGCTGAGGGACTGATTACCTCATCTTTTGTATATAGTTCTACTGCCTTCTAATTATGTCCTAGAATCTGTATAGATAAAGCCACTGGATGGCGAAACGTCTACAATAAAGATATACAGATGTTGCATATGTGTCTTAACTACCAAACAGATTAGGTGACGAAAGACTGGATATCAGACTGGAGGGAGAGAGAATGAAGGAGGTGAACGTATTCAGATATTTAGGAGTGGATGTGCTGTATAGCCCTTGTGGCTTAGCGCTTCTTTTTGATTATAATAATAATAGGAGTGGATGTGTCAACAGATGGGTCTATGAAGGATGAGGCGAATCACAGAATTGATGAGGGGAAAATGGTGAGTGGTGCACTTAGGAGTCTGTGGAGACAAAGAACTTTGTCCAAGGAAGCAATAAGGGGAATGTATGAGAGTATATTTGTACCAACACTCTTGTATGGGTGTGAATCATAGGTGATGAATGTTGCAACGAGAAGGCTGGAGGCAGTGGAGATGTCATGTCTGAGGGCAATGTGTGGTGTGAACATAACGCAGAGAATTCGTAGTTTGGAAATTAGGAGGTGTGGGATTACCAAAACTATTATCCAGAGGGCTGAGGAGGGGTTGTTGAGGTGGTTCGGACATGTAGAGAGAATGTAACAAAACAGAATGACTTCGAGAGTGTATAAATCTGTAGTGTAGGGAAGGTGGGGTAAAGGTCGGCCTAGTAAGGGTTCGAGTGAGGGTGTAAAGGAGGTTTTGTGTGCGAGGGGCTTGGACTTCCAGCAAGCGTGCATGAGCGTATTTGATAGGAGTGAATGGAGACAAATGGTTTCTAATACTTGACGTGCTGTTGGAGTGTGAGCAAAGTAACATTTATGAAGGCATTCAGGAAAACCGGCAGGCCGGACTTGAGTCCTGGAGATGGGAAGTACTGTGTCTACACTCTGAAGGAGGGGTGTTTATGTTGCAGTTTTATAACTGTAGTGTAAGCATGCCTCTGGCAAGACAGTGGAGTGAATGATGATGAAAGTTTTTCTTTTTTGGGCCACCCTGCCTTGGTGGGAATCGGCCGTCGTGTTAAAAAAAATGTATATGTGTCTGTGTTATAAGGCATTTGGGGCCTGACGTCCATGCAGGGAGGGGGGTTTATAGAAATGTGGCGGCAGATAACTGCATTGTTGTCCAGATTTTTATTGGTTGGTTGTACCTGATATGTCTGTCAGGAGGTACAAACACTGGTATCTTTTAGAGTAGTGGGGATAAGGTTTTGTTTGGACGCCTGATAATGTAATCGGAGGCGTGAACAGGTAGTGGTAGGATATATTGGATCTCTTCGTGTTGGTGAGATTTATGTATATTTTTTACAAACTGTGTCAACTTGTTTTAAAATAACATGGGAAATAAAATGCACGTTCATAGTTTGCGGTTTTGCAACATATATTTCTCTTTGTATTCAAAGTTATCTTTTATGTTGTACATAAGTGTACTTTGTGGTAAGGCTTATTGTGTCGTTTGGTATAAACCTTGGTAATAAATACTGAAAAGTTGGTTTAGAAAGACATGTAAGCAAACACTATGACATATTTATTAGAAAATGTTTCGGTCCTGGGACCTTGATCACTTCTAACATGTTGGAAGTGATCAAGGTCCCATGACCGAAACGTTTTCTAATAAATATGTCATAGTGTTTGCTTACGTGTCTTTCTAAACCACTGTGTCGTTTACACGACCAGGATGTTAAAAAGAACGGATGAAGCCACATGTATGTTCGGGTTGGGGCTGTCTTTTGTTTGTAGAATATTTCACGATGTTGTGTATCCAGGTGGGGTATGTTGGGGGGTGTATAATATAGGCACTTGTAGTACGTGTTCCTTATGTGTGTTTTTCTGTGGGGATTGGAACATGGAGTTGAGCTTTGATATCCTTTATAATTGTTTATGTTAGTGTTTTCCATGAACCTGTGTATAGCATATTGTACACCGTGTAATGTGTTTTTTAAATAAAATATAAAAAAAAAAAACTTCACTCAAACTTCTCCTCACCAACCTCTGGCGTCAGAGCAAGTTGCAAACCCTCGTCGACTTCCCAACGATTTGATATTAGCCGAGTGGACTGGTCAGGGGACTCTCCTACGATATTTACACTCCCTTGTAGCCCTTAACAGGCACTATAACATTGAACTGTAAAACCCTCCTCAACGGCGATGTTATAAGTGTCAAAGTTGGGGTCACATTGCCAGGAAATGCCCAGCTAAGTCACACTGGTGTGCAGTGTATGTCAATGCTCATCCTTCTGAACGGTGTTATGATATGATCAAACAGCAACAGATTGTTGCTAAACAATGTATCAATTGTAAGACATCAGGAGTCACAGCAGCTCATGCTGACTGCAGTGTGAGGGCTGCCCACATTGCAGCCAACCGCACCTCACCCTGCATGGACCCCAATGGAAATAAGTCACTCTGACTTTTTTGGCTTATCCTAGGTTCTCTACACATATGCTGCTATGTACGATAATTCTATGTAACTGTATTTGTGTATACCTGAATAAACTTACTTACTTACCCCTATTATGACACCCCAGGCCTACCAGATACATCGAGTTTCAATACTGGCTCATGCCTGCCCTCAGACAATGGGGTTGAGCACTTAACCTGGGGAGCACATCAACAGAACTCCATCGCGTCAGCTGTCAATACTAGCCTAGCTGAGTCAGCTGTCTGTCAAGCTCAGCTGACCGGGGCTTCTTGTCTCCAGTTGTTTCAAGTCTTGCTCCTGTGATATATAACCTGAAGTCGCGCATAAGGGTACAGGAGAAACAACAATTTCTCCTGAAACAACAACTTGAGCAGCACAAGGAAAGATGTGCAGAGTTTACCAATAATAAGACTTGTCACTAATTCTGAAACCGAGTGTGGTGGTGGTAGTGGTGGTTTACCTGGAGTTTACCTGGAGAGGATTTCGGGGGTCAACGCCCCCGCAGCCCGGTCTGAGACCAGACCTCATGGTGGATCAGGATCTGATCAACCAGGCTGTTACTGCTGGCTGCACGCAAGCTGACTTACGAACCACAGCCCGGTTGGTCAGGTACTGACTTTAGGTGCCTGTCCAGTGCCTTCTTGAAGACAGCCAGGGGTCTATTGATAATCCCCTTATGTATGCTGGGAGGCAATTGAACAGTCTTGGGCCCCGGACACTTATTGTGTTGTCTCTCAGTGTACTCGTGGCACCCCTGCTTTTCATCGGGGGAAGGTTGCATCTCCTACCGAGTCTTATGCTTTCATATGGAGTGATTTTCATATGAAGGTTTGGTACCAATCCCTCCAGGACCTTCCAAGTGTATATTATCATGTATTTCTCTCGCCTGCGTTCGAGGGAATACAGATCAAGGAACTTCAACCGTTCCCAGTAGTTTAGGTGCCTTATCGCACTCATGTGTACCATGAAAGTTCTTTGTACACTCTCCAGGCAGAGGCGTCGTTAGGGTTGGTGTCATCCGGGGCGGAATCGTGGGTGTCACCCGGGGCAGCATCTTTGGTGTCACCCCCAAGAAATTCAAGGGCGGGGGGATGGGGAGTAAACTCCAGTTACGTCACATTCATCACCTTCAAAACTACCATTAGAAAACATCTTATCTCCCTGATACACCCCGTCAACTAACTACACGAATACCACCTGGTGGTTCACACTTACACTCACTCACTCATTTGACCATAAACAGAAATATTAATCTCAGTCTTAAAATAATGAATCCTGTGATTACTCCAATACTGAAACTATGTACTGTGCCAAAACAAAAGCATTCACATTGCTAAACTCACAAACTAGTTTTTAGTCACTTAGCCATAATACCAACTTACCACATAATTTGTAATATTTTACAATTAAGAATAAAACTAAGTATGCCCGAAATGCCTAGCCATGCTAAGCGTTCTAGTGGTACACTCTGTAATCACAATTTTACTACATGTAAACCAAACAATAAAACCCAAAATTTTTGTAAACTCTGCATTGTAATCCTTATAGAGAATAAACTTTGAATTGAATTGAATTGAATACCGCATGACCAGTGACCAATGTTTAGTGATGAGAACGTTTAAGGGCCATAAACCGAACAGGAGAATACTTCTCAACATAATTGATGATAAAATAAATAATCGTAGTAATATTGAGGAAACATAAACTCAAATATCACTTTGAGTACAGCAACAGATCCTACATTTATTCGTCTTCAAACAATGCCCCCACCCCCCAAAAAAAATGAAAAATAAAGAGCATTGCAAGATCAGAGAAACACAAAGGTTCCGATGTGGACCTTGAGTACAGTAACATCTCGTGCATCTGAGCTACATTTCCTTTGCCTTCAATCCTTCGAAAACATCTATCACATCATCAAAATCATGATTTTCCTATATAGGCCTATATAGACTAATAAACGAAGGATTCTTCGCTTATTTTGGGGCAGCACTGTTTTAACGCATTAGTTCACCTTTAGAGGCTCTATGTGTCACCCCTATAATGTGTCACCCCGGGGCGGGCCCCCCGCCCTCCGCCCCCCCTTACCAAACGCCGCTGTCCTCCAGGTTTTCAATGGCGCGAGCCTTGAAGAGAGCCGTTATTGTACAGCAGTATTCCCTGCCTTATGAGATCACAAGCGATTTGAATGAAAAAAGAAAAAAAAAAAAATCATCAGGGCTTGGCGTCCCTATTTTGTAGGTTCTCATTATCCATATTATTTTCCTAGCGGATGAAAAGATACATTGTTGTGGTTTTTTGAAAGCGAGAATCCTCCTGACATTACCCTCCCAGGTCTACACATTACTTTTCCGCTCTATTGATATAGTTAGAGTTTAGTGTATACCCTGACACATTTTAATTACTTCAAGTTTCCATATCTGAGTAGTTGAAATTTCTCCTCGATGATTTTCATATTGTTTGAGCGCCCTTTCGAAGATTTGCTGAATGTCCGCTTGAGTCCTCGCGGTGTCCCTTTTGATGGAGGTACTTGCCAAAATGGTGATCCTGGTGTCATCCACCACACGCCCAAAGGAAGACCGGAGCTATGGCTTACATTTCTGTCTATGTCAGAAATGAGGATGAGGAATAGAAATGGGAGCTAGTACTGTGCCTTGTGGACAGTGCTTTTACCAAGGCTCCACAGACTTTAACTCTGTTTATTATTACTCTTTTGGGCTCCATTTGTCCAGGAAAGTTTAGATCTATCTACCAACTTTTCCCGTTATTCCTTTATGTCCCGCATTTTGTGTGCTTTACACCATGGCCCACACTTGTGAAAGTTTTGCAAAGTCTTTGTATACTACATCTATATTTTGTTATCCTCTCCAGCTTCCAGGACCTTGTCATAGTGATCCAGTAACTAGGACAGGCAGGAGCGAACCTGCTCTAAACACCTATTACCCTGTTTGAACGGATGGGTATTCTAGGTGGTTGGCCTATCTTGCTTCTAGAACCCTCTCAAAGATTTTTATATGGAATTTTTAAGTGCTATCGTCTGTAATTCTCCTGCCAATTGCTTTTACTGTCACCTGTGGAGTGGGCTATGTCTGTTGTTTTAGTGTTAGTGGCATTACCCCTGGTCCATGCTCCCTTCTCCATAAAATTGCTGAAGGCACGTGATAGGGACTTCTTGCATTCTTGATGAACATGGAGTTCCACGAGTCAGGCCCTGGCAAGTGCTTGGAACGTCATTAATTGCCTCTTCAAAATCTTGTGGTGTTAAAATAATATCCGAGAGTTTTTTGGATGACCATATTTTTGGGTGTCCTTAATTACGGTAATTTTATGTAAACCCAAACCAATTACTTTAAACATAATACTACATTATAATTTAATTTGATGTAAGCTCAACTAATTTACGTCTTTCAATCAGTCCAATTATTTATCCAATTAATTTCATTGATCATATTCTGCTCAAAAAGAAGCGCCAACTAGCCCATGGAAAGTCACCGAGATATAAAGTCACTTAAAAATAACTCAGGGAATCTTTCTCTTCCCACCATTACTGTACAAGCGAGTCGGCCCCCATGTCCCTTTCGCATCCTATTTCATTACTTTTTTAACAGACACTTGAAACAGAGCACTTCCCGAAACACTCAATATGGCAAGGGTGACACAATAATAAAGGTGGTGACCCCTACAACTTAAACAACTACAGGCCAATATCAAACTATATTCATTTAAAACGGCACAAAATATACTCAACCCCGCCTGAGTGTACCTGGATTTTACCTGGTGAGAGTTGCCGGGGTCAACGCCCCCGCGGCCCGTTCTGTGACCAAGCCCCTGGTGGATCAGAGCCCTGATCACCAGGCTGTTACTGCTGGCTGCACGCAAACCAACTACGTAGCACAGCCCGCTGATCAGGAACCGACGTTAGGTGCTTGTCCAGTGCCAGCTTGAAACGCCAGGGTCTGTTGGTACGCCCCTTATGTATGCTGGAGGCAGTTGAAACAGTCTCGGGCCCCTGACACTTATTTATGGTCTCTTAACGTGCGATGACACCCTGCTTTTCATAGGGGGATGTTGCATCGTCTGCCAAGTCTTTTGCTTTCGGAGTAGTGATTTTTCGTGTGGCAAGTTCGGTACTAGGTCCCTCTAGGATTTTCCAGGTTATATAATCATGTATCTCTCCGCCTGCGTGCCAGAATACAGGTTTAGGAACCTCAACGCCTCCCAGTAATTGAGGGTTTTTCTCTCCGTTATGCGTGCCGTTTGAAGGTTCCTCTACATTTCTAGGTCAGCAATTTCACACTGCCTTGAAAAGGTGCCTTTTAGTGTGCAGCAATATTCAGCCTAGATAGAACATGACCTTGAAGAGTGGCATTCATGAGCTTGGCATCCCTCGTTTGAAGTTCTCATTATCCATCCTTCATTTTTCTAGCAAGATGCGATCGAATACAAAGTATGGTCCTTGAAGGTGAGATCCTCCGACATATCACTCCCAGTCTTTGACGTTGGTGTTGCGCTCTATTTTGTGGGCCAGAATTTGTTTTGTACTCTGATGAAGATTAATTCCTCGAGTTTTACCATATCTGAGTATTTGAAAATTTCTCATCGTTGAACTTATATGCTTTCTGCCGGCCCCACTGAAAAGATTGGTATGTCTTCCCGCCTGGAGCCTTGCAGTGTCTGCAATTGAAGACACTGTCATGCCAATTCGGGTGTCATCTGCAAAGGCAACACGTGGCTGTGGCTGACATCCTTGTCTATGTCAGATATTAGGATGAGGAACAAATGGGAGCGATACTGTCCTTGTGGAACAGAGCTTTTTCACCGTGCATGCCTCGTACTTTACTCTTGTTGACTACTAACTCGCGGTTTTACTGTAGTGAGAAATTATAGATCCATCGACCCGACTTTTCCTGTTATTCCTTTAGCACGCATTTTTGTGCGCTATTACGCATGTCACACTTGTAATATAAACATCGGCATTCGTTTTGTCGTCTATGCATCGAGGACATTGTCGTATGATCCAATAACGAGGAGCGACCTGTGTCTAAAACTCCCATGTTGCCCTGGTTGTGTAACTGATAGGTTACTAGATGGGTGTGATCTTCTTCTTCTTGACTCTTTTCAAAGTTTTTTTGATATGGGATGTTAGTGCGATCGGTCATAGTCTTTGCTGTTGCTTTACTGCCCCCTTTTGGAGTGGGGCTATTTCTGTTGTTTTTAGTAACGTGGACGAACCCCCCGTGGCCATGCTCCCTCTCCCAGAGATGTAAAAGGCGCGTGATAGGGCTTCTTGCATCCTTGATGAACACGATTCCATGAGTCTGCCCTGGGGCAGAGTGCATGGGCATGTCACACATCCTACCCACAAACTTACCATTACGGTATAAGAGGCCAGCGCATGCTTACTTCAATCTTACCTTACTAAGAGGTATCAGTATGTCACCATTAAAGACACAGCATCAAAACACGGCCGATGAGACTGATACAGGAGTTCAGCAGGGAAGTGTCCTTGGTCCCCTCTCTTCCTCATATATACATCAAATGATCTTCCAACGTATCCCAGCACCTGAAACCCATTCTCTTTGCTGACGACACGACTTATGGTCATCTCACACCCTAATCGTGCAACCCTCAACACCATTGTTAACGAGGAGCTGATCAAAATATCGACTTGTGATGACAGCCAATAAACGTACACTTAACCCGGACAAAACCGACTATATTATGTTGGTAGCAGAGCAGGAGAATGCACAAAATTAACATTAAGAATCGACAAACAACTCTGATTACCAGACTAATGAGGGGCAAATTCCTAGGCCAATACTCGACAACAACCTGAATTTTTTCAGCCCACCCATATCCAACACATAACCAAAAAATATCCAAAACGGTTGGGATCCTCTCCAAGATAAATACTACTTGCCGCTAAATGCTCTTCTCCATTATACCCACTCACGTTATTTATCCCAATACCTCACCTATGCTATTTGTTGCTTGGGGATCAACTGCAGCAAAACACACCTATAGCCAATAAGAACCAACAAAAAAGCTGCAGTAAGAAGAATCACTAAATCCCATCCCTGGCAAACAACCCCCCCCCACTCTTTCATAGATCTAAACTTCTTCCCTGTTCAGTACAGCCCACACTTACACTGTGCAATCTACATCTACAGGACCTTAAACACCAAATCAACCTGACCTAAAACGCTTTCTTGATAGTTTGGGACAGAACCCACAGCATGACACCAACACAACATCTCTACGACATTCCCCGTGTCCGAACTAAAACCTTTACAAAAATTCAATGTAATGTCAATGGCCATAAAAATCAGGAACACCCTACCTAGAACTCTAGAACTGCTGACACATTCATCAACCTTTAAAAACACAATTAGAAAACAACTTATCTCCCTGATACACCCTGTCAACTAACTACACGAATACACCTGGTGTTCCTACTTTACACTCACTCTCACACTGTTACCATAAACAGAAATATTAATCTCAATCCTTAAAAGAATGAATCCTGTGATACGACTCCAATACTGAACTATGTAACTGTGCCAAAACAAAGCATTCACCTTCTAAACTCACAAACTAGTATTTTAGTCACTAGCCATATCCAACTACCCATAATTTGTAATATTTTTAAAATTAAGAATTAAACTAAGTCCTGCCCGACATGCCTAGCCATGCAAGGTGTGTCGATGGTACACTCTTAATCATTATTTTACTACATGTAAACCACACAATAACCAAATTCTTGTAAACTCAGCATTGTAATCCTTATAGAGATATAACTTTGATTTTGAATTTGAATTGAACAACTTTATGTTTATGTGAGAAAATGACTTCATAGATTCATTTACATACATTAATTTGCGTTTAGATGTAACTAAGACAATACTTACTCACCATTTAGTTTTACCCCTCTGAGGCAAGTGGGACTTAAGTCACATTAGTCCACAGAATGTAACTCCTCCAGTGCTATTACGCCTCCTCGACCAACCCTCACACTAAGAGGAACTTAAAATTATTTAATTATTCTTAAAAAAAAAACTGTAATCCCCTGGTAAGATTACTTTGGGCCTGAACTGTATGAAATGTCTGGGACTAACTGAAGAAATGTGGTATGGTCTAATTAATTAATAGCAACACTATAACAGCAACATCTTGAACCATTAAGTAAATTCCTTAATATAACACGTACCCAATTTGGCCACATGGGAGCACCCTTAGCGCTACCTAGTCAGCTAGAAAATACGAAGGTCAACGTAAAACTACGTACAAAATAGGTTAGTGTTTACTTACCCCCAGACGTGTGGTAGGGAAACCCCAGTGTCCTTTACTATTTTCCAATTTTTTTATCACTGGATTATAGTCGGTTTCATCACATATGTTTCTACCCATGCTGCAGTGGAGGAACGTTGCTGCATAATTTATCGACGTCTGAGCCGCTCCAATCAAATTTGCCCTCAATTATAGATTAGATTTTGCCACCGAAGTGCAAGTTTATTGTGCACCCGAATACTATCCTGTAGACGTAGCGCAAGAGCATATGGACACACAAAAGGGCCTAGAAACTAGGCCCCAGAGGGTAACAGGAGTACATATGGATTTATATCTACAAATCTATAGTTCACTTATCTTTACCAAGCAAATTTAGGAAATTTTGATTAGTATTCTGGTATCTTATTTTCATTAATAAGATATTTTGACAATGTCACATAGGTTTATTATACTGTCTATTTCTGTATCCCTCAATATGTGGACAAATCAATTCCAAGTTTATTCTCTATAAGGTTTCAATGTGGGGTTTACAGGTTTTTTGGGTATTGTGTGGCTTACATGTTATAAAATACTATTACAGAGAAGGCCACTAGGAAACCTAACATGGCTAGGCATTTCGAGCAGACCTTAGATTAATTCTTAACAATTACATCCTTACAGATAAGGAATTAAGGCTAATGACTACATTTTAAGTTTGAGTTTAGCAATGTGAATGCTTTTGTTTTGGCACAGAACAAGGTTGTCTAATATTGGAGTATCATAGGCAACTTATGACCAGTTAGGATTTATTTATTTTAAGATTAAGAGTAGTATTTCTGGGTTATAGTCAGTGGGTGAGTGTAATTTTGGAACCACCAGGTGGTTATCATGTAGTAGTTGTTCGGGGTGGGATCAGGGAGAAAGAAGTTTCTAAAACGGTAGTTTTTGACAGTGAGAATATGTCCTGCAGTTCTAGAGTTTTCACAGGTAGGGTGTTCCAGATTTTAGATCTTTTGAATTAATTGAATTTTTGTAAAGGTTTAGTCGAACACGGGAATTCATAGAGATGTTTTGTGTCTGTGTCATGCAGTTAGATCCTTCACAACTATCAAGATAGCGTTTTAGTCAAAGTTAAATTGGAATTTAAGGTCCTGTAGATATAGATTGCACAGTAGTATGTGTGGATATTCTGAACAGGGAGTAAGTTTTAGATCTATAAGAGAGGGAGGGGGGGGGTGGTGCCAGGATGGGGATTTAGTGATTATTCTACTGCGGCTTTTAAGTTGGGTTATTATTGCTTTAGGTGTGGTGCTGCAGTTGAACCCCAAATCACAGATAGCATAGTGAGGTAGGGATATATAAGTGAATGGTATAGTTGTGAAAAGGCAGTTTGCAGTGCTAGTATCTATACTCAGAGAATCCCCACCATTTTGGATACTTTTTTTGTAGGTGTTGGATATAGGTGCTGAAATTTAGGTTTGTGCCGAGGTATCGGCCTAAGAATTTGCCCTCAATATGTCTGGCAATTAGAAGTGTTGTCCGATCTAATGTTAAGTTGCGCCAACACCTGCTCTGCTACAAACATAATATAGTAGGTTTTGCCATGTTAAGTGAAGTTTATTGGCTGTCATCCAAGTCCGATATTTTTGAGCAGCTCCTCTTTAACAAGGTGTTTAAGGGTGGCAAGATTAGGGTGGAGATGACATAAATCGTGTCGTCGGCAAATTATTTATTATAATCAAAGGAAGGCGCTAAACCCGGAGGATTATACAGGCGCCTGGGGGGGGGGAAATTGTGGAAGGCAATTCAGGCCCTTAATTCGGGAACTGAGCACATGAATCAATTCCCAAATCAAGAGCCCCTTCACCAACCTCAAGGAACCTTCCTTGAGGGTCGTCGGCAAAGAGAATGGTTTCAGGTGTTTGATATGTTTGGAAATCATTGAGTAAATGAGGAAGAGCAGGGGTCCAAGACACTTGCCCTGCAGAACTCCAGTATCAAGTGGGCCGTATGGATGGGCGTGATCTTTAATGTGACAGACTGATACCTATTAGAAAGGTAGGATTTAAAATATGCAAGCGCAAATGCCTCTATACCATATGGTCAAGCTTTGTGGAGTAATGCCGTGGTCTACTTTGTCAAATCGCTTTCCTTAGGTTCAATAAAAATTTCCCTAGCAGATATTCCCTTATTTTCCAATGCTGTAATAAAGCAGATCTACATTTTTATAATGCATCATGATGCTTTATTTTCCTGAATTCCAAATTGCGCCGGGGCTCTGAGTATGTTTTGGTGACGTTTTATAAATGAATATAGTCCTTGTGCACGAGTTTTCTCGAAGATTTTGATAGCAATAGTAAGTTTGATATGGTCCCGATAATTGTTTCGGTCTGTATGGGTCACACACCTTTATGTATGGTGTAACCCCTTCGTGTCTTGAGTAGTGTCGAAAGTGCTAGTTTCTAGTACTGTTAAAAAGTAATGTAATGCATGTAAAGGACATGGGCCTCTCGCTTGTGCAATAAGGTGGACCTGAGACGATTCCCCGAGTGAGTTATTTTTAAGTGACTTTATGATCGCGGTGACGTTCCGTGGCTCAGTTGGTACAAGAAAGAAGGAATTTGGGAAATTCCCATATAGGTAGTCCCCAGCAACGGCATGGGTATGTGGTTTACTGGCGAGAATTAATCCAATTTTTGAGAAGTAGTCGTTAACTTGTTTAGCTGTCTCAGTGGGATCATGTGGTGTTTCAATGAGGTTAGTTTAACATAATCTTGTTTTTTTCAGTTTGTGGGTCCCTAGAATCTGGGAAAGTGTTTTCCCGAGGTCTTTTATTTAGATCTCTTCTTGTGTCTAGTGAATCCTGCTGGAGTATACAGTTGTTTGGCTTTTTTATTATTTGGTGAAAAACCAGTTGAATATTGTTTGAGATATCTTTGTGTATTAAAAGCCCTGTCTATATAGCTTTTCATATTGGTGTTTTTTTTTCAATGATTACAGAATGCTTGCTGGTTAGCCCATGGGCAACCAAGCCTTTATATTTTGTGAACTGTTTTGTTTTTATAGGACAATGTTTGGTGTATAGTCCCCCACCCCCCTAAGTATTTAGTTAAAGAAAAATGCTGTCCAATCGTCAATGCCATTGCATTGGAGAATTCTGTAGGCCCAGTCAACATAGTGTTCAAGACAGCGACAATATGCCTGATCACATAATTTGCATTAGTTATCATCATCTGTGTGTCTCCCAAACTGCCAGAAATACTTGTAACCAAGCCTAAGCCTGGCCACTACAACAACAGCCAGTCTGTTCACATTTGCAAGTTGCTCCATAAACACTTATCTACTACGTGTTACAAAGTGGGTTATAGATCTACTGCAGGCCTTCTAACTGCATTCCTATAACAATAATTTTTATTATTTACTTCTCTCCTAATATTATTCCTATGCTAGACAACATATACCAAAGTTTGTATTCTAATTCCCTCCTTCTTTCTGGTACTCTTCTTGGCTACATACAACTTGATCAATGAAGAGTAACCCAAAATGTGATGGATCCCATAGCCATTGACATTAATTCCATTGTCCCGGATTTTTGATTATCTAAACCTGGCTTTCCTCCAATGAGCATGTTGTTTTTGATCATTATAGAGTTAAGAGCATTCAGTATGACATAAATCAGTAATATGACAGAGTCAAGCTCAGTGTCAATAAGTTAGCTTTAGCGCCATTAGGATTGCAAACAATTCAGTTTGCAATGGAGACGCCCAGTTGTTAATTTTTGTACGCCTGTTAAACAAGTTTGTTTATCGTTCTTTAAACAGGGAGGGGGCAACAAGAAGCAGATGCAGCCCTCCAGAAGAACTCCTGTTTTAATTCCATCCGTGTATAATACGTGATAACTTATTACTACCAGCTAGGAGAGAAATTTTCTTCTTGACAGTTGCTTTAACACAGAGTTTGGATTCAGAGGAAGGGCTTACTACAATGCGCTTCTTGGGAGGACCTTGCAGGTATGTGATATTAAATGACACATCTCCATGGAGGCGAAATGCTCTTGTCGTCTACAGTGATACTATAGACAAAAAAATGCAGATGTAATATACACAGACTTTGCAAAAGCCATCGACAAGTGTGACCACGGCGTAATAGCGCTAAAATGCGTGCTAAAGGGATAACAGAAAAGTTGGTAGATGTCAATAATTATTCCTCACAAACCAGAACACAAAGATAGTTGTCAACTAAGAAAGTCAGCTGAGGCGGCTACGGTGAAAAGTTCTGTTCTGCAAGGCTCAGTACTCGCCCCATCTTGTTTCTCATCCACCACTCATATCTGAACATAGACAAGAATGTCACCACAGCACACGTGTCTTCCTTTGCAGATGACACCCAATCGCATGACATTTGTGAAAATTACATTATCTGTATGTAACCCGCATATGTACATACCAGTAAATAACAAAGATAATTTATTATTTATCAGAGTTACATAGACAAGTAGGAATTTGGGACGCCTATGTCACAAAAAATGTCCCCCGTCGATACCCCTACCACTGTCCATATCCACAAGTTGCTCTAACCTATTAATTACAAATGAAATATACATCACCAAGAATTCTGGTAATAATAATAAATTTGTGGACTGTATATTAAATTTAATAAGGATTATAATATACACATATAGATAACAAAGGAGAATATCCTTAAAATCACTTCATCCAATTAGATTGGAAATAAGGTGTATCATACTCAGAAAACCTCACTGTCTATAACATGAAAATAACACTGGCCCAGAGTTAACATTAACAGACTTATCTGAGGTTTCCTGAGCTGTTTTGTCCAGTCGCCTGATATCCAAGTTTATGCTGGAATGCACAATCCAAAATTCGGCTCTATTTTGAGAGGTGGTCCAGCCCAATTTTACCTCAGAGCACGAAAATCTTCCCCCCCTATATTCACTAACGTTTGTTACGCAATTTCAAAAAAACAATGGCGATCCTTATCTGCACAGGCGCAGCTTTCCGTTTTTTATAAAAAAAAATTATAGATACAGTATAGGCCATCTATTTACATATAAACAACTGTTTTTCGGAAAATTATATACAGTATTATCCACACTGCAAGCAGCCAAGTTCGTTGCTAAACGAACTCAAATTGCTCATGAGCATGGTGAGGACCTGGGTACATATAGGATCTGGCATCCACACGCGACTATTACCAAGATTAAATCACCCTTTTTTACACTGCCGTCCTGTGGAATCAAAAGTTTCCCAAATACAATTTAAGGTATCTGTTACCCACCATGCATTACATTTTTATGGGCATTTACGCACAATTAAATTTGTTAGATAATGATTATGGGCAGTAAGAAGGGTTTAGCATAATCCACCCAATTCTCAAGTTTGGGGTAACCTACCTCTGCACCTAATGTACATTGTTCTCTAAATACAGCCCCAATTTCTCTACTATGGAACCTTTCCACAAATATTTCTTTCCATCAACCATTTAATAACTCATTTCCATAGATTTCTTCTGTACCCTATTATCTAATAATCAGAGGAATTGAAAACTTACATGAGATATTCATCTTGTTTAGAATTTAAACACCAACTTAGTTTACATTGATTAGTTTGGGTAAAAAGAAGAATACCTATTTCTATCAATGGCTAAAGGACAATCTATTGGAGTAGTGGTCACAAGTAATTCAACCTGAGCAATATATGCCTTTTGTTACAGGCCAATTAAGCTTTATTTACAACCAGCTCTGCCTTTAAACCATGAAACAGCATTTACAAATTTAGCAATAAGATAAACCTCAGACAAGAAATCAGCAGGATTCATCCTCACCAGTATATATTAAGGTTAACATATGCTGACCTCAAACTATTATACTTCTCTTGCATCTGATTAATTTCACGACTCTGTTTTGGTAAGGGGGCGTACACAATTTTACTTTGCCATTACGAATCATTGTAAGGATACCTCATACAAGACCAAATTACAGTGACCGCTAATATTTATCTCCTGCAACATATTTCTTATATAATTAGCTAATTTGAACACCTACATAAATGGCGTTAATTCCAACAGAGGTAAAGTACGTGATTTTAATTGGAGACACTTAGCCTTAACATAACAAAGAAATATCACAATTACATTGAGGTAAGTGCAACTGCTCCATAGCCAATTTTTGAAGCATCACAAAAAATGTTGGATTACTTTTTCCCATTTTGGGATTAGCCCACCTGGCTGGAAACTCCAACATGCGGAATTTTTTTCACATAATCTACCCAATTAATTCTCCCACCTGTTAATGAATTCCCAGTAGAATCTCATCCCATGCACATTTAAGTTTCCAGCTTCCTGATTTAATATTTCCCTCTTAAGAAAGGGTGACACTAAACCTAGTGGAATCAAAACATTTGGAAACTTCAGCAAGCAAGACTCTCTTAGTTAATTTATTGGGCATACTTGTAACTATTAGGTTTTAAACATTAACAAATCTCTCTCAGTATTCAAGTTAATCCCAATATCATTCTACATTTTGGCACTTCATCTCCAAGGTAAATCTTTACTTATTTTGTCCTGAATTGGACAATTACTATTCCAATCCCTCAGAGGCATATTTGCACTTTGCATTATTTTATAGCCTCTCATTAAGTCAATAACAGTTTCCTCTTCAGTTTACGTCACACCCCAGAAATTGTCCCACATAAAATTGTTTGCTCATTACTTACTCATTGGACTTTCCATACTTTAAAGGTGTGGCCATTTATCGTCGCATTGAGTAGGAACAACTGGATGTATCACCAAATAATACACTCCCTAAAGTGAAGGGTTTTCCAGAGTGCTAAGTGGTCACTAGATTCTCAGGCCATAAGAAGCAGGTACAATCCCGGTCAGCCTCTTGTAAACCCACTCTACAGGAAAGCTTTATTTATGCAGCAATAATGGCATAATCCATTCATCCTGAAATTTAATAAGATATCTTCCTATTTTTCGTCAACGACGGACCTGACATCACACACTCATTTTAAACTAGGTACAGTTTTTGTTACTCCTGGCACACACAATCAACCACAATCCTCAAAGGAGTGGCTTAGAATCCTTCTTCACTCCGTGATGTGGCAAATAGTGACCCATAAATTTGGGCTTGCGCAGGAGGTCCCTTCTTCTATAAATTATTAATTAAACTCTCAGCAATTATATCATTATAGGCAGTTAACAATTCTGTGTCTTACTCATTTTTTCGAGGAGCTGAGCCCTTAACGGCCCATATGCCATCTGTAATTAGTTGGCAATTCATGATGGTTTCAGTCTCCACGGAGTCCGTACCCAGTATTGTCCGATTCAAATTTACATCTCTCAGGTATTGCTACCAGAGTAAAAGAATCGTCCTGGACTTCTACCATTTACATTAGCACTATGCGTCTAATTCCCACAATTTATGCACTGGTTCAACACCATTACATGAAAATAACATCACCAAGATTTTCGGGTAAATTTATAATTTGTGGACTGTATATTAAATTAAATAAAGGATTATATATATACATGTATACTAACAAAGGAGAATTATCTTAAAATCACTACCAATTTGACTGGAGATTAAGGGTGTACGTACTCCAGAAAATCCTCACTTGTCATACATATAACGCGTGGGTAAGTGAGATTTGTTTAGGTACTGGTTCATCTATCTACAGCTGCCACTTAGCTGCCATACATATATAACATAGTAACGTGTTGAGTTAACCCAGGAAGGACCACTGAAGTCGACCAAGTGAAAATTTATTTTATCTCATTGTCATTGTAACATTACCTGGTTTACCGTTTTTTTTTTTTTTTTTATAGAAATATTGTTTACAATCTATTGGTGGGGGTTAAGAGATTGGTCTCATTCTAATTTTATCTCAATATTAACCTACTTTGACTCTCTCTCTCTCTTCTCCTCTCTCTCTCTCTCCTCTCTCTCTCTCTCTTCTCTCCTCTCCCTTTTCATCGTTTAATTTGTGATAAGGTGTAAGACCTCGCCTGTACCATCCATTTAATGTACCATATTATTCACACAACAAGAAGTCTCTGAATGATTTTTAGTAAGGTGTGTATCGTATTAAAGCAGTAGTAACCTGATTAAAGTATAATTGAAGTGTTTTCAGTGATACTTGAACAACCACTTGTGTCATCTGATCCTATTTTATAAGTTTCGAACATTAATAGTAAATATTATACTTTGTTATAAGCTATAGGGAAGATAGCGAGAATTCCTTGTGTTGTGAGTCTTACACGAGATATCATCACTGGCAAACATGGCAACTGTCATAGAGGAACCTATGATGATAGCTTCCAGACCTTTAAAAGTAAACAAAAGAGAAAAAGTGAGAAAGGGCTAGAGCGTCGACGTAGTCAGACTCACTTGACTCGTACACAATGTGACACTAAACGTCCTTGGTGCACAGAGGCTGCAAGAAGTCTTTCTTCAAAGGAAGAATGTGTTAAGCTGAACTTCCCTGACAACACCCTGCTGCCTGCTAAGTGTGCATGGCTAATGGAAGCTGTAAAGAAGCATCCTAACTCAAGGATCCAATTTAGGAAAAACACACACAACTTTGTGTTTGTGGAACAGAATGAAGAACTGATCAATGATCTACTTAGTACACCTTATGGGGGTATTAAGCTGCTCCGACCTCCATCAGACACTCACCACTTTAAAAAATGGGTCAGTATCATAATCTTTGGATACCCTCTCTACATGGACCCATCCCATCTGACTCTCAGTGAGCATATCATCAAGCCTAAAAGACTTAAAGGAAAATCCCAAATTATTGCCAGTTGGGTGGGTCCTGTGCCCCTCCCCCGAAATATCTGGGTGCATGGTTTACGTTTCCTAAACATCGAAGTGTACCTACCCCCTAAACGTAGGTGTTACAAATGCCAGCACTATGGCCATGTTGCAGTAGACTGCGGAATACTACATTCTTGGTGTGGTAAGTGTGTTGGGAAACATTCCATTAGAGAATGCACAGTAGGCCTTGACAGCCAAAAATTTAAGTGTATTAACTGTAAAGAAGTTGGGGTTACAGTTTCCCACAAGGATTGCAGTCAGAACCCAAACAACCTTCGATGTAAACCTGATAACAGTCCTTTAATGGTAACTGAGGATGAGGCCATCCAGTCTACCACAGCCAGATCTGAGACTGAACCTCTGCAAAGTGTGCAAGAACCCCACCTCACTGCAAAGGATTCTGGTGATACCAGAATGCCATCACACACCAGCTGTGGAGGAGCTAGCCATCCCTGCTGGCACATGTGGAACTACTGGTCTGCCACTACTGATACCTATGGCTACACCTGAATATGAGGATGAGTTTGTCATTTTTCCCAATACACTCTGCCCCAGGGCCAGACTCATGGAACTCTGTGTTCATCAAGAACTGCAAGAAGCCCCTATCACGAGCCTTTTCCAACCTGTGGAGAGGGAGCATGGACACGGGGGTCGTCCCACAGTTACTAAAAACAACAGACATAGCCCCACTCCACAAAGGGGGCAGTAAAGCAACAGCAAAGAACTACAGACCAATAGCACTAACATCCCATATCATAAAAATCTTTAAAAGGGTCCTAAGAAGCAAGATCACCACCCATCTAGAAACCCATCAGTTACACAACCCAGGGCAACATGGGTTTAGAACAGGTCGCACCTGTCTGTCTCAACTATTGGATCACTACGACAAGGTCCTAAATGCACTAGAAGACAAAAAGAATGCAGATGTAATATATACAGACTTTGCAAAAGCCTTCGACAAGTGTGACCATGGCGTAATAGCGCACAAAATGCGTGCTAAAGGAATAACAGGAAAAGTCGGTCGATGGATCTATAATTTCCTCACTAACAAGAACACAGAGAGTAGTCGTCAACAGAGTAAAGTCCGAGGCAGCTACGGTGAAAAGCTCTGTTCCACAAGGCACAGTACTCGCTCCCATCTTGTTCCTCATCCTCATATCCGACATAGACAAGGATGTCAGCCACAGCACCGTGTCTTCCTTTGCAGATGACACCCGAATCTGCATGACAGTGTCTTCCATTGCAGACACTGCAAAGCTCCAGGTGGACATCAACCAAATCTCTCAATGGGCTGCAGAAAACAATATGAAGTTCAACGATGAGAAATTTCAATTACTCAGATATGGTAAACATGAGGAAATTAAAACTGCATCAGAGAATAAAACAAATTCCAGCTACAAAATAGAGCGAAAAAAATAACGTCAAAGACCTGGGAGTGATCATGTTAGAGGATCTCACCTTCAGGGAGAAATAACAAATATACCTGAACTTCTTTTTTTTTTTTTTTTTTTTTTTTTTTTTTTTTTTTTTTTTTTTTGTACGCAAAGAAGCCCCTTTCCATTTTAATGTGACCAAGTTTCAATAAGATAGCTCAAAAAAATTATTTACTAATAATCATTCATATTGCAAGGTACTGTCGAAGTGGGACTTGGAGAAGCTGTTTTGGCATTATCTACGCATAAAACAATGCTAAACTGTATTTATCCGAGTTAACTTTACTGTAATTTATCCTATCTTCATTCTTAACAAAAATAAAGTTTGTATGGTTCTGACATTCAGCCAAATATCTGACTTTTGCCTTCACAAAAATCAAAAACAAATTATGATATCTAAAATGATAATCACCAGCTTGTAAAACAATCTCTCCTTTATGTTGTTTGTGAATTTCATTGCATTCATATTATTATTAACGACAGACAGTCAATATATATGTGAATAACTTACTTCCAAGATAATCCACGAAACAGCCGGACCACCGATTTTTTTTTTTTTTCGAGAAAATAGCATTTTTCTCAGTTTTATACTGCATTACGAGTGTATATCATAGTTACCCATATCCGTTTTTTTAATATAAGGACCCTGGAGGTGATAGGAGGAGAATGGAAGCCATCCCTAGCTAAAGGAATATTATATTCCAGAGGGAGCGCTCGAAGAATATGCCATATATTATTCATTCTGGAGTATTTACCATATTTCTTTGTTATTTATATTGTTTATTATGTCATATTAGATCAAGTGTGATAGATAAATAAGCCGTAGAAGCGATAATAGCGCTATATTGAAGCAACAATACCAACAATAACTAAACCAACCAGGCTCACTGAGACAAGTGCAACCATAATAGACCACATATGGACCAATATACTAGCCCCCCTTAAATCAGGGATAATCACAGATAGCACTACAGACCACTACCCTACCTTCCTCCTGACAAACATTAGTAAACCACCACTTGAATACAACAAAGTCTCATTTAGACTCCATGACGAGGCCTCAGTAAGGAAGTTCACAGCTGACCTAGAGACTGTTGATTGGCCTACAGAATTCTCCAAGGCCAATGGTATTGATGACTGGACAGACATTTTTCTTAACAAATTACTTAGACGAGACAACAAACATTGTTCTATAAAAACAAAACAGATCACAAACAAACGGCTTGGTTGCCCATGGCTAACCAGCACCAGTCGGAAATCCCATTGACAAGAAACACACATATGAAAAGCAATATAGACAGGGCTTAATACACAAAAGGATACTCTTAAACACTATTCATCAGCTCTCCAACCATAGTGATAAATAAAGCCACACAACTATACTACTCCCAGTAGATTCACAACCACTAGAGGAATATAAAAAAGACATGGAAAACACTCTCTCAAGATTCTAGGGACCCACAACGAGAAAAACCAAGAATATTGTCCTAACGAACCGATTGAAACACCACTACAATCCCACGACACAGCTAACAAGATAAAGACTTCTTCTCAAACATAAGATCTAATCTCGCCAGTAAAATCCCACATACCAATGCCCATGCCGGGACTACCTAGATGGAAAGTTCCCCCGAATTCCTTCTATCTGCCCACTGATCCCACGGGAAGTCATGAGATCATAAAGTCACGTAAAAATAACTCGGGAATGTGTTCTGGCCTCATGGTCCACGCATACTGTACACGCGAGCGGCCCTTGGCCCTTTCGCATGCATTTCATTACTTTTTAAACAAGTCAATAGAGACAGCACCGTCCCGAACCTACATTAATATGGCAAGGGGTACACCAATACATAATGGTGGTGACCCTACAGACTTAAACATACAAGGCCCAATATCTAACGTACCATTGCGACCAAAATCTTTGTGAAACTCGTGCACAGGAGAACTGTATTCATTATAACGGCTCAAATCATCTCAACCCCTCCAGTTTGGATTCAGGAAAAAAAAAGCCCCTAAGGATGCAATCATAAAAATCTAGATCTGCTTTACACAGCAGTGGAAAATAAGGAATATCCACTGGAATTGAGTTAGTGACCTAAGAAAAGCTTGTGACACTGTAGACCGAGGACATCCTACTCCACAAACTTGATCACTACGGTATAAGAGCCATGCACTTGCCGTATTTCAATCTGACATACTAATAGAGCATTAGGTCACCCATGAAAACGACAGCATCAGCAACACGGCCCACTTGATACTGGAGTTCCGCAGGAAGTGTCCTTTGGTCCCCCTGCTCTTCCTCATATACATCAGTGACCTTCCAAACGTAACTTTGACATCACCGTGAAATACAACCCATTCCTTTTGCGGATGACGACGACTTATTCATCGCTCACCCGAATCTTGCCACCCCAACACCATGGGAATGAGGAGCTGATTAAAATATCGACTTGGATGACCAGCCAATAAACTGACACTGAACACTGACAAAACCTACTATATTATGTTTGGAGCAAGAGCAGAGAGGCACAAATTAAACATTAGATTGACAACACTCTAATTACCAGAAATAAGGGGGAAAATTCTTAGGCTTAATACCTTGACAACAACCGGTAATTTCAGCCCCATATCCAGCATAGATACAAAAAAGTATCAAAAACGGGTGGGATCCTCTCCAAGATACATACTACTTCCGCAAATGCCCGCTCGTCAACACTATACCACTCACTGATTTATCCGACCTAACCTATGCCGATTTGGTGCGTGGGGATCAACTGCAGGCAACACACCTAAAGCCAATAATAACCCCAACAAAAGCTGCAGTAGAGAATAATCATAAATCCCATCCCGCAACACACCCCCCCACTCTTCAGAGATCTAAACTTACTCCCATGCAGTACATCCACACTTACTACATGTGCAATCTACAGCTACAAGGGCCTTAATTCTAATACTAACGTGACCTATTAACGCTTTCTTGATATTGTGACAGAACCCACAGGCAAACACCAAGACACAAAACATCTCGACGACATTCCCCGTTTCGACTAACCCTTACAAAAATTCAATGTTTGTCAAAAAGGCCCTAAAATCAGGAATACCCTACCTGAGAACTCTAGTACTGCAGACACAGTCATCATCTTCAAACTACAGTAGCAAACATCTTACTCCCCCTGCTATACACCCCGTCACTAAATACACCGAATACCACTTGGTGTCACACTTACACTCACTCACTCATTTTGACGCAGAAACAGAAAATATAATCTCATCCTTAAACATAATTATTCCTGTGATACGCCAATACTGAAACTACCTGTGCCAAAACAAAAGCATTCACATGGCCTCAAACGCACAAACTAGTAATTTAGTCACTTACCAGAATACCAACTTACCTCATAATTTTAAGATTTACAATTAAGAATAAAAACTACGTATGCCGAATTGCCAGCCATGCGATGCAGGCTAGTGTTACACTCTGTAATCACAATTTTAGCTATCAGGTAAACCAAACTATAACCAAATTCTGTAAACTCAGCATTGCAATCCTTATAGAGAATAAACGTTGTAGTGAATTTGTATTGAATAATCCCAGGCTAGCCGAGACTGGAATTTCTGCTGGGTAAGCAAGTATTGTTATGATACAAAAAAAGAAGCTGTAAGCCACAAGGGCTATACAGAGCTGCAGGGCAGGAAGGAACGAGGGTATCAAGTAGTCAAAAGGGAATGGATGAGTAATAGTTTACGGAAGAACTGGCACAGGGCAGTGGATGTGAAGGTAAGGGGCATAAGAGATTGAGGTAGTGTTGTGATAGAATACACAGGCCATATCTCTACTGTTTTTGAACATAGAATCTTCATAGTACTCTCAACATCAAAATAGAATTACTAGTACACTAATAAATGACTTCTATCTACAGGGATGGGTGATGTCCTTGCATATGTCAAGAGAAAAAGTGATAACTACAGGCCACATAGTTAAACTCACCATGTAATCGGCATCGGTGATAAATGGATAAAGTAGGAGAGAATCACACACCATATGGTGGTGCCCATGGACGCACAGCCAAACTGTTGTTTGTGTTTAAGGGCCCCTTGAGGTGTGCATATTATCCTGCCGGTCTGCTCCCCACAGACCAGGAATCACACGAGGTAGAAAGGCTGAAGGGAGTGCGAAAGGTATCATCATCTGAGTTGGTGGAGAAAATCAGTCCGTTGCAAGAAGTCATGAGAGAGTCAGATTAAGGAGGGTCCTGCAGCAAGAAGGGAAGGTAAAGAGAGTGTTAGCCGAGCTGAGACGACGTTGGAGTAAATTCGGCATGCTCGTTGATAGGAGTGGCCAGTCGAACAGAATGTGGCTAATCGATACTGAACTGACAACTGCTCACAGAGAGAACAGGGTTCCTCTCCATCAGCCGGCAGCAGCAGCTGCAGCCCACAAGCAGCAACAAGCGGGCTCCTATATCTTGCCCGTCCCCTGGGCCTATCCGCAACTCCAGTGATGGCCAAATTTCAAGTACTGCTGCTAAACTACAGCAAGTAAACTAAGTGACAAAAAACAACGGAATGGTGACGACAACGAAATGGACTAAATATGACAGAAGAGGACCACATTCAAGTACCAACCTCTGCCAGACAGTTCAACCAGACACGAACGTTTCCACTACAATGAAATAACGGACCTCCCATATCACGCACCAGGGTTTAACGGAAAGACAACATGCAAAAAACCTACCAACTAAATCTCCAAGGACTTGACGGGGCTGTAGGACTTTTTTCTTCAGTGGCAAACGAGGGAAAGAATTGAGCCGTTAAACATGGCTGACCGGCAGCCAAACAGCAGCTACTGCCAGACGTACAACTACGAAGTGAAATTCTCATCTGTGCGACGTTCATCCTGTTGACATAGCATCAGAGCGTACCACCATCATATCACCGTACCATGCTAACGAGAGGAAACACAGGAGAGACATCGTCAATCAACAGTACAAAACTCCAAGGTATAGGACGGTTATCCCCTCAGTGCCAGTCGGTGTGAAAAGAAGTGAATATTAAATAGCAAGGTTAATGGTAAGTAGCGGACCTATATGCACTACCAGTGGACAGGAGAGAATCAAAGCAGAAACAGCAAATATATCTATAAACTCAAGGAAATTTTTCAGGTTGTAGTGGCGTTACTACCCCTCAGTGTTATTGAAAATGGCTGAGTCACAGACCAGGTCAAGAACAACTACTCGACACAACACCCGATAAATGTATTGAGGGGGATGTGGAAGGATAAAACCATTGATAAAACCTTTCCTGGTCTACCAGAAATGAAATGAGTTAGAAGTGTAATTGGTGAAGCCGACTGTGGAAGTGAGAGGGTAGGGGAGGTTTATACGGGGTTTAACTGTAAGGTTTTGTGAAGTTAAGGGAAAAGTGAGCAGAAGAGGGTTTTGAAGAGGTTAACTGTAAGGGTTTTGTGAAGTTAAGGGAAAAGTGACAGTGAAGAGGGTTGGAAGGAGGTAATTTTACTATGTAATTCAGTGTGATTGCTAAAGCAAGATACTAAGTCTACTAGGGACTTAGGACTGGGAAAAGAAAAATTAATAATTATGTTATGAGTAAAAGAGCGAAGATGAAAATGGCAGCATAAGAGGGGTACAGCTGCCATAAATTATATCTATTTCTTCTTCAAGTCCATGAGAAAAATTCAGTCATGGGGGCTGGAAAAGGGAATGGATAACAGCGCCCTGACTGTAAAAGCCCAACAGGTGCCAGCCTACCAGAAAAGTAAACCTCACTGGGCCGAAAGGTATCAACACGCATACCCAAACAAAAACATGCACACAGCTCTTATTGTACTCTCTTAAGTGGTGATAGCCAAATTATTCCAGACCCAAACGATTGTCAAGGCGAAACAGACCAGATAAATGACGGCGATAATGACGGTACTATGTCCTAAGGATGATAACCCTAACTTCCATATGTAATGCATACATTGTCAATGTGAGACAATGCAGCCATATTACTCAAACACTACCAAAACAGTGCAGACACTGTACTAATTACGCATGACAAACAGAAAAGGCACCTTATGTAAAATGGTGGGAAGGGGTGGCAGATTGGATGTATGTGACAATTATAGCAACGGGGCCAAATTCTTTTGTTGGAAACAAATGCCCTTTGGCACATTAACCCTTTAGCATGATGACATTGATATTACCTAATTTTAATACAAATGACCCATTGCCATAATTGATGATTATGATTGTTTTATGAAAACGGCCTTCACTTTATTCAATGTCAATGCAAGGATCCCACTTTCTTCCTAAATTGGCAGAGATTAGGAGTCTAGCTAACAAAATACAGGGCGGGGCAAGTTAATAACCATCTCTGAATCTTGGTTGGATGAAACGTGACTGACGACGAGGTTCATAGAAGGTTACAATTAAAACGCTTAGAAAGGAACAGAAAGGTGGTGAGTAGGTGCCTACATTAGAAATGACTTAGCTTACAACCCAAACCAGTGTATTAAATAACAATAAACTGGAGATTCTATGGTTTGAAGTGCTGCTTCCCAAAACCAAACCCATCTTAGTAGAACTAGTTAACCGCCCTCCACCCAGGACCAGTTCTTAGAAGACTTTTTTCCAGAGTCTTGTCCGGAGTTGAAAAACAATTGCGAGACAAAAAATACTGGCGACTTCAATATCTGTTTTCAGCAGCTAAATAACGGGCTATGTCAAATAGGTATAAGCCAAAGTCTAGGATTAAACGCACAAAATAGCTACACCCAACAATTAATACACCAACCCGAGCACACAGTTCTCAGCCACCCGAATTGACCACATACGTTGTAACCGCGCTGAGAACCATTAGTCATTCAGGCGTCATTAACCCACAGTCGTAGTGATCATTGTCATATTTACGCACCAGGAAAATGCACTAGGGATAGGATAGGCCTACACAGAACCAAATAATAATGAGGGCAACTAGAAACTACAGTAAAGAAACACTGTATATTAGCTACACAATTGTGACTGGACGGTGATACAAGTTGCATGGACGTAAACGATGCCTGGGAAAAATTCAAAACAATGTTCACCTACATTCTTAATAAGATTGCACCAGATAAAGAGGTTAGGATTAAACGAAGAACTGAACCCTGGATGACTACTGAGATATTAGTATAATATAAATTCAAAGACAGCTGCTTAAAAAGATTTATAGCAAACAGACAGGATATTGCCGCACTAAATGAAGTCCAAAGGGTAGTACAGAGTACAGAGGCTTATAAAAAGGAGCAAAAGGCAAAGCACTAATTGCCTCAAAAATTAAGAGTATAAGCAGAACCCCAAAAGCGCTGGCACAACTAAAAACATTTGGGGTATAGCCTAAGCAGTAGATAGGTCTAACATAGTACTCACTATCGATAATGAGGTATGCCACAAAACCCTACGGTGCAAATGGCTTTTAATTCCTACTACACATCTTTGCATCAACAACAATAAGTAAACTACAAGCTGCATCAAATACTTTAACACAGACTCTGATAAGTTTCAAACATACGGTACCAAATAAAGGGTAACCCCAAACAGTTGTCAACTAGTAAGGTATCTCATGACTTCATTCAAAAAGAACTAAAGCAGGTTTAACCCAACTAAGAGCACAGGCCCTGATACCTCCCGTCTAGTTTCCTAAAGATGTGCTTCGGAACTGTCAATCCCTATTGCCTCTCATAATAATTCTAGCAATCACCACGAATACCGAAGTACCGAGGGGTTCACAGGAGCCAGAGTTACCCGAGCTTCAAGAAAAATAATAGTCGATGGAAGCAACTATAGGACCATGTGATATACTCACAGATAAAGTCTAAAATTCTGGAGAGGGCGGTGTATCTCAAGTAGTTAAGTAACCTAATGACAACAGCATTCTCCATAGCTATCAATCGGGCTTTAGAAGATCCTATCTCAACCGATACCTCCCTTATAATCGGATGGATTACCTGAGATCTGAAATGTCAAAAGGGAACCTCATAGGGATGGTATCCTTAGAACCTGCAAAAGCCTGCGATACTGCTTCAACCACAATATATTATTAAGAAACTTCAAGCGATCGGTATCGGTTCTGTAGACGGTAAGTCCATATCTTAGCATCAGGAGAACTAATTGTCAAAATCAACAAAACGAATCAGAACCCCGGCCGATACATTGGAGTTCCCCAAGGGAGGAAGCGGGGTCCCTTATTATGCTTATGTTAGTCAATGACATGCCTCTCAGTGTCAAGTGCAAACGCCACTGTATGCAATGACCAGTGCTCTGTTAGTGTCCAGTAAAGACCCACAAGATATAGCTAATGTTTAACACTGGAACTGGAGTCCTGCAGCAAAGGGTTAGTAGACAACAAACTATCATTAACACCTCGGCAAAACTGAACCATTCATTGGCACAAAACAAAACTGAGAAGGTAAATAATTTAATGTCCATGTATTGGGGAGCCCATCACTGTGGGGCATCCGTAAAATATCTGGAATCCCTTTGACCCATGCATGGCAGGAGAATTGGATAGGAACAGTTATATAGAAAAGCGAATGCCACCGAAGTTCCTGTATAGGCCAACACAGTGGCTCCTACTGAGCTCGCAGGACCCTATGTCTCGCCCCTTATACAATGCCATATGATTACGCTTGCGCTTTAGGGTACTCTGCCCTTGACAAAAAAAAACTGAAAGATAGACGGCCTAATCACCCAGAAACAAAATCGTAAGATTCATCCTGGGCTGGGACCAAGAGAGCAGGTAGGCCAGAAGAGATACAGCAGTTGGATATGCTGAATGGTTGAAGCAGAGTAAAACAACTGAAGCCTAAATCATGTGTATAAAATTGCTCAACAAACAGTGTCCAGAAGATCTTGCTGTCAGGTTGCCAAGGCGTCTTCTAGGGAACCAAGCAATCATAGTATACTAGGGAAGAGCACAACCTTTGTAGGACCCACAGTCATGCCAGGCTTCAAACAAACACCTTTTATGGAACTGCAATAAAAGAAATGGAACAGACTGCCCACACATGTCAATGCCAGTCATACAGGAACCAGTTCCAAGAAGAGGCCAACAGGTATCTGATAATTACTACAGCGACAATGAGGGGAAGATTTTCTATTTTTTCGCTAATATCTCCTGTCAATTTTACCTTATTCCTAGTAATGACCCTCGTATTAGATAGTCTTAATAACACTCGTTAGTAGCAAGTCTTTTTAGTAGATAATAAGATGTTATCTTCATTTAGTATAATAATAAGAAATATATACCCTTTATATTAACTAACAAGGTAAAAGGACCCCAATGGAAATAAGTCGTCTGACTTTTTTGGTTTAGTCCTAGTCGCTACACAAATGCTGCTATGTATGCATAATTCCGATGTAACGTATTTGTGTATACCTGAATAAACCTTACTTACTTAGCCTGATAGAGCAAGCCTAAGGGAGTCTGAACACCACAAGTGAATGACACAGGCATAGAGGCTATTACAACTAATGCTGCAAGATGGCAATACATTCAGCATAAAATGCTAAGCCGAAGAAAGTAAATGCCCTCAACATGACGCTGTCCGGAAACACTGCTGCGCATCCGACGACGCCGTCTGAATACTTAGAGCCATCTGTGTACAACAGCGATGGGCAATGAGAATGAGAGTGGAAGTGCATCAAGAAAAAGAAAGCGTGAAGCCACCGTAGGCAGTTGGGCTTTCGAGCAAGGGAGTGAGAAAGAACAGACCCCCACAGCTGAACTTCCAGGGGGTAGGGAAAAGTGAGATCTGACATGAGGCACACAATATAAAGGTGGTAATTGAAAGGAAGACAAGAGCGAATGTAGCGAGAGAAAAGGGCCCGGAGCAAACAGGGGCAGCGAACAAATAAAGAATGTCTACTAATATCGTGACCATTTTATAATGGAAGGATTGCAGAGATCGTGAAGCGTACATAGTACGAAGGCAATGGGCATCACGGCGATCAGACAAGATGGACATTCCCTTCTGCATAGAGGTCTCAACAGGGAAGAGCGAAAAGCTGAATGAAGCGAAGCAGAGTTCGTCAATCACTCCTCAGAATATGAGCAAGGGTTTTAAGAAGGTTCAGCCGACAGTGACAAGTTGCCTCAGAGAGTAATGTGAGGCATCCAGATAACTACGGTCAAAGAGAAGGCCCTAGAACTGACTGATCATGTTCGGGGAATACGGGAGCCATAGGGACACAGGATGATCGGAGATGACAGGCATCTAGTAAAGTAATTTCGTGTGTTTTGGTACTGGAAAATTTAAACCCATGCGTGGTGGCCACAATTGGAAACACAGTCGACCGCAGCTGGAGAGAAACTGTAATGAGGATGACATCAGCGCCTGCACAAGCAATAGCGAAGTCATCAACATAGAGTGATGACCAAATATTGGGTGGAAGAACAGAGGCCAAATCATTATAGCAAGGAGAAAAGTGTTGTTCTCAGAAACACATCCCTGAGGGACACCTTCAACTTGGACGAAGTCCGGGGAAAGCACATTATTGACCGAACACAGAAATGTCTGTCAGTTAAAAAGTTCTTAAGGAAGGATAGTAGATTGCCTCGGAGGCCTAAGGAGTGGGCTTGGGCCAAATTATTATACCTCCAAGTTGTGTCATATGCCTTCTCAAGGTCAAAAAATATGGCAATAGCTGAGTGATTATTCGCAAAGGCATTACGAACATTCGTATCCAAGCGTAGTAAGGGGTCTATGGTAGAACGGCCCTTACGAAAGCCATATTGACTAGTGGAGAGACTGTTGTGTGTCTCTAAATACCACATTAAACATTGATTTACCAGGTGTTCCATCACTTTGCAAACTGCACTAGTAAGAGTGATGGCACGATAGTGGGAGGCATCATGTTCCGTAGCACCCGGCTTGCAGAAAGGGAGAACTATGGCAGATTTCCACAGCTGGGGAAGAACTCCTTGTGCCAAATATGATTGAAGCAGTGTAAGAGGACTACAAGGGCTGACTGATGTAAATGTTGTGAGATACGAATATGAATGTCGTCAGGCCCAGCTGCCGATGATCGGCAAGCTGAGAACATTGCCTCCAGTTGATGAAGTGTAAAAGACACATTATACTGTTCTTCTCTGAGAGAAGAAAAGTCCAAGGGAACTAACTCTCTGGCAGACTTTGAAGAAAGAAACGAGGGGCATAGATTGAGCCCCCGGGAAATACGGACCAGATGAGTGCCAATTTCAACGGCAACGTCAAGAGGGTTTGCTACATCAATACCGGCGACCCGTAGAACAGGAGCCTGGTCAGGAGAGTATTTACCGCTCAATTTCCTCACTTTTTTCCAGACTGCACTCATAGAGGAAGCAGAGGTGATGGTGGAAACATAATCTCGCCAGCAAGTGCGTTTAGCATCACGGATGACACTGCGAGCGATCGCACGCTTCTGCTTAAAATCAAGAACTCTCATCAGTTCTATTGTACCGG
Source organism: Cherax quadricarinatus (assembly GCF_026875155.1). Lineage (NCBI taxonomy): Eukaryota > Metazoa > Arthropoda > Malacostraca > Decapoda > Parastacidae > Cherax > Cherax quadricarinatus. The sequence goes on along the minus strand of NC_069401.1, from coordinate 63,853,843 downwards.
TACCTGCCCCATGCAGCGCATTTCAAAAGTACTGCACGAGCACAAGCAGGAGACCGCCAAGGCACGCACTTCTGAGAATGCCTGCCTGAGGTTTGGGGTATAGAATGAGAAGCTGTGGTGAAAACTGATGTCGAGAAGAGGTGTAGGAGCTCATCAATGGAGGATGAAGAAGGAACCTCATTAAAAGCAATGAGTTGCGAGTAAAGGTCCCAATTTGCCCGATCAAATTGCCAGCGAGGGCTATGTAAAGATGGTGAATATGAAGAAGTAAGAATGATTGGAAAATGATCGCTGTCATGTAAGTTCGGTGTAACAGACCAGGTGAAGTCTAGTGCAGTGGAGGAAGAGGAGACTGATAGATCGATGCAAGAGAGAGTATGAGTACGAGGATCAAAATGGGTGGGAGTATCCGTATTTAAAACATGGAGGGGGTGAGAGGCGAGAAAAGCCTCCTACTGGATGCCATGTGAGTCATAATGAGATTCCCCCCAGAGGAAATGGTGGGCATTAAAATCACCAGGTAACAGAAGTGGTTGTGGTAAGGATGAAACAAGAAAGGTAAAATCTGGGATAGAAAATGCTCGAGAAGGAGAGAGATATAAAGAATATATTGTAAACTACTTATTCAAGTGGATAGGGGCTGCAGTGTAATGCAGCGAGGTACGGACAAATAGTTGACAATACGGAATATCATTGCATAGAAGAAGGGCACTTTCATTAAAGGTCCCATCTGAGAAAGGATCCGAAGAATACAATAAGTTATAGCCTGAGATAGGTTGGAAAACAGCTGAGTGTAATTTTGGTTCTTGAAAGCAGGCACAAACAGGGGAAAACCTGGAAAGCAACATCTGAAGCTCACCCCGATTACCCCTGAGGCTGCGGATATTCCACTATAAATAGGCCATGATTGGCAATGAAGAAAATACCAGGAATCCATAGGGAAGGGCACCTACGGACTAGAGGGGTTAGAAAAGGCAATGTGCTGTGGCATCGGAAGACGTTCAAGCAGTGAAGGAACGGAGCGTTGCAAAGAATGGAGTTGTGGAGATGGAGGAGAGGGAAGAGAAGGAACAGGAGGTGGATCAGTGTCCATTGAAGGTTTAGTCTCTGCAATATATTCTGAAATGGCTTCAAGTGTTTCTGAATTCAAAGATGTATGGGAGACAATACTGGAGGTAGAAGGAGGAGGGTGAGTAAAGATTGGGACAGTAATGGACTGTACCAAAGTAGAGGGGGACGAAAGAGTGTAGGGGACTGGAGAAGAAGTGTGGGAGGGGACAAAAGAGGCAGAAACCTGGGAGGTGACAGAAGAGGGAGAAACTTCGGAGGGGACGGGGGTGGAAGGCATAGTATGAGGAGGAGGGTGAACCTCCACACTTGTAATAGAGCCAGAGAGAGGGGAAGAACTAGGCACGGAGACTGGAAAGGTAAAATGAGGAGGTGGAAGAAGGGAAGGAGGGGACAAAGAAGATTTTAGCAATGGGATTTTTTGGACTTCTGAGAAGTAGAGGGGCGATTGGTATATGGTGTCGTACGAGGTCTTGTCGATACCGGGGCTTGTGAGGAAGGACGCTAAGATGTGAGAACAGACTGAGTTGTAGTCGGGATGTCAGAGCCAAGGACAGCAAAAGGGTTAATACGGGGTGGCTA
>NC_069401.1:63785611-63851693 GCF_026875155.1 Cherax quadricarinatus | reverse complement strand
ATAAGACCCCACAAAGCGGACTCAACCAAATCTTCAAAAGGGCCGCTCAAACAATATGAAATTCATCAAGGAGAAATTTCAACTACTCGATATAGAAACTTGAAGAAATTAAAAATGTGTCGGGTATACCACAAACTCTAACCATACAATAGAGCGGAAAAGTAATGTGAAGGACTGGGAGTGGTAATGTCAGAGGATCTCGCCTTCAAAAACCACAACAATGTATCTATTCATCTGCTAGGAAAATAAAATGGATAATGAGAACCTTCAAAACTAGGGACACAAGCCCATGATGATTCTCTTCAAATCGCTTGTGATCTCTAGGCTGGAATACTGCTGTACAATAACGGCTCTCTTCAGGCTCGGGGACATTTGACAAACCTGGAGACAGAGGCGTTGTAAGGGGGGGCGGGGGGCAGGGGGGCCCGCCCGGGTGACACCATTTAGAGGGGTGACACCATAGAGCCTCTAAAGGTGACACTAATGCATAAAAACGTGCTGCACCAACATAGAGAAGAATCCTTCGTTTCTATATAGTCTATATAGGCCTATATAGGAAAATCATTGATTTTGATGATGTGATAGATGATTTGACAGGATTGAAGGCAGGAAATGTAAGATCAGATTCACTGAGATGTTCCCTGTACTCAAGGTCAAATCGGAACTTGTGTTTCTCTGATATTGCAATGCTCTTTATTTTTCATTTTTTGGGGGGGTGGGGGGATTGTTGAAGACGAATAAATGTAGGATCTGTTGCTGTACTCAAAGTGATATTTGAGTTTATGTTTCCTCAATATTACTACGATTATTTATTTTATCATCAATTATGTTGAGAAGTATTCTCCTGTTCGGGTTATGGCCCTTAAACGTTCTCATCACTAAACATTAGTCACTGGTCATGCGGTAGTGACGTAACTGGAGTTTACTCCCCATCCCCCCGCCCTTGAATTTCATGGGGGTGACACCAAAGCTGCTGCCCCGGGTGACACCCACGATTCCGCCCCGGATGACACCAACCCTAACGACGCCTCTGCCTGGAGAGTGTACAAAGAACTTTCATGGTACGCATGAGTGCGATAAGGCACCTAAACTACTGGGAACGGTTGAAGGTCCTTGATCTGTATTCCCTTGAACGCAGGCGAGAGAAATACATGATAATATACACTTGGAAGGTCGTGGAGGGATTGGTACCAAACCTTCATATGAAAATCACTCCATATGAAAGCATAAGACTCGGTAGGAGATGCAACATTCCCCCGATGAAAAGCAGGGGTGCCACGAGTACACTGAAAGACAACACAATAAGTGTCCGGGGCCCAAGACTGTTCAATTGCCTCCCAGCATACATAAGGGGATTATCAATAGATCCCCTGGCTGTCTTCAAGAAGGCACTGGACAGGCACCTAAAGTCAGTACCTGACCAACCGGGCTGTGGTTCGTAAGTCAGCTTGCGTGCAGCCAGCAGTAACAGCCTGGTTGATCAGATCCTGATCCACCATGAGGCCTGGTCTCAGACCGGGCTGCGGGGGCGTTGACCCCCGAAATCCTCTCCAGGTAAACTCCAGGTAAACCACTACCACCACCACACTCGGTTTCAGAATTAGTGACAAGTCTTATTGTTGGTAAACTCTGCACATCTTTCCTTGTGCTGCTCAAGTTGTTGTTTCAGGAGAAATTGTTGTTTCTCCTGTACCCTTATGCGCGACTTCAGGTTATATACCACAGGAGCAAGACTTGAAACAACTGGAGACAAGAAGCCCCGGTCAGCTGAGCTTGATTGCTGACAGACAGCTGACTCAGCTAGGCTAGTATTGACAGCTGACGCGATGGAGTTCTGTTGATGTGCTCCAGGTTAAGTGCTCAACCCCATTGTCTGAGGGCAGGCATGAGCCAGTATTGAAACTCGAGGTATCTGGTAGGCCTGGGGTGTCATAATAGGGGTAAGTAAGTTTATTCAGGTATACACAAATACAGTTACATAGAATTATCGTACATAACAGCATATGTGTAGAGAACCTAGGATAAGCCAAAAAAGTCAGAGTGACCTTATTTCCATTGGGGTCCATGCAGGGTGAGGTGCGGTTGGCTGCAATGTGGGCAGCCCTCACACTGCAGTCAGCATGAGCTGCTGTGACTCCTGATGTCTTACAATTGATACATTGTTTAGCAACAATCTGTTGCTGTTTGATCATATCATAACACCGTTCAGAAGGATGAGCATTGACATACACTGCACACCAGTGTGACTTAGCTGGGCATTTCCTGGCAATGTGACCCCAACTTTGACACTTATAACATCGCCGTTGAGGAGGGTTTTACAGTTCAATGTTATAGTGCCTGTTAAGGGCTACAAGGGAGTGTAAATATCGTAGGAGAGTCCCCTGACCAGTCCACTCGGCTAATATCAGATCGTTGGGAAGTCGACGAGGGTTTGCAACTTGCTCTGACGCCAGAGGTTGGTGAGAAGTTTGAGTGAAGTTTTTTTTTTATATTTTATATAAAAAACACATTACACGGTGTACAATATGCTATACACAGGTTCATGGAAAACACTAACATGAACAATTATAAAGGATATCAAAGCTCAACTCCATGTTCCAATCCCCACACAAAAACACACATAAGGAACACGTACTACAAGTGCCTATATTATACACCCCCCAACATACCCCACCTGGATACACAACATCGTGAAATATTCTACAAACAAAAGACAGCCCCAACCCGAACATACATGTGGCTTCATCCGTTCTGTTTAACATCCTGGTCGTGTAAACGACACAGTGGTTTAGAAAGACACGTAAGCAAACACTATGACATATTTATTAAAAAACGTTTCGGTCATGGGACCTTGATCACTTCCAACATGTTAGAAGTGATCAAGGTCCCAGGACCGAAACATTTTCTAATAAATATGTCATAGTGTTTGCTTACATGTCTTTCTAAACCAACTTTTCGGTATTTATTACCAAGGTTTATACCAAACGACACAATAAGCCTTACCACAAAGTACACTTATGTACAACATAAAAGATAACTTTGAATATAAAGAGAAATATATGTTGCAAAACCGCAAACTATGAACGTGCATTTTATTTCCCATGTTATTTTAAAACAAGTTGACACAGTTTGTAAAAAATATACATAAATCTCACCAACACGAAGAGATCCAATATATCCTACCACTACCTGTTCACGCCTCCGATTACATTATCAGGCGTCCAAACAAAACCTTATCCCCACTACTCTAAAAGATACCAGTGTTTGTACCTCCTGACAGACATATCAGGTACAACCAACCAATAAAAATCTGGACAACAATGCAGTTATCTGCCGCCACATTTCTATAAACCCCCCTCCCTGCATGGACGTCAGGCCCCAAATGCCTTATAACACAGGCACATATACATTTTTTTTAACACATCGGCCGATTCCCACCAAGGCAGGGTGGCCCAAAAAAGAAAAACTTTCATCATCATTCACTCCACTGTCTTGCCAGAGGCATGCTTACACTACAGTTATAAAACTGCAACATAAACACCCCTCCTTCAGAGTGTAGACACAGTACTTCCCATCTCCAGGACTCAAGTCCGGCCTGCCGGTTTTCCTGAATGCCTTCATAAATGTTACTTTGCTCACACTCCAACAGCACGTCAAGTATTAGAAACCATTTGTCTCCATTCACTCCTATCAAATACGCTCATGCACGCTTGCTGGAAGTCCAAGCCCCTCGCACACAAAACCTCCTTTACACCCTCACTCGAACCCTTACTAGGCCGACCTTTACCCCACCTTCCCTACACTACAGATTTATACACTCTCGAAGTCATTCTGTTTTGTTACATTCTCTCTACATGTCCGAACCACCTCAACAACCCCTCCTCAGCCCTCTGGATAATAGTTTTGGTAATCCCACACCTCCTAATTTCCAAACTACGAATTCTCTGCGTTATGTTCACACCACACATTGCCCTCAGACATGACATCTCCACTGCCTCCAGCCTTCTCGTTGCAACATTCATCACCTATGATTCACACCCATACAAGAGTGTTGGTACAAATATACTCTCATACATTCCCCTTATTGCTTCCTTGGACAAAGTTCTTTGTCTCCACAGACTCCTAAGTGCACCACTCACCATTTTCCCCTCATCAATTCTGTGATTCGCCTCATCCTTCATAGACCCATCTGTTGACACATCCACTCCTATTATTATTATAATCAAAAAGAAGCGCTAAGCCACAAGGGCTATACAGCACATCCACTCCTAAAATATCTGAATACGTTCACCTCCTTCATTCTCTCTCCCTCCAGTCTGATATCCAGTCTTTCGTCACCTAATCTGTTTGGTAGTTAGACACATATGCAACATCTGTATATCTTTATTGTAGACGTTTCGCCATCCAGTGGCTTTATCTATACAGATTCTAGGACATAATTAGAAGGCAGTAGAACTATATACAAAAGATGAGGTAATCAGTCCCTCAGCCTTGGAGTTAGTGTTTATAGCATCGTGGTGGTGGAGAATTTGGAGCAAAGGCAAGAAGACTGGCGGTTATATAGGCGTCAGTGGATAAGGACGTGTAGCAGACAAGGGCATAGTCACTGGTAGGAGGGATTCTCCAGTGGAAGTAGGTCCTACCCAATGGGATGGGTTAGTTGTAACAGCCGTGAAGAAGGTCTTGATTACCTCATCTTTTGTATATATTTCTACTGCCTTCTAATTATGTCCCAGAATCTCTATTGATAAAGCCACTGGATGGCGAAACATCTACAATAAAAATATCCAGATGTTGCACACGTGTCTTAACTTTCATATTGTCGGTATTTTATACCTTTCTAGCACAACTTGTCAAACACTGCAACATTATGGATTTTTGGTTCAGAGGACATCTACAAGACCTTCTTCATGGCTGCTACAACTAACCCATCCCATTGGGTAGGACCTACTTCCACTGGGGAATCCCGCCTACCAATGACTATGCCCTCGTCTGCTACACGTCCTTATCCACTGACGCCTATATAACCGCCAGTTGTGCAAGAAAGGTATAAAATACCGACAATATGAAAGATAAGACACATGTGCAATATCTGGATAATTTTATTGTAGACGTTTCGCCATCCAGTGGTTTTATCAATACAGATTCTAGGACATAATTAGAAGACCGTAGAACTATATACAAAAGATGAGGTAATCAGTCCCTCAGCCTTGGTGTTAAGTGTTCACAGCATCATGGTGGAGGAGAATCTGGAGCTAAGGCGAACGAATGAACGAACGAAAGTTCAGGTAACATCCCAAATGGGATGAGCGGGGAAGACGGGACAGGCGAAGAATAGTGCTGGAGAGGAGTGTTCTTAGTCGTAGAAATAAAGCCAGGGTTTAACCGAGCAGCGAAGGCGATCGTGGGACAGATATTGAGAAGAGAAATTCAGGCTGTTCTGTTGGGACTCCGGTAGGGTGAGCGGGGAGGACGGGACAGGCGAAGATTAGCTCTAGAGAGGAGTGTAGAATTTGAGCCATGTCTTAACCCTAAAGCTAAGGCGAACGTGGGTCAGAGAATGGTACCTGTCAGAGAATCCAGGGTTATATGTAAATAGGGTTAGGAGGAGGATTTTGCAAAGAGTAGAAAAGGTTGTGTTGGTTTGTGGGTCTGCGAATGTCTTCGTCAAGGAGAGAGGTCCAGTAGTCATGTCGTGTCTCAAGTTCGTCTATCTGTCTGTCACTGACCGTCTTCCAGTACAGAATCAGCGCAGGGATGTCTAATTGGGCATGAAGAGACTCGCTTGTGGTGACGTCCTCCCATCCGACATCAAGCACCCAGCGCAGCGCCTTGTTCTGGACATGCTGCAGTTTAAATAAGTTTGTTTTTGCTGCAAGAGAGAGGGCTAGAGGAGAGTAAGTTATCAGAGGACGTATTAGGGATTCGTAGAGATGTAGTTTGGTGCGTTGAGAGGCATGTTTCAGCTTGTAGAGGCCCACAAGGGCCTTACTAGATATTGCATGCCTTGAGTGAATGTGTCCGTGTAAACGAAGAAGGTATTCAAGATTAACACCATGGACAGTGACAGATTGTGTGATGGGGATGTAAGTGCGGATGTCAGCTGTTCTGAGCTCGACAGGTAATGGAAGATCACGTTTCCTGTAGTTAAAATATGTAATGCTGGATTTAGCTGCATTGGTTTTGATCCTCCACTTTTGTTCCTATATGGCTATTCTGTCGCCCTCTTTTTGTGTTTTGTGTGTGAGTGTATCTATATTGGCATGAGTGATAAGTTGTATAATGTCGTCTGCATAGGTTAGTGTGATGGAGTTGTGGTATACAGGTGTTGGAATGTCGTTAGTGTATAAAATGTAGAGGGTAGGGGAGAGGACAGATACCTGTGGTACTCCAGCATTTAGTGTGAAGTAATCAGAGTAACAGCCTTGAAACTTGATTCTCATGGTACGGCCATCTAGGAAGTTGCAGAGGAGTTTACAAGTAGTGAGAGGCAGGTTAAAGTTAGTGCAGAGTTTGTACTTGAGCCCTTCTTTCCAGACAGTGTCAAAAGCTTTTTCAACATCTTTTGCAACCAGGGCTGTCCTGTTTCTTTGTTTTGTGTTTATGTGGATGTAGTTGAGAATGATGTTAATGGCATCCTGTGTTGATCTGTGTGCTCTGAAGCCAAACTGGCCATCAGAAAGTTGAGAATTGTGTTCCAGGTATCTGCGAAGGCGATGGTAGATGAGTTTTTCAAAGAGTTTTCCTAAAGTTTCGAGGAGGCTGATAGGGTGATAGTTTCTAGGGTCAGAGTGGTCTTTTTTGAGTTTAGGAAGGAGGATAACAGTAGCAGCTTTGAAGAGGGAGGGGAAGTATCCAGAGGCAAGGGAGGCATTGAGGAGGTTTGTGTAGGCAGTAATGATAGAGTCAGGAAGGTGTTTTAGGATAATATGGTTTAGGCCAGAGGCACTAGGAGCCTTGGGAGGAAGGTGTCTGAGGAGAGTTTTAATGTCCGTGTTGGTGAAAGGAGTGTCGAGTTCTTGGGAGGAGGTAAGAGAGTCCAGATGGATGTGGCTATCTGGTGTTGTTCCTTGTGTGTGTGCAGTGTTCCAGTGTTCTATGTTCTGAATGCGTTGAATAACGTTAGGGTGATGTGGGTGAGGGTGGAAGATGTTCTCCCAGATGTGTTTGAAGTTGTTAGTAGCAGCCTGCGGGTCTGAGATGTGTGCGTTGTTGTGTGTGATGTGCTTGAATTTGTTGGTGGGAGTTGTGCCTCTGATTTTTTTGATAAAGTTCCAGAAGGCTTTAGTGTTTTTAATACGCTGTTTGTCCACTTGTTGTATGAGTTGTGACCAGTGATTGTTGTGGTCTTGGTCTAGGCTGTGCATAATGTTGTTTCTAAGGCAAGTGAGATCTAATCGGACTTGATTAAATCTATGTGTGTTGTAGAGGAAGCAGTTGTGGTAGCAGATAATTAGTCTTCTTGTTCTGAGTGAGGGTTTGAAGGAATAACGAGTGGTGTGAGTTTTCTTTGGCACTGCGGTGTTCGCTGCTTGTGTAATGGTGTCCTGGATGAGATCAAGTTGAGTATCATGTCAGAGACAGGTGTGTTGTTGTAGTCATAGGTGAGGTTAGTATTGTCTATGTGTTGTTTGAAAGCATCCCAGTCAGCGTTCTTGTAGGAGAAGGAAGGTGTGGCTGGGATGAGGATAGGGTTGGAGGAGATGTGTAAGATGACTGGGATGTGATCAGAGCCTGTAATAGAGCCAGGTGAGTTGTAGTGTTGAAATAGAGAGCTTGCTCGGTTTGCCAGAATGATGTCGAGTTTGCGGTGGCCAGTGTGGTTGTAGAAGGTGTTGAAGTCTGGGCCAAGATGTTATTGATATTCTTGCTGCTGAACAGCGGTTTAGTGCCGATGAAGGTAGCGTAGGTAGCAATGATACAGCCATGGACTAGTTTGGCTTTAATTGGATAGGAGTACACAATGGGCAGTGTGAGGGAGTGACCGCAAGCCAGTCCGTGGAGGGGGAGCACTTGTGTCTATCAAGAGGGTCGGCCTAGGAGTGAGGGCGAATGGGCTCAGCCTCCCACTGACCTTAGTGAGCCTACAGAGGGCAGCACCTAAATGCCGTAAAATATGAACTAGTCAGAGCAGATGGCTAGGCTGTATGTTCTGACAGTACAGGCTGTCTACAAAGATGAATTAGGTGTTTATGGTTTGTGAAGCTGAATAATTGGTGACCAAGTTGGTTGTTACTGGTGTGATGAAAGGCGGTGTGTTTGGCATTCATATCAGCTAGTAGGTATGTTGGTGTAGTTGAAGACTAAAGAAAGGTCGTGTATGTTGAGAATAGTGCTTGGGCGAGCATAGGTGGTGAAGAAGATAAAGGGGCCAAGATGGGTGTGTATTCTGACTGCAAGACAGTGTTGGTGAATAAAGGGGATTGGGAGAAATTCATGTTTTATGTTGGATTTGACAAGGATGACAACCCCATCGTGGGGATCATAGGGGGACTGTAGATCAGCATAACCATAATGGCAGATACATTGAGGGGCTTTGAGGCAGGTACTGTTTAGCAAAACAATATCTGGCCTCTCTGCTTCAAGGAGCTCGGCCAGTAGGTGTCTAATTGTAAAGTAAGAACGTACATTGAACTGAATCACTTGAAACATGAATTAATGGCTTTGTCATAGGAAAGTTAATGTCGAGGGAGGAGTTTGATAAAGCCCGTGAAAGTGGTGCCATCAGTGGATGTGGTTTTGTAGGTGTTTGGACCTGTTTCCTGGAGGGGGAGGAAGAGATGGATCTGTTTTATGTTCTTTGGTCTGTCTGTCAGAAGTTGGGGCAGGGTTGAGTTGGATTTTGTCTGGAGGAGGTGGAGTTGGACCTAGATGAAGTTTTGGTTTGGTGTGGTTGGAGTGGGCAAAGGTAGATACAGAGGAAGTGGAAGTTTTGGAAAGGGGATGGGGAAAAGTAAAAAAGGGTTTATGGAAGAGATGGGGAAGGGGAAGTTTTGGGGGTTTTGGAGATGGGAAAGTGGGAAAGGAAGGGGGGGGGAGGTGTGGTCGTAGCAGCAGCATTTGGGGGTTTTGGGTGGGGGGGGTTTTAGAAGTGTCAAGAGGGTAGGGGAGGAGGAGAGTGGTGGGTGTAGGAAGTGAGGGGTGGGAGAGAGGGGGGGTTAAGGTTGTGGGGGGGCTTAGAAGAGAAGCAGGAAGGGGGGGGATAATTAAAGGGGGAAAAGATTTTTAGCAGACAAGATTAATTTAAAGGGACATGTGAGTATCGATTGGTAACTTGAGAGATTACCATCCAAGGGGGGCACAGTGGGGGAGTTAAACCAGTTAGTTTTGTAGTCAGTGGGGGGTGTAGGTGTAAAGGGAAGGAAGTGCTTGTTTTAGTGTTTTTTGGTTTTTGGGAATGTGGTAGAGTGGGAAAGGGTAGCCCAAAAGTGCTTGGATTTAACCCAGGAAAGGGGGGTAGGGGAGGGATTTTAGGGAAAGGGGGGGAGGTGCAGGGAAAAGGGGGTTGGGGAGGGGGGAGGTTGGCTAGCTCTGAGAGAGGAGAAATGTTTTTTCTAGAAGGGGCGGAATTGCAACGGGCAGTGTGTGTGACCTGCCACAGTTAAAAATTTTTAAGGGGGAGGTTGCAAGTTTTTCCCAAAAGGGGCCCAAGTTGCTGAACATCTGGGGGCAGTTTTTTTGTGGATGTCCCATGAGTTTTTGGTCGTGGCCAAATTTTTGTAGCATTTCAGCCCATTTGTTTTTATGGGGGGAATTTTGGGGAGTGAAGGGGTTTGGAGGAATGCGGATGGTTTGGCAAGGTTTCCCTTTTGTTTTAAAGAGTGTATGGGCGTCAAAAATGATTTTGAACAGCAAAATTTTTCAGGAGGGTTTAATTTTTTCCAAGGTCTGTAAATATCGTAAAACAGAGACTTTTTTTCTTAGTACTAATGTCCTTAAAATTAAGTCTTCTTTGCCCTGTGTCATGGCAGTCGGAGAGGTTATTCTACGTGTTTTGGGGAATCACGTGCTTTTGGCGTGGTGCTCGGGTTTCCAAAAAATAGTGACACCTGCTTTTTGAGAATTTTTTTGCTGGTCTCATTGAGGTGAACGTTTCTTTAAGAATGCTGTCAAGAAGGAGTTTGAAGCCTGATTTGGGTTTTTTTAAAGGGAACTTTCAGCGGGGTGCCCTGATCGGCACAATAAATTTCCAGGACAGTAGTGGCATGATCAGAATTAGAGTTTTTGGGGTTTAAAGGGAAAAAAGGGTTGGGGTTTGGGAAGGGGTTTGGGGGCAGGGTGGGCCCCTTAGAGGCAGGAGTGATGAAATTTGAGGCGGGGTTTTTGTGGTAGAGGAGGGGAAAAGGGGGAAGGAAGTGGAAGGCATTGGGGCCCACGTAAATCAGATGGGGCCCCAAATCTGTGAGAATAATCGGCTAGGCAAGAAATGTGAAGTGGGACCACTATTTGCCTGGCAATAACGTTAAATTTTTTCTTGTGGAGTCCATTGCTGGAGGCACAGAATACTGAGGGGTGGCTGTAGCTTGTGGAGCACTGGAGGGCCCGAAAGGCGGGGAGGGGGCAACACTGGCTGTATGGCGTGCAGCCCACACAACAGGCGGGAGGCGTGGGGATTTCAACAGCAACGGGAAAAGTGCAAGGGACCCTTCCTGCCCTTGGATAGGCGCCACAGACACACCAATCCTATGTTTTAGAAAAGGTCCAGTAACCACCATGGATGAAGAGAGGCAACACGGGGTTTGTGAGGGTTTGGGGGGACCCAAACCCACTAGTTTCCCATGGCTTTGCAGCTTCACATACAGGCTGGGGGCAGGGGAAAATTTCAAAACAGCGGCGGGGGAGAGGTAACAATGGCTGTTGGTGTGTGGGACAAACACGACAGTCTGAGGCGTGGAGACTTCGGGAAAGCAACAGGAGTGCAGAGGGAGGCTTCCTGCACTTGGGTAGGAGCCGCCGATGCCCCCCAATCCGAGGTGAAGGGGAAAGGTCCAGAAACCCACCATCTGAGGAAAGTCACTCTCAACGGGGGGTAATTAGAGAGGCGGGGTCGTTGGTAAATGAAGGTGTGGGGTGTGTGGGGTTTTGAGTGGAAAAAAATAAAGGGAAGACTGGGGGTTTATATAGGCGTCAGTGGAAAAAGGGCGTGTAGCAGCCGGGGGGCCATAGTCAATGGTAGGGGGTTTAAACCCAGTGGAAGTAGGTTTACCCAAAGGGATGGTGTGGAAATTTATTTGGTCCCTAAAAAGTTCCACGGGACAATCCAGCAGGGCCCGTATGGGACGGCGGGAGTGGGCGGGCCCTTAAACCCTCCCAAACAAAAAAAAGCATTCTCTGGTTGGCGATTGTTGGTAAGCTTTTTTAAATTTATGATTTACCCTTCGGGGGAAGGAGTAGGTAGTTCTACGGGTAGAAATATTAATATTAGGTTTACTAAGGCAAAATTAATAATAATAATGAAACCCCTAAAAACCTTAACATAGGTAGTAATAGGCTTTTTAATGTAGGCAAAACGGGATAAGTTAGCCTGGGGAGAACTGGCACCCCTAGTTTAAAACGAAGGGGACGAGGGTTGAAAAAGGCCCAGCTCGTTCTTTTAAGAACGGAAAACCATCAAGACAAGATGTGCTGGATCAGCAGACGGCCCCCCCCCGTGTCTTCACATCTGAGACTTGGGGAAAATTTGGGTAGAGGAAACCCGATGTACCATAGATAAACCCCCCGCCCCGGCCCATCCCAGTAAGAAAGCCCTTAAATTTTTTTTCTCTTTAGATTAACTGGCCAGTGCCTGGGGAGTTTGTGAGTGAGTCAACTGGGGGCCCCGGTTGAAAAGGGTTTTGAGAATCCCCCGAAAGTACCAGTGCCCTCAGAGCATCTTAAAGCTAGTGTTGGGGTTGCATAGTTAAAATAGGGGATACATACCCTTTTGGGATATGGGAAATTTTTCCTGGGGTTTGCACGGGACACAAATTTACGATTAATATTGCGGGAAATTTAATGAACCCGGTTGCACGTGGTTTCTGAGGGGAGTCCAAAGGGGGGCTAAGGCTACCCTTAGGGAAGTGAAGATCAGGATATAGCTGCAACACCAATTAAGTTAGCCCCTTTATACGTGCATGCAGGCAGGTTTTTTGCCCCCCAATTTCTTTTGTGAAAACCCAGCCCCATAACCCAAATTTGTGGGGCTGAGGTCCCCCACCTCAGATTTCGGTGTAAAACAGATTTTTGCCGGGGGGTTAGGCGCCCAACTTGGAGGCGGGTCCACAAAAATTTTCACAAAAGGGGTTCCTTCAAAAAACCGTGATGTTAGGAACCATTTTTACAGAGTTGGGTTTAACTATCATGGGCAAAGGCCCCACAGTTAGGAACCAGTTTAAAAAAGTTAGGTTAATTTTAGACACCTAGTCAAAGTTACACAGAGGCTGGGCCCAAAGTATTTATACACAAAAGGGTTTTTAAATTGCAGTAATTTACAGGCGGGCCCAGGTGGGCTAGAAAAAAGCTTGGAATTTAATTATTTACAGTGTTTTCCAAGAAAATCCAGAGAGGAAGACTTTTTGTGTTGTTATTACAGTGGTTTTTGAAGGTAGCCAAGTTAGGCCTACCCTTGTGAAAATTTTTTAAACAAAAGGTATAGTAGCTAGGACAGATTTAACCTATTTTATTATTTACGGGTTTTTAAAAAGCGGGTTTTTAAGTTATAGAAACATAGCTGGGTTGGGATTTACCTTTTTCCAACCATCCTTTGAAGACAGAGTAACGGGACAGTTAGGCCAAGCTGTTTACAACTTTAAATTTATTTACTGTTTCACAAGTTGTATTTTTGGGAATTTACTTTGTTAACCAAGTGATTTTAATTTGATACTGCATTTTTTAGTGTTTTAAATTTTTCATTGCTTTTTCATCGTGTTAATGTGGGTTTTGTAAATTTAAAACCCTTAAACTGGGTTAAAGTCCTGTAATTATTTGTTTGGCATTTGTACAGTTAAGTGCTAGGTTAACCCTTTTACATCGTACACATTTTTGATTGGGATTTGAGAGCTAACCGTGTACATTTTTTTTATTCATTTGTAGAGTCCCAAAATAACAAAGGGAAATTTTTAAGCTTGTTGAGAAACCTTAAGACTCGTTCATTTTTGCCTAACACTGTGAGTGGGTGTGGGGTGGGCTGGGGAAAGTACAATTAGTGTCACACTCCCTTAAACTTCGACAATGGGAGATGGGGGTTCAGGAGAGTCTGGTTCGTGTTTAAAAAAATTTTAAAAGATCAGTAGCCCGCATTCAAAGGGGATCTGAAAAAAAAAAGAAACGAAAAAGGTGCAAGGCTACTTTTCCAAAGCTTAACGTAGACTGCCCAGATTTGAAGGGGTTTCTTGAAGAGTTTGGGGGGAAAAAAAGGGAAGCCTAGAAAAAGCATTTTCAGCATATGAGCTACAGGCTATTGAGGATGGAATCCCGGGAAGTCTTCAGAGGGTATGGAGAATTCACTAAGGATGATGTTGATTGTATCAGGGGTGAAAATTACAAAAAATAAGTTAAGTACATTAAAGGTTTTTATTCCAAGGGTTTGGGGTTTTTAACACCGCAGGTACCCCAAACAACCACCCCACCTGTCCCAAAATGTTGCCCCCAAATTTTCCCCCCGTTTAATTTTCCAACGGTCGAAAGGGAAACCCTTTAAAAGAGTACATTGCTTTCTGGGATCGTTTAGAGCCCAGATAGATGACAGGAACGATTTGTCAGATGCCCTCAAGCTGCAGTATTTTCGGTCGCAGCTCAAAGGGGAAAGCCTTTGACCTGGTCCGGGACTACCAGATTACTTTACACTAATTACCCCAAAATCCCCAAAGGGCCAATTAGAAGACATGTTTGGGAAACACTGAGGGGGATAAAGGCAGCAAAACTTTATCGGGTTGGGTTTGGGTCTAGAGGCTTGCCGACATGACCGTCAAAACCCAGAGGGAAATTCCCTATTTTAAAATTTTGAACTTGACAAAAGGTTTTTAGAATTTGCATGATGAGGATGATTCAGAATGGGTCCTTAGCCCGGTGATTCAGAGGGGGAAAATGGGGAGCACGACAGTGCATGAGTTTTCACTTAAAAATCGGAACGAATAGGTTTTTACGATAAAACAAAATTTTTGAGGGGTTTTGGGGGATCTCGTTTCTCATTTTAGTATAGGTGTG
Source organism: Cherax quadricarinatus (assembly GCF_026875155.1). Taxonomy (NCBI): domain Eukaryota; kingdom Metazoa; phylum Arthropoda; class Malacostraca; order Decapoda; family Parastacidae; genus Cherax; species Cherax quadricarinatus. The sequence goes on along the minus strand of NC_069401.1, from coordinate 63,837,509 downwards.
AAAAGGAAAAGTCACCACCATCGCCCCATTTAAAAACCCCGAAAAAAGTTTCTCAAAAATCTCGGAGATCCGTCTAAAGCTCGTTTGACTAAAGTTGGGTGTACTATGGGAAAGAGGTTATAAGGTAAGAACCTCAAGCCCGAACCTCAGAGGACTATCCAGGAAAATGTGTGTTTTGCAAGGGGAAAAACCCTAGCACGAGTTGCCCCCCGGGTATTAACACTGAGCAGCAGGCCAAAAAAAGACTAAGGGAGTTGTGACTCTGCTTCAAGTGTTGTGGGGAACCCCTTTTTCCCAGAACTGGGGGGGCCCCCCAGCCTTTAGTGAGGGGTCGAGTCTGTTTGCAAAAAGGGAAAAACCATACTGCACATGTCCCAATAAATTTAAAGGGAAAACCCCCCCGCTTTGTAGGGGTATCCTTTGGGAGAAAATAGAAAGTTTAGTCTGAGCCTGAAATGGTAGCCAGGTGATTTGTGGGGGGGTGAAGTCCTCTAATCCGATGGAATCTCGGGGGTCTGCCCTACCTACAGTTTAAGGCAAAAAGGGTTTTGAAAAGGGCACAGGTCCGAAAAAACCCGATTATTCTTTTACCCCCCGGAGCACAAGTATCCTTGATAAAAAAAGAAGTTGGGGGGCCCCAAATTAAATTTGAAAAGGGCCCCGAAGAAAGTGATAAAGATGTTTGGGAGGGGCTAAAAAGTTTAAATCCCCCCCCAAATCTTACGATGTGGTGGGTGTCACAGTCAAATTAGGTGGAATTTGCCCGAGGGCATTTCAGCCTTGGTGGGAGAGACATTACCCAGGGCAATTACAGCGGAGGCTTGCTGCAAACAGCTAAAACGATTGAAAGATTTTACGGGGAAGCTGGCAGACCAAGGAATTTTCCCCTGACCCCGGGGCCCGAAATGTAGGATCCGGTGGGGGCCAATCATTAGATGACTTCCTGTCTACACGACGGACGTTTAAGGAAGGAAATTTGGGTTTTTACAGATCCCCATAAAGGGTACATCATAGGCGGCAGGATTCCACCTGAATTTCCCCGCCACGCCAGATAGGGGGGGAGCCCCCCAATTCCCAAAAAATGACTTCCTGTCTTTCACGACGGGGCGTTTTTAAAGGGAAAGGGAATTGGTTTATACAGATCCCCAGTAGGATAATCATAGGCCCGGGAGGATTCCCCCTGAATTCCCCGCCCCCGCCAATAGAGGAAAAAAGCGTCCCCCCTGATAGCTGGGGGGAGTAGTGATAATTGGGTACCGGGATACCCCCGATGAAACCCCCCCAGGGGAAACCCGAACCCGGTAGGGGATGAAAACTCGGCCCCCCTTGGGAAAAAAAATTTTACAGGGTTTCGTAAAAAAAGGGGGATAGATTGCCTTTAAATCCAGGGAAAACTCGTAACAAATGGGGGAAAGGCTACCCGGGCATTGGGGGCCCCTGGGGGGAAAGTACGGAGCCGCTTTAGTCAAGGGGAAAAAATGCGAAAGATGTTAAAGTTAAAGGGGAAAAGGGGGCTAAGACCACCGGAACCAACAAGTTTAAAAACCCCCAAAAGGTCCACAAGGGGGAAAATGGACGGTTGAAGTTAGACCGGGGGTCTGCCGACGAGAGTTTGGCCCGGGCGGGACTCGTGTCCAGGGGCCGCCATGGGGGCTTGCCCGGGAAAGGGGAACTTGATTTAGGGCTTAGCGGGGCCCCCTTTGCCGGGGGGAGGGTTTTGGAAAATTTTTTTGGTTTCCCCAAAAATTCCACCGGCAGATCCAGCATGGCCGTTGGGGCGGTGAGCTTGGGCCCGGCCCCTTTAAAACCCCCCCAAAAAAAAACAAAGCTTCTCTGGGTTGGGATTGTTTTGGGAAGCTTATTTAAATTTTTAGATTTACCCTTTAGGGAAGGGGTAGGTAGTTTCCCACTGATAGTAATTAATATTAGGTTTTCTTTAAAGGGAAATGTAGATAATAAAAATGTAAAACCTAAGACCTTAACATAGGTAAGTAATAGGCCATTATTTTAGGGAGACACAAAGGGTAAGTTAGGGTAGGGAGAACTGGCAGCCCCAGTTTGAACAAGAGACAAGGGTTTTGGAAGAGGGGCCAGCTTTGTTCTTCTTAAGAGGGAAAACCATCAAGACAAGATGTCCCTGATCAGCAGACGGGGCCCCCAAGTGTCTTCCCCATCGAACTTGGGGGAAAACTGGTAGAGGCCCTCGATGTACCGTAGATGACCCCCGTCAGGCCCATACAGTAAGACAAGAAAACCCTTTACTTTTTTTCTCATAGATTACTGGCCCCGTGGGCTGGGGGGATTGTGAGTGAGTCAAAATGTGGGCCCCGGGTTGGGAACAGGTTGAGAAGCCAGTAAGTACCCTGCTCCCGAGCAATTTTTTGAAACTTAAATGTCGAGTTGCATAGTTTTTACCAGGGGATAAAATTTTCCCTCTTGGAAAAAAGGGAAATTTTTGAGGTTTCAGGAAGGGCACCAATTCGAAATTTAATATTGCAGGAATTAAAGCTCCCCTTTGGGCCCTGGTTTCTGGGGGGAGTCCCAAAGGGGGTAAGGCAGCTTAGGGGAAATGAAGAAACAAATATATGCTGCAACACCCAAATAAGTTAAATCCTTTATACGTGCATGGGAGGCGAGGTTTCTTGCAATACCCAAACATTTGTGAAAATCTGTCCTATAAGCCACTTGTTTAGGCTGAGGTACCCCCCCTCAGGGGCTCGGTTTTCCCAAAAGGGGTTTTCCCGGGTAGGCGAATCACTTGGAGGCGTCCACAAAATTTTCCAGATGGGTTAGTTTAAGCAGCCGTGAAAAAGGGGCTTGTAGTGTCCTCTGAACCAAGATTCCCTGAGTTTTCAGTGTTGGGCAAAATTGTGCAAAAGAGGTATATAATACCCACAAATTTTGAAATTTAGATCATGTGGAACTCTGGATATATTTATATAGACACCTATATAAACCGCCCCTTTCTTTCCTTTGCTCCGATTCTCCTCCCCACGATGCTGTGAACTTTAAATCCAGGGAGGGACTGATTTCCTCATCTTTTTTAATTTCTACTTCTTTTTTTGTTCCAAAAATCTGTATTGATAAAGCCCCTGGATGGCAAAAGTCTACAAAAAGTATTCAGATGTTGACATGTGTCTAACTTTCTTTATTTTCGGTATTTTTTTACCTTTCTTGCAAATAGCCGCACTGTAAAAATCATGGAACTTGGTTCAGAGGAATTAGAAGACCTTCATGGTGCCCACAATAACCCATCCCCTTTTAGTAGGACCCCATTTCAACTGGGAATCCGCCCACCAGTGACTTGCCGTCGTTTGCTACACGCCCTTTCCAGTAGCCTATATAACCCCCATTTCTTGCCTTTGCTGTTTAATTCTTCTGAAGCCTTACACTCTTCAATCAAGGAATCCTTGCCAAGACCATCCGCATTCCTCCAAACGCTCTCTTCACCCCAAAACTTCCACCCCATCACACAATGTCTGAAATGCTACAAATTCGGCCACGACAAAAACTCATGCACATCCACACAAATCTGCCCCCAGATGTTCAGCAACTGGCCATTTCTGGAATACTTGCAACCCCCCCCTTAAATGTTCTAACTTCGGCGGGTCACACACTGTAGTTGCAAATTCCTGCCCCTCTAGGAAAGTCATTCTCTCCCCCCTCAGAGCTAGCCAACCTATCTCCTTTTCCAAACCCCCCTCCCTGCACCTCCCTCCCTTCCATACCTCCCTCCCCTACCCCAATGTCTGGGCCTCCCCACGCCCCTTGGTCTACCTCTTCTACTCTACACACATCAAACACCAACACACAGGCTACAAGCACCTCTCCTTCTACACCTACACCTACACTAAACTACAACTAACTGTCATCTCGCCACTGCTGCCCTCTCTGAATGGTAATCTCTCAAGCTTACCAATCAGACTACTCATGTCCTTAACCTAATCTTGTCTGCTAATAATCTTCCCTTTTTTAATTATCCCTTCTACCTGCTTCTCTTCTAAACCTCTCCCTCCTCCATCTCTCCCCCTCCTCCACTTTAACTACACCCCCCAGCTCTCCTCCTCCTCTACCCCTCTTGACTACTTCCACACCTCCCAACAACACCCCCACTGCTGCTGCCTATTGACCACCCTCCCCCTACCCCCATACCCACTTCCTCATCACCAACCTAAGCCTCCCACTTCCTCATCTCCCACCAAAGCTTCCCACTTCCTCTGCATCCACCTTTGCCCACTCCACCCCAACCAAAACTTCATCCAGGTCCTATTCCACCTCCTCCAAACCAAACCCACTCAAACTAACCTGCCCCAATTTCTGAGAGACAGACCAAAGAACATAAAACTAGATCCATCTCTTCGTACCCTTCCAGGAAATGGGTCCCTAACACCTACAAACACACATCCACCGATAGCACCACTATCACGGGGTTTAATCCAAACTCCTCCCCGACATTAACTTTGCTATGACGAAACCCTTAAATCATGTTTAAGGTGATTCAGTTCAACGTACATTCTTACTTTGCAATTAGACACCTACTGGCCGAGCTCCTTGAAGCAGAGAGGCAAGATATTGTTTTGCTAAAACAGTCCTGCCTTAAAGCCCCCCCAATGTATCCCCCTTTTTGGTTATAATGCACTACAGCCCCCCTATAACCCCCAAAGTTTGGGTTGCACCTTGTCAAATCCAACAAAAAAAACACAAATTTTCCCCAATCTCTTTTATTCACCAACACGTCTTGCAGTCAGAATAAAACCCCACCTTTTCCCCTTTATCTTTTTACCACCTATGCTGCCCCAACATATTCTCGACTACACGCCCTTTCCTTAGTCTTAAATACCCAAAACACACCAATATTCTATAGCTGCAAGAATGAAACAAAAACACCTTTATACACCAGAAACAACCAACTTTTTAAACCAGTTACTAAATTTCAAAAAACCTAACACATAATTCATCCGGGCCCCAGACTTAAAATTCTAAAACCACACGGGCCCAAGGAAACCCGACATATTCTGGAAAACCCGTGCAAGCTCTCTATTTAAACACTAATTACCTGGCCCTATTACAGGCTCTGATCACATCCTAGATCTTACACATTTCCTCCAACCATATAGTCACCCCAGCCACACGTTCCTTCCCCCCTAAAAGAATTTTGACTGGATCCCTTCAAAAAACACATGACAATATAACCTCCCCTATGCTACAACAACAAACCTATCTCTGACATCGACATAAATTGATCTTCCGGACAAATTACAAAAGTCCCAACTTGCAATACCAAAGAAAATCAACCACTCTTTATTCCTGAAAACCCTCAATCAGAAAAGAAGACTAATTATTTTTGTACACGCCCGCTTCCTCAAACACAATAGATTTAATAAAGTCCGATTAGATCTCATTCCCTTAGAAAAAAATTTACACAGCTAGACCAAGACCACAACAATCATGGTCACAATCATACAACAAGTGGCAAACGGGGGTATTAAAAACACAAAAGCCTTCTGGAACTTTAAAAAAAAAATCGGGTAAACCCCCCAAAAAAAAAAATTCAAGCCTCACACACAAAACGCACCATCTCGCCGCAGGTGTACTAACTCTTAAAAACACATCTGGGAGAACATTCCCCCCTCCCCCAATCCCCTTTCGTTATTAAACACATAGAACATAGAACACGGGAAAACATGCACAACACAAGGAACAACACAAGATAGCCACATCCATCTGGACTCTCTTACCTCCCCCCAAGATCGACACTCCTTTCACCACACAGACATTAAAACTCTCTCGACACCTTCCTCCCAAGGCCCCAGTCCCTCTGGCCTAAACCCTATTTTCCTAAAAAACCTTCCTGACTCTATCATTACTGCCTACACAAACCTTTCCTAAAGCCCCCTTGCCTCTGGGTACTTCCCCCTTATTTTTTCAAAAACTGCTACTATATCCTCCTTCCCAAACCCAAAAAAAACCACTTGATCCTAGAAACATCGCCCCATAGCCTCCTCGAAAAATTTAGGGGAAAAACCCTTTTAAAAAAAATCCCCAACCCCTCGCTTCGCAGATACATGGGGAACACAACTCTTATTTTGAGGGGGCCCGTTTGGCTATGGGCACCAGATCCACCCCAGGATGCCATTAACCCCCTTTTCAACTAAAACCACATAAACAAAAAACAAAGAAAAAAGGGCAGCCCTGGTTGAAAAGACGTTTAAAAGCTTTGGACACTTTTGGCCAAGGGGCCAAATACAAACCTGCACTAATTTAACCCCTCTCACTACTCGTAAACTAGTCTGCAACTTCCTAATGGCCGTACCATGAGAATCAAAATTCCAAGGCTGTTACTTTGGGTACTTCCATAAAAGCTGGGGTACCCCGGGATCTGTCCTCTCCCCCCCCTCTACATTTTATACCCTAACGACATTCCAAACCGTATACCACAATCCATCCTTAGCCTTGAGACGACATTACACAATTATCACTCCGCCAATGTAGATACACTACACACAAAACACAAATGAGGTCGACAGGATAGCCTTGGGGAAAAAAAATGGAGGATCAAATCCCAAAGCAGCTAAATCCGCTTTTATTTTTAATACGAAAAACGTGATCCTGCATTTCCTTCGGCTCAGAACAGCTGAACCCGCACTTTTCATCCCCCTAAAACAATCTATCACCTTTCCTTGGCGTTAAACTTGATACCTTTTTTTTTGTTTACAGACACATTACTCAAGGCATGCAAATAGCTAGAAGGCCCCTTTCGGGCCTCTCAACTGAAAAATGCCTCCCCAAGCACAAAAATACACCTCTACAAGTCCCTAATACGTCTTGATAACTTTCTCCTCTAGCCCTCCCCCGTGCAGCTAAAACAAACTTACTTAAACTACAGCGTGTCCAGAATAAGGCGCTCCGCTGGGTGCTTGATGTCAGATGGAAAGACTTCGCCACAAGCGAGTCTCTCCATGCCCAATTAGACATCCCTGCGCTGAATATGTACTGGAAGACGCTCAGTGACAGACAGATAGACAAACTTGAGACACGACATGACTACTGGACCTCTCTCCTTACCTGGAGTTTACCTGGAGAGAGTTCCGGGGGTCAACGCCCCCGCGGCCCGGTCTGTGACCAGGCCTCCTGGTGGATCAGAGCCTGATCAACCAGGCTGTTGCTGCTGGCTGCACGCAAACCAACGTACGAGCCACAGCCCGGCTGATCAGGAACTGACTTTAGGTGCTTGTCCAGTGCCAGCTTGAAGACTGCCAAGGGTCTGTTGGTAATCCCCCTTATATGTGCTGGGAGGCAGTTGAACAGTCTCGGGCCCCTGACACTTATTGTATGGTCTCTTAACGTGCTAGTGACACCCCCGCTTTTCATTGGGGGGATGGTGCATCGTCTGCCAAGTCTTTTGCTTTCGTAGTGAGTGATTTTCGTGTGCAAGTTCGGTACTAGTCCCTCTAGGATTTTCCGGGTGTATATAATCATGTATCTCTCCCTCCTGCGTTCCAGGGAATACAGGTTTAGGAACCTCAAGCGCTCCCAGTAATTGAGGTGTTTTATCTCCGTTATGCGTGCCGTGAAAGTTCTCTGTACATTTTCTAGGTCGGCAATTTCACCTGCCTTGAAAGGTGCTGTTAGTGTGCAGCAATATTCCAGCCTAGATAGAACAAGTGACCTGAAGAGTGTCATCATGGGCTTGGCCTCCCTAGTTTTGAAGGTTCTCATTATCCATCCTGTCATTTTCCTAGCAGATGCGATTGATACAATGTTATGGTCCTTGAAGGTGAGATCCTCCGACATGATCACTCCCAGGTCTTTGACGTTGGTGTTTCGCTCTATTTTGTGGCCAGAATTTGTTTTGTACTCTGATTTAATTTCCTCATGTTTACCATATCTGAGTAATTGAAATTTCTCATCGTTTAACTTCATATTGTTTTCTGCACCCCACTGAAAGATTTGGTTGATGTCCGCCTGGAGCCTTGCAGTGTCTGCAATGGAAGACACTGTCATGCAGATTCGGGTGTCATCTGCAAAGGAAGACACGGTGCTGTGGCTGACATCCTTGTCTATGTCGGATATGAGGATGAGGAACAAGATGGGAGCGAAGTACTGTGCCTTGTGGAACAGAGCTTTTCACCGTAGCTGCCTCGGACTTTACTCTGTTGACGACTACTCTCTGTGTTCTGTTAGTGAGGAAATTATAGATCCATCGACCGACTTTTCCTGTTATTCCTTTAGCACGCATTTTGTGCGCTATTATGCCATGGTCACACTTGTCGAAGGCTTTTGCAAAGTCTGTATATATTACATCTGCATTCTTTTTGTCTTCTAGTGCATTTAGGACCTTGTCGTAGTGATCCAATAGTTGAGACAGACAGGAGCGACCTGTTCTAAACCCATGTTGCCCTGGGTTGTGTAACTGATGGGTTTTTAGATGGGTGGTGATCTTGCTTCTTAGGACCCTTTCAAAGATTTTTATGATATGGGATGTTAGTGCTATTGGTCTGTAGTTCTTTGCTGTTGCTTTACTGCCCCTTTGTGGAGTGGGGCTATGTCTGTTGTTTTTAGTAACTGTGGGACGACCCCCGTGTCCATGCTCCCTCTCCATAGGATGGAAAAGGCTCGTGATAGGGGCTTCTTGCAGTTCTTGATGAACACAGAGTTCCATGAGTCTGGCCCTGGGGCAGAGTGCATGGGCATGTTATTTATCGCCTGTTCGAAGTCATTTGGCGTCAGGATAACATCGGATAGGCTTGTGTTAATCAAATTTTGTGGCTCTCTCATAAAAAATTCATTTTGATCTTCGACTCTCAGTCTGGTTAGCGGCTTGCTAAAAACTGAGTCATATTGGGACTTGAGTAGCTCACTCATTTCCTTGCTGTCATCTGTGTAGGACCCATCTTGTTTAAGTAGGGACCCAATACTGGACGTTGTTCTCGATTTTGATTTGGCATAGGAGAAGAAATACTTTGGGTTTCTTTCGATTTCATTTATGGCTTTTAGTTCTTCCCGCAATTCCTGATTCGCAGACCCACAAACCAACAAAACCTTTTCTACTCCTTGTATGATCCTGCTCCTAACCCTATTTACAAATATCCTTAGATTCACTGACAGGTTCCTTTCTCTTACAGATACCATTATCTGATGCACGTTCGCCTTAGCTTTTGGGTTAAGACATGGCTCAATTCTACACTTCTCTCTAGCGCTAATCTTCGCCTGTCCCGTCCTTTCCGCTCACCCCACCGGAGTCCCAAGAATTTCTGTTCTCAATGTCTGTCCCACGATCGCCTTAGCTGCTGGGTTAAGCCCTGGCTTTATTTATACGACTAAGAACACTCTTCTCCAGTGCTACTCTCGTCTGTCCCGTCTTCCCCGCTCATCCCACTTGGTATCTTATCTGAACTTGTTCGTTCGTTCGTTACCTTTGCTCCAGATTCTCCTCCACCAGGATGCTGTGAACACTTAAATCCAAGGCTGAGGGACTGATTACCTCATCTTTTGTGTATAGTTTTACTGTCTTCTAATTATATCCTAGAATCTGTATTGATAAAGCCACTGGATGGCGAAACGTCTACAATAAAGATATCCAGATGTTGCATATGTGTCTTAACTTTCATATTGTCAGTATTTTATACCTTTCTTGCACAACTTGTCGGACACTTGAGGATCATGGAATCTTGGTTCAGAGGACATCTAGAAGACCTTCACGGCTGCTACAACTAACCCATCCCAATGGGTAGGGCCTACTTCCACTGGGAAATCCCGCCTACCAGTGACTATGCCCTCGTCTGCTACACGTCCTTATCCATGACGCCTATATAACCGCCAGTTTTCTTGCCTTTGCTCGGATCACACAGTTGCTCTACGCTCAAAAAGCCTCCCTTCAACCCCCGCCGGGGTGGGGAATTTATATTCTACATACGTCACATCCTTTTCACAATATTGTCGCATCGTGTGAAAATCAAGCCTGTGAATGGTGCAATAAATGACTCCTCGAAGCTAGCTTTAGCTACCGCCGTTAGGACCTGCCTGCAGGTCAAATTTACGGCAATCCACTCTCTGAAGGACTCTTTCATTGTCGCCTGCACAGACGACATGGAAGCATTAAAACTAATGGATGACTCTTCAATCAGGACCCTACCATCGCAACAATTCACTATATCCACCGTCTACATTCTTGAAGTCGAAACGTTCGGTCTTTGTGAAAAAACTGGACGATATCGTCACCTCTCTCTCTACTGAAGCACTGAAGACATCTATTGAGGAGCAAAACACCTGGGCCTCGGTAGACAACATCTCCAAGATCCCTAACGCCTCATCTATGCTAAAGATTTCATTCTCAGATATCTTCTTGGCTGCCCAAGCTCTCTCTGACGGTCTGGCCATCTCATGTTACCACATTCACCCAAGTCATATAGAACAAGAACGTTTCACATACATCTCCCACTGCTGGGCCTGCTACTCCTATAATCACACCACCAAGGACTGCCCCATCAAGGATAAGAAGTTTTGTTCAAAATGTGTGAATGATGGACACGATTTCAGATCCTGCACCATTACTACAGCACCAACATATCTTAACTGCAAGGGTAATCATCATACCCTTGCAGCTAAGTGCCCACTCAGGAAAGAAATCATACTGAAGGAAACTAAAGTTCTGAAGAACACCTCCAAGTCACTGACATACGCTGCAATAACCAAACCACAAACCGACACCACCAAGACTCTACACGCCAATCTACAGGCACTATCGCCCAGCAAACTCCCTCTCTCCACTCCCCGACGGTGCTCCCTCCAAGGTGCTGTACTGCATGGTGTATGCACACCTTGCAAACGCAGCAAACCCCGGCACTTTCAACACCACTATTAACGAACTATTCCGTCTGAACAATATGCCTGCCTTCAATTTTCTGGACTCCACACCTTCAGCAGACATCCTCAAGATCCTTCCCTAACGCCCTGAACTTTACTGCACCTGCAGACCTGTCTCCTGCCCAAGCAACTGCTCCTGTAACTTCTATAACCACTTCCACCGCCGACAACGTTGATCATGCTGCCTGAACCACCGTCTCCCACTTCTCCCAGCCTGCTGTTACACAACCATTACACCTCTCCACTGCTCCTGTCGACCCTCAGTCACCTGCTACCACCATTGTAGATTCTCCTAATGAATTCATTCCAGAAGAGGAAGGTAGCGACGATTCCAGTACACACTCATGGAAAAAACCTTACCTTCTACACTTCTCCTTCAAATACTGACTCCATGACCTGTACTGAACTCTACAAAAGCCACGGTGCTGGAACAGTTAAGTATGCCTGTGAATCACCGCTTCACTTCACACTCACCCAAGTTCTTGAGTTCATCAAGCCTCTACGTTTCACATTCAGTAACAAGGCTAAATTATACCACCTATCTAGGAGTAGCTTTAAAAAGTTCGAAAATGGCTCCATTGCTAACCTGCCTCCCAGTTACTCCTATAACTCCCATATGTGTTCTAGCCTCTGATATGACCTAACCTGCTGCCAGCTACTCAAGATTCAAGACTTCAACTACCACAAGTTCGATGCAACAGTCCCTGCTATTCCTGTTCTCAAGTCTGCCCCACGATCGCCTTAGCTGCTTGGTTAAGGCCTGGCTCTATTTCAATGACTAAGAACACTCCTCTCCAGAGCTATTGTTCGTCTGTCCCGTCTTCCCCGCTCATTCCATTGGGATCTTACCTGAACTTGTTCGTTCGCTCGTTCGCCTTTGCTCCAGATTCTCCACCACCACGATGCTGTAAACACTAACTCCAGGCTGAGGGACTGATTACCTCTTCTTTTGTTTATGGTTCTACTGCCTTCTAATTATGTCCTAGAATCTGTATTGATAAAGCCACTGGATGGCGAAACGTCTACAATAAAGATATCCAGATGTTGCACATGTGTCTTAACTTTCACATTGTCGGTATTTTATACCTTTCTTGCACAACTTGTCAGACACTGCAACATCATGAAATCTTGGTTCAGATGACATCTACAAGACCTTCTTCATGGCTGCTACAACTAACCCATCCCATTGGGTAGGACCTACTTCCACTGGGAAATCCCGCCTACCAGTGACTATGCCCTCGTCTGCTACACGCCCTTATCCACTGACGCCTATATAACCGCCAGTCTTCTTGCCTTTGCTCCAGATTCTCCATCACCACGATGCTGTAAACACTGACTCCAAGGCTGAGGGACTGATTACCTCATCTTTTGTATATAGTTCTACTGCCTTCTAATTATGTCCTAGAATCTGTATTGATAAAGCCACTGGATGGCAATACGTCTACAATACAGATATCCAGATATTGCACATATGTCTTAACTTTCATATTGTCGGTATTTTATACCTTTCTTGCACAACCTAATCTTTTTGTTATCCTCAGAACCTTACTCTATCCTATATACACTTTTAATTTTCTTCTTTTTCATACCTTACCAAATTCATCCACCAACCTCTGCAACTTCTCTTCAGAATCTCCCAAAAGCACAGTGTCATCAGCAAAGAGCAACTGTGACAACTCCCACTTTGTGTTTGATTCTTTATCTTTTAACTCCGCACCTCTTGCCAAGACCCTAGCATTCACTTCTCTTACAACCCTATCTATAAATATATTGAACAACCACGGTGACATCACACATCCTTGTCTAAGGCCTACTTTTACTGGGAAATAATCTCCCTCTCTCCTACATACTCGAACCTGAGGTTCACTATCCTCGTAAAAGCTCTTCACATACACATGCATATATATATATATATATATATATATATATATAATATATATATATATATATATATATATATAATATTAATATATATATATTTTATATTATATAATATATATATTTTATAAATTATATATATATATATATAATATGAATGACCTGTCCCCATGACCTCGTCAGATGTCAACGAGCCTCATCTCCTATAACCCCTCTCACGTTGCACACGCTTGCTTGAACAAGACACACGTTCCTGCCTAAACAGGACACACATGCCAAACAGATCCAGAACAATGCCAGCAACGTGTCTTACCCTCATCACATACGATACATCAAAGTCCACCAGAAACATTATAATGCAAAACCAACCTACAAGGGCTCACAGGCCCCAGTACCCTCAGTAAATACCAACAACTCTCATACCGGCATAACTTAGCTCACATTCGCCTCTCAACCACTGGGGAGAGAGGATGCTCACTTGGACTGCTACACCTGCCCTCTGGTGGTTGTCTTTGGCAGTGCACCGACAAAATGGTTGAGGGAGGGGGATGCTGTGTAAACACCGTCTGCATAGAGCTGGTCAGAGGCACGCTTAGTACTGCAACGATGAACGTCTTATTGCCAAACATCATCAGAGACGTCTACGGTGTACCAACAGAGGAATTATACAGTGTGGCGCTGAACGGGATGTCAAGGATCTTCGTCAAACTGAATCGTGCCAGTTTGTATGACAAACTCGTTGAAGAATTCCAGAAGAGAATAACTGTCAACTTGGTGGTGGACGTCATCATGCATGATGTATCCAAATATTACACATGGGTTATGGTGCGTAATGTGCCTTTTGAGGCAACTGTGTATGGGCTGAAGGAGGCATTTAGCAGCTATGGTCGGGTCCATTTGGCGATGATGGGAGTCTGGAAGGATGGGCCATATGAGGGGCTCCCTGAGGGATCCTATACCCTCGAAATGTCGTTGGCCCGGCCGATCCCGTCATACGTGACGTTGGTGGGACACAGAACGCAGGTTTTTGGCATTACACTGGCCAGCGGTGGATTTTGTCGCCTGTGTTGCTCATATGATCATATGGTGGCACAGTGTCCCAGGCGGCAATCGTCCAGAGGGCCAGGAGTGTCGACAGTGGAGCAACAATTGTGTGATTTGGGGCCTGAGGGGACGGCGGAGCTGACTTGCGAAGTGGTCGCTGGAGCGAGGAGGTAGACCATGAGGAACAGTCGGCTGACAGGTGTGTAACACTCTCTGAACGTTCAGGGATGTGGACGAATTGTCAGGAGAGCAAGGGTGTCAGGATAATGTACCTCAGGAGCAAGGCCAGAACGTGGACATGAGTGTCAGTGGCGGCTCCAGAAAGAGAACGGCTGGAACGGCGGAGGTAGAGAAGGTTCTCATGCCTGGCCAGCACCCAGGGAAAAAAGGTGTGGGCAGCGGAGGAGTTGAAGGAGGTACAGGCTGGTCCAGTGATGCAGGAGCTATACAGTAGTCGGGTACAGGAGAGTGAGGGTGACCAGGTAAAGACCTGTGAGGCGCCTGGGCGCAGAACGAGGAAAAGCGCCATGAGTAAACCACAGCAGCATAGAGGAAAGCCGCCGTTTATATAGCTTTCATGAGTGTCACTCTTAACGTGAATGGTCTCCGGTCGGAGATCAAGCGAGTGTGGTTGGTCTGGTTTTTGCGCTTGTTACCGGGTTGATGTGTGTTTTTTACAGGAAACACAATTTCGGTATGGATGTGATTTGAGGTTGGACGGTTACAAGATGTATGTTAGTTCTGCCAGGCAGTTAAAAGGGGAAGTTGCAATAGTCATCAAGGACACCAGCCCCTTGCGCATCATGGGTTGGGAGGAGGGAGGGAGGGTAGTGAGAGTAGATGGGTCTGGAGTGAGAGGCACGTTTGTCTTATAGGTGCGTATATACCAGCGTTGGGTAACATAAGGGTTAAAGCAGATTTTGTGAGGGATGACTTGTTGTACTTTTAAGGGCATTGCCGGCAGTCACAATCATCGTGGGGATTGGAACTGTGTGATTCGTGAAAGGGATGTGGAACCGAGGGGGGCAGGGTGTGTACTGAAGGTTTCTGCAAGACACATTGCAAGATGTTGGTGTTGTGGACGTAGTGGGGGGGTCGCTTAGCGCCTGAGCATACTTTTGTCAGGTGAGAATATGCGCATGACTAGACAGGATATATGTAATTGTGGGGTATAGAGGTGAGGGACGTGCAAACAGTCGATGAAGGTTTCTCACATCACAGAGCGGTAATAGCTGACTTGCAGTGGGAGGGAAGTGGTCAGAGTTCATGCTGGTTATTGGAAGTTGAATGTAGGATTGCTTAGAGGTGAGGAAGGGGGTGTGGGTTCGAAGAATGGTGGGTAGGGTCACTGAGGGTAGGGATAGGGTACTACAGCTCATTGGCTTGTGGGTGTCGAAAGCAAAGCCTTGCATTGCGACCTATTTCCGAGGCAGGGGGAGGGAGGAAGCAAGGTGGCTATGAAGGATTGCTATGACAGGGGATGTGGGGGGGGGGTGAAGCAGAATCTATAAGGGATAGACTTGCGGACATCTGCAACAAACGGTTTTAATGGGATACGTTATCGTTCAGGATTGGAGGACGTTCTATGGGGCAACAAGCCGTCTGGTTTTGTGTTACGGAAGTTCCGCGAGCATCATGCTGTGACTACCATGTTTGCAAATTAGTGCAAACTCCGGGGCGGGGGGGGATACCAGGATGGTTACGGTTTTTTGCCACAACAGAAAGCATGAGCTATTATGCTGATGCTTGGTTTTGGGGAAAAATGGAGGGGGTGGGTGGGTATAGGTTTCGCGAGATTTGGCGGGGAGGGTCGAAATGTACTGAGGCGAAACTTAGTGAGAAGATGGAGGAGTACTATACGTGAGGAGGAGGTAGCGGAGGCGATTTTTGGGATGCGGACTGGCAAGATGCCGGGCATTGATGGGTACCAATTGATTTTATAGGACATTGGGGGTTGCATTAGGCATTTATTTGTCGGGGGTTCTAAATAACTAGTTGGCAGGTGGGAGGATGGTCAGTCCCAACAAACAGGTGTTGTAGTGTTGGTTTCTAAGAAGGGAGGCGGGCATGGCCTGAGTGCTTACAGGGCAATTTCTTTAATGTGTTTAGATTACAAGGTTTTTATGAGGATATTGGCAATCGTTTGAAGGGGGCCCTGGGGTCGGTATTACATGTGGGACAGTATGGAATTCCTGGGAGAAGTATGAGAGAGGGACATGAACATATCAGAGATTTCCTGGAGAGGGGTGAGGGAGGTGTTCCTGGTCTGGACTGGGAAAATGCATATGATTGTGTGGATAGGGGTTTTATGCGTGTTTGTTTGGCTTGGGTTTTGGTGCAAAAGTAGTGGGTTGGGTAGAAACATTGTATGCTGGGGTAATGATGAGGTTCAGGTGAATGGACGACTGAGTAGCAATATATGCATGGAACAAAGTTTGAGGCAAGGATGCGCACTTTCCCAAATCCTGTTCACATGTGTACAAAATCCATTTTATGAGCTGGTGGAGAGCGGGTGGAGGGGGTGTGAGAATCAGTCAGGGGGGGCGTATAGTGGGGTATGTTGATGATACAATGGTTTTGGACAGACAAACAGGCAAGCAAGGAGGTTAATTCGGTGGCAGTATGGGACAGGTGCTGGTAGATTACGAGGATTATGAGCCAGGGATTCCTCGTTGCACCAACAGGTGATGATCGTGAATTCGCGCTTGTGTATAGTAAAGTCTGGGGAGAGTGGTACTGTTTATCCTTGAGGGCCTGTGACTTAATGGAGATACAGAGGTGGGCGTTTGAGGTATGTTTGGGGATATGGACAGGCATGGTTGGGATATGAGGTGGTAATGTCTGGAGTATGCATGGGGGGTTTAGGTTTGCTAGCTTTGGGACCTAAGGTGAGAGCAATATATGTATGGGCATGTTACTTAAGACTAGGGGGGACTAGAGGATGAAGCGTGGGAAGGTTGGAAGAGAAGTCTGATGTTGGTGGCGTGGAAAGGAACTAGAGGCATGTGAAGACTTGCTGCGATTCATGTCAAAAGTGAGGGATGTCCATGGTATGTGCATAGGAAGGCTGGTGAATGTAAGGACTTTGGCAGGAAGCATTGTCAAGGGTGGAGATTTATCCCACGTATAATTGAAGGTAATTTGGGAGGAATTCCGGCGGCTTTGTATACCAGCTAAGGCGCGAGAGGTGGTGTATAGATTTATGATGGGGATCCTGGCGTCTAAGGTAATGTTATGGAAAATGGGTTTGTTGAGGATGCAACCTGCGTGCATTGTGGAGATGAAGAAACGGCTTTTCGCGCAGTGTATTTTTGTCCATCCCTAGAAGAGGTAAGGTTGTGGATGCGAGGGGTTTTTGGGATGTTTGGGAGGGGGGAGGGTGGCTATGTTAAGGGCGTTACTCCTTGACGTGGATGGGGTGATACAAGATGTGGCATGAGCGCTTAAGATATAATCATTGTGGACTATTTGTACATGTCTTGGGGTATGCATGAGGTACGGGGCACTGGCAGGGTTAGGGCGTTGGTGCACGTTTTTACAGAACAATGTGCAGAAATAGAAGCGTCTATGGTAGTAGGTGGGTTGAGTTTTTTTCCTGAGGGGTATCGTGGTATGACGGTGGTAAAACTTCCCGGATTAGTTGGAACAGGACGGCAATGGGCTGGTAGACAGTGATGATCTGGCGTGAAAGTGGACTGAGTAGTAGTATGATAAGGGTGGAAGTGGGGGTGTGTGGGAGAGGGATGGTTCTTGTATGTGTTTGTTGTGGATTAGCAATGGCTTTGCCATTGCATTAGTTGCGACGTTGGTTGATTTGTTTATCTAAGTTGCAATAATAAACATGTCTGCTTTTGTATAATTAGTTAGTCATTATAGTGCTGTGGATTCTCTATTGAATGGTATGCTTTACATGTATTGCGTTCCACTTACCGTTCTTTGCTTATATTTGTTGTCCTGTGCACCGGGGGATACCTGGGTTTTGTAGAGGACTCTGTTATCATGTGTTAATTAACCTTATGAATTTATGTTGTGAGGATATCTGGAGGTTGTTACTGTTATATGTTATGTATAATAAAGCACTGCTTTAAAGGCACCATAACGTTTTGGTGGAGTTTTCCATCATATATATGTGACCTAACATAGAGATGTATTGGTCATTTTATGTTTAGTGTTAGGGTGTTTTTGAATCATGACGAAAATCGTAAGTCATTGTGTGCGCTATATATTGCTAGTTATTCATGTTTAGGTATAATATACGCGTGTACTTCGTGTATATGTAGGAAAGCATATATGTGAAAAGTGGATAGGGTATAAGGGATGGGACATGGCTACAGTCGGTGGCATGTGTGTTTATTGTAGAAATGTTATGTATTTGGTATTGCATTTTGAACTGTTATGACTGTTGGTGTCTTGGCTCCAGTGAGCTTATGTACAGCACAATGTGTACACTGTAAGATGGTTTTTAATAAAAATATATAAAAAAAAGTTAGGATAGCAGCTGGCATTTTTCATAACTGTAGAGTTGTTATTGTCTTCAATATAATATGTTCTTAGGTTTAAATTAGTTTGATTAGTTTATAAGTTAAATAAACAATGGTGAAATGTTGTACATTTTGGTGAACTGGGGTAAATAGGGGGGGTAGTTATACTGCTTGCTTTTTTTGCGGCATGTAATTATTCTGTGTGTATATTGAAATTAGCAGACGGGAAGGGGTAAGAGGATTCTTTATTTTGTATTACTTGCACAGACTCCTCCTCAAGTGCAGGCCCCAGACCAACCAGATTCCTGCTGCTCCACCAGCGGCGCCGGCTGCTCTGGAATTAGTTCATTCCAGGGTAGACTCCACCCCGGAGCCTCCAATACCTCGCTCCATAATCGACCATGCCCGTCCTCTTCCTCCCGGTGGGCTCAGAAACCTGCCCATCTCCTGTGGGCGCAACACCAGCTGGCCTCCTGACCCGCCCCCGCCTGCTGCACTCAGCTGCAACGTGATCATATTCTCCACACAACCGACAGGTCCTCCTCAGCCCAGCATATGTCACCCTGACTTGAGTTCTAAAGTCCTCCAGGAAAACGTACGAAGGTATGGGTTGACGGAGCGTCATTTTGATGGTGAAACTTCCCTCAGAGAGACCGGCATACACACCCGAGCCCATTTTCCCTGTTGGGCAAAATGTATAACACCGTACCTGTCAAAAGTCTGACGAATGTCCACTTCATTCGCCTCAAAGGGCACATTCCTTACCCTCACCCACGTATACTGGTGCGAGACGTCCACAAGCTGTATGCTCACATCTGAGGTCACGTCCATTCTGAAATCTTGAAAATGCACAAACAAGATTCTCGTATGTCTGCACATGAAGCGGTTTCACGAATATTCGAAATGCCACGCCATACATATCTCTGTCATCGATGCCGTTAGTCTCCCCAGAATCAAGGGTAACAAATCTTAGGTATGATGGATCCACGCACTAATTCATTACTCACAGTGTTCACCTTCGACAGATGCTAAAGACCATGATTAGCACTGGATTGCTTGTTTGGTTTTTTGGCAGAGAGGCGTGAGGAGCGTCCACTCACCCAGGCAGCTAGGCGAGGAATCTTACCTGTTTGAGGTGTAGTGTTCTTTGCACGTAGTAGGCACAAGAATAAGTATGGATGTTCTTTACGGTGAGTAGTTTTAGACATCTGAATATTGTGGAGTATGCTTTCGGGAGTGGAAATTTGTTATCATTCTGAATGCAGCCTTTTGCTGGGTGATTAATGTTGTTGATCCCCATGCAAAAATTCCATAGGTGAGATTAAGGGTATATGAGTGAGTAATACAGTGCAAGGATTGTGGAACATAGTACAGTATCTTTGACAATATCCCTACTGTCTTAGAGATTTTCTTGGAAATTTGTTGTATATTAGTCTGGAATTTAAAGCTACTGTCAAGGTGGATTCCTAAGAATTTTTCCTCTGTGTGTCTTGTGATGGGTGATCCGTTTAGCGCTATGTTAAGTGGAACATTTGTGGCTCTTCCAAACTGAATGACATAGGTTTTGTCTGTATTGAGGGTAAGCTTATTAGTCATCATCCAGGTAGATATTTTCTGCAATTCAGCATTAACAGTGTTGGCCAGTATGACTGGGTTTGGGTGTGGGAAGGCGTATGTTGTGTTATCTGCAAATAATATGGGTTTAAGTAGTTGAGATGCATTTGGTAGGTCATTGATGTAAATGAGAAAGAAGAGTGAGACCCCAACTGTAATTGGTTGTGTGCAAGAGTTTGCTTCATTTGTGTACACATATCTGCTTCTTTTGCTAAGGCATGATATGACTATAGGTAGTTAAGGGAGTGCCCTCTTATGCCATAGTGTGTTAATTTAATGTGCAGTATTGCGACCCCTGAATGGGTCACAATGTATATGATGTACATTACCTGATCATATAATTTTATATTGCTGATATTTGCAATATTAGCTAAATCGAAAAATATATTGCTTTATATTATTAATTGACTTAGTTAAATTATTAGGTAGGATGTAACATTTATATATTATTCAGTGTTCATAGTTCATGAGTGTTAAGTAGCTGACAGCCTTGTCTAACTACCGCTCCACTTGTTTTGCTGCCAGCTTCTCTGTAGTTGCTGGCCAGTAGCAGTCCTCAGAGAGTCACATGACCAGGGAGGGGTGATCACACCAGACCTGGGTGAGAGACTGCCTGGCCTTGGCTCACTCTTTTTTCTGGTTGATGTTGCTTCCAAGACGTCCCTCTTCAGCTCTCCCTTGTTGGAAGATCGTCTCTGTCGCTTTCTTGTTGTTAGCTCTGTGTAACTCTGTTCACAGAGCATAGTCTAGACTTAGTGATATTCAACGTTGTACTGAGGTTGTGTTGTCTCATAGATATTCTGAGAAACTCAGGTCCTGAGCTGTAAATCTGACCTAATTTGTTTCTGGTATCTGTGTACTGTCACAGTCGGGGATTTTCTAATGCTGAATGTAGATTCAGTAGTATGGGAGTTTTGTGACTTTTGTGGAGGATCTGCAGATGGTCCCTACTTAGTGTCGTTATATTATCTCCTTGTTCCGGATTTTGTGTCGCTGTTGCTTGTTATATTGCTGTTCGGCTTACCAATCGTTTTATTGTTCCAGCAAGCTGTTCTGATTGCCAGGTTGGTCAAGAAGTTAGTTTATATGAGGACTTGTAGTCAGTCACTGGTTAAGCCTAGTCGAGTCTTGAGACTTAGTGAACTACTTAGAGCACTTACACACATACACGCAAACTTACTTGTATATATTAGTATTATGTTATTAATGCTAACAATGTACCAGACGGTACTGAAAAGCCATAAAGATGTGATATGTACCTTCAGCCCCAATACTACTGTACACGAGAGAAGTGTAGGAACTTGTATCCTATATTTTTTTATATTTTATTTAAAACCATACATAAAACAATAGGACAAACCAACAGATTACAGATCACGAATATTACCTAAAATCTTACATTATATTTTTAAACAAACATGTACCTTAACATTTTAAACAGTAGTTCTGCTATTGCAATCAAATTCCAATATACTGATACTGAAAATCAACTTGCTATACAGGTTTACCTGTAATACCTCCTACGTTTCGTATAACATTGACAACATGCTTACCACACGGAATTTAACAAATGTAACCCCCCTCCCAATATTACTATCCCCGAATTATACTTCTTACATCCTAGAATTTTATATATCAATCCCTACCCACCTCCTTTGCCTGACTAACTGAGTGCCACACTTCTGGCACAGCAAAGGATACAGGAGAAAAAAGAAATAATAATTTCATGATCACACAATCTGAAAATCAAGTCATTCCATACTGTTATGGAATAGCTAAAAACTTACAATGTACATTTTAACCTACTAATAGATTACATGTCAATAATATTACCTAATCTCATTACATTTAAATCGTACAACGTGTTTATACATTATCGTCTGTTCCAATTTCAGGTACATTTCACGTATAACAAAAAGTATGGTACAGTAACCTAACCCTTTCCCTCCTTCTGAAACTGATGACATAATCCTATCAACACGAAATTTTACCAAATATATCCCATCCTAATACAAAGTTCATTGTTATACATTGTACAACATATAATACACATAAAGTATCAAAAGGAAAACCCTTTCCCCGCCTTCTGCGTTTGTTAAAACTGAGTTCCACCGTTCTGGCACATCAATATTAAATAAAACATTAAAATCATACTGACATACAATTAACACATTCACATCCAGTGACAATAGAAAAATACATCTACACACCAAATAAATTTCAATCCCCTAAACAACTCCAAGCAGTACGCATTCTTACATAAACGGACCATAACTAGATACTTCATATTGCCTCCTTCAACATGCAAATAAAAGAATAAAAAAACAATATAATAAACTTTTAAATGCATCTATTGGAACCGTCCGTTCGTCCACTACGAATAATCACAGTTTTATTTAAACTGATACTAAGGTCCATGATGACTTTTACACATCGATCTGTATCAAGATTCCATAAAATCTAACAGAAGTATGTATCAATGTAATTGAAGTTTTCATGTTAAACACCAAAATTTAAAATACATACAAAGTAAAATATATATGTTCATAATTGAACTTTTGCCTTAAACATCTGTTTTTTGTACCATATACTCTATGTGGAAAATTGCATTTATCTGTTTGTAACTCATTATTTTACATACCAGTAAATAACAAAGATAATTATTATTTATCAGAGTTACATAGACAAGTAGGAATTTGGGACACATAGGTCACAAAAAATGTCCCCCTTCGATACCTACAACTGTCATATCCACAAGTTTTCTCTAGACTAATTAATTACAAATGAAATATACATCACCAGGAATTCTGGTAAATATATAAATTTGTGGACTGTATATTTAAAATTAATAATGATTATGTATATATATAATTATATATATATATTATATATAATATATATATATATATTATATATATATATATATATATATATATATATATATATATATATATATATATACATTTACATAACAGAAGGAGAATATATCCTAATATCACTCACCAATTTGACAGGAGATTAAGGTGTATCAGAAAACCTCACTGTCTATACATGAAAATAACACTGGACAGAATTACAACATAACAGACTTATATGAGGTTCCTGGAGCTGTCTTGTCCAGTCGCCTGATATCTCAAGTTATGCAGGAATGCACATCCAACAATTTCGCCTCCCATTTGAGAGGTGTCAGCCCAATTTTAACCTCTAGAGCACGAAAATTCTTCTTATTTCACTAACGTTTGTGTCCAATTCAAACAACAATGGCGAGTTTTCCTCTGCGCAGGCTTCCCATTTTTTATGACATAAATTTTTATTAAATACAGTATGGCCATCTATTTACATATAACTACTGTATTTCTGGAAAATATATACAGTATTTTCCACACTGCGGCCGGGCGGAGTTCGTTGTAGGGTATAGTCACTACTACACATAATGAAGTTGATGTTGTCTGTGTGTTGTGCTGGAATGAACTAAAGTACAACTAGGTATAAAACTAGTAATATAAAAATACAATTTAAAAACAGAACAAGACTCTCACTTGTAAGTGCACTAAGGTCTAATAATGACTTTTGTGTAGTCTATGTTTTGAGCTAGAGTGAGCTAAATTACAATATTTTTAATCTAATTTATAAAAGTACAAATTAAAAATAGCACTAGTTCATCACAGTATTGCAACAATAGGCTAAATAGTGAATTTGGTATTGGACTATGTCTGAGGTAGACATGTACCATAGCTCATATTACTTGTCCAAACTTCCAACCACTACAGATATCAGTAGTAGAACTCAACACACAACTCAGGATATAAATAACCATAATTTTAAACTAGAAGATGATTGATCACGTTGACCCTGATCTAAACCTCCATAATCTGACACCCAATCAAAACCTACTGGAAAGTAACTGCCTTTATTACACAGCATCACAAGCCACCACTATCCTAAACAATGCTAAAAGTCTATCAGTACTTAACTACAACATCAGGTCCTTAAGCAAACACTATGATGACCTCCTAGCACTCCTTGAATCACTAAAGACACCCTTCTCCTGCATTATTCTTACTGAGACCTGGCTTAAGCAGGACACAATAGATATCTACCCTCTACCAGGATACATAGCAATTCACAACTGCAGAACAAACCAAGTTGGGGGTGGTATTGCAATCTATTACTCTAACCAATTATCTTGTCTTAGCACACTTGCTTTAGTGATGAATATGGGGAATACATTTTTGCTAATTTTACTGTAAAAAACCTTAAGACGCCTATAACAATCGGTGCCATTTACCGGATACCTCACACAAACATCCCAAATTTCAGTGAGAAATTAAAGTCACTAATAACAAACAGACAAATGAATAAGCACCACCTTCTCTTAGCTGGAGACTTCAACATCAACCTTGGCTTACTAGATGATCAGCTGTAACTGATTTCATCAACAATATGAACAACACACTTCATACCAACAATAACTAAACCAACCAGGCTCACTGAGACAAGTCAACCATAATAGACCACATATGGACCAATATACTAGCCCCCCTTAAATCAGGGATAATCACAGATAGCACTACAGACCACTACCCTACCTTCCTCCTGACAAACATTAGTAAACCACCACTTGAATACAACAAAGTCTCATTTAGACTCCATGACGAGGCCTCAGTAAGGAAGTTCACAGCTGACCTAGAGACTGTTGATTGGCCTACAGAATTCTCCAAGGCCAATGGTATTGATGAATGGACAGACATCTTTCTTAACAAATTACTTAGACTATACAACAAACATTGTCCTATAAAAACAAAACAGATCACAAACAAACGGCTTGGTTGCCCAGGCTAACCAGCACCATTCTGAAATCCATTGACAAGAAACACCAATATGAAAAGCAATATAGACAGGGCTTAATACCACAAAGATACTCTTAAACACTATTCATCAGCTCTCACCAAAGTAATAAAAAAAGCCAAAGAACTATACTACTCCAGTAGATTCACAGACACTAGAGGAGATATAAAAAAGACCTGGAAAACACTCTCTCAGATTCTAGGGACCCACAAACTGAGAAAAACCAAGAATATTGTCCTAACTAAACCTAATGAAACACCACTACATCCCACTGACACAGCTAACAAGATAAACGACTTCTTCTCAAACATAGGATCTAATCTCGCCAGTAAAATCCCACATACCAATGCCCATGCCGGGGACTACCTAGATGGAAATTTCCCTAATTCCTTCTATCTTGCACCAACTGAGCCCACGGAAGTCATTGAGATCATAAAGTCACTTAAAAATAACTCGGGAATCTGTCTCATGTCCCACCATTACTGTACAAGCGAGCGGCCCATGTCCTTTCGCATGCTATTTCATTACTTTTTAACAAGTCAATAGAGACTACCACCTTCCCGAAACTACTCAAGATGGCAAGGGTTACACCAATACATAAAGGTGGTGACCCTACAGACTTAAACAACTATAGGCCAATATCTAACTTACCATTGCTATCCAAAATCTTTGAGAAACTCGTGCACAGGAGACTGTATTCATTTATAACGGCTCAGAACATACTCAACCCCTGCCAGTTTGGATTCAGGAAAAATAAAAGCACTAATGATGCAATCATAAAAATGCTAGATCTGCTTTACACAGCATTGGAAAATAAGGAATATCCACTAGGAATTTTTATTGACCTAAGAAAAGCTTTTGACACAGTAAACCACGAAATGCTACTCCACAAACTTGACCACTACGGTATAAGAGGCCATGCGCTTGCTTATTCAAATCTTACATTACTAATAGGTATCAGTACGTCACCATTAAAGACACAGCATCAGCAACACGGCCACTTGATACTGGAGTTCCGCAGGGAAGTGTCCTTGGTTCCCTGCTCTTCCTCATATACATCAATGACCTTCCAAACGTTATCCCAACACCTGAAACCATTCTCTTTGCTGATGACACGACTTATGTCATCTCTCACCCTAATCTTGCCACCCTCAACACCATTGTGAATGAGGAGCTGATTAAAATATCGACTTGGATGACAGCCAATAAACTTACGCTTAACACTGACAAAACTTACTATATTATGTTTGGTAGCAGAGCAGGAGATGCACAAATTAACATTAAGATTGACAATACTCTAATTAACAGAAATAATGGGGGAAAATTCCTAGGCTTATACCTTGACAACAACCTGAATTTCAGCACCCATATCCAGCATATAGCCAAAAAAGTATCCAAAACGGTTGGGATCCTCTCCAAGATACGATACTACGTGCCGCAAAATGCCCTTCTCACACTATACCACTCACTTATTTATCCATACCTAACCTATGCTATTTGTGCTTGGGGATCAACTGCAGCAACACACCTAAAGCCAATAATAACCCAACAAAAAGCTGCAGTAAGAATAATCACTAAATCCCATCAATGGCAGCACACCCCCCACTCTTCAAAGATCTAAACTTACTCCCAGTTCAGTACATCCACACTTACTACTGTGCAATCTATATCTACAGGGCCTTAAACTCTAATATCAACCTTGACCTAAAACGCTTTCTTGATAGTTGTGACAGAACCCACAGTGCATAACACCAGAAACAAACATCTCTACGACATTCCCCGTGTCCGACTAAACCTTACAAAAATTCAATGTATGTCAAAGGCCCTAAAATCTGGAATACCCTACCTGAGAACTCTAGAACTGCAGACACATTCATCACCTTCAAAAACTACCATTAGAAAACATCTTATCTCCCTGATAACCCCGTCAACTAACTACACGAATACCACCTGGTGGTTCACACTTACACTCGCTCACTCATTTGACCATAAACAGAAATATTAATCTCAGTCTTAAAATAATGAATCCTGTGATACTCCAATACTGAAACTATATTCTGTGCCAAAACAAAAGCATTCACATTGCTAAACTCACAAACTAGTATTTAGTCACTTAGGCATAATACCAACTTACCTCATAATTTGTAATATTTTACAATTAAGAATAAAACTATGTATGCCCGAAATGCCTAGCCATGCTAAGCGTTCTAGTGGTACACTCTGTAATCACAATTTTACTACATGTAAACCAAACAATAACCAAATTTCTGTAAACTCAGCATTGTAATCCTTATAGAGAATAAACTTTGAATTTGAATTTGAATTTGAAAAACTCAAATTGCTCATTTGGCAATGGTGGAGGACCTGGGTACATATAGGATCTGGCATCCACACGGCGACATATTACACAAGATTTAATCACCCTTTTTACACTTTGCCGTCCTTGTGGAATCCAGAAAGTTTCCCTAATACAATTTAAGGTATCTTGTACCCCACCATGCATTACATTTTTATGGGCATTTAGAACAATTAAATTTGTTAGATGATGAGTTTTGGGCAGTAAGATAGGATGTTTAGCATAATCACCCAATTCAGCATTTTGTAACCTCCTCTGCACCTAATTACATTGTTCTCTAAATACAGCCTTAATTTCTCTATTAGGGAAACCCTTTTCCCAAAAATTTTTCTTTCCATCACAATTTAATCTCTTTCCATAGATTCCTCCTGTACCTCTTTATCCAAAATTCAAGGGATGTGAAACTTATATGATATATTCATCTTGTTTAGAAATTTAAACACCAACTTAGTTACATTGATTAGTTTGAGTAAAGAGGAATACCTATTTATATCAATGGCTAATGAAGGACAAGCTCTGGTGGCCTGGTGGTTAACGCTCTCGCTTCACACGGCGAGGGCCTGGGTTCGATTCCCAGCCAGAGTAGAAACATTGGGCGTGTTTCTTTCCACCTGTTGTCTATGTTCCCCATCAGTAAAATGGGTACCTGGGTGTTAGTCGACTGGTGTGGGTCGCATCCTGGGACACTGACCTAATTTGCCCGAGATGCTCAGCATAACAAGTGGCTTTCTATGTAGTAGTATGTCATTGTTGTCAGCTAGGACTGTATACCATGTACATGTACTTGTAGTAAATAAAGATTATTATTATTATTATTATTATTATTGGAGTGGTGGTCACAGTAATTTCAACAGGAGCAATATACGCCTTTTGTACAGGCCAATTAGCTTTATTTACCAACCAGCTCGGTCCTTTAAACCATGATACAGCATTTACAAATAGCATAAGATAAACCTCGAGACAAGAAATCAGCTGGATTCTCCTCACCAAGTATATGATTAAATGTTAACATATGCTGACCCAAACTATTATACTTCTCTTGCATCTGATTAATTTCAGCGACTCTGTTTTGTACGTGCACAATTTTACTGTTTCCATTACGAATCCATTGTAAGGATACCTCATTATCAGACCAAATTACAGTGTCGCTAATATTTATCTCCTGCAACTTATTTCTTATATAATTAGCTAATTTGACACCTACATAAATGACTGTTAATTCCAACTGAGGCAAGGTATGTGATTTAATTTTGAGACCCCTTTAGCCTTAGACATAACAAGAGAAATAACACTATTACATTGAAGGTAAGCAACTGCTCCATATGCCAATTTAGATCACAAAAAATGTGAAGTACATTTTTCCCATTTGGATTAGCCACCTGGTGTGGAACTCCAACTTTGGGAAATTTTTTTCATAATCCCCAAATTAATTCATCCCACCTGTTAATGAATTCTCAGGTAGAATTTCATCCCAAGCACATTTAAGTTTCCATGCTTCCTGTATTAATAATTTCCCTCTTATAGTAAGGGGTGACACTAAACCTAGTGGATCAAAACATTTGGAAACTTCAGCAAGCAAAACTCTCTTAGTTAATTTATTGGGCATACTGTAATTATTAGGTTTTAACATTAACAAATATCTCTCAGTATCCCAAGTTAACCCCAATACATTACTACATTTTGGCACATCATCTCCAGGGAAATCTTTACTTATTTTGTAGTTTAATTTGGTCGAATTACTATTCCATTCTCTCAGAGGCATATTTGCACTTTGCATTATTTTATTAGCCTCTCCATAAGTCATTAACAGTTCCTCTTCAGTTGACGTCACACCCAGAATATTGTCCACATAAAATTGTTTGCTCTTTACTTTACTCAGTGAACTTCCCATACGTTTAAGGTGTGCATTTATCGTCGCTTGAAGCAGGAATGGACTGGATGTAGCACCAAATAATACACTCCTAAAGTGGGCTAAGTGGGTCACTAGGATTCTCAGGCCATAAGAAGCGGGTACAATCCCGGTCAGCCTCTTGTAAACCCACTCTTAGGAAAGCTTTACTTATGTCAGCCGTAAAGGCATAATTCTTCACCCTCAAATTTAATAAAATATCTACTAATTTTTCCGTCAATAACGGACCTGTCATCAAACAGTCATTTAAACTAGGTACATTTTTGTTACTCCTGGCACTACAATTAAACACAATTCTTAGAATCTTAGATTCTTAGAATCCTTCTTCACTCTGTGATGTGGCAAATAGTGACCATAAATTTTGGCTTGCTCAGGAGGTACCTCTTCTATAAATTTATTAATTAACTGCTCAGCAATTATATCATTATAGGCAGTTAACAATTCTGGTGTCTTACTCAGTTTGCCGAGCTGAGCCTTTAATTGTCCATATGTCATTCTGTAATTAGTGGGCAATTCTAGATGGTTCAGTCTCCACGGAAGTCGTACCCAGTATTGTCCAGATTCAAATTTTACATCTCTCAGGTATTGTTCCAGAGTAAAAGAAATCGTCTGGACCCTTTTTTCATTTACATTTATTCCAATGCTGTCTAATTCCCACAATTTATGCACTGGCTCAAAAACCATCCTCTATGGAAGAATTATACTGGGGTACGATTTCATGAGTAAGACACACAGTTATGGTATTTGTAGTTTCCTCTAGTCATGAATTATTATTACGAGGAATCCTACCATTACATTACATGGCCTCCTGCAGTCTTCAAAAGGGTGACACCACATTTCTTTACCATTTCTCTTTACAAAGGAGGCATAATAGTCATACCCATCAAAATATTTATTGGGGCCTACAGAATCTCATTAACCAAAAGGGGCCTTATTTACAATGAAAACTTTTTTGGAGCATCAACCAAATTTTCTTGGAAGAAAACAATTTTGATTTAACAAGGTTTTTTTCTCATTGGAAACCTGAAGAAATTTAAATCATTCATACAATTAAAAAAATTTTACAAAAAGAGGAAAACTAAAAATAATTTTGGTGGAGGATCTCCCATCCGGTACTTTCAAAACCATTGCAGAAAATACGTTTTAAAGAGAAAACCCGGGACCGGCCATATGCATTTCATTTTTTATTTAGCTTTTATTCTCAACTAATCCCTTTAACCCGGTAAGGCCTACTTCAGCAAACTCATCATTAACATACACCCCAAATTTTTACCTTAGGCTACCCGTTTGGGCAGAGGGATAAATAATATTATTACAAAATTTTAAAACCCTTAAACTGACAACTTGCCCGAAAAACCCCTTGAAACATGAATTGGCATGACCATCCCCCCTTAAAAATTTTATTACCTTTAAAACCATACATTGTCAAGCTTTCAACTTCTCCCCGCCTAAATTACCAAAGATGCATTCAACTTAGAAAAATAAAATCCTTGGCAGGGGCTCTCTCTTTTTTTGCTGGCCCAAACTGGGTATCTATAAAGGGGGGTCTTAACCCCGGGGGCTTACGGGAAATCCGTACTTGAAAAACCTAATGCAAATTTTTAGGAAAGTTTTTTGTTTTTACCCTTGTAATTTTTCTTTGGAAACTTACAATTTCCTAGAAGTTTTTTTTGCCCCTCTTTAAAAAAGTTATTTGACCTTCTGAAGACAATAATTTTTGTAGACCCAGGGCTTTATTTCCTCCAAGACCAAAAATAAATAGTGATTTTTTTGAGAAATTATTAATGTTTACATTAATTTTTCTGTAAAAATGGCACTTTAAAAACCATCTATTCCTTCAGATTTATTTATTACTTTGTTTTGAGAATGTTAAATTAATATATTAAACTGTCTTAACCCTTTGTAGTGGGGTTTTTTTGGAAAAATTTTAAATTAACCAATTTTATTTTCACTAATCCAACCAACTTTGTTTATATTCCATAAGTTTCCTTCAAATTCTAAAAAAAAGGTTCCCCTTTTAAAAAAACAACTCTCTTTGGGAAAAGGCTTTATGGGTTACATTTCTTCCCTTCCTTTGAGAAATTATTTGTTCCGGGTACTTATTGTCCATGCAACGTTTTAAAAAATTGAAAATTTGGGAAAATTTTTTCCTTTAAATTACAGATAAAATTTTATTTTGAGTTAGTTTTGGCCAAAGGACCATCTTATTTTTGAGAAAATCCCATTAATGGCCCTGGTTTTTTTACCTACCCATTTTTTATTTATTACAAAGGGCCCCGAACTTTTAAAAAAGGGGGAAAGAATTTTTTCCCCTTTTTTAATTCATAATACCCCCGATTTTTAATCAAATAAGAAACTACTTCAGGTTCCTCATCTGCCCCAAAAAAAATTTAACCCTTAAAAAAAACATAAACATTTTCCCTTTTTTGTTTGTTTAATAAATATTTTGTATAAAAAAAAAACTTAAATTCTTATTTCCCCTAAAATTACAATTTTGATTATCATTTCCCAAAAAAATTCACAGTTTCTTTTGATTCATTAATTCCAAACATTTATTATATGCCTTGGTTACATGACCCTTTCTAGCCTTTCGTGATGCCTTTTTTGCTCTATATTCCATATGTTTGTCTTCTATATTAATTTCCTCATTTTCACCCATGATGCAATGTATTAAATTCAACTTAATTAATAACACTGATTATGTACTAAATTATGCACTTTATAAAGGTAAATAGTACAACTTACCTTTGAATAAATCCTAAATACACTTGAGCTTAGCAATTACATATAAGAAAATTATAATATAAATTTTAAAATACACATTAATAATGTTAGCTACACTTGAGCTTAGTAATTACACATGTAAGAAAATTATAATATAAATTTTAAATGTACATTAATAAAAACCTTTAGCCAGACTTGGAGTTTACCTGGAGTTTACCTGGAGAGAGTTCCGGGGGTCAACGCCCGCGGGCCCGGTCTGAGACCAGGGGCCCCCTGGTGGATCAGAGCCCGATCAACCAGGCTGTTGCTGCTGGCTGCACGCAAAACCAACATACGAGCCACAGCCCGGCTGATCCGGACTGACTTTAGGGGCTTTGTCCAGTGCCAGCTTGAAAACTGCCAGGGGTCTGTTGGTAATCCCCCTTATGTGTGCTGGGAGGGAGTTGAACAGTCTCGGGCCCCTGACACTTATTGTATGGTTCTTAACGTGCAAATGACACCCCTGCTTTTCATGGGGGGATGGTGCATCGTCTGCCAAGTCTTTTGCTTTCGTAATGAGTGATTTTCGTGTGCAAGTTCGGTACTAGTCCCTCTAGGATTTTCCAGGTGTATAAAATCATGTATCTCTCCCCCCTGCGTTCCAGGAATACGGGTTTAGGAACCTCAAGCGCTCCCAATAATTGAGGTGTTTTATCTCCGTTATGCGCGCCTTTGAAAGTTCTCTGTACTTTTTTCTAGTCGGCAAATTTCACCTGCCTTGAAAGGTGCTGTTAGTGTGCAGCAATATTCCACCCTAGATAGAACAAGTGACCTGAAGAGTGTCATCATGGCTTGGCCTCCCTAGTTTTGAAGGTTCTCATTATCCATCCTGTCATTTTTCTAGCAGATGCGATTGATACAATGTTATGGTCCTTGAAGGGGAGATCCTCCGACATGATCACTCCCAGGTCTTTGACGTTGGTGTTTCGCTCTATTTTGTGGCCAGAATTTGTTTTGTACTCTGATGAAGATTTAATTTCCTCATTTTTAAACCATATCTGAGTAATTGAAATTTCTCATCGTTGAACTTATATTGTTTTCTGCAAATTAATATTATCATATTAATATAATTAGCTACACTTGGCTTATCAATTACACATACACTGATATAATCTTGGCCAAATTGTTTTAAATCAAATTAATATTGTAAAAATTATAATCCACTACACATTAAGTAAATTTGTGGACTTAAACATCCACCTTCTTCTGTCATTTCACATATAATTATTAAGTAATTAACTAATTAATGACTTCACTAATTACCTCCGGTTCAAGAAGGACCAACGGGCAAATTTAAAATGTGGAAAATTGCATTTATCTGTATGTAACTCATAATGTACATACCAGTAAAAAACAAAGATAATTATTATTTATCAGAGTTATAAATATAAATCGCATCTGCTAGAAAAATGACAGGATGGTTAATGAGAACCTTCAAACTAGGGGGGCCCAAGCCCATGAGACACTCTTCAGGTCACTTGTTCTATCTAGGCTGGAATATTGCTGCACTCTAACAGCACCTTTAAGGCAGGTGAAATTGCCGACCTAGAAAATGTACAGAGAACTTTCACGGCGCGCATAACGGAAAATAAAACACCTCAATTACGGGGAGCGCTTGAGGTTCCTAAACCTGTATTCCCTGGAACGCAGGAGGGAGAGATACATGATTATATACACCTGGAAAATCCTAGAGGGACTAGTACCGAACTTGCACACGAAAATCACTCACTACGAAAGAAAAAGGGAATTGGCAGACGATGCACCATCCCCCCAATGAAAAGCAGGGGGGGTCACTAGCACGTTAAAGACCATACAATAAGTGTCAGGGGGCCCCAGACTGTTCAACTGCCTCCCAGCACACATAAGGGGGATTACCAACAGACCCCTGCAGTCTTTTAAGCTGGCACGGACAAGCACCTAAAGTCAGTTCCTGATCAGCCGGGCTGTGGCTCGTACGTTGGTTTGCGTGCAGCCAGCAGCAACAGCCTGGTTGATCAGGCCCCTGATCCACCAGGAGCCTGGGCACAGACCGGGCCGGGGGCGTTGACCCCCGAAACTCTCTCCAGGTAAACTCCAGGCAAACTCCAGACAAGTAGGAATTTGGGACACCTAGGTCACAAAAAATGTCCACCTTCGATACCTACCACTGTCATATCCACAAGTTGCTCTAGACCTATAAATTACAAATGAAATATACATCACCAGGAATTCTGGTAAATATATAAATTTGTGGACTGCATTTTAAAATTAATAATTGATTATATATATACAATTTACATAACAGAAGGAGAATAATCTTAATATCACTCACCAATTTGACTGGAGATTAAGGTGTATCATACTCAGAAAACCTCACTGTCTATACATGAAAAATAACACTGGCCAGAGTTACAACATAACAGACTATCTGAGGTTCCTGGAGCTGTCTTGTCCAGTCGCCTGATATCTCAAGTTATGCGGGAATGAAACATCCAACAATTTCGCCTCCTATTTGAGAGGTGTCACCCAATTTTTAAAACCTCTAGAGCACAAAAATTCTTATTTCACTAACGTTTGTGCCCAAAATTCAAAACAACAAGGGCGAGTTTCCTCTGCGCATGTGCAGGCTTCCCATTTTTTATGACATAAATTTTTATTAAATACATTATGGCCATTTATTTACATATAACTACGTATTTCTGGAAAATATATACAGTATTTTCCACATTCTAAGAACACGACTCGTGTTTGCAACCTTAACACGCATCATGCTACCACCTGTTCGGGGAAACCAGCCCGTTGCTTCCGTTACCTTGTTTTCAGATCCCATAAATCCCGTAATGTGAAACTCCTATAGCCCTCGCTAAAAAGCCATCTTCGCATCTCCCCCAAACACCTTCTTATTCTGGCACTTCATTTCTATAAAAAAATCGCTGCTAATGTGGGTTTAATTCTTTCACTCACTCCCACGTCCCTCATAGCCCAAGACGTGTATATAAAATCCGTAACTATATACCCTACTGCATTCTCTACCATTTGATTCACCCCACCTATGTCTAAACTTAAAGCCTTCAACACCTGTAACCCCCCCCCTCCCACTAACCTAAATACCTTTCCTAACCAGACCCTTACTGTTTCAATAAGATCGCAAAAATACACCGCGTGGAAAATAGTCTCCATGCAGCCACAAGCCTTGCATTCCCCACTCTCCCGTATCCCCCTATTGAATAAGACCACTCCAGACGGGAAGACCCCATGTAAAATCTAAACAAACTTCTCGTACTCTGGGTTTCACTCGTAATTTTTTCAGATGCCTCCAGATATCACTCCAAGCATACATTGGATATGCCCCTTCTACCGCCCCTACTACGACTTGCCATCACTCCTTCAAGGATTCTCAATTAATATGTAAGGTTCTCTCACTGTTATTAGAACCCTTAACATTGCCTCACCTAGCAAAAACTCCCTACCCCACCACCTCCTTTGCATATCCTTATGTATCCTATTAATCCACCTTCCCTACCCCCCCCCCTCCCACATATAACTACGTTTTAAATACACACTCATAATCCTTTTTTCGACCGGTATAAGCCCAGCCCCCCTTTGGGCATACCGGGAGTGTGACAACCGCTCTACTTAACCTTTCGCATCCTGTACCCCAAATGAATCTAAAAACTCTCTGTTGCAACCGTTTTATCTCACGCCGTGTTATCGGATACATCACTCCCAACATGCCATAGCTTACTGTATAACAGCACATTCGTTATTAATCAACCCTTTGATGTATCGTTAGTTGTGCTGCCCTTAAAACCGCAAAGTCTTTTCATGACACCTTCCACAATACACACTGATTTTTTACTCTTTTGCCAAATTTATATCTCATTCATAAACTATCCCACATACAATAATTGATCCACCTCTTCCACCTTTCTACTACTTCCCCCTCCTTATGTAACCTATCCCCGAGATCCATATACTTGGTCTTCTCTGCATTAATTTTCATCCCCGAAGCTTTCCCCCGAACATTCACTAACTTTCCCACCCTAAGCAAATCCCTACTTCCATCGTGTCATCGACATATCCTACGAATGCCAGCCCCCCCTTTTTCATTACCTACCCCATCTGCTGCAAAAAAACCTCCGGATTCCCCTATAAAGGATCTTGTAAACACGCAAACAAAATTTGCGAAAGGGGACAAAACCCTTTACACATACCTCTACCCATCTGAATTTTTATCACCTAACCTCTCATTCACCTGCACCCTCACTGAAGCACCAGATACAATAATTTAGCCCAAGATATGATTTCTTCCCCGAACCCCTGCCACCCATAATCATCCATAACTCTTCCCTTTCTACACTGTCATAGGCCACCTCCCCAAACTAGAGCCAACACCCCCCCTCCCAATTCGCCCCTTTTCTCAATAAAACCTCTAATCAAACCATGCCCTTCGTACATAGACCCTTCCCCGGGACTCCATATGGGCCCTTATTTTATCACTTTACCAATTACCTTCTTAATTCTGTTAGCTAATATCCCTTTTGAAATCTTGTAATCTCCACACAAATACGAAATTGACTGATAATCCTTTACTGTTGATGGCTCACCTTCAGGTACTAAAACCACCACTGCCATCCTTTGCTGTTCCCCCAAAACCCGGTCCCTCTTAAGTGTGTTGAACAATCTTACTAAAAAACCCCTTTAGAATGCCCCAATTTTTAACATAAAAATTGCTTGGTAACCCATCTATACCTGGTGCCTTACCTAAGTTTCACCCCAGATAAAGCCTCCTATATCTCACACTCTGGATCGGCCCTCCCAAAGCCAATTGATCTTGCCCCTCCAGTTCACACTGCACAAACCCTCCTATTGTCTGTATGATATTCCACTTATATCAGCACTTTGCATTTTTTGACTTAACCCAAGCATCACATAACCACTTATACCCTCTGTTGTTGTCAAACTTGACCTACCCTATACCCTTCCATACCGACCTGAACATTCAACCCCATTATCTCCATTGCCTTTCTCCTCCTGTGTTGACTCCTCAACACACAAGCCGACGGCCGATCTCCCCAAAATACCTCTTCTAGTCCGCCCTTAATTCTTTCCCCATCAAACCTCTCATTTGTAAACTCCTAATATTTTCCTTTAAACTCGTCAATTTCGATAACAATTAATTTGCACTGACTCTTGCATAGCATTCGCGCAGCTGCCCTCAAGGTATCTTTGTAAACCGTACTTTAAACTGATTATATTCTTTCTCTCTACTAATATAATATTCTTTAATACGCTGTTTGGCTGCCGATTCCCACCAAGTTACCAAGGCATCATCCCAAGGTGCTTCTACTACTAAACGTTCCCACATTTGCCCAAAAGACAGACGACTTTCCTCACCCTGTAGTAACTTTACATTTAATTTCCCATATTTTTTGACCCCTACGAGGCACCCCTCAAAATCTGCATCCATCACGACACCCCTAGGGTCTAAAAAAAACCACATCCATCACTAGCACACTTCGCACATTTACTGCACGAGGCACATACATACGATCCACCCTCGCCGCATAATCATGTCTAACAAAAAGTATGCTCTACTCCCCCTCCCCCAGCATACATCCTTTAATCCCACCCCCATTAATAAAATCCCCCAAAATCCCCAAACAAACACCCCACCCTCTAGGCTCCACATCCTTACATCGTATCACACACTTCCAATCTCCACCAATTATTGCTACATTTGGTAAGCCATGCAAATAATATACTAGGACGTCTTGAACAAATTTAGTTTTAATAAAGTACATCTCCCTCTGCTGGACCATATACACACCAAACTAATTTGTACCCAAACCCCCTAATCCATCCACTCTAATCACCCTCCCCTCCCCCACCCTTCACAACGCCTCACTACAAACGGGCTTGTTTCCCTCACCAGAATGGCAAATCCTCCTTTTCAACCTTGTCACATGCACCATGTACACATTATAACCACTCATTTCCAACTCGTATCCTGCTCTGTAATTGTGTTCCTGTATGGACACTACATCCACACCAAGTCTCACCAAATACTCGTTAAACACTTACGCTTCCTTCAGTTCTCAATCCCTTAATATTTATTGTGAAACACTTAAATTCAACAAATGGGTTTTCCTTTTGTCCCCCGGGATTGACTTATCTCCTTTCATTTTGCGACACCCCTTTCCCCCCTTTTTTTGGGAAAACCCCCTTTGCAAACCCCTGATCCTTGGTTTACTGGACCCTCTCCTCTGGACCTCCACACAAAACTTTTTCCCAGGGCGTGGGCAGGAGTGAGCACGTCATCTGAGTCTGATGGGGCAGCAGTGCGCTTTCGTGTCCTACCCTCCACCTGCATTGTGACGTTTGTCGCAGCATCCTGGTGACCTCCACCTCCACTGCATGCACCATCAATCCATTTGTCGCACTCTGCGGTATACCTCCTTCACCCACCACGCCGTCATCCTCAGCCGACCTCAGAACTAAGCCTGGGTCCCCACATGTCTGATGATCGTATCATCTAACAAGACGTCCAACGCCTTTACTAACGACCCCTTCCATTTCTTCTTCACCCAAATCTGGTTTTCTCTCTTCGAATACCTGATGTATGTCCAACGATGAAAGATTCTCCCTGTTGTGTTACATCTGCTGATTCCATCTCCTTTGCTTTATCCACTTCCTCACTCCATGACAGCCCCTTTTTTAGGCAGTTGTTGCAAAAGACTGCTCTCGCTCCTCACCAGCCTCGCCCACTGCCTGCCATTGCTGTTGTACCGGGTATCCCATAGCTTTCCACACTGTGCCGCAATGTGTCATATGATCCACACAGCCGACACTACGTCGTTGCCCCCACGCATGTTACATAAACTTGAATTCTAAAATCCTGTAAAACTACATAAGATGGTATGGGGTGTCGTAGTGTCATTTTAACAGAATACGTTTTCCTTCCAGCATTCCTGCATACGGTCAGTTGCCCACCGCCCCACAGTGGTCATGTGAACCGTCCCAATTACGTATTCACTTCGATGTCAAAATCATTTGCCTCGAAAGGCACATTTCTTATTTTAACCCATGTGTAGTAACCTAATACATCATGGAGACGCACGACACAGCTGAGTTGACCGGTTTTGGTGATTCCTGATACTTGTCTACCACTGCCTCGTAGACATGTGCAGATGTTAATTTTACGAATATCCTCGTTGTTCCATTAGTGCTAACCACTAATCTCTTCATTTGCAATACCGTATGTATCGCGGATGATCGCTGGTAGCAACAAATCCATTGAAAATCCCATGACAGCCCCCCGGGTCAGCTCAACACAAACAAGTCTGATGTGTCTCCCTGTGGGTTTAGCGACATGTTGGAGAAAATAAAGTTTCCACCAACCAACGCTAGGGGCAGCAGCTCAAACAGGTAAACTGCGCAGAAAACCAACTCAGTCAGGAGCGTCTGCGCAGCACGTCCACACGGCCCGAAAGTGATGAGGGCAATGAATTTTGTATCCTATATTATATTCAGTTGTTTACACTTTAATTTATTTTGATATTATACGCCTAGACAACTTTATTGTTTTTAATAAACTTATTAGTTAGTTATTAATAAACTTATTATTAGTAGCCTACCATTGTAATCCTGCAGCGCTTTTGAATCTTACTAATTTCTAATGGATAATTGGACAAGGATACTGACTACTTGTTACAAAAACCCAGTAACAGGCTGGATGCTAGAAGGGCAGTCCTTTCTAGTATTCACTGGAGATCTCTATCAATATTAGATATCACGTTTTTTGTAACATGCAGCAAATCATGGTCGACTGTATCAAAGGCTTTACTATGTTTATAGATGAACCTTTGGATGTCCTACTTAAAAAACCGTCTCTGGTAGCCAAATAAGTACCAATGCGCATTTAAATTGTTCTTAACTAAGCCACTAGGTAAACATTGCCAGCATTTACTGGCAATGCAAAGAAATGCAGACCACTAGAAGCAGATTGACACTGGCTTCCTCGGGAGAGCTGGCTTGGACTACCTGGGCTGCCTTGGTGGCTCTGCTTTCTCGATGCAGGAAAACACTGGTATGGCAGGAAAAACTATCGAACGTTTATGTAGATGTGCTGGGGGTCAGAACAGCTGTAACTGCAGGCTACCTTAGCCTGTCCCGGGCTGGCTTGGGGTATTGCTTTCAAGCCTGCTTGAATGTGCTTGCTAAAAACCCCTGTCAACCCCTTGGAATTCTCATATAGCAGGCAAATGGCACACAGGAGACATTCGTAAGAAGGGTGAAGGAGAAATCGTGTAGTGCTGGCAGGAGGACTGACACCGGTACTCAAGAAACTTATGTGGACTGGCAAAATCCACACTAGACCATAAGTAAATAGAGGCCAATGGCTGAGTTCCAATCAAGGAAGAGGGGAGGAGGCAGGCGAGGGTAGTGAAGGTAGGCCTTCTAGACCCACTTCAAACCAACACTTTCGTGTTTCACTAGGTATATCACTAGTCATAGTTTACACATAAGAGCTCCGGAAAACAATGGAGCTGCGATCCAATGATATGAGTTGAATTATGAGTTACAGTCGGGTGAAATAAGCAGTTCTGAGATAGAAGGCCTAGGCCCTCACTCAACCACACACATGTCCCCCCCCCTCAACCACTCAGCCCAGACTCTTTTGGCCTCGTAGACGCTCAGTTTACACATAATTTTCAACCAGTGTTTCTTCAATTAATTAAATATGGCGTCTCTACCCCCTGTATTCCTCCACTGCCAAAGCACACCCCTTGTGAGGGAAAAGTTCAATAGATAGGAGTAGCGATGGAGTGTATACCTGGAGTTTACCTGGAGAGAGTTCCGGGAGTCAACGCCCCGCTGCCCCGGGCTGTGACCAGGCCTCCGGGTGGATCAGAGCCTGATCAACCAGGCTGTTACTGCTGGCTGCACGCAAACCAACGTACGAGCCACAGCCCCGCTGAAACAGGAACTGACTTTAGGTGCTTGTCCAGTGCCAGCTTGAAGACTTCCAGGGGTCTGTTGGGAATCCCCTTATGTGTGCTGGGAGGCAGTTGAACAGTCTCGGGCCCCTGACATTATTGTATGGTCTCTAAAAGTGTAGTGACACCCCTGCTTTTCATTGGGGGGGTGGTGCATCGTCTGCCAAGTCTTTTGCTTTTTGTAGTGAGTGATTTTCGTGTGCAAGTTCGGGACTAGTCCCTCTAGGATTTTCCAGGTTATTTAATCATGTATCTCTCCCTCCTGCGTTTCCCGGGAATACAGGTTTAGGAACCTCAAGCGCCCCAGTAATTGAGGGTGTTTTATCTCCGTTATGCGCGCCGTGAAAGTTCTCTGTACATTTTCCTAGGTCGCAATTTCACCTGCCTTGAAAGGTGCTGTTAGTGTGCAGCAATATTCCGCCTAGATAGAACAAGTGACCTGAAAGTGTCATCAGGGGCTTGGCCTCCCTAGTTTTAAAGGGTTTTCTCATTATCCATCCTGTCATTTTTCTAGCAGATGCGATTGATAACAATGTTGTGGTCCTTGAAGGGAGATCCCCGACATGATCACTCCTAGGTCTTTGACGTTGGTGTTTCGCTCTATTTTGTGGCCAGATTTGTTTGTAACTCTAAATGAAGATTTAATTTCCTCATGTTTACCTATCTGAGTAATTGAAATTTCTCATCGTTGAACTTCATATTGTTTCTGCAGCCCCGTGGAAAGATTTGGGTTGATGTCTGCCTGGAGGCCTTGCAGTCAGTCTAGCTCCGGCTATCCTTTCCCCTCCCTCTTCCCCCCCCCCGAAAGGTGACGTGTGGGGCTCCGGTCAAACAGTTAAATCACTGGGATCACAACTCCCAACACTTACTTCTTGGAATGAACAGAGAGGGTCACCTGCCAAACCAACGAGGAAGAATAGAAGGAGACGGACTTAACGTCCTGATTACGTCCCATGTTTGACCTATTTTACCTGTTATGTAAGCCAACACAGGGACCTAACCCCTCTTCATAGCAGTGGTAATGAACCTGTGTTCTGTCATCTGATGGAATTATTCACGGGCTACATTCTGTGAAGAACGAGGCCCGGTGGAGGGTCACCAACACCTGCCACCCCCCCATCCCCCCACATCAGCAAACGGCTACGATTTCAACAACCACAGTGTCACCAACACCTGACACCCATTTACCACCGATAATACCTATATTTAGCGTTGAGTTCAAATGTAATTTTTTTTCAATTTCATTTTTCATTTTTCTTTCAATTAGGATACCCATTTCATGTTTTATTGTTTTACATTTTCCGTTTCTAAATTAAATTAAAGTGTTTTTCATTGTTCTGTTATTATTTCTTTTTCTATTCATTAATTTTCCTGAGGAGGAGCCAGCCTTGGTAATACTGACTGAAGTGGTAACAGGGGCTGAGATGCTTCACAAGTGGCGACCTTGCCAGGGATCACTCTACCTGAATCAAGATTCAATTCCATCTTGAATCTACCATTGGAACTTCAACGGCCGCATACCACAGACACCTTACCACCAGCAATGAGTTAATCCTTCCTCTATGGTAGGACTATGGGACTGGTATTTAATAGATTTGGTTGATTGTTATAGTCTCAATTTATTGTAAGTCAAGTCAGGCAGGATAGAATATTTAATTCTGCCACCCTTTTCGAGCTTGAAACACTTTTGGAGGATTTAGACTCTTAGGGGACCCGAGATTTTCCAGTGGGACAATTTGTTTCATTGAAACTCTTTATTTATCAAGTGAACTGTCGTTAGGGACACTCTTGATTTTGGTTGGTGTGAAGATTGGGATGGTCATGTGACCCATTTCTACTTACTGTTTGCTCTGAGCTGGCATAGAACATTCGTTTTAATTAATACATATTGTTTTAATGAAGGTAGGGGATCGAGCCCTCTGGTTTATTTTACAGTTGAGCGGAGCAGGAATTGACCCTCTGTTTTCTTTATACCCGTTTCATGTCCCCTGTGTTCAAGTTATTCTTGCAAGTATGGAGGAATACCAGTTTTGGATGAAACGCTGGAAGTAAGTTAGGAATAACAAGGGAAAAAATTTTAGAATCTTTCGTTTGTGCTAAGATCCAAGAAAGGCTTGAAAGAGAGTGAATTTGAGAGAAGAAGAGAGGGGACCAGTTAGAAAGGGGAAAGAGTAGGAATAAGGAGAGAGAGATAGAGAGAGAGAAATCAAGAAAGACAGGAAAAGAGAAAGAGAGGATAAAAAGGAGAGAGGTTCGAATTGAAAGAAAAAAACAAGATATAGGTTAGAAAAGGGAGAGAGAAGACAAAAGGAGCGTGATGACTTGATCGTGGGAGAGAGCATAGGGTACGTGAGGAACAAGCTAAAGTAGTGAGGAACAAGTTAAAATCAAGAGAACTTGAGGAAAGAGCAAAGGATAGTGGAAAACTGAGGTGAAAAAAGCTAGAGGAACGTGAGGAAAAAGCTAGAAAAATTTAGTTAATAGAGTGGAGAAAAGGATCGCGAGCTCGAAAAATCTCGCCTTGAATTAGAGAATAAAAAGTTACTCTTACACAACAACAATTAAAGGAAAGGGAGTAATTGAACATCATGCAGCTAGTGCACATATTCCAACACCTAATTTACATCCCTTCACTGATGGGTGAAGACATTACTTCATACATCATCAGGTTTGAAAATACCGCTACCCTCTTGAATGGCCTGCTGACACCTGGGCTTACCAGGTAAGAATGTTATTTTTCTGGTACAGCCTTGAATATATATGCAACTTTGTAGCAGGATATTCATATGTAAATTATAACCTACTGAAGAAGCAATCCTTAAAGCATATCAAAAAAAACCACTAATTTCTTACAGGAAAGATTTCAGAGTTTGCCAACTTACAGCCTGGCCAGAACCTTTCAAGCAGTTACAGGTAACACTCCTTCGCTTGTTAGACTTTTGGATAGAGAGTTAAGGGAATTGATCACCGTTATGAATTCTTAGAGACTTAATGGTTGCTGACAAAGTTTCCTGACAGCTTTCCCCACCGATAAGAAACAATTAAATTAGAGAACGTATCTGATTAAAGCTGAGGAAGTTGCTGGAGGCTGCTGGACTGTATGCTTGGAGGCTCAACAATTCCTATAAAGAAACCTAAAGGGATCAGAACCTAAGGGGGCAAGGGTCATCAGGACCTTAAGAAATCAAAGCCTTAGTGGAAAGTAAGTGAATTCTTTTATTCGTTTGTCATTTGTGTGGTGTTAAGGGAACAAAAACGTCCAAGATTGTGCCTTCTAATGATGGTCCAAAAAGTGGGAAGATGGTTTTAAAGACCCCTGTATTGACCAAGCACCCTTTTTTCAGGAAAAACACTTAAATGGGACTTAATGTATCTAACCATTTTACGAGACTGGATGCACTGTATGTCATTTCTGTTAAAGGCTGTTCCCTAATCTTAAAGGAAAAAATCATTCTATGCTATACTTTCAGACTACTTGGGGCCGTACAGACACTTTTCCTAATCCGTTGTTAATTAGGTCTAATGGCTCAACAGGTTTGTTGAAGCCATACTGCTCCCATCCACTTCTTGCTCTGTACTAATAGGTAATGTAAAAGGTTGCCATTCTTCCTTCTGAAGGTTGACCTTTCATCACCAAAAGGGATGGACATAAGTGTTTCAGATCCTCTTCCCTT
This sequence comes from Cherax quadricarinatus, assembly GCF_026875155.1. NCBI lineage: Eukaryota > Metazoa > Arthropoda > Malacostraca > Decapoda > Parastacidae > Cherax > Cherax quadricarinatus. Next base: position 63,793,098 of record NC_069401.1, on the reverse strand, counting down.
TAGAGTCAGGAGAAGCCCCTCGAAAGTTCAGGGATGAGACCAATGTCTCGCGTGATTCATATGGGATTAAAAACCAGTGATTGCTACTCTCTAAAAGCGAGGTTAAGTAGGATCCCCGGTTCACTTGTTAGATGAAAGTGCAAGATACCAATCCGATACTATAAATGTCTGACTAGGGCTCAGGACCAAAGCCCCAGCGCTTCTCCTACTGTCCTCCTTTGATTTTCCCTGACTTCAAGCCTTTAGTATATCAAGAAACTCCTTTGTCATTTACAAACGTAATTGCCCTTCTCTTCAGGAATTGCCCATAATTGCCGTAAACAAAAAGCAGGGTTATTTCAAAGGAAAAATTTTCATATAACTTGAGTATATAAAAAGGTATTCTTGTACAAGTCAGTATTCAAATTAAATTTCAGATGAGATGACTATTCCATCTTAGTTGTTTCAAGTCAATGCAGAGAGGACTGTTCTTAAAAATGGCTCATGACCTGCAGTGGCGGGACATTCCTCACACCTAAAAACCTTAAAAAATAATTTAGGAACATATTTTTGGCCAAAAAATGTCCGGCTAACTTGTTAAGGTAGGGTAAGTCCACTCCGGGATATTCCCCCTCCCCCCTTTTTCCCCCCCTCCCGAAAGTGATAATTTGATTGCTGGCTGTGTTAAGTAGGGGTCAGTCTAGCTCCTGCTATCCCTTCCCCTCCCTCTTCCCCCCCCCGAAAGGTGACGTGTGGTGGCTTCCGGTCAAACAGTAAGTCCACTCGACTCACAAGCCACCAACATCTACTCTTGGAAATGGTCGGAGAGGGTCACTGCCAACCAAACGAGAGAATTAGAAGGAGACGGGACTAACGTCCTGAGACGTCCATGTTTAACCTATTTACTGTATGTAAGCCAACACCAGGACCAACCCCTCATCAATAGCAAGTGGCAACGAACCTGTGTTTCCTCCATATGAAGGAAATTTTTTCACGGCTACCCACTCTTGTGAAAAAGGAGCCGGTGGAGGTCAACCAACACCTGCCACCCCCTCCCCAACATCAGCAAAACGGCTACAATTTCAAACAACCAGCAGTGTCACCAAACACATGACACCCATTACCACGATATACCGATATTAGGTTGAGTTCAATTGTAATTTTTTTTCCATTTCATTTTTCATTTTTTCTTTCCAATTTAGGATACCCATTCATGTTTATTGTTTTACATTTTCCGTTTCGAAATAATAAAGTGTTTATCATTGGGTCTGTTATTATTTCTTTTTCTATTCATTAATTTTCCTGACGGAGGAGCCAGCCTTGGTAATACTGAATGAAAGTTGTTGCCGGGGCTGAGTAAGCCTTCACAATCAGGCCCTGATCCACCAGGAGGGTCCCTGGTCGTGCCACTGAAACCGCGGGGAGTTGATCCCGGAATTACTCTCCCAGGTAGATTCAGAGTATACTCTCGTACATTTCCTTTCTTTGTTTCTGTGAATATTTTCTTTCTTCCCCACTTGCACCCACACCTTTTTACCTTCATCAGTCTATGGTTAAACTTGTCATTCATAAACCAATCTTCTGAAAAATCTACTCCCAAATATCTAAACACATTCACTTCTTCCATACTCCCTCCCTCCAATGTGATATCCATTTTTTTTTTTTTGCTTAAATCATTTGACACCTTCAGCACCTTAATCTTATCTATGTTCACTTTCAGCTTTCTTTTTCTACACACCCTCCCAGAATCGTCCACTAACTTTCGCAACTTCTCTTCAGAATCTCCCAAAGGCATAGTATCATCAGCAAAAAGTAACCTGACAACTCGCATTTTGTATTTGATTCCACGCAATTTCATCCCCACTCCTCCCCCTAACACCCTACCATTTACTTCTTTTACAACTCCATCCATAAATATGTTAAACAAACAACCATGGTGACATTACACACCCCTAGCTAAGGCCTACTTTTCTGGAAAGTAATCTCCCTCTCTCATACACACTCTAACCTGAGCCTCCACAATCCTCACAAAAACTCTTTACAGCATTTAGTAACTTACTACATATTCTATACACTTCCAACATCTGCCACATTGCTCCCCTATCCACCTTATCATATGCATTTTCTAAATCCATAAATGCAATGAAAACTTCTCTACCTCTATCTAAATATTGTTCATTTATATGTTTCATTGTAAATACTTGTTCTACACCATCCCACTACCCATTCTAAAGTTCTCCATGATTCATCTGCAATCTACATTCTGTCTTTACCTCTAAATCTTTCAATAATAACCCTACCTATACTTTATCTGGTACTCAGTAAACTTTATTTCCCCTATAATTTTCTATTACCCTCTTTTTTGTCCTTTTTCCCTCATATAAAGGGATAATATTTATACACGTTCTCTGCCAATCCCTCGGTACTTTCCCTATTGATACTTTTATTGAACATAAGTGCTACTCTTATCCCTTCCTCCAGCTTTTATCTTTGCCATGATCCAATCAGTTCCAGCTGCTTTACCCCTTACATTCTACCTAATGCACTCACACATCTCCCACCCTCACATCCGGCTCTTCTTCACTCCTAAAAGATGTTAGAACTCCCTGAGACAATACATGAAATTACTGTCACTCTCTACATCGAACATTTAAACAGTTCCTCAATATTTCCTGCCTCTTTTCCCAATAACCTCCAAAGCCCGTCTACTATTATGCTTTCCTTTTTTTATTTTAACTGTCAAATTCATTTGATCTCACTGCAAATTTTTTTCTTATTCTCAGCATAATTTGTTGACAGCACCTCACCCACTCTATCATTTGCTCTCCTGCACTCCCTCACCACTCTCTTTACCTGTCTTTTACTCTCAGTATACTCCACCATTCCTATATCACTTATACTCTGTAAAAAACTCTTATACGCGACCTTTTTCTGTTTTATCACACCCTTTACCTCATCATTCCATCAATCACTCCTCTTTCCTCCTGCACCCACACTCCTATAACAACAAACTTCTGCTCCTCATTCTAATACTACCTTTTTAAAATTATCCCATCCTTATTCAACCCCAATAGTACCTATACTCTCATTAGCCGATTTTTCTCCCAATAGTTGCTTGTATCTCACCTTGTAGATGAATGGTTCAGAGAACCGACAAGTTGATAAATTAGACACATGTGCAACACATGGGAATCCTTACTCAGGGAAACGTTTCGCCACACAGTGACTTCTTCAGTCCACACAAAGGAGAATGGTGAAGAACAGGAGGACTTTGCGGTAATCAGTCCCTCAGCCTTGAGTCGATGTGGTCAGTCCATCAATCTTGAAAAGTATACAGCATATGTGCGAAGAAGTAGCTTATAAACTGTAGGCAGGAGAGGCGCAGCAGTCGTAGGTGGTATCACATTTGTCCACTGTGGAAGTAGGTCATGCCCAAGGGTTAGGCAAGTGAAGAATTCCCTGTATTAAGATCCCAAGATGCGGTTGTGTTTCAGACATGAATGTAGAGAATGGTTCAGAGATCCGACAAGTTGATAAATTAGACACATGTGCAACACTTGGGTATCTTTAATGTAGTCAGTCCATCAGTCTTGATGGACTGACTACATGACTCAAGGCTGAGGGACTGATTACCTCAAACTCCTCCTGTTCTTCACGATTCATAAGAACATAAGAATGAAGGAACACTGTAACAGGCCTACTGGCCTATGCGAGGCAGCTCCAATTCTCCCACCGGCTTAAGCCAATGCCATGACCTAGTGAGGTCAGACACGTCACTTAAGGGAGGAGCAGTGCATCCGACCTAGTAGCACAAGCTAGTCAGGTCCAACTCACACCCACTCATGTATTTATCCAACCTATTTTTAAAACTACACAACGTCTTAGCGTCTATGACGGTACTTGGCATTTTGTTCCACTCATCCACAACTCTATTACTAAACCAGTGCCTTCCTATATCCTTCCTGAATCTGAATTTTTCCAAATTAAAGCCATTGCTGCGAGTCTTGTCTATGTTAGATATTTTTAGCACGCTATATACATCCTCTTTATTAATTCTGTTTTCCTTTTATTACAACCTTCAATCATATCCCCGCTAATTCTACGCCTTTCTAGAGAGTGCAGATTCAGGGCCCTTAGTCTATCCTCATAGGGAAGGTTTCTGATACATGGAATCAACTTCATCAACCTCCTTTGTACGTTTTCCAGTGCATTTATATCCATTCTGTAAAATGGTGGCCAAAACTGTGCAGCATAAACTAAAATGAGGGGGGAGGGTGGGTGGCTAACCAAAGATATATAGAGCTGAAGAACAAAGCCTGAGGACTTCTATTATTTAAACTTCTTGCTATGAAGCCAAGGATTCTGTTAGCTTTATTGAGAGAACTAATGGACTGTTGCCTTGGTTTTAGATTACTACTAACCAGAACTCCTAAATCCTTTTCGCATTCCGTAATATTAAGATCGACCACTACTTAGTGGGCGAATATGTCCCTATCTTACTTATGTATAACCTGAAACAAACCTTTTCGGGTTAGTCTTTCGGAATCCTTGTGACCTTTGCCTCTTAATCCCTTTTTGCTTTTCTTATTCCTTTTTTTATTTCTCTCTTTATTTGAATATATTTTCTTAATTGCCCCTTCCCTCTTTTGATACGCCTATATATGCCTCTCTTTTGACCAATGAGATGTTTTAATCTATTGTTCATTCATTTGGGATCATTTTTGTTAGATCTAATTTTCCTACTCGGAACAAAAGTTGTCTGGGCAGCTAGAACTATGCTCTGAAAAATATCATATTGGCAGTCAAAACCACCTACCTGACCCAAAGCCATTACATCCCAATTTAGCTCTCCCAGGTATTTTTTCAGTCTCATGAAATCGGTCAAGCAAAAGTCTGGAACAGAGATTTGATTGCAGTTATCCAGGTAACCCCATGATATATTGAAACTAAGGTTTGGGGCCTATAAATCACACCCAAAATTAACTTTTCACGACCCTCGAGAAACTGTAGCAAAACAGATTCTGTGTTCGATGTTTCTAATCTTATATCTTGTCTAACACAAAAATTTAAATTTACTCTGACTACATCGCCCTTCCACCACCCTTCCTGTTGACCCTATCAGTATGGAATAGTTTATAACCCTGTATGTTGCATTCAGAGGGCATTTCTCTATCTTTCAAGTTGAACCAGGTCTCTGTTATAGCATATATCTATATTATTGCTATAACAGAAGACCTGTGTTCAACTTGAAAGATAGAGAATATGCCCTCGGAATGCAACATACAGGGTTATAAAAAAAACTATTCCATACTGATGGGTCAACAGGAAGGGTGGTGGAAGTGGCGAAGTAGTCAGAGTAAAATTTAAAATTTTTGTGTTAGACAAGATATAAGTTAGGAAACACTCGAACCAAAGAATCAGTTTTGCTACAGTTTCTCTCGAGGGTCGTGAAAAGTTAATTTTGGGTGTGATTTATAGGCCCCAAACCTTAGTTTCAATATATCATGGGGTTACCTGGATAACTGCAATCAAAATCTCTGTTCCAGACTTTGCTTGACCGATATTCATGGAGGGACTGAAAAAATACCTGGGAGAGCTAAAATTGGGGATGTTAATGGCTTTGGGTCTGGTAGGTGGTTTTGACGGCCAATATGATATTTTTCAGAGCATAGTTCTAGCTGCCCAGACAACTTTTGTTCCGAGTAGGAAAATTAGATCTAACAAAAAATGATCCCAATGGAATGAACAATAGATCAAAAACATATCATTGGTCAAAAGAGAGGCATATATAGGCGTATCAAAAAAAAGAGGGGAAGGGGCAATTAGAAAATTATATTCAAAAAAGAGAGAAATAAAAAAAAGGGAATAAGAAAAGCAAAAAGGGATTAAGAGGCAAAGGTCACAAGGGATTCGAAGACTAACCGAAAAGGTTTGTTTCAGGTATACAGAAGTAAGATTAGGGACAAGATTCGCCCACTTAAGTGTGGGTAGATCTTAATATTACGGATTGCGAAAAGGATTTAGGAGTTCTGGTTAGTAGTAATCTAAAACCAAGGCAACAGTCCATTAGTGCTCTCAATAAAGCTAACAGAATCCTTGGCTTCATAGCAAGAAGTTTAAATAATAGAAGTCCTCAGGCTGTTCTTCAGCTCTATATATCTTTGGTTAGGCCTCATTTAGTTTATGCTGCACAGTTTTGGCCACCATTTTACAGAATGGATATAAATGCACTGGAAAACGTACAAAGGAGGTTGGGGATGAAGTTGATTCCATGTATCAGAAACCTTTCCCTATGAGGATAGGACTAAGGCCCTGGGGGGATCTGCACTCTCTAGAAAAGGCGTAGGATTTAGCGGGGATATGGATTGAGGTTTATAAAAAGTGAAAACAGGAATTAATAAAGAGGAGTATATAGCGTGCTAAAATATCTAAACATAGACAAGACTCGCAGCAGCAATGGCTTTAATTTGGAAAAAATTCAGATTCAGGGAGGATATAGGAAGGCACTGGGTTTAGTAATTAGAGTTGTGATATGAGTGTGAACAAAATGACAAATGTAACCGTCATAGACGCTAGACGTTGTGTAGTTTTAAAAATAGGTTGGGATAAAATACATGAAGTGTGTGGTGATTTGTGACCTGAACTAGCTTGTGCTTACTAGGTCGGATGCACTGCTCCTCCCTTAAAGTGACGTGTCTGACATCACTAGGTCATGGCATTGGCTTAAGCCGGTGGGAGAATTGGAGCTGCCTCGCATAGGCCAGTAGGCCTGTTACAGTGTTCCTTCATTCTTATGTTCTTATGAATCGTGAAGAAAACAGGAGGAGTTTGAGGTAATCAGTCCCTTCAGCCTTGAGTCATGTAGTCAGTCCATCAAGACTGATGGACTGACTACATTAAAGATACCCAAGTGTTGCACATGTGTCTAATTTATCAACTTGTCGGATCTCTGAACCATTCTCTACATTCATGTCTGAAACAACCGCATCTTGGGGGGATCTTATACAAGGGAATTCTTTCACTTGCCTAACCCTTGGGGCATGGACCTACTTCCAAAAGTGGACAAATGTGATACCACCTACGGACTGCTGCGCTCTCATCTGCCTACAGTTTATAAGGCTTACTTCTTCGCACATATGTGTAATACTTTTCAAGATTGATGGACTGACCCACATTCGGGGGACCTCAAAGGCTGAGCGGACTGATTACCGCAAAAAGTCCCTCCTGTTCATCAACCATTCTCCTTTGTGTGGACTGAAGAAAGTCCACTGTGTGGCGGAAAAACGTTTCCCTGAGTAAGGATTCCCATGTGTTGCACATGTGTCTAATTTATCAACTTGTCGGTTCTCTGAAACCATTCATCTACAAGGTTGAGATACAAGCAACTATTGGGAGAAAAATCGGGCTAATGAGAGTATAAGGGTACTATGGGGTTGGAATAAGGATGGGATAATTTTAAAAAAGGTTTATTAGAATGAGGAGCAGAAGTTTGTTGTTATAGGAGTGTG
>NC_069401.1:63745558-63785111 GCF_026875155.1 Cherax quadricarinatus | reverse complement strand
CAAAATGTTTGGGATTTCAAAACCTCGCCTGCATGCAGATAAAGGACTAACTTATTTTGGTGTTGCAGATAATCCTGATTTTCATTTCCCCTAACTACCCTTTAGCCCCTTTGGGCCCCCCCCCTCAGAAAAACGTGCAACCGGGCTTAATTCCTGCAATATCAATGTTTTAGTGTCCTGCCGCCCCTCAAAAATTCCTATACCAAAGAGGGTAGTACCCCCTATAAACATGCAGACCAGACATAGCTTCAGACCCCTTTTGAGAAAACTGGTACTTACGGGGCCCTCCCTGTTTGAAAGGGGGCCCACAGTTACTCACTAAAATTTCCCCGACTGGCCAGAAACTCGAAAAAAAAGGAAAGGTTTTGTCTTACTGTATGGCCCGGGAAAACTAGGTACATCGAGTGCCTCTACCAGTTTTTCCCCAGTCTCAATGGAAGAACTGGGGGGCCGTCTGCTAAACACGCACTCTTTCTTGGGTGCCCGTTTAAGAAAACGAGCTGGCCCCTTTCCAGCCCCCCTTTCTTCGTTCAAATAGGGCTGCCAGTTCCCCCTACAACTTACCTAGTGTTTGCCTACTTAAACGCCTATTACTCCCCTATTTGGTCTTAGGTCTAAATTATTATCTCATTTGCCTTATAAACCTAATTTTAAATAACTACGTAAACACCATCCTCCCTAAAGGGGAAAATCTTAAATAAATAAGCTTACCAAACAACCCCAAACCCCAAGAAAATTTTTTTTGTTTGGGGAGGTTAAGGGGCCCCAGCTCAGCCGTCCCATACGCCATGCTGGAACTGTCCTGTGGAACTTTAGGGACCAAATAAATTTTCCACACCAACCCTTTGGTAGGACCTACTTCCACGGGTAATCCCGCCTACCATTGACTATGGCCCTCGCTGCTACCAACGTCCTTAGCCCACTGACGCCTATATAACCCAGTCTTCTTGAACTTTGCTCCACTCCAATCACACAACACACACACCTTCATTGACAAACGACCTCGCCTCTCTAATTACCCCGCGTTGAGAGTGACTTCTCAGAGTGTGGTTACTTACTGGACCTTTCTCTTCACCATCAGGATTGTGCATCGGCGGCTGCCTACCCATGAGCAGGAAGCCTCCCTCTGCACTCCTGTTTGCTGTCTGAAGTCTCCACGCCTACAGATGTACCGTGTAGTCTACACACCATACACCATTGTTTTCCTCTCTCGCCGCTGTCATGAAGTCTCCATGCTCACCTGTATGTGAATCTGCACCCATAGCAGCCTAGTGTTGCTCTCCTCACCGCTCACATCCAGTGTTGCCTCCTTCATCCAGTGGTGGTTTTACTGGAACCTTCGTCTAAAACATCAGGATTGGAGTGTCTGTGGCTGCCTATCAAGGGCAGGAAGACTCCCTCTGCACTCCTGTTGCTGTCTGAAGTCTCCACGCCTTCAGCCTTTATGTGTGGTCGCAACGCAAACATACAGCAGTGTTGCCTCTCCTCGCCTTTCAGGGCATCCAGTGCACCATCAAGCTACAGCTCACCTCCTCATATCTGAGCCTTCCAGCACTGGACTCCACACGAAAACTTTAACTTATAGCAGCAAAATACGTGTGTATACTTCACACGTACTGCCTAGCGATTAATCTCACAGAATTTGGCCGCCACATCTGATTTACGAAGCCTTCAATGCCTTCCACTTTCCTTCACACCTTACCACTCCTCTACCACAACACCTGCCTCTACTACATCTACTCCTGCCTCTAAGAGCCTACCCTGCCTCTACCTCTTTCCAAACCCAATTCATTCTCCTCTTAAACCTCAAATACTCTAATGCTGATCATGGCCACTATCTGTCCTGGAAATTTATTGTCCAGATCACTGGCGCACCTCAGCTGAAAGTCTTTAAAACCAACTCAGGCTTACAAACTCCTTCTTGACAGACATTCTTACGAAACGTACACCTCAACTGAGAACCAGACAAAAACTTCTCAATGTCAGGGTCACTATTATTTGGACTCCTGAGCACCATCGCCAAATGCACATGATCGCAAACACGTAGAATAACCTCTCCTGACTCCTAGACACAGACAAAGGAAGACTTAATCAAGGACATTAGAACTAAGAACAAAGTCTCTCTGTGACGAATTTACAGACCTGAAAACTCTACGACATCCTGAAATTATGCTTGTTCAACTCATTCTGACGCCTATACACTCTTTAAATCAAGATCCTTGCCAGACCACCGCATTCTCCAACACTCTCTTCACTCCAAACTTTCCACCATCACACAATGTCTTGAAATGCTACAAATTCGGCCACGACAAAATCTCATGCACATCCCACAAAAATCTGCTCCAGATGTTCAGCAACTTGTCACTTCTGAACACTTGCAACCTCCCCCTAAATGTTGTAACTGTGGCAGGTCACACACGACTGCAGTTTGCAATTCCTGCCCTTCTAGAAAAGACCATTCTCTCCTCTCTCCAGAGCTAGCCAACCTCCCTCCCTCCCAATGGGGGAGTAAAAACAACCCCTTCCTATTCCCTGCACCTCCCCCCCTTCCATACATCCCTCCCCACCCCCAATGCCTGGGTTAACTCCACGCTCTTGGTTCTAACCTCTCCTACCACACACATCAAACACCAACACACTGACTACAAGCACTTCTCCTTCTAACAACCTACACCCACACTAGACTACAAAACTACTGTCAACTCGCCACTGGCTGCCCACCTGTATGGTAATCTCTCAAGCTTACCAATCAACTACTCACATGTCCTTAAACTTAATTTCTTGTCCTGCTAACAATCTTCCCTCACTAATTATCCCTCCTTCCTGCTCTCTTCTAAGCCCCCTACAACCTCTAACACCTCCATCTCTCCCACCCCTCACTCCTACAACCCACCAGCACTCACCTCCCTAACCCTCTTGACTACATCTACCCCTCCACCACCACCCCTACTGCTGCTGCTAAGACCACACCTCCCCCACTTCCTTACCCACTTCTCATCTCCAACCAAGCTTCCACTTCCTCATCTCTACCCATACCTTCTACTTCCTCATCCCTTACCAAAGCTTCCACTTCCTCAGTATCAACCTTCGCCCACTGAATCCACCACACCAACCAAAACTCATCTAGGTCCAACTCCTACCTCCTCCAGACCAAAATCACTCAAAACCTGCCCAACCTTCTGACAGACAACCAAAGAACATAAAAACAGATTCCATCACTTCTCCCCCTCCAGGAAACAGGTCCATAACACCTACAAACACACATCCATCTGATGGCACCATTTCACGGCTTTAATCCAAACTCCCTCCCTTCAACATTACTTTCCTATGACAAAGCCATTAATTCCATGTTTTCAATGATTCAGTTCAATGTACGTTCTTACTTACAATTAGACACGCTACTGGCCGAAGCTCCTTGAAGCAGAGAGGCCAGATATGGTTTGCTAAACATACCATGCCTCAAAAGCCCCTTCAATGTATCTGCCATATGGTTATGCTGATCTACAGTCCCCTATGATCCCCACGATGGGTTGTCATCCTTGTCACAAATCCAACATAAAACATGATTTCTCCCCAATCCCCTTTATTCACTCACACTGTCCTTGCAGTCAGAATACACACCCATCTTGGCCCCTTATCTTCTTCTCCACCTATGCTCGCCCAAGCACTATTCTCAACATACACGACCTTTCTCTAGTCTTCAACTACACCAACACACCTACTAGCTGATATGAATGTGCAAAAAAAAAAACCACACCGCCTTTCATCACAGAACCAGTAACAACCAACTTGGTCACCATTATTCACTTTCACAAACCATAAACACCGTATTCATCTTTGTAGACAGCCTGATACTGGTCGAAACATACAGCCTAGCCAACCTGCTCTGACTATTCATATTATTAGCTGCATTTTGGCGCTGCCCTCTGTAGCTCACTAAGGTCAGTGGGAGGCTGAGCCCATTCGCCCTCACTCTAGGGCCGACCCTCTTGATAGACACAAGTGCTCCCCCTCCACGGACTGGCTTGCGGTCAGTCTCCCTCACACTGCCCATTGTGTACTCACTCCTATCCAATTAAAGCCAAACTAGTCCACTATCATTGCTACCACGCTACCTTCATCGGCACTAAACCGCTGTTCCTGCAACAAGAATAGCAATAACAGTGGTGGCAGCGGTGGGATCGGCATTGTGACGCCTCTCAGGGTGGAGGGGTCAAGCACCATTCGTAGACGGCCAGTCAACATCAATCCATCGTCAATCCAACGCACCTGCTGGCCCTAAAGAGTTATCTTTACTCCCCAGCGTCTCGACGGGGCCTGAATTGATCTTCGTCCCAGATTTTTCCCCCAAAATCTGGACACCAGGCATCACGGTGTCATCTCCAGCCTTAGCAGTCATGTGTTCACCTCATCACCCCCTCTCTACATGCCCTTCAACACTCTCCAGCCAATCCATTCTCTTCCTCCTTCAGCATCTTCCCTACCCCTTCTCAGGCTACAAGAATAAGGTGAGGTCGTTTTAGTGTGTTTGGCTTCGTGTGGCTCCACGTGTGACCACGAAGCAGCTCTGGGTTGGTTGATACCCTATTCAGCGTGATAAACACACCAGCCCTCTCTACAGCCTTCTCTCTATTGCAATGACGTCCATCCTCGCCGTCCATGGTGTGTTGTGTTCTTCCCAGTTTCCTCCAAGAAGGTCTACCTGCTTAACCACGTGGGAACCCAGTTGGCTTAGCCCCTAAGCCAGCTTAGTTCAGCCCCACGCCATCTATAGCAGCTCGTGACTCATCATTGTGTCTACGAACTATCAGTCCGCGTCTACGTATCTCCAGCAGTGCCAGCTTTTTTTTGTGTGCCCAGTTAAAAAATTTTTTCTTTCCTTGCTGTTACATTCCAGTTCATCACCAGTTTTTGTTTTCCCCAGTGATTTGTTACAGTAAACAGCTTTCCTCGTGTCCCAGTTCATAGTTTCACTAAGCTTGTTTTTTGAGCACGTTCGAGTAGTTGCATAAATGTTTTGTTCTCCGTGTGCGAAGCCGCAGTCAGTCATGCGCCCAGAACACGCTTACCAGTGTAAACAACCATGCACAGTGGGCTATTCCCGCTGAGTTAGCCACGTTTTTCTCGCTGTGCTGAGTAAGGCACTAGTAAAACCCCGGCCTTCCTGTTCTTTTCCCAAGTCCATCCTGATAAATTTTCCTACGTCACTGAAGCCCCATAGCAGTGTACAAATGCTACGAGGCATGTAGTGTTACTAGAGCGATTCACTGAAAGTTTCAGGACCTGCAGCACCCAGTACCTTCGTCCATCTCCTGCACTCAAAGTTAAGTAAACAGTGATTACCTACTAGTATTTCCTAATATTTTGTGACATTATTTAACTGCCTGCATCCAATACAGTTACAGATACCTGAAGCCATACTTCAGTTAAATTGTTCAGGGGTTTTAGTCATCAGTGCACATTTGCCACTTATCCCACACTCTAAATTTGTACATTTATGTTTGCACTCCTACATTTAAATTTCAGTATTTTAATTCTGCTTCTTGCACCTCACGTTCTTGATTTAATTTGTTCATTGTTAACCAATTTATACATTTACCTCTCACATACAGTTACATTAATTCCTTGTGCTGTTAATTTTGTAGTTTGCACCTGCAAGTTAGCCACAGATTGTTGACAACCCTGCACTGTTTGTTTGTTAGTGTGTTTTTCTTCTTTAATAATGTAAACTTTCAAGTACTTAAGTATTAGTTTATTCTACCTGCAGTGATACAATCTGTGCCTACCCATTACACATTTCTCCTGTTTCCCCCATTTTATTTGCTCTACATATATTCTATGTTTTATTTCTGTGAAAATTCACCAATGTGCAATTATCATTTTGCCTATTTTGTAATACCCAAGTCATTGAGTGTATTTTTGGAACCTGCTTATTTTACATTATTACAAAATTACTTGTTAAGTTCATTAATTTTTATCTTGAGATTGTCAAATTTTTGTTTTTGCCAGTGTACACCTGCTAACACCAGTGTACACCCTGCTACACCAGTTAACTTTACTTATTCTTGAATTTTAATAAATTGCATTTTTTATTAATTTTATTTTGTGTGCAAATAGCATTTCATGATACAGTGTATTTTTTTTTCTGTGATTTTTTGGCACTATCTCAAACTCTGATATCTTTGTTGTGCCAACATTCCCTTTTGTGCAAGTGAATTACTTTTTTTTTTTGCATTCCAATTTTGCAACTGCCAGCACCCTGCAATCTTTTTAAACTGTGCTTGCAGCCAGTTTAGTGTTGTGTAGTACCTGATTTATTTTAAATTTGTGCAATTTTTGCTACCAGTGTTTACAGTTCAACTCCTTCTCATAAATTTTGTTGCCAGTCTCCTGGTGAAATTATTGACCACCCTTAGAGCATCATTTGTGCACTTCCCTGTAGTTCATTCACCTTTGCTACATCTCTTATTTTGTGTTCCAATGTACCACTATTTCTTTTTTTGTTGCTGTTTTGCTCAAATTATTTCCATCACTAAGCAGTTTACCTAGTACAGTGCTGCTGTGTTCTCTCTGACTCTGTGTTGAATTGTAGCCAGTGCATACCATTTCTTGCTCTGACCTGTTTACCCTCTTCGTGACCTGCTTGTGTTTGAACAATTGACGTCATGACTAAGACACGCAGTGGCCATACCATTAGTCCAGATTCTGTATGTACCTCTGTATGTGTGCACAAATTGGAAATAAATAAATAAATAAATAAATGGTGCCTCAGCCAGTGTGAACACGCGGCAGGCATCGAAGCCCCTGACAGTTTGGTCAACTTGTGGCTCAAGTCTCGACCATCCAGTGGCCGGCGAATCGTCCATCAAACCCGACTCTTCTTTTTGACGGTCGTTCATAATAGGTTTAGAGCCATGGCTGGCAGTCAGTCGAGAGCCACTGTTAAGGTCCTATTTATAGTCCCACGGACACACTAGTACATTCGTGCTGCTGTGCAGCAGTGGATCCTCACCCCGGAATGATATAGTGCCTTTGTGCAGCTCAATCGTGTTTGTAAGATTCAGTCTTGGGACGAGCTTAAGAGGAATTTAGGCGTTATTTTCGGCGTAGTCCGCCAACGACCAGTACATTGACAATCGTTTTACAGCGTCTTGGAGCCGAATGTCAATACCAGCACGAAAGCCCCCTGCTTGCAATTTGCCGGTTTGAGCAAGCGCCAAGACTTTACTGATGCCATCAGCTCCACTAAGTGGGTAATGGTGACGACTGTATTAAAGCTAAAGACATCATCCCCATGCTGGCTGTAGGCATCTTGCGGAGGATGCCCCCCCTAACCTCCCGGGTGCCATTTATGTGATGCGCTAGGACTGTCGGCCCTCAGCACGACGTCCTGGGGCATATGACCATTGACGCGTATCAAAGCCGCCTGCCAAAGCAAGGCAAGTTTGTCGCTTTGCGGATGATCCTATACCCATCCAGTCCAGCCCTCCCCAGTGACCCGCAGGCGCAGCCGGAAGTCACTTTGCCGCCTGCTGTCAGACACCAGCCCACAAAGTTTCTAACCCCAGCCCCACTAACACTCGCCCAAGTAAAAATATTTGACCACAGTAACAACAGTCAGTCTCATACAAACAAGCAGTCACTGACTTCCTGGACCAAGGCAGAACTCCGCCAGCAAACACCACCTCCAACCTACCTGCTAAGCGCGTAGTGACTTGTTTTTTTTATTTATTTCAAACTGTGGCATAACGCGGGGCACTACCGATCGGAGTGTTACAAACCTAAGTCCCTGCAAAGTAACCGTAACCGCCCCATCTCAGTGATCACAGTAACCGTAACCATCCCCACACTCAGTATCAAGTAACCGTAACATCCCCATGTGCTCAGTATCAAAGTAACCTCACCGTCCCCATGCTCAGTCTCGCGCGGGAGTCTGTATGTACCACAATACTTCCAGTCATACCTCCCATGAGTGTCTCAAGCTGCGAAGTATGCCTGTCAGCTGAGTGGAGCAAGCAGTCGTCGCGCCAATCACGTGCTCATAGAAGCCCTTCCATAGTTCATCAGGGAAAGAGGCGCATCCCGCAAAACCACGAAAGAATAGTAACCCTGTCGGAGTCCTGTATTCCGTCCCTGTCGCAATGCATTCACTGCCCGGCAGTGATACGCTGCCGACAGTGAGGAAACAGAGTGTCTTGACTTGTAGCCAGACATCGTACCGTACCTTCCATCGAGCCTCGTCAACAAGCGTCGAGCCTCAAGCAGCTGTGACTCCGGGATTTCGTCGGCCTGTCATGCTGCTTCATGTTCGGTAAGACAACCCGTGTGGACGCTCACGAGTCCACTGTCCACCATAAGCCTGACCAGCTTTTTCCTAGATACAAGGTTTCAGTGGTTACATTGCCCGCTCCACTCTTTTCCGAGATCATTGGCCTTCACGCTGCCATGGTTGACAGAGCCGTCTGTCATTCAGACCTGAGAGGAGTCTCAGGTAATCCGCTGACGGTTCGTGGTCGTACAACGTAAGATTTGTGGTCGAGGGTCACAAGGCTGTCACGCAAAATTCTTAGTCCGTAGATATATTGTTTTCCCCTGGTGACCTGCTCATAGGGTTCAAAAACCATGGCATACCTTAGGATCTGCTTAGATCCAGCTGAGTGGAAAGCAGAATTCCAACGAGTGGATGTGCCCTTCTGGGGCGTTGCGCTTAGGATCCACTACGTGCTACTACTCTGTTTTCAGAGTATCACAGTGCCTGTAAATCATTGAAACCGGTGGTTTCCGTAGCACATTCTCCCTGGGGTCGGTCTCTTGTCCTGATCGACCTCATAGTACACTCGTTGCCCGTCACCTCCTGGCCATCACGCTTAGTTACCAGTGAAACCCCAGTCTGGGGACGCCCAGTCTAAACCTTTCACTCTAACTCTGACGCTGTTAGTAGAGAACAGCAGTTGTCAAGCGCAGTATCCCTGTCAGCAGGCACTGTCTGACTCGTTGTCATGGCAACAGCGAGCGGGGCGGGCAGAGTTTAAACTGCTTGTACAAAGTATGACGTCACTTTGTCAGCTACCGAGCTCACTCCTGTTACGGTGTACGTGATCAGAGCTTTTTGAGGAGACCATGTGCTGGTTGACAACGACACATGCGAGTCAAGGGCCTCTCTCATGAACCATCCTTGTACACAGTGCAACGTGGTAAGTTGCAGTCCTTGGTTGTCAACTATGCAACAGTCGAGAATTTTCCCCCTCGGAAGAATACCTCACTTGTCGACCTTGTCAAGATTCCCTCTCCCGGTGAGAGTAGAGAAAAGCCCCAGCTGACTTCCCTCGTGACTGCCAGTTCTTCCCAGGCGAGTCTGCTGCTACTCTTTCCAACACCCGGCCAGTGCAGGAAGATGATCTAGCTTTGACAGAACTACCTAAAGAGTCCAAAACTTCTCCAAGTTCTCAATCGTGCACGTTCTGCAGTCGCACTAGATGTGAGTCGATGGGTTTTTGAGACGCCCACTGATCTCTCACCGTATTCCACTTGACAAAGGTACTAAAACCATTTACGTACCTGCATACCACCTGCCTACATGTGGCACAGAAGTCTTTGCCGAAGAACTCATTACCGGACTGCTCCGTGATGGAGTTATTGAGGAGTCCACTTCCCCATGGAATGCCCCCTTATTCTTGTCCCCAAGAAATGATGGAAGCCTGGGCCCTTATCGATTACAGGAAAACTGAATGCATGTACGATCCCAGACTGCTTTTCCGTTGCCAGTTCTGAACGATCCTGTTGCAAGAACATCGGCGATAAATAAGGTCTTTTCACTCTTGACCTTCTTCAAGAAAAAAAAAAGTTTTTTTTATTTATTTGTGTTTATCTTGGCAGATCCCTCGATGAGAGAAGCAGAGAGTTTGACAGCTTTTCTCTAAGCAACTGTCATTATACCATTCAGAGGATGCCCTTCGGCTTGTGCGAAGCCCAATCACGTTTAGTCGTTTTGATGACGACAATTTTTCCGGTACCCTCCTAGGTTGGCATGCTCATGGTCTACCTGGATGATCTCATATCATGTCGCAAGAATGTCCCAAATCACATCTCGAGAAACTTGACAGGGTTATTGGAACAGGCTTAGCTTCAGCAAACCTAGAAGGTAAAGCATCTCCAAATGTCATTTCCTCCGGAAGGAAAATCAAATTTCTGGTCCCACGTAGTGACTCAGAATGGCAGTAAAAGACGGACGAAGTACAAAATCTCAGCCATGTCTAGAAATTCCCCAAGACCCAGACGGGCGGATGCATCTGGTCCTTCATAGGCCTGGCGGTTTCTAAACCGCACCTTTATCGCAGGTTTCTCCACCATTGCTGCACCCCTGACACGCTTACTCAAGAAGGATGCCCCTTTTGAGTGACGTGTGATCAGGAAACGAGCCTTTGTTCACTCATAAGAACAAGTTAACTCAGCCCAACCCTTAGATTCCTGATTTTCACCAAGGCATTTACCTTGACAACTGGATGACAGCAAAGTGGCATCGGTGCAGTCTTGTCAACATCAAATCTAATGGTATAGCAACACCTATTGCCTATGCTAGGACGTGTCCCTTACTAAAGGCGAAAGTCCAATTATTCATGACAGAGCTAGAAGCTTAGCCATTGTATGGGCCCTGCGATGCTCATTTTCGGGATATTCATCTACCATTATCCTATCAAGATTTACACAGATCATCTACCCTTATTGGCCCTTTTTTGCCGAATAAGAACCTCTCGAAAGCAGCTTGGAGGTCGCTCACGTTTCAATGACTTTCAAAACCCTGAAATTTGCTATGTCCATGGAGGTAAGCAAAAAGTTGTAGCATGATGCCCTGTCGAGCCATATAGCCATTCGTGAGTGTCTGCAATATTCATTCTCTGTTGAATCTCGAAAGAGCCCAACGACAGGATCCTGTGTTGGTCCTCCAGTCCTTCGTTCCCCTGACCAAGGAGGACGTTGACTTACAAGGTCAAGTCTCCCTTCCACTTAGGAATTTGGTGGTCAACCAAGGAGTACTGTGTCTGTGTTGCACAGCTGTGGACCCCGGCAGACTCATATACCAACTGGGTGATAACCGGAGTCCATGATAACCAGCTACTCTTAGGTTGATCCACAATGTCCCCAGGAGTACACCACACCCGGGTAATGGAACCGCAGTATCAACCAATCAAACAGTGCACTGAATGAAATATTCTGCCTAAGATGGCCAGCGGACATTGCCCATGCATGTACACCAGTGTGGTTGTTTGCCTCACAGCACAAGGTACCATTACAGTCCAAACCCCTTCGAAAGTATCCCAATGACATAGGGAGCCCTGGGAGAGAACTCTGTCGACCTGTTGACGAACTTCTCGACCTCGGAGAAGGGAAATGAAGCACCTGCATGTAATGGTAAGATAACTTGACGCGGTACAGTGAATTGTACCCATTCCTGGAAAAAACCACTGAAACGGTCGCTAGTGCTTTCCCATGAGCATGTTGTTCTTCGTCATACTGCCCACTGTCCTTCTGTCTGACAATGGTCTGAGTTATAAATGGCATAATGCAGGAATCTTGCTCCAGATTCAACATTTCACACAAGCCCAGTAGCTCCACGCCCACCTGCGAGTAATGGTCTTGCCTGAACGTAAAATCGCAAAAGTCCTGGAGGTTGCACAGGGTACCGTTAACCCAAGTTGTACTACATGGGATTGAGGCTATCCCAGACTGATCAGTTACATAAATTCCTCCCTCAACAGCTTATCGGTGAGACAACCTCATATTGCTTTGTATGCATGACAAGCGCTTACCATATGAAAATTCTGTTTGCTCCACCTAGACCTACTTACGATACTGATAACCCCAGTGTAGAAAAGATGGGGACAACGCAGCTTGTCTTCCAGCGGGTACGAAAACCCTTATAAAAAAGCTATGATAGGTTCCGTCTGGCGCAATGCCCGCCCCAAAGGAAAAAGAAAGGGGGAAACCAGGTTGAAAAATTTATTTTTTCTCAACCCAGCGCAGACCCCAGGTATGCACAAACGTGTCCCAAAATTCGTGGGCCCTTACCGTGTCCTACGACAGCTCCGTGGCAATAAGTTCAAGGTGAGGGAGATTGCTATGGGAACTATTAAGGAAGCCCACCTTGATCACATGAAGTATATGGACCATATGCAGGCCGAAGCAGAGCTGGAGTCGCATGCGTTGCAACGCCACAATCAGACCAATGCTAGGGACAACCCGTCTATCCCTTCTCCCACTACTACTGGTACGGAAGACAGCCCAGTAAGGCTCCATACTTACGGCCTGCGACCCAGGACAACAGTACATTTCTGTGACATTGACATACCTACTGACTTGTCTGTCTCCTACGCTAGTTATGCTAATTGTTTGCTTCCAGAAATGGGTATAAATGCGCACACATTGTATAGCTAGTCGATAATGGAGTCAGAGTGGACATCATGTAATTATGTAAATACTTTTAGAAGAGTACCCAGAGTGTAATGAATTCCATGGATTATTGGGTATTATTGAGGTATGTGCACCCAGTGTTTTTTTATATAAAAAAAAAAGAGCCTGTTTTTAGGTCAGGGCAGTGCTGGCCCTCTGAGTCACATTCGCACTTAGGAAATGCTACTGTCAGTCATTGTTTGGCGATGTGAGGGTGCAACAACGTTTGTAGAGGGAGTGGTTAACTGTTTTTTCAGCCCTGCAGACAACCTGTATAAAGAAGTTTTTTAGTTCCAGTGCTGACGTCTCCGGACTCCCCTCCTCGTTGAAACAGCACGGGCAAAACCAGTTTCTCTTCCCTGGATGGGAGAGTTTTTTTTTTTTTTTGCCTGTTGCATTTTTATGTCCATTTTTTTTTTTACTAGTGAGCGGAAAGCATTTCCCTCTCTGGGGTAGGCTAGTGTAAGTAATTCCTTTATACCTACGGGCCCACCAGTATTGTCGCGTCGGGACGACGCTAGGTGCGTGGCTGATCAAATGTAGACAGCCTGTACTGTCAGAACATACAGCCTAGCTGTCTGCTCTGACTAGTTCATATTTCGTGGCATTTAGGTGCTGCCCTCTGTAGGCTCACTAAGGTCAGTGGGAGGCTGAGCCCATTCGCCCTCACTCCTAGGCTGACCCTCTTGATAGACACAAGTGCTCCCCCTCCACGGACTGGCTTGCGGTCACTCCCTCACACTGCCCATTGTGTACTCCTATCCAATTAAAGCCAAACTAGTCCATGGCTGTATCATTGCTACCTACGCTACCTTCATCGGCACTAAACCGCTGTTCAGCAGCAAGAATATCAATAACATCTTGGCCCAGACTTCAACACCTTCTACAACCACACTGGCCACCGCAAACTCGACATCATTCTGGCAAACCGAGCAAGCTCTCTATTTCAACACTACAACTCACCTGGCTCTATTACAGGCTCTGATCACATCCCAGTCATCTTAAAATCTCCTCCAACCCTATCCCTCATCCCAGCCACACCTTCCTTCTCCTACAAGAACGCTGACGGGATGTTTTTCAAACAAACATAGACAATACTAACCTCACCTGGGACTACAACAACACACCTGTCTCTGACATGATACTCAACTTGATCTCATCCAGGACACCATTACACAAGCAGCGAACACCGCAGTGCCAAAGAAAACTCACACCACCCTTTTTTTTCCCCTTCAAACCCTCAATCAGAACAAGAAACTAATTATCTGTACCACAACTGCTTCCTCTACAACACACTAGATTTAATCAAGTCCGATTAGATCTCACTTGCCTTAGAAACAACATTATGCACAGCCTAGACCAAGAACCACAACAATCCGGGTTCACAACTCATACAACAAGTGGACAAACAGCGTATTAAAAACACTAAAGCCTTCTGGAACTTTATCAAAAAAATCAGAGGCACAATTTCCCACCAACAAATTCAAGCACATCACACACATAACAACGCACAAAATCTCAGACCCGCAGGGCTGCTACTAAACAACTTCCAAACACATCTGGGAGAAACATCTTCCACCCTCACCCAACAATCAACCCCTAACGTTATTCAACGCATTCGAAAACAAAGAAAAACTGGAAACACTGCACACACAAAAGGGGAACAAAACCAATAGCCACATCCATCTGGACCCCTCTTACCCCCCCCCCAAGAAACCGACACTCCTTTCACCAACACGGACATTAAAACTCTCCTCAGACACCTTCCTCCCAAGGCTCCTAGTGCCTCTGGGCCCTAAAACCATATTATCCTAAAAACACCTTCCTGACTCTATCATATGCCTACACAAACCTTCCTCAATGCCCCCCTTGCCTCTGGTACTTCCCCTCCCTCTTCAAAGCTGTTTACTGTTTTCCTCCTTCCTAAACTCAAAAAAGACCACTCTGACCCTAGAAAACTATCACCCTATCAGCCTCCTCGAAACTTTAGGAAAACTCTTTGAAAAACTCATTCCCCTTTCGCCTTCGCAGATACCTGGAACACCAATTCTCAACTTTCTGTGGCCAGTTTGGCTTCAGAGCACACAGATCAAAAACGGAAATGCCATTTTAACATCATTCTTCAATACATCCACATAAACACAAAAAAAAAGGGAAACAGGACAGCCCTGGTTGCAAAAGATGTTGAAAAAGTTTTTTGGGAACACTGTCTGGAAAGAAAGGGGCTCAAGTACAAACCCCTGCACTAACTTTAACCTGCCTCTCATTTACTTGTAAAACTCCTCTGCAACTTCCTAGATGGCCGTCCCATGAGAATCAAGTTAAAGGCTGTTTACTTGATTACTTCACACAAAATTGCTGGAGTACCACAGGTATTGTCCTCTCCCCTACCCTCTACATTTTATACACTAACGACATTCCAAACACCTGTATACCAAAAAACTCCATCACACTAACCTATGCAGACGACATTATAAAAAACTTATCACTCCATGCCAATATAGATACACTCACACACAAAACACAAAAAAGGGGCGACAGAATAGCCATATAGGAACAAAAGTGGAGGATCAAACCAATGCAGCTAAATCCCGCATTACAAAATTTTTAAACTACAGGAAAAAGTGATTTTTCCATTACCTGTCGAGCTCAGAACAGCTGACATCCGCACTTACATCCCCATCACACCCAAACTGTCACTGTCCATGGTGTTAATCCTTGAATACCTTCTTCGTTTACACGGACACATTTTACTCAAGGCATGCAATATCTAGTAAGCCCTTGTGGGCCTCTTTCAAGCTGAAACATGCCTCTTCAAACGCACCAAACACATCCCCTTTCGAATCCCTAAAAAACGTCCTCTGATAAACTTACTCTCCTTAGCCCTCTCTCTTGCAGCAAAAACAAACTTATTAAACTGCAGCATGTCCAGAACAAGGCGCTGCGCTGGGTGCTTGATGTCGGATGGGAGGACGTCACCACAAGCGAGTCTCTTCATGCCCAATTAGACATCCCTGCGCTGATTCTGTTTCTGGAAGACGGTCAGTGACAGACAGATAGACGAAACTTGAGACAAAGACATGACTACTGGACCTCTCTCCTTGACGAAGACATTCGCCAGACCCACAAACCAACCAAAAACCTTTTCTACTCTTTGCAAAATCCTCCTCCTAACCCTATTTACATATAACCCTGGATTCTCTGACAGGTACCATTTCTGACCCACGTTCGCCTTAGCTTTAGGGTTAAGACATGGCTCAATTCTACAAATCCTCTCTAGAGCTAATCTTCGCCTGTCCCGTCCTCCCCGCTCACCCTACCCGGGGTCCCAACAGAACAGCCTGAATTTTTTCTTCTCAATATCTGTCCCACGATTCGCCTTCGCTGCTCGGTTAAACCCTGGCTTTATTTCTACGACTAAGAACACTCCTCTCCAGCACTATTCTTCGCCTGTCCCGTCTTCCCCGCTCATCCATTTGGGATGTTACCTGAAATTTCGTTCGTTTCATTCGTTCGCCTTAGCTCCAGATTCTCCTCCACCATGATGCTGTGAACACTTTAAAAACCCAAGGCTGAGGGACTGATTACCTCATCTTTTGTATATAGTTCTACGGTCTTCTAATTATGTCCTGAATCTGTATTGTTTTAAACCACTGTTTATGGCGAAACGTCTACAATAAAATTAATCCAGATATTGCACATGTGTCTTATCTTTCATATTGTCGGTTTTTTATACCTTTTTTTGCAACAACTGCGGTTATATAGGCGTCAGTGGATAAGGACGTGTAGCAGGGCGAGGGATAGTCATTGGTAGGCGGGGATTCCCCAGTGGGGAAATTAGGTCCTACCAATGGGATGGGTTAGTTGTTAGCAGCCATGAAGAAGGTCTTGTAGATGTCCTTCTGAACCAAAAATCCATAATGTTGCAGGTTTGACAAGTTGTGCTAGAAAGGTATAAAATACCGACAATATGAAAGTTAAGACACGTGTGGGAACATCTGGATATTTTTATTGTGATGTTTCGCCATCCAGTGGCTTTATCAATAGAGATTCTGGACATAATTAGAAAAGGGGTAAAAAAATAATATACAAAAGATGAGGTAATCAAGAACCTTCTTCACGGCTGTACAACTAACCCATCCCATTGGGTAGGACCTACTTCCACTGGAGAATCCCTCCTACAGTGGACTATGCCCTTGTCTGCTACACGTCCTTATCCACTGACGCCTATATAACCCCCCAGTCTTCTTGCCTTTGCTCCAAATTCTCCACCACCCGATGCTATAAACACTAACTCCAAGGCTGAGGGACTGATTACCTCATCTTTTGTATATAGTTCTACTGCCTTCTAATTATGTCCTAGAATCTGTATAGTTAAAGCCATGGATGGCGAAACGTCTACAATAAAGATATACAGATGTTGCATATGTGTCTAACTACCAAAAAAGATTAGGGACGAAAGACTGGATATCAGACTGGAGGGGGAGAGAGGAAATGAAGGAGGTTGAAGTATTCAGAAATTTAGGAGTGGGATGTGCTTATAAACCCTTGTGGTCTTAGGGGCTTCTTTTTGATTATAATAATAATAGGAGTGGGGTGTGTCAAACAGATGGGTCTATGAAGGATGAGGCGAATCACAGAAATTGGGTGAGGGGAAAATGGTGAGTGGTGCACTTAGGAGTCTGTGGAGACAAAGAACTTTGTCCAAAGGAAGCAATAAGGGGGGAATGTATGAGAGTATATTTGTACCAACACTCTTGTATGGGTGTGAATCATAGGTGATGAAAGTTGCAACGAGAAGGCTGGAGCAGTGGAGATGTATGTCTGAGGGCAATGTGTGGTGTGAACATAACGCCCGAGGAATTCGTAGTTTGGAAAATTTAGGAGGTGTGGGATTACCAAAACTATTATCCAAAGGGCTGAGGAGGGTTGTTGAGGTGGTTCGGCATGTAGAGAGGGAAAGTAACAAAACAGAAATGACTTCGAGAGTGTTAAATTTGTAGTGTAGGAAGGTGGGGTAAAAAGGCGGCCTAGTAAGGGTTCGAGTGGGGTGGTAAAGGAGGGGTTTTGTGTGGGGAGGGCTTGGATTCCACAAGCGTGCATGGCGTATTTGATAGGGGAAGGAGACAAATGGGGTTTTTTATATTACGTGCTGTTGGAGTGTGAGCAAAATTAAAATTTAGAGGGATTCAGGAAAAACCGGGCAGGCCGGACTTGAGTCCTGGAGATGGGAAGTACTGTGTCTTCACTCTGAAGGAGGGGTGTTTATGTTGCAGTTTATAACTGTAGGTAAGCACCCCTGGGAAGACAGTGGAGTGGGGAAAGATGAAAGAAAGTTTTTCTTTTTTGGGCCAAACCCCGCCTTGGTGGGAATCGGCGCATGTGTTAAAAAAATGTTATGTGCTGTGTTAAAGGCATTTGGGCCTGGACGCCATGCAGGGAGGGGGGTTTATAGAAATTTTGGCGGGAGATAACTGCATTGTTGTCCAGATTTTTATTGTTGGGTTTTACCGATATGTCTGTCAGAGGTCAAACACCCGGTTTCTTTTAGAGTAGTGGGGATAAGGTTTTTTTTTTGGACGCCTGATAATGTAATCGGGGCGGGGGAACAGGTAGTGGTAGGATAATTGGATCTCTTGTGTGGTGAGATTTTATGGTATATTTTTTACAAACTGTGTCAACTTGTTTTTAAAATTTAAATGGGAAATAAAATGCACGTTCATAGTTTGCGGTTTTGAACATATATTTCTCTTTATTATTCAAAGTTATCTTTTATGGGTTGTTACATAAGTGTACTTTGTGGTAAGGCCTTATTTGTTGTCGTTTGGTATAAACCCTGTGTAATATAAAACGAAAATTGGTTTAGAAAGACATGTAGCAAACACTTGACATATTTATTAGAAAAATGTTTGGTCCTGTGGCCTTGGGTCACTTCTAAAATGTTGGAAGTTATCAAGGTCCATGACCGAAAACGTTTTTAATAAAATATGTCATAGTGTTTGCTTAGTGTCTTTCTAAAACCCTGTGTAGTTTACCGACCCGGATGTTAAAAAGAAAGGAAGAAGCCACATGTATTTTGGGTTTGGGGCTTTTCTTTTGTTTGTAGAATATTTCACGATGTGTGTATCCAGGTGGGGTTGTTGGGGGTGTATAATATAGGCACTTGTGTACGTGTTTCCTTATGGTGTTTTTGTGGGGGATTGGAACATGGAGTTGAGCTTTGATATCCTTTATAATTGTTCATGTTAGTGTTTTCCATGAACCTGTGTATAGCATATTGTACACCGGTAATGTGTTTTTTATATAAAAATATAAAAAAAAAAACTTCACTCAAACTTCTCACCAACCTCTGGCGTCAGAGCAAGTTGCCAAACCCTCGTTTGACTTCCCAACGATTGATTTTTAGCCGAGTGACTGGTCAGGGGGGGCTCTCCTACGATTTTACACTCCCTTGTAGCCCCTTAACAGGCACTATAACATTGAAAATGTAAACCCTCCTCAACGGCGATGTTATAAGTGTCAAAGTTGGGGTCACATTGCCAGGAATGCCCAGCTAAGTCACACTGGTGTGCAGTGTATGTCAATGCTCAATCCTTCTGAACGGTGTTATGATATGATCAAACAGCAACAGATTGTTGCTAAACAATGTATCAATTGTAAGACATCAGGAGTCACAGCAGCTCATGCTGACTGCAGTGTGAGGGCTGCCCACATTGCAGCCAACCGCACCTCACCCTGCATGGACCCCAATGGAAATAAGTCACTCTGACTTTTTTGGCTTATCCTAGGTTCTCTAACACATATGCTGTTATGTACGATAATTCTATGTAACTGTATTTGTGTATACCTGAATAAACTTACTTACCCCTATTATGACACACCCAGGCCTACCAGATACCTCGAGTTTCAATACTGGCTCATGCCTGCCCTCAGACAATGGGTTGGAGCACTTAACCTGAGGCACATCAACAGAACTCCATCGCGTCAGCTGTCAATACTAGCCTAGCTGAGTCAGCTGTCTGTCAGCAATCAAGCTCAGCTGACCGGGGCTTCTTGTCTCCAGTTGTTTCAAGTCTTGCTCCTGTGGTATATAACCTGAAGTCGCGCATAAGGGTACAGGAGAAACAACAATTTCTCCTGAAACAACAACTTGAGCAGCACAAGGAAAGATGTGCAGAGTTTACCAACAATAAGACTTGTCACTAATTCTGAAACCGAGTGTGGTGGTGGTAGTGGTTTACCTGGAGTTTACCTGGAGAGGATTTCGGGGGTCAACGCCCCCGCAGCCCGGTCTGAGACCAGGCCTCATGGTGGATCAGGATCTGATCAACCAGGCTGTTACTGCTGGCTGCACGCAAGCTGACTTACGAACCACAGCCCGGTTGGTCAGGTACTGACTTTAGGTGCCTGTCCAGTGCCTTCTTGAAGACAGCCAGGGGATCTATTGATAATCCCCTTATGTATGCTGGGAGGCAATTGAACAGTCTTGGGCCCCGGACACTTATTGTGTTGTCTTTCAGTGTACTCGTGGCACCCTGCTTTTCATCGGGGAAATGTTGCATCTCCTGCCGAGTCTTATGCTTTCATATGGAGTGATTTTCATTGAAGGTTTGGTACCAATCCCTCCACGACCTTCCAAGTGTATATTATCATGTATTTCTCTCGCCTGCGTTCAAGGGAATACAGATCAAGGACCTTCAACCGTTCCCAGTAGTTTAGGTGCCTTATCGCACTCATGCGTACCATGAAAGTTCTTTGTACACTCTCCAGGCAGAGGCGTCGTTAGGGTTGGTGTCATCCGGGGCGGAATCGTGGGTGTCACCCGGGGCAGCAGCTTTGGTGTCACCCCCATGAAATTCAAGGGCGGGGGGTATGGGAGTAAACTCCAGTTACGTCACTACCGCATGACCAGTGACTAATTTTTAGTGATGAGAACGTTAAGGGCCAAACCCAACAGGAGAAACTTCTAACATAATTTGAAAAAAATAAATAATCGTAGTAATATTGGGAAACATAAACTCAAATATCATTTGAGTACAGAAACAGATCCTCATTTTTTCGTCTTCAAAAAACCCCCCCCCCCCCCCCCCAAAAAAAGAAAATAAAGTTTGAAATATCAGAAAAACCCAAAAGTTTCCGATTTGCCCTTGATCGGTAACACTCAGTGAATCTGATTTACATTCCTTCCTTCAATCCGCAAATATCTATACATCATCAAAATCAATGATTTTCCCTATATGGGCCTATATAGACTTAAGAAACGAAGGATTCTTTCCTTATTTGGGTGCGCCTTTTTTATGCATTAGTGCCCCCTTTAGAGGTCTATGGTGACCCCTAAATGGTGCCCCCGGGGGGGCCCCCCCCTCCCCCCCGCCCCCCTTAAAAAAGCCTCTGCCCCGGGTTTGAAAAGTCGCGACCTTTGAGAGAGCCTTTTTGTACAGCAGTTTTCCAGCCAGAGATCACAAGCGTTTGAAGAAATCATCATGGGCTGGTGCCCTAGTTTTGAAGGTTCTCATTATCCTTTTTTTTTTCCTAGCAATGAATAGAAAATTTGTTGTGGTTTTAAAAGGCAATCCTTGACATTACCACTCCCAGGTCCTTCACATTACTTTTCCGCCTATTGTATTTTTAGAGTTTGTGGTATCCCGACATTTTTTTTAATTTCTTCAAGTTTTCTATATCGAGTATTTGAAATTTTCCCCTTTGAAAATTTCATTTTGTTTTGAGCGGCCCTTTTTCGAAGTTTTGGGGTTGATGCCCGTTTGGGATCTCGGGGTGTCTTGTGGGGTCACTGCCAGGGTGATCGGGTGTCATCCGAAAAGGGAAGCCCGGGACTTGGTTTACTTTTCTGTCTATGTCAAAATGAGGAGGGGGAAAAAAAGGGAGTAGTACTGTGCCTTGTGGAACGAGTTTTTTTACCATGGCTGCCTCAGACTTTACTGTTTTTATTACTCTTTGTGCCCTTTTTGCAGGAATTTGTAGATCCATCACAATTTTTCCCGTTTTCCTTTATCCCGCATTTTGTGTCTTTTACACCATGGCCACACTTGTGGAAATTTTTTGCAAAGTTGTGTATACAAATCTAATTTGTTTATCCTCTACAGCCCCAGCCCTTTGTCAAGGGGATCCGTAGTAGACAGCAGGAGCGACCTGCTCAAAAACCCGATTACCTGGGTTGTGTAACTGTGGGTATTAAGGGGTTTGGGCTTCTTGCTTCTTAGAACCCTCTCAAGATTTTTTATAGGGAATTTTATGCTATGGGTCTGCAGTTCTCTGCAATTTTTTACTGCCACTTTTTCCCCAAATTTAAGCTGGGGCAGCGGCAGCGGCAGGGGCAACAGAACCCTTTGTCCTCTATTTTTATTTCCCTGAGGTTCCCCGCAGCCAGGTGAATAATAAAGCCCCGCTAACAAAACGTGGGACCCCAGAATGATATAAAGCAACTGCACAAATCCCCCAAAATTCACAAATTACCAACAAATGGGCTCGTTCTAGCACTCCACCCCGCGGCCCACTAAAGTGATACTCCACAACATTCACCCAACCCATCCCCTACTATTCCCCAAAGCCACACCCAAGGGAAAAGGGGTCAAAACAATAAAAAAGATCCATAACCAGAAGGACCCTAACATAAAAGGTGAAGGCAAATAACACGGGGAAAACTTGTGGACTCCCAGCCAGGACAAAACCCCTCATCACCCCCGGCACCACCACAACACCGACAGAAACAACAAACATACCCCCCGCTCAGTCCAAGATAACCCCTTCCCGTATTGTTAAAGAAGATCACCGCCCCAAAAATAGTAAACCCCTTTATGTTTCAGAACCAAACGATCACCAAACTAACTCAAAAAATGCAGGAACTAAGGCTCAATGCAATTACCTCAACAAGATCACTGCTCAGAAAAAAAATAACACTCTGAACAAAAAAAGCAAAAACCCCACCCCCGGCCCCCTAACAACATCACCTTAAAAGACCAAGTCACCCTACTTACTACCAACATTACAGAGGAAAGATCAAGATGGACCAACAACTTGCCAATGTCAAAAACCAACTTCCAAGACCATAATGACCAACAGCAGCTATCTGACGCTGTCCCCTCAAGGAAGGTTCCTTGATGTTGGTGAGGGGCTCTTGATTTAGGGAATTGGATCTGTGCTCCAGTTCCCCGAATTAAGCCTGAATGCCTTCCACATCCCCCCCCCCAAGCGCTGTATAATCCTCCGGGTTTAGCGCTTCCCCCTTGATTATAATAATAATATCTGATGCTGTTGTAGTTAACAGCAAACATCTCCCACCCACAGTCACCCAAGAGACCTGCATGGAGACCACCCTACAGCTTATCAAGGACCACATTTGCCTTAACATACGTAGTGATGACTTAAAGGATTGCAAACTGATGGGCCACCAAGCAGGTAAAAAAACAGTGCTGTTAAAATTCCAAACTAGCCTACAAAGAAACAACCTACTAAAAACATCTATTTCTATGAAAACTGATGTTTACGTCAATGAGTGCCTTACCAAAACGAG
Source organism: Cherax quadricarinatus (assembly GCF_026875155.1). NCBI lineage: Eukaryota > Metazoa > Arthropoda > Malacostraca > Decapoda > Parastacidae > Cherax > Cherax quadricarinatus. The sequence continues at coordinate 63,762,133 of NC_069401.1, read as the reverse complement.
ACAAAACCTTTATCGGCTAAGAAAATTGCGCTATGCCCAAAAAATCCACCAGTGCTTTGTGAGGGATGGAAAAATAGCAGTTAGGAAACAGCCCACTGGGAAGAGATACTTCATCTCTACAGAACATAACCTTAAAACATTCCTAAGTGAGGCTGGACTAACAGAATCAGAGTAAAGTGCAGATAATACCCATAGTCCACCGTTAGTGTTATATTGTCATAAATTTGTGCCCCCCTAAAATTCTAATACCCCAACTACTTTTAATTGTCATTGTTGTATTCAACGACCATTTCCCTCATAGTCTTAATTGTATTTAATATCTACAGAATCATCTCCTTTTAAAACTTCCCACATCACTGTTCCATCTTATTTTTTTATAAACTAACCATAACTTGTTTTTCAATAATTCTACCTCATTTTAAAAAAATACTGAATTGCCCAATTTTATTCTAAACCCCTATTATTGCCCAATTTTACTTTAAACTATATTGATCAAACTTATTGTAAACTTCTTTATTGGACCATTTTTATTTCCATACTTTTTTAACCTAGTATTTCAACTACAACTTTTAATTATCCTGTCTACCATCTTACTAGCATATTATAACCAAGTCATTGCCATTTTTATTTTTATCAATTTTTTTTTTTTTATTATTTTGCTACCTTAATTGTGTATTTTATCCTGTCAATTTAATCTAATTATACTCTATTCTTGTAAACAACTTATATAAGACCTTAGTGCAATTAAAATTTGAGAGTCTTGTTCCTTTATTATATTATTAGATTAATACAGTTTTACTCTAGCTCATTCTAGCTCAATACTAGTCAATACCAAATTCACTATACTAGACCATAGTGCATTACTAGTGAGAGACTGGTGCTATTTGTAATTTGTAATTTTTATATTATTAGACTAACCTGTTGTACTATAGCTCTTTCTAGCTCAATACATAGTCAATACCAAATTCACTATTTAGAACCATAGTGCAATTATAGTGAGAGACTGGTGCTATTTTTAATTTGTATTTTTATATTATTAGTTTAAATTCAGTTTGTACCATAGCTCATTCTAACTCAATACATAGTCAATACCAAATTCACTAATTAGCCCATAGTGCAATTACTATGTGAGAGACTAGTGCTTTTTTTAATTTGTACTTTTATTTTATTAGTTTAAAACCTATTGTACTTTAGCCCCACTCTAGCTCAAAACATAGACTCCACAAAAGTCATTATTAGACCTTAGTGCAATTACAATTGAGAGTCTTGTTCTATTTTTAATTTGTATTTTTATATTATAGTTTATACCTAGTTGTACTTTAGTTCATTCCAGCACAACACATAGACAACATCAACTTCATTATGTGGAGTAAGTGACTATACCCTACATGACCAAAATACTCTAGCTATATACTTGTCCAAACTTCCTACCACTACAGATTATCAGTACTAGAACTCAAACACAAAACTCAGGATATAAATAACCATAATTTAAAACCTAGAAGATGATTGATCACGTTGACCCTGATCTAAACCTCCATAATCTGACACCCAATCAAAACCTATTAAAAAGTAACTGCCTTTATTACACAGCATCACAAGCCACCACTATCCTAAACAATGCTAAAAGTCTATCGTACTTAACTACAACATCAGGTCCTTAAGCAAACACTATGATGACCTCCTAGCATCCTTGAATCACTAAAGACACCCTTCTCCTGCATTATTCTTACTGAGACCTGGCTTAAGCCCGGACACAATAGATATCTACCCTCTACCGGATACACAGCAATTCACAACTGCAGACCAAACCAAGTTGGGGGTGGTATTGAAATCTATTCTCTCTAACCAATTATCTTGCTTAGCACCACTTGCTTTAGTGATGAATATGGGGAATACATTTTTGCTAATTTTACTGTAAAAAACCTTTGAAGCCTATAACATCGGTGCCATTTACCGGATACCTCACACAAACATCCCAAATTTCAGTGAGAAATTAAAGTTTACTAATAACAAACAGACAAAAAGAATAAGCACCACCTTCTCTTAGCTGGAGACTTCAACATCAACCTTGGTTACTAGATGATCAGCCTGTAACTGATTTTCATCAACAATATGAACAACAACTTCTCATACCAACAATAACTAAACCAACCAGGCTCACTGAGACAAATGCAACCATAATAGACCCCATATGGACCAATATACTAGCCCCCTTAAATCAGGGATAATCACAGATAGCACTACAGACCACTACCCTACCTTCCTCCTGACAAAAATTAGTAAACCACCACTTGAATACAAAAAAAGTCTCATTTAGATTCCATGACGAGGCCTCAGTAAGGAAGTTCACAGCTGACCTAGAGACTGTTGATGGCCTACAGAATTCCCAAGGCCAATGGTATTGATGACTGGACAGACATTTTTCTTAACAAATTACTTAGACTATACAACAAACATTGTCCATAAAAACAAAACAGATCACAAACAAACGGGTTGGTTGCCCTGGCTAACCAGCAGCATTCTGAAATCCATTGACAAGAAACACCAATATAAAAAGCAATATAGACAGGGCTTAAAACACAAAGATACTCTTAAACACTATTCATCAGCTCTCACCAAAGTAATAAAAAAAACCAAACAACTAACCTACTCCAGTAGATTCACAGACACTAGAGGAGATAAAAAAAGACCTGGAAAACACTCTCTCAGATTCTAGGGACCCACAAACTGAGAAAACCAAGAATATTGTCCTAATAAACCTAATGAAACCCACTACATCCCACTGACACAGCTAACAAATAAACGACTTCTTCTCAAACATAGGATTCTAATCTCGCAGTAAAAACCCACATACCAAAGCCCATGCCGGGGGCTACCTAGATGGGAATTTCCCTAATTCCTTCTATCTTGCACCAACGAGCCCACGGAAGTTATTGAGATCCATAAAGTCACTTAAAAATAACTCAGGGAATCTGTTCTGTCCCACCCCTACTGTACAGCGAGCGGGCCCCTGTCCTTTCGCATGCTATTTCTTACTTTTTAAAGTCATAGAGACTAGCACCTTCCCCAAACTACTCAAGATGGCAAGGGTTACACCAATACATAAAGGTGGGACCCTACGACTTAAACAACTATAGGCCAATATCTAACTTACCATTGCATCCAAAATCTTTGAGAAACTCGTGCACAGGGGACTGTATTCATTTATAACGCCCAAAACATACTCAACCCCCAGTTTGGATTCAGGAAAATAAAAAACACTAATGATGCAATCATAAAATGCTAGATTTCTTTACACAGCTTGGAAAATAAGGAATATCCACTAGGAATTTTTATTGACCCAAGAAAAGCTTTTACACAGTAGACCACGACTCTTACTCCACAAACTTGATCACTATGGTATAAGAGACCATGCGCTTGCTTATTTCAAACTTACATTAAATAATAGGTATCAGTAGTTTACCATTAAAGACACAGCATCAGCAACACGGCCACTTGATACTGGAGTTCCGCAGGGAAATGTCCTTGGGCCCCTGCTCTTCCTCATATACATCAATGACCTTCCAAAAGTATCCCAACACCTGAAACCCATTCCTTTGCTGATGACACGACTTATGTCATCTCTCACCCTAAACTTGCCACCCCCAACACCATCGTTAATGAGGAGCTGATCAAATATCGACTTGGATGACAGCCAATAAACTTACGCTTAACACTGACAAAAACCTACTATATTATGTTTGGTAGCAGAGCAGAGATGCACAAATTAACATTAAATTGACACACTCTAATTACCAGAAATAATGGGGAAAATTCCTAGGTTATACCTTGACACAACCTGAATTTCAGCACCCATATCCAGCATATAGCCAAAAAAGTATCCAAAACGGTTGGGATCCTCTCCAAGATACGATACTACGTGCCGCAAAATGCCCTTCTCACACTATACCACTCACTTATTTATCCTACCTCACCTATGCATTTGGCTTGGGGATCAACTGCAGCAACACACCTAAAGCCATAATAACCCAACAAAAAGCTGCAGTAAAAAATAATCATAAATCCCCCTCCTGGCAACACACCCCCCCCCTCTTCATAGATCTAAACTTACTCCCAGTTCAGTTCATCCACACTTACTACTGTGCAATCTATATCTACAGGGCCTTAAACTCTAATATCAACTTGACCTAAAACGCTTTCTTGATAGTTGTGACAGAACCCAGGCATAACACCAGACACAAACATCTCTACGACATTCCCCGTGTCCGACTAAACCCTTTACAAAAAAATTTAATGTATGTCAAAAAGGGCCCTAAAATCTGGGAAAACCCTACCGAGAGCTCTAGAACTGCAGACACATTCAAACACCTTTAAAACTACCATTAGAAAACATCTTATCTCCTTGATACACCCCCTCAACTAACTACACGATACCACCTGGTGGTTTCACACTTACACTCACTCACTCCCTTTGACCCATAAACGAAATATAATCTCAGTCTTAAAATAATGAATCTGTGATACTCCAATTTCTGAACTATGTACTGTGCCAAAACAAAAGCATTCACATTGGGTAAAACTCACAAACTAGTATTTAGTCACTTAGCCATAATACCAACTTACCTCATAATTTGAAATATTTTACAATTAAGAATAAAACTAAGTATGCCCGAAATGCCTAGCCATGCTAAGCGTTCTAGTGGTACACTCTGTAATCACAATTTTACTACATGTAAACCAAACAATAACCAAATTTCTGTAAACTCAGCATTGTAATCCTTATAGAGAATAAACTTTGAATTGAATTGAATTGAATTGAATTTGTGGAGTGGGGCAATGTCTGTTGTTTTTAGTGTGTGTGGCATGACCCCTGTGTCCATGCTCCCTCTCCATAAAATGCTGAAGGCACGTGATAGGGACTTCTTGCAGTTCTTGATGAACATGGAGTTCCACGAGTCAGGGCCTGGGGCAGAGTGCTTGGGAATGTCATTAATTGCCTCTTCAAAATCTTGTGGAGTTATAATAATATCCGAGAGTTTTGGGATGACCAAATTTTGGGTGTCCTTAATTACGGTAATTTTATGTAAACCCCAAACCAATTTCATTAAACATAATACGTTTCATTATAATTTTAATTTTATGTAAGCTCTTTCAAAACAAAATCTAATTAAATTTATCCAATTAGATTTTCACTGATCATATCTGGCTCAAAAGCGCCAACTGAGCCCCGGAAGTCACCGAGATTATAAAGTCACTTAAAAATAACTCAGGGAATCTGTCTCATGTCCCACCATTACTGTACAAACGAGCGGGCCCCTGTCCTTTCGCATGCTATTTCATTACTTTTTAACAAGTCACTAGAAACTAGCAAATTTCCCGAAACTACTCAAGATGGCAAGGGTTACAACAATACATAAAGGTGGTGACCCTACAGACTTAAACAACTATAGGCCAATATCAAACTACCATTGCTATCCAAAATCTTTGAGAAACTCGTGCACAGGAGACTATATTCATTTATAACGGCACAAAATATACTCAAATTCCCCTGCCTGGAGTTTACCTGGAGTTTACCTGGAGAGAGTTCCGGGGGTCAACGCCCCCGCGGCCCGGTCTGTGACCAGGCCTCCTGGTGGATCAGAGCCTGATCAACCAGGCTGTTACTGCTGGCTGCACGCAAACCAACGTACGAGCCACAGCCCGGCTGATCAAACCGACTTTAGGTGCTTGTCCAGTGCCAGCTTGAAGACTGCCAGGGGTCTGTTGGTAATCCCCCTTATGTATGCTGGAAGGCAGTTGAACAGTCTCGGGCCCCTGACACTTATTGTATGGTCTCTTAACGTGCTAGTGACACCCCTGCTTTTCATTGGGGGGATGTTGCATCGGGCTGCCAAGTCTTTTGCTTTCGAGTGAGTGATTTTCCTGTGCAAGTTCAGTACTAGTCCCTCTAGGATTTTCCCGGTGCATATAATTTATGTATCTCTCCCGCCTGCGTTCCCAGGGAATACAGGTTCAGGAACCTCAAGCGCTCCCAGTAATTGAGGTGTTTTATCCCGTTTTTGCTGCCGTGAAGGTTCTCTGTACATTTTCTAGGTCAGCAATTTCACCTCCTTGAAAGGTGCTGTTAGTGTGCAGCAATATTCCAGCTAGATAGAACAAGTGACCTGAAGAGTGTCATCATGGGCTTGGCATCCCTCGTTTGAAGGTTCTCATTATCCATCCTGTCATTTTTTTAGCAGATGCGATCGATACAAAGTTTTTGGTCCTTGAAGGTGAGATCCTCCGACATGATCACTCCCAGGTCTTTGACGTTGGTGTTTCGCTCTATTTTGTGGCCAGAATTTGTTTTGTACTCTGATGAAGATTAATTTCCTGTGTTTACCATATCTGAGTAATTGAAATTTCTCATCGTTGAACTTCATATTGTTTTTTCTGCAGCCCACTGAAAGATTTGGTTGATGTCCGCCTGGAGCCTTGCGTGTCGCAATTGAAGACACGTCATGCAGATTCGGGTGTCATCTGCAAAGGAAGACACGGTGCTGTGGCTGACATCCTTGTCTAGGCAGACCATGAGGATGAGGAACAAGAGGGGGAGCGAGTACTGTGCCTTGTGGAACAGAGCTTTTAAACCGTGCCTGCCTCGGACTTTACTCTGTTGACTACTACTCTCTGTGTTTCTGTTAGTGAGGAAATTATAGATCCATCGACCGATTTTTCCTGTTATTCCTTTAGCACGCTTTTTGTGCGTTTATTACGCCCATGTCACACTTGTATATATTACATCTGCATTTTTTTTGTCTTCTAGTGCATCTAGGACCTTGTCGTAGTGATCCAATAGTTGAGACAGACAGGAGCGACCTGTTTCTAAACCCATGTTTCCTGGGTTGTGTAACTGATGGGTTCTAGATGGGTGGGGATCTTGCTTCTTTGACTCTTTCAAAGATTTTTTTGATATGGGATGTTAGTGCTATCGGTCTGTAGTTCTTTGCTGTTGCTTTACTGCCCCCTTTGTGGAGTTGGGCTATGTCTGTTGTTTTTTTGTAACTGTGGGACGACCCCCCTGTCCATGCTCCCTCTCCATAGGATGGTAAAGGCTGTGATAGGGCTTCTTGCAGTTCTTGATGAACACGGAGTTCCATGAGTCTGGCCCTGGGCAGAGGCACGGCATGTCACGACATCCTACTCCACAAACTTTACCATTACGGTAAAGAGGCCATGCGCTTGCTTACTTCAAATCTTACCTTACTAAAAAGGTATCAGTATGTCACCATTTAAAAACACAGCACAACAACACGGCCACTTGATACCCGGAGTTCAGCAGGGAAGTGTCCTTGGTCCCCTGCTCTTCCTCATATACATCAATGATCTTCCAAACGTATCCCAGCACCTGAAACCCATTCTCTTTGCTGACGACACGACTTATGTCATCTCTCACCCTAATCTTTCCACCCTCAACCCATTGTTAACGAGGAGCTGATCAAAATATCGACTTGGATGACAGCCAATAAACTTACGCTTAACACTGACATATTATGTTTGGTAGCAGAGCAGGAGATGCACAAATTAACATTAAGATCGACAACACTCTGATTACCAGACATAATGAGGGCAAATTCCTAGGCCTATACCTTGGCAACAACCTAAAATTTCAGCACCCATATTAAAACACAAAACCCAAAAAAGATCCAAAACGGTTGGGATCCTCTCCAAGATATGATACTACGTGCCGCAAAATGCCCTTCTCACACTATACCACTCACTTATTTATCCATACCTCACCTATGCTATTTGTGCTTCGGGATCAACTGCAGCAAACCACTAAAGCCAATAATACCCCAACAAAAAGCTGCAGTAAGAATAATCACTAAATCCCATCCCTGGCAACACCCCCCCCCCCCCACTCTTCATAAGATCTAACTTACTCCCTGTTCAGTACATCCACACTTACTACTGTGCAATCTACATTACAGGACCTTTAAACTCCAATATCAACCTTGACCTAAAACGCTTTCTTGATGTTGTGACAGAACCCACAGGCATGACACCAGACACAAACACTCTACACATTCCCGGCCCGACTAAACCTTACAAAAATTCAATGTATGTAAAAGGGCCCCTGAAATCTGGAACCCCCTACCTGAGAACTCTAGAACTGCAGACACATTCATCACCTTTAAAACACCATTAGAAAACATCTTATCTCCCTGATACACCCGTCAACTAACTACACGAATACCACCTGGTGGTTCACACTACACTCACTCACCCATTTGACCATAAAAAAGAAATATTAAACTTTAATCTTAAAATAATGAATCCTGTGATACTCCAATACTGAAGCTATGTACTGTGCCAAAACAAAAGCAATCACTTGCTAAACTCACAAATAGTATTTAGTCACTTAGCCATAATACAACTTACCCCATAATTTGTAAAATTTTAAAATTAAAATTAAACTAAGTCTGCCGAATGCCTAGCCATCTATGTTCTAGTGGTACACTCTGTAATTATTATTTTCTAATTAACCACACAACAACAAATTCTTGTAAACTCCATTTTTAATCTTTAAGATTAAATTTGAATTTTAATTTGAATTTGAAAACTTATGTTTATGTGAGAAATTACTTTGCATGAGATTCATTTACATACAGGTAATTTGGTAAGATTAACTAACAATTTTTTACTCACCAAATTTAGTTACACCTCTGAGGCAAGTGGGACTTAAGTCACATTAGGTCACAGGAATGAAAACTCGTCCAGTGCCCATTACGCCTCCTCGACCACCCTCAAAAACTAAGAGGAACTTAAAATTATTTAATTATTCTTAAAAAAAAACAGTAATCCTGGTAAGATTACTTTTGCGTGAACTGTATGAATTGTCTGGGACTAACTGAAGAATGTGGTAGGGTCTATTAATTAATATCAACACTATAACAGCACATATGAACACATTAAGTAAATTCTTAATATTAACACTTACCAATTTGGACCACAGGTGGAACACACCTTAGCGCTACCTAGTCAGCTACAAATACGAAGGTCAACGTAAAACTACTGTACAAAATAGGTGAGTGTTACTTATCCCAAGACGTGTGGTAGGGAAGCCACCAGTGTCCTTTAATATTTTCCAATTTTTTTCACTGGATTATAGCGGTTTCACACATATTTTCTTCCCATGCTGCAGTGGAGGACGTTGCTGCATTATTTAATCGACGTCTGAGGCCGCTCCACTCAAATTTTGCCTCAATTATAGATTAGATTTTGCCACCGAAGTGGCTAGTTTATTGTGCACCCCATATCTATCCTGTGGACGGTAGCGCAAGAGCATATGGATACACAAAAGGCCTAGAAACTAGGCCCCAGAGGGGTAACAGGAGTACAAATGGATTTATATCTACATATCTATAGTTCACTTATCTTTTACAAGCAAATTTAGGAAATTTGATTAGTATATCTGGTATCTTATTTTCATTAATAAGATATTTTGACATGTGACATAGGTTATTATACTGTCTATCTCTGTATTCCTCAATAAGTGGACAATTCAATTCAAGTTTATTCTCTATAAGGGTTACAATGTGGGGTTTACAGGTTTTGGGTATTGTGTGGCTTACATGTTATAAAATACTAATTACAGAGAAGGCCACTAGGAAACCTAACATGGCTAGGCATTTCGAGCAGACTTAGATTAATTCTTAACATTAAATCCTTACAGATTATGGTATTAAGGCTAAGTGACTACATTATAATTTGTGAGTTTAGCAATGTGAATGCTTTTGTTTTGGCACAATACAAGGTGTCTATATTGGAGTATCATAGGCAAACTTATGACCAGTTAGGATTTATTATTTTAAGATTAAGATTAGTATTTCTGGGTTATAGTCAGTGGGTGAGTGTAATTTTGAACCACCAGGTGGTTATCATGTAGTTAGTTGTCGGGGTGGATCAGGGAGATAAGATGTTTTCTAACGGTAGTTTTGAAAGTGATGAATGTGTCTGCAGTTCTAGAGTTTTCAGGTAGGGTGTTCCAGATTTTAGATCCTTTGAAATACATTGAATTTTTGTAAAGGTTTAGTCGGACACGGGGAATGTCATAGAGATGTTTGTGTCTAGTGTTATGCATGTAGATCCTGTCACAACTATCAAGAAAGCGTTTTAGGTCAAGGTTAATATTGGAATTTAAGGTCCTGTAGATATAGATTGCACAGTAGTAAGTGTGGATATTCTGAACAGGAGTAAGTTTAGATCTATGAAGAGTGGGAGGGGGGGGTGTTGCCAGGGATGGGATTTAGTGATTATTCTTACTGCGGCTTTTTGTTGGGTTATTATTGGCTTTAGGTGTGTTGCTGCAGTTGAACCCCAAGCACAGATAGCATAGGTGAGGTATGGATATATAAGTGAATGGTATAGTGTGAAAAGGGCAGTTTGCAGGGCTAGTATTGTATCTCGGAGAGGATCCCCACCATTTTGGATACTTTTTTTGTTATGTGTTGGATATAGGTGCTGAAATTTAGGTTGTTGCCGAGGTATAGGCCAAGGAATTTGCCCTCTTTATGTCTGGCAATTAGAGTGTTGTCGATCTTAATGTTAAGTTGCGCAACACCTGCTCTGCTACCAAACATAATATAGTAGGTTTTGCCAGTGTTAAGTGTAAGTTTATTGGCTGTCATCCAAGTCGATATTTTGAGCAGCTCCTCTTTAACAATGGTGTTAAGGGTGGCAAGATTAGGGTGGGAGATGACATAAATCTTGTCGTCGGCAAAGAGAATGGGTTTCAGGTGTTTGGATATGTTTGGAAGATCATTGATGTAAATGAGGAAGAGCAGGGGTCCAAGGACACTTCCCTGCAGAACTCCAGTATCAAGTGGCCGTATTGATGAGACTGTGTCTTTAATGGTGACATACTGATACCTATTAGAAAGGTAGAATTTAAAATATGCAAGCGCATGGCCTCTTATACCATAGTGGTCAAGCTTGTGGAGTAGGATGCCGTGGTCTACTGTGTCAAACGCTTTTCTTAGGTCAATAAAAATTCCTAGCAGATATTCCTTATTTTCCAGTGCTGTATAAAGCAGATCTAGCATTTTTTATAATTGCATCATTAGTGCTTTTATTTTTCCTGAATCCAAATTGGCAGGGGTTAAGTATGTTTTGTGACGTTATAAATGAATATAGTCTCCTGTGCACGAGTTTCTCGAAGATTTTGGATAGCAATGGTAAGTTTGATATTGGCCTATAATTGTTTAGGTCTGTAGGGTCACCACCTTTATGTACTGGTGTAACATTTGTTGTCTTGAGTAGTGTCGGAAAGTGCTAGTTTCTAGTGACTTGTTAAAAGTAATGTAATAGCATTTTAAAAGGACATGGGCTGCTCGCTTGTACAATAATGGTGGGACGTGAGACAGATTCCCCGAGTGAGTTATTTTTTAAGTGACTTTATGATCGTGGTGACTTCCGTGGGCTCATTGGTACAAGATAAAAGGGAAATTTGGAAATTCCCATCTAGGTAGCCCCCGGGCCCGGGCATTGGTACGTGGGTTTTTACTGGCGAGATTAATCCTATGTTTGAGAAGAAGTCTTTATTTTTTAGCTGTGTCAGTGGGATGCAGTGGTGTTTCATGAGGGTTTTTTTAGAACAATATTCTTGTTTTTTCAGTTTGTGGGTCCCCAGATCTGGGAAAGTGTTTTCCAGGTCTTTTTTATATCTCTTCTTGTGTCTGTGAATCTGCTGGAGTAGTACAGTTGTTTGGTTTTTTTTATTAATTTGTGAAAACTGTTGAAAATTGTTTGAGAATATCTTTGTGTATTAAGCCCTGTCTATATTCTTTTCATATTGGTGTTTCTTATCAATGGATTTCAGAATGCTGCTGGTTAGCCATGGGCAACCAAGCCGTTTATTTGTGATCTGTTTTGTTTTTATAGGACAATGTTTGTTGTATAGTCTAAGTATTTTTTTAAGAAAAATGGCTGTCCAATCGTCAATGCCATTGGCATTGGAGAATTCTGTAGGCCAGTCAACATAGTGTTCAAGACAGCGACAATATGCCTGATCACATAATTTGCATTTAGTTTGATCATCATCTGTGTGTCTCCCAAACTGCCAGAAATACTTGTAACCAAGCCTAAGCCTGGCCACTACAACAACAGCCAGTCTGTTCACATTGCAAGTTGCTCCATAAACACTTATCTACGTTCGTGTTATCATAGTGGGTTATAGATCTACTCAGGCTTCTAACTGTATTCCTATAACAATAATTTTCATTATTTACTTCTCTCCTAATATTATTCCTAATGCTAGACATATATACCAAAGTTGTATTCTAAATTCTCCTTCTGGGTACTCTTCTTGGCTAACATATCAACTTGATCATGAAGGAGTAATCCAAAATGTGATGGGATCCATAGCAATTGTACATTAATTCCTTTGTCCCTGATTTTTGAGTATCTATACCTGGCTTCTCCAATGAGCATGTTGTTGGAGTCATTATATGAGTTAAGAGCATTCAGTGATGACATAAAATCAGTAATGATGACAGAGTCAAGCTCAGTGTCATAAGTTAGCTTTAGCGCCATTAGGATTGCAAACAATTCAGTTTGCAATGTAGACGCCCAGTTGTTAATTTTTACGCCTAGTTCAACAAGTTTTTTATCGTTCTTAACTAGGGAGGTGGCAACAAGAGCAGATGCAGCCCTGCCAGAAGACTCCTGTTTAGATCCATCCTTGTATATTACTTGTGATAACTTATTACTACCAGCTAGGCGAGAAATTTCTTCTTGAACAGTTGCTTTAACAAGTGATTTAAGGAAGGGATTACTGGCAATGCGCTTCTTGGGAGGGACTTGCAGGTATGTGATATTAAATGAACACATCTTCCATGGAGGGACGAAATGCTCTTGTTGTCTACAGTGATACTAGAAGACAAAAAGAATGCAGATGTAATATACACAGACTTTGCAAAAGCCTTCGACAAGTGTGACCACGGCGTAATAGCGCTAAAAATGCGTGCTAAAGGGATAACAGGAAAAGTTGGTAGATGGGTCTATAATTTCCTCACAAACAGAACACAAAGAGTAGTTGTCAACAAAGTAAAGTCTGAGGCGGCTACGGTGAAAAGTTCTGTTCTGCAAGGCACAGTACTCGCCCCATCTTGTTTCTCATCCTCATATCTGACATAGACAAGAATGTCAGCCACAGCACCGTGTCTTCCTTTGCAGATGACACCCGAATCTGCATGACAGTTGTGGAAAATTACATTTATCTGTATGTAACTCATAATGTACATACCAGTAAATAACAAAGATAATTATTATTTATCAGAGTTACATAGACAAGTAGGAATTTGGCACGCCTATGTCACAAAAAATGTCCACCTTCGATACCTACCACTGTCATATCCACAAGTTGCTCTAGACCTATTAATTACAAATGAAATATACATCACCAAGAATTCTGGTAAATATATAAATTTGTGGACTGTATATTAAATTAATAAAGGATTATATATATACACATATACATAACAGAAGGAGAATATCTTAAAATCACTCACCAATTAGATTGGAAATTAAGGTGTATCATACTCAGAAAACCTCACTGTCTATACATGAAAATAACACTGGCCAGAGTTAAATATTAACAGGCTTATCTGAGGTTCCTGGAGCTGTCTTGTCCAGTCGCCTGATATCTCAAGTTATGCAGGAATGCACATCCAACAATTTCGGCTCCTATTTGAGAGGTGTCAGCCCAATTTTACCTCTAGAGCATGAAAATTCTTCCCAATATTCACTAACGTTTGTTACTCAATTCAAAAAACAATGGCGAGTCCCTTCTGTGCAGGCGCAGCATCCCATTTTTTATAGCAATTTTTATTAGATACAGTATAGGCCATCTATTTACATATAAACTACCGTATTTCTGGAAAATATATACAGTATTTTCCACAACAGTGTCTTCCATTGCAGACACTGCAAAGCTCCAGGCGGACATCAACCAAATCTTTCAATGGGCTGCAGAAAACAATATGAAGTTCAACGATGAGAAATTTCAATTACTCAGATATGGTAAACATGAGGAAATTAAAACTGCATCAGAGTATAAAACAAATTCCAGCTACAAAATAGAGCGAAAAAAATAACGTCAAAGACCTTGGAGTGATCATGTTAGAGGATCTCACCTTCATGGAGAAATAACAAATATACCTGAACTTCTTTATTTTTCGTTCGATTTTTTTTTTTTTTTTTTTTTTTTTTTTGGTACGCAAAGAAGCCCTTTCCATTTTAATGTGACCAAGTTTGAATAAGATAGCTCAAAAAATTATTACTAATAATCATTCATATTGCAAGGGACTGTCGAAGTGGACTTGGAGAAGCGTTTTGGGATTATCTACGCATAAAACAATGCTAAACTGTATTTATCCGAGTTAACTTTACTGTAATTTATCCTATCTTCATTCTTAAAAAAAATAAAGTTTGTATGGTTCTGACATTCAGCCAAATATCTGACTTTTGCCTTTACAAAATCAAAAAAAAATTATGATATCTAAAATGATAATCACCAGCTTGTAAAACAATCTCTCCTTTATGTTGTTTGTGAATTTCATTGCATTCATATTATTATTAACGACAGACAGTCAATATATATGTGAATAACTTCCGAGATAATCCACGAAACAGCCGGACCATCGATTTTTTTTTTTTCGAGAAAATAGCATTTTTTCAGTTTTTTTTACTGCATTACGAGTGTATATCATAGTTACCCATATCCGTTTTTTTAATATAAGGACCCTGGAGGTGATAGGAGGAGAATGGAAGCCATCCCTAGCTAAAGGAATATTATATTCCAGAGGGAGCGCTCGAAGAATATGCCATATATTATTCATTCTGGAGTATTTACCATATTTCTTTGTTATTTATATTGTTTATTATGTCATATTAGATCAAGTGTGATAGATAAAATAAGCCGTAGAAGCGATAATAGCGTTATAATTGAAGCATAATCCCAGGCTATCCCGAGACTGGAATTTCTGCTGGCGTAAGCAATTATTGTTATTATAATCAAAAAGAAGCTGTAAGCCACAAGGGCTATACAGCGCTGCAGGGCAGGAAGGAAGCGAGGGCATCAAGTGCAAAGGGAGATGGATGAGTAATAGGTTACGGAGAACAGCGGGCAGTGATGTGAAAGGGTAGGGGCACAAGAGTGAGTGAAAGGGCTGAAGGGATGCGAAAGGTATCATCATCAGAGTTTGTGGAGTAAATCAGTCGTTGTCAAGAAGTCAATGAGAGAGTCAGGATTAAAGGAGGGTCCATCAGCAAGAAGGGAAGGTAAAGAGAGAGTAGCAGAGCTGAGACGACGTTGGAGGTAAATTCTGCATGCTCGTTGATAGAGAGTGCAGTCTAACAGAATGTGGCTAATCGATACTGGAACTTGACACTGCTCACAGAGAGGAACAGGGTGCCTCTCCATGCAGCTGCAGCTGCAGCCGCAGCAAGCAGCAACAAGGCTGCTCCTATATCTTGCCGTCCCCTGGGCCTATCCGAACTCCAGTGATGGCCAAATTTGCAAGTACTGCTGCAACAACATGCAAGTAAACTATAGTGACATAAAAACTGACGGTGACGACAACGAAATGGACTAAATATGACAGAAGAGGGACCGGCATTCAAGTACCAGACCTGCTGCCAGACGTGAACCAGACACGAGACGTTTTCCACTACAATGAAATAACTGACCTCCATATCAACTGCACCAGTGTTTAACGGAAGACAACATGGCAGAAAACCTGATCAACTAAATCTCCAAGGAAATGACGGTCTGTAGGACTTTTTTCTTCAGTGCCAAAAGAGGGAAAGAATTTAGCCTTTAAACATGGCTGACCGGCATCCAAACAGCAGCTACTGCCAGACGTTCAACTAGCGAAGTGAAATTTCTCATCTTTGCTGACGTTCATCTGTTGACAGTAGCATCATATCTGTACCACCCTCATATCACCTGTACCAGTGCTAAGAGAGGAAAAAAACAGGAGACATCGCAAATCACAGTACAAAACTCCAAGGTATAGGACGGTTTTCCCTCAGTGCCAGTCGTGGGAAAGAAGTGAATAGTTAAATAGTCAAAGGGTTTAAAGTTTTAGTAGCTGACCTATATTCAGCTGACCAGTGTACAGTGAGAGAATCATAGCAAAAAAGCCAAATATATCTATAAACTCAAGGAAAGTCAGGTTGTAGGGGGCGTTACTCCCCTCAGTGTTTTTAAAAATGGCGAGTCAGCAGACCAGGTCAGGAGACAGCAACACGACACAAACCCCGATAAATTTGGGAAATTTAGGGGATTTGGAAGGATAAAACCATTGATTAACCTTTCTGGTCTACCAGAATGGAAAGGAGTTAGAAGTTAAATTGGTGAAGCCAGACGTGAAGGGGAGGTGGGTAGGGGAGTGTGTAATAAGAGGTTTAAATGAAGGGTTTTGTGAAGTTAAGGGGAAAAATGAGCAGTGAAGAGGTTTTGAAGAGGAAATTTTTACTAGTAATTCAGTTTTGTTGGGGGGGGGGGGGGGGGGGGGGGGGGGGGGTTTT
>NC_069401.1:63706512-63745058 GCF_026875155.1 Cherax quadricarinatus | reverse complement strand
GTTTTTATATAACAAAAAAAGAGCTGATTATGTGTCAGGGCAGTGCTGCCCTCTGAGTCACAAGTCGTCCCTTGGAACATGCTAATGATCACATCATTGTTTGCAATGTGAGGGTGCAATCAACGTTTGAACGACGAGTGATGGTTAAACTGTGTTTTTCAGACCTGCAGACAACCTGTTATAAAGAAGAATATAAAGTTCCAGTGCTGACGGTCTCCGGACTCTCTCCTCGACTGAAACAGCACGGGCAAACACAGTTTTCATCTTCCCCTGGATGGAAGTTTTTTTTTTTTTCTTTGCCTGTTGCTTTTACTATGTCCATTTTTTTATTTACTATGACGAAACAGCCCGTCCCCCTCTCTGGGGTAGCTAGTGCGTAAGTAATTCCTTTTGTTTTAAATACCTCGGGCCAACCAGTATTGTCGCGTTCGGGATGAACGCCAAGGTGCGTGGCTGATCAAATACATTAACAAGCCAGTAACTAGTCAGAACATACAGCCTACTGTCCAGCTCTGACTAGATTCAAATTTCTCGCGGCAATTTAGTGCTGCCGCTCTGTAGGCTCACTAAGGTCAGTGGGAGGCTGAATCCCATTCGCCTCACATCCTAGGCTGACCCTCTTGATAGACACAAGTGCTCCCCCTCCACGGACATGGGCTTGCGTCACATCCCTCACAAAACGCTGCCCATTGGTACTCCTAACCAGTTAAAGCCAAACTAGTCCATGCCGTATCATTGCTTACACTACGCTACCTTCATCGGCACTAAAAGCCCGCTGTTCAGCAGCAAGAAATGACAATAACATCATGGCACACGACTTCAACACCTTCTACAAACCACACACTGGCCACCGCAAAACTCGACATTCATTCTGGCAAACCGAGCAAGCTCTCTATTTCAAACACTACAACTCACTGCCCTATTCACAGGCTCTTATACACATCCCCCAGTCAATCTTACACATCTCCTCCACAACGCCTATCCGCAAAATCCCAGCCACACCTCCCTTCTCCTACAGACAACCTGACTGGGATGCATTCAAACCAACTACATAGACAATACTACCTCACCTGTATGACTACAACAACACACCTGTCTCTGACATGATACTCAACTTGAATCTCATCCAGGAAACAACCTTACACAACCCGCGAACACCCGCAGTGCCAAAGAAAACTCACACCACTCGTAATATACCTTCAAACCCTCACTCAGAACAAGAAGACTCAATATATCTGCTACCTACAACTGCTTCCCCCTAACAACACACATAGATTTAATCAAGTCCGATTAAGATCTCCACTTGCCTTAAAATCAACATTATGCCCAGCCTAGACCAAGACCACAAACAATCACTGGTCCACAACTCATACGGACACAAAGTGGACAACAGCATATTAAAAACACTAAAGCCTTCTGGAAACTATTATCAAAAAAATCAGAGGCACAACTCCACCAACAAAACTTCAAGCACATCACACACAACACGCACACATCTCAGACCGCAGGCTGCTACAATCTAAAAACTTCAAACACATCAGGGAGAAACATCTACCACCCTCACCCACATCACCCTAACGTTATTCACGCATTCAGAAACATAGACACCACTGCGAGAACACTGCACAACACACACAAGAACAATCACAAAAGATAGCCACCATCCATCTGACTCTCTTACCTCCTCACCTAAGAACACTCGAACACTCCTTTCATCACCAACACAGACATTAAAACTCCTCCTCAACAACCTTCCCTCCCCAAGCCCTAGTGCCTCTGGGCCTTGAAACACGCATGATTATCTCTATAAAACACCCTTCCTGACTCTAATCAAGTATGACTGGCCATACACAAACCTCCCAATGCCACCCTTGCCCTCTGATACTTCCCCTCCCTCCGCTCAAAAAGCTGCTACTGTTATCTCCTTCCTAACCAACAAAGACCACTCTGACCCTAGAAAAATATCACCCTATCAGCCATCCTATAAAATCCTGAAACTTTCAGGAAAACTCTTCTTGAATAAACTCATCTACCATCGCCTCGCAATACCTAGGAAACACATTCCCTCCACTTTCTGATGGCCAGTTTGGCTTCAGAACCACACAGATCAACACACAGATGCCATCATAACATCATTCTCAACCCTACATACCACATAAACACAAACAACAAAAGAAACAGGACAGCCCTGGTTCGCAAAAGATTGAGCCACGCCCAGGAAAACATCAAAACAAAAATCACCATCAGCCGAGCCAAATTACACACACACTCGCGCCTCCGTCCAGAGCGACGACACCACCACCACACGTGCGCAAGGCGAAGAAAGGGCTCAAGTAGCAAAATGCCTGCTCTCTCTTAGCGCCGAGTTAACCTGCCTCTCACTACTTTAAGCTCTGCTCTGCAACTTCCTAGATGCCGCAGTCCATGAAGGAAGTTCGCGTGTCTATTATTATACAAACGCAATCTCTCAGCGTTTACACTTCTATCTCTCTACTACACACGCCCACCCAGCTGAGAAGACAAACCACTAAAAGCACATGACCACTCTCTCTCAATCTCGAGGCAATCTCAACACCGTGCAAAGATCAACTCTCAAACACTGATAACCTAATGCGCCCACCCAATATCCCGAAACAGGCATACGAGTTCACCTCCTTAACTCAACTCATCTCACGAACAATCGACTATAGAATCGGTCTTTAAAAAACATGTATTCTCTCTCTCTACTCTCTCTCTCTCTATCTCTGCACGAGCGACTAAATCAAGAGCGCGAGAGTGAGCTAAACCTATATATTCTTATAATTCCAGTGTGGGGGGGGGAGGGGTGAGGGGGGCAGGGAGGAGACCAACAGAAAAGAGAGAGTGATGAATGTTTAGTTAATAAATAAAACAATCTGTGGGGGGGGGGGGGGGGGGGGATCTATTCTCCTAATATAGAGGTGGGAATGCAGACGCGACATTTGCATCTATCTTAGCCGAGAGTCTATCTTTTACACACACGCATTATTTGGTGGTTCGTCATCATTGTTTAATATGATTACTTAGTAGTCATTGTTAAACACACACAAACACACACATATTGACAGTATCAGCACAAGATGTCACACACACACACCATACTAACTTAAATCTAGATTATATAGCGTCTATTCTACACACAACGAGTGTGTAAATATGTGAGTAGATTTAAACGAGGCGTGGCGGTACATGGTAGGAGATAAATTCACATAACATTAGACCCTAAGGTCTACTCCGAGAGTGGCGTGTGTACACAAGATAAGAAAAGAACAATGGGGTTGAGGGTTGTAGGAGGTACACAGTGTTGTAAGTACATATCTCTCTATTACACACATTTAATAGTAGAATTAGTACATTGTTTTTGTAATCTTGCTAGTGGGATTTTTAATTGTGAAAGGAGAAGATATTAAGTGGGGTGTATGATGAGAATTAATAATTTAGTTTGAAAGATTATTGAAAGTTGTTAAAATTGTTAGTTGGTAGAGAAGAGGTGAAAAGAGATGGGGATGAATTTTTCTATTATTTTATGGTGGGTTGTAGATATGGGGGTAGATTTATTTAAGAGAGGGGGAGGTGGGAAGGTGGTTTAATAATATATTGAGTGAGAGGATGAACTATTGGTTATGAAAGAGAGTGAGGTTAGTTTAGATGTTTATTATTGTTATTAGGTGTTATATATGTAGTAGGTAATGATGGATGATAGAGAGATTCAGAGTCTATTTAGGAATGTAAATATTTAATTATAATAAGGGGAGTATAGGGAACATTTGGAAGGAAGAAGTTAAATTGGTATGTTTAGTTGAGAGTATGTTAATGGAAGAAAATTAGAGAAGGTTAGTTAGGTTAAGTAATGGAATAATTGGATTCAACTAAGAAGATATATTTTCTTTAGCAGTAACTAACTCTCACCGCGTCACCCTACCGAGTCCCAACAAACAGCCTGAAATTTCTTTCATCAATATCTGTCCCACGATCGCCCTTCGCTGCTCGATTAAACCCTGCTTTATTTCTTACCCGACTAAGAACACCCTCTCCAGACACATATTCTCGCCTGTTCCCGTCTTCCCCCCCCGCTCATCCCATTGGGATGTATTAACCAATGAACTTTCGTTCGTTCATTCGTTCGCCTTAGCTCCAGATTCTCCTCCACCATGATCTGTGAACACGTAACACCAAGGCTGAGGACTGATTACCTCATCTTTTGAATATCAAGTCTACCGGTCCTTACTAATTATGTTCTAGAATCTGTATTGATTAAACCAATTGGATGGCGAAACGTCTAGCAATAAAAATTATCAAGATATTGCACATGTGTCTTAATCTTTACATATTGTCGGTAAATTTTATACCTTTCTTGCACAACTGGCGGTTATATAGGCGTCAGTAGATAAGGACGTGTAGCGAACTGGCATAGTCATGGTAGGGCGGATTCCCCAGATGGAAGTAGTCCAACCCAATGGGATGGGATAGTTGGAGCAGCCATGAAGACGTCTATATAATAGATGTCCTCTGAACACCAAAAATCCATAATGTTGCGTTTTTACAAGTTGATTCTAGAAAAGGTATAAAAGTACCGACAATATGAAAGATTAAGACCGCGTGTGCAACATCTAGTCTCGATTTTTCTATTAGTAGATGTTTCGCCAACCATGGCTTATCAATAGAATTCTGGACACAATAATTCAGAAGGCAATAGAAATATATACAAAAGATGGAGGTAATCCAGACCTTACTTCAACGGCAGTAACAACTAACCCACCCATTGCGGGTAGGACCATACTTCCATCTGGAAGAATCCCTCCTACCAGTGACTATGCCCATTCTATGGCTAACACGGTCCTTATCCACTGACGCCTATAATAACCGCCACGTCTTCTGCCTTTGCTCCAAAATTTCTCCACCACCACCACGATGCTATAGACACCTAACTCCACAAGGCTGAGGACTGATTACCCATCATCTTTTGTATAATATTTCACTGCCTTCTAATTATGTCCTAGAATCTGTATAGATCTAAACACACTAGGATGCGAAACGTCTACCATAACGAAATACAGATGTTGCATTATGTGTCTAACTTACCCAAACAGATTAGGTGACGACAGACTGGATAATACAAGACTGGAGGGAGAGAGAATGAAGAGGTGAACTATTCAGAATATTTTAGGAGGGATGTGCTGTATACCCCTTGTGGCTTAGCGCTATCTTTATGATTAAATAATAATAGGCGTGGATTTGTCAACACTGATGATCTAATGAAGGATGAGGCGAATTCACATTGATGAAGGGGAAAATGGTGAGTGGTGAGCACTTAGGAGTCTGTGGGAGACAAAGAACTTTGTCCAAGGGAAGCAATCAAAAGGGGAAGTATGAGAGTAATATTTGTAGCCACAAGCTCTTGTATAGGGTGAGAATCAAGGGTGATGCAATGTTGCACCGAAAGCCTGGAGGCAGTGGAGATGTCAGTCTGAGGGCAATGAGTGGTTGAACATAACGCAGAGAATTCGTAGTTTGGAAATTAGGAAGTGTGGGATACCAAAACATTATCCATGGCGCTGAGGGAGGGGTTGTATGAGGTGGTTCGGACATGTAATAAATGTAACAAAACAGGACAATGACTCGCGAGTGTATAAAAATCTGTAGTGTAGGGAAGGGGGGGTAAAGGTCCGGCCTAGTAGGGTTCTAGTGAGGGGTGTAAAAAGGAGGTTTTTGTGTGCGAGGGCTTTTGGACTTCCAGACAAGCGTGATGAGCGGATTTGATAGGAGTAAAGAGACAAATGGTTTTCAGAATACTTTAGACGATGCCTGTTTTGGAGTGTGAGCAAAGTACATTTAAGCAGGCACTTCAGGAAACCGGCAGGCCAGGGCTTTGCGAGTCCTGGAGATGGGACGCGATACTGTGTCACTACATCTGAAGGAGGGTGGTTAAAGTTTGCAATTTATAACTGTAGTGTAAGCAATGGTGAGCCTCTGGCAACGACAGTGGAGTGAATGATGATGAAAAAAAGTTTTTCTATTTTTTGGGCCACCCTGGCAGTATGGTGGGAATCGGCCGTCGTGTTAAAACAAAATGTATATGTGTCGGTGTATAAGGCATTTGGGGACCTGACGTCCATGCAGGGAGGGGGGTTCTATCTTAGAAAATGTGGCGGCAGATAAAACTGCATTGTTCTGTCCAGATTTTTATTGGTTGGTTACCTGATATGTCCTGTCCGGAGGTACAAACACTGGTGAACATTTAGAGTAGATGTGGATAAGGTTTTGTACTGGACGCCTGATAATGGTAATCGGAGGCGTGAAACAGGTAGTGGTAGGATAAGCTTGGATCTCTCGTGTTGGTGGAGAATTTATGTATAATTTTTACAACAACTGTGTCAGACTAGTTTTAAAATAACCATGGGAAATAAAAAGCACGTTTTCAAGTTTGCGGTTTTGCAACATAAAATTAACTCATTGTATTCAAAGTTATCTTTTATGTTGTACATAAGTTATTTGTGGTAAGGCTTATTGTGTCGTTTGGGTATAAACCGTTGGTAATAAATACTGAAAAGTGGTTTAGAAAGACATGTAAGCAAACACTATACATATTTAGGAGAAATGTTTTCGGTCCTGGAGGACCTTTGATCCCTTCTACCATGTTGGAAAGTGAACAAGGTCCCATGACCGAAACGCGTTATCTAATAAATATTCATATGTTTGCTTACGTTCCCTTTGGACTAAACCCACTGTGTCGTTGTACACGACCAGATGTTAAAAAAGAACGGATGACCACAATGTTATTTTCGGGTTGGGGCTGTCTTATTGTTTGAATAGCAATATTTTCACGATGCTTGTGTACTACCAGGTGGGCGTAAGTTGGGTGTATATTATAGGCACATGTAAGTACCTGTCTTCCTTATGTGTGATTTCTGTGGGGATTGGAACATGGAGTCTTGAGCTTTGATATCCATTTATAATGTTTATCTAAGTGTTCTCTCATGAACCTGTGTATAGCATATTGTACTACCGCGTGTAATGGGTTTTTTAAATAAAATATAAAAAAAAAAACTTCACTCAAACTTCTCCTCACCAGACCTCACTGGCGTCAGAGCAATTGCAACCCCCGTCGACTTCCCAACGATTTGATATTAGCCGAGTTGGACAGGTCAGGAGCGACTCTCCACGAAAAATTACAACTCCCTTGGTAGCCCTTAACTAAGGCACTAATAACATTGAATGCGTAAAACCCCTCCACAACGGCGATTTTATAAGTGATCAAAGTTATGGGGTCACATTGCCAGGAAATGCCCACTAAGTCACACTGGTGTGTCAGTGTATGTCAATGCTCATCCTTCTGAACGAGTGTTATATATCATTCAAACAGCAACAGAATTGTGCTAAACATTGTATCAATTGACTAAGAACATCAGAATCAACAG
Organism: Cherax quadricarinatus; assembly: GCF_026875155.1. NCBI lineage: Eukaryota > Metazoa > Arthropoda > Malacostraca > Decapoda > Parastacidae > Cherax > Cherax quadricarinatus. The sequence continues at coordinate 63,737,622 of NC_069401.1, read as the reverse complement.
CAGCTCATCTGACTGCAGTGTGAGGGCTGTGCCCACATTGCAGCCAACCGCACCTCACCCTGCATGACCCCCAATGGAAATAAGTCACTCTGAAATTTTTTTGTTTATATCCTAGGTTCTCTACACATATGCTGCGATGTACGAATAATTCTATGTAACTGTATTTTGTTGCGTATACCTAAAATAAACTTCTACTTCCTTACCCCTATTACATGCGGACAAACCCCAGGCCTACCAGAACATCGAGTTTCAATACTGGCTCATGCCTGCCCCGACAATGGGGTTGCGCACTTAACCTGGGGAGCACATCACCAGAACTCCCATCGCGCAGCTGGCAATACTAAACCTATGCTGATTCAGACTGTCTGCGTCAAGCTCAGCTGACCGGGCCTTCTTGTCTCCAGTTGTTTCAAGTCTGCTCCAACCTGTGAATATATAACCATGAAAGCGCGCAATAAGGGGTACAGGAGCAAACAACAATTCGGTCACTCCTGAAACAACACATGAGCAGCTCAAGGAAAGATGTGCAGATTTACCAATAATAAGACTTGTCACTAATTCTGAAACCGATGTGGTGGTGGCTAGGGGTGGTTTACTCTGGAGATTTAACCATGGAGAGGATTTCGGGGTGTCAACGCCCCCGCAGCCCGGTCTGAGACCAGACCTCAAGTATCAGGATCTGATCACAATTCTGTTTAACTGAGCTGGCCTGCACGCAAGCTGACTTACGAACCACACCCGGTTGGGCAGGTACTTTCGACTTTAGTGCCTGTCCAGTGCCTTCTTGAAGACAGCCAGGGGTCTATTGAATCCCCTTATGTATGCTGGGAGGCAATTGAAACAGTCTTGGCCCCGGTCACTATATTGTGTTTCCCTCTCAGTGTACTCGTGGCAACCCCCCTGCTTTCATCGGGGGAAGGTTGCATCTCCTACACGAGTCTTATGCTTTCAATATGATGATTTTTCATTTGAAGTTGCACGTAACCAATCCCTCTCCAGGACCGTCCAAGTGTATATATCATGTATTCCTGCGTCGCCATGCGTTCGGAGGGAATACAGATCAAGGCAACTTCAAAAGTTCCACCGTTCCCATAGTTTAGGTGCCTTATCGCACATCATGTGTACCAGAAGTTCTTTCTGTACCACTCTCCAGGCAGAGGCGTCCGTAGGGTTGGTGATCCATCCGGCGAATCGTGGGTGTCACCCGGCGCAGCATCTTGCGTAGTCACCCAAAACCCAATCCCCCAAGAAATTCAAGGCAGGTGGATGTGGGGAGTAAACTCCAGTTCACTTCACATTCATCCACCTTCAAAAACTACATTAGTAAAACATCTTATCTCCCTGATACACCCCGTCAACTAACTACACGAATACCACCTTGTGGTTCACACATACACTCACTCACTCATTTTGAGCAACATAAACAGAAATTTTAATCTCAGTCTTAAAATAATGAAACCTGTATAAACTCCAATAACTGAAAACTATGTACTGTGACAAAAAACACAAAAGCATTCACATTGCAAAACTCAACACACTAGTTTTTAGAATTCACTTAGCCATAATACCAAACTATTACCACATAATTTTTAATATTTTACAAATACGAATAAAACAAAGTATGCCCGAAATGCCTAGCCATGCTAAGCGTTCTAGTGGTACACTCTGTAATCACAATTTTACTACATGTAAACCAAACAATAACCAAATTTCTGTAAACTCAGCATTGTAATCCTTATAGAGAATAAACTTTGAATTGAATTGAATTGAATACCGCATGACCAGTGACCAATGTTTAGTGATGAGAACGTTTAAGGGCCATAAACCGAACAGGAGAATACTTCTCAACATAATTGATGATAAAATAAATAATCGTAGTAATATTGAGGAAACATAAACTCAAATATCACTTTGAGTACAGCAACAGATCCTACATTTATTCGTCTTCAACAATGCCCCCACCCCCCCAAAAAAAATGAAAAATAAAGAGCATTGCAATATCAGAGAAACACAAGTTCCGATTTGACCTTGAGTACAGGTAACATCTCAGTGAATCTGATCTTACATTTCCTTGCCTTCAATCCTGCGAAATCATCTATCACATCATCAAAATCAATGATTTTCCCTATATAGGCCTATATAGACTATATAGAAACGAAGGATTCTTCTCTTATGTTGGTGCAGCACTGTTTTACGCATTAGTGTCACCTTTAGAGGCTCTATGGTGTCACCCTCTAAATGGTGTCACCCGGGGCGGGCCCCCCTGCCCTCCGCCCCCCCTTACAACGCCTCTGTCTCCAGGTTTGCAATGTCGCGAGCCTTGAAGAGAGCCGTTATTGTACAGCAGTATTCCAGCCTAGAGATCACAAGCGATTTGAAGAGAATCATCATGGGCTTGGCGTCCCTAGTTTTGAAGGTTCTCATTATCCATTTTATTTTCCTAGCGGATGAGATAGATACATTGTTGTGGTTTTTGAAAGCGAGATCCTCTGACATTACCACTCCCAGGTCCTTCACATTACTTTTCCGCTCTATTGTATAGTTAGAGTTTGTGGTATACCCTGACACATTTTTAATTACTTCAAGTTTTCCATATCTGAGTAGTTGAAATTTCTCCTCGATGAATTTCATATTGTTTTGAGCGGCCCTTTCGAAGATTTGGCTGATGTCCGCTTGGAGTCTCGCGGTGTCTTTGATGGAGGTCACTGCCATGGTGATCCTGGTGTCATCCGCAAAGGAAGACACGGAGCTATGGCTTACATTTCTGTCTATGTCAGAAATGAGGATGAGGAATAGAATGGGAGCTAGTACTGTGCCTTGTGGAACAGAGCTTTTTACCATGGCTGCCTCAGACTTTACTCTGTTTATTATTACTCTTTGTGCTCCATTTGTCAGGAAGTTGTAGATCCATCTACCAACTTTTCCCGTTATTCCTTTATCCCGCATTTTGTGTGCTATTACACCATGGCCACACTTGTGGAAAGTTTTTGCAAAGTCTGTGTATACTACATCTATATTTTGTTTATCCTCTACAGCTTCCAGGACCTTGTCATAGTGATCCAGTAGCTAGGACAGGCAGGAGCGACCTGCTCTAAACCCGTATTACCCTGGGTTGTGTAACTGATGGGTATCTAGGTGGTTGGCTATCTTGCTTCTTAGAACCCTCTCAAAGATTTTTATATGGAATGTTAGTGCTATCGGTCTGTAGTTCTCTGCAATTGCTTTACTGTCACCTTTGTGGAGTGGGGCTATGTCTGTTGTTTTTAGTGTGTGTGGCATGACCCCTGTGTCCATGCTCCCTCTCCATAAAATGCTGAAGGCACGTGATAGGGACTTCTTGCAGTTCTTGATGAACATGGAGTTCCACGAGTCAGGGCCTGGGGCAGAGTGCTTGGGAATGTCATTAATTGCCTCTTCAAAATCTTGTGGAGTTATAATAATATCCGAGAGTTTTGGGATGACCAAATTTTGGGTGTCCTTAATTACGGTAATTTTATGTAAACCCAAACCAATTACATTAAACATAATACGTACATTATAATTTTAATTTTATGTAAGCTCAAACTAATTACGTCTTTCAATCAAGTCATAATTATTTATCCAATTAGATTTTCATTGATCATATCTGGCTCAAAAAGCGCCAACTGAGCCCATGGAAGTCACCGAGATTATAAAGTCACTTAAAAATAACTCAGGGAATCTGTCTCATGTCCCACCATTACTGTACAAGCGAGCGGCCCATGTCCTTTCGCATGCTATTTCATTACTTTTTAACAAGTCACTAGAAACTAGCACTTTCCCGAAACTACTCAAGATGGCAAGGGTTACACCAATACATAAAGGTGGTGACCCTACAGACTTAAACAACTACAGGCCAATATCAAACTATATTCATTTATAACGGCACAAAATATACTCAACCCCTGCCTGGAGTTTACCTGGAGTTTACCTGGAGAGAGTTCCGGGGGTCAACGCCCCCGCGGCCCGGTCTGTGACCAGGCCTCCTGGTGGATCAGAGCCTGATCAACCAGGCTGTTACTGCTGGCTGCACGCAAACCAACGTACGAGCCACAGCCCGGCTGATCAGGAACCGACTTTAGGTGCTTGTCCAGTGCCAGCTTGAAGACTGCCAGGGGTCTGTTGGTAATCCCCCTTATGTATGCTGGAGGCAGTTGAACAGTCTCGGGCCCCTGACACTTATTGTATGGTCTCTTAACGTGCTAGTGACACCCCTGCTTTTCATTGGGGGGATGTTGCATCGTCTGCCAAGTCTTTTGCTTTCGTAGTGAGTGATTTTCGTGTGCAAGTTCGGTACTAGTCCCTCTAGGATTTTCCAGGTGTATATAATCATGTATCTCTCCCCCCTGCGTTCCAGGGAATACAGGTTTAGGAACCTCAAGCGCTCCCAGTAATTGAGGTGTTTTATCTCCGTTATGCGTGCCGTGAAGGTTCTCTCTACATTTTCTAGGTCAGCAATTTCACCTGCCTTGAAAGGTGCTGTTAGTGTGCAGCAATATTCCAGCCTAGATAGAACAAGTGACCTGAAGAGTGTCATCATGGGCTTGGCATCCCTCGTTTTGAAGGTTCTCATTATCCATCCTGTCATTTTTCTAGCAGATGCGATCGATACAATGTTATGGTCCTTGAAGGTGAGATCCTCCGACATGATCACTCCCAGGTCTTTGACGTTGGTGTTTTCGCTCTATTTGTGGCCAGAATTTGTTTTGTACTCTGATGAAGATTTAATTTCCTCGTGTTTACCATATCTGAGTAATTGAAATTTCTCATCGTTGAACTTTATATTGTTTTCTGCAGCCCACTGAAAGATTTGGTTGATGTCCGCCTGGAGCCTTGCAGTGTCTGCAATTGAAGACACTGTCATGCAGATTCGGGTGTCATCTGCAAAGGAAGACACGGTGCTGTGGCTGACATCCTTGTCTATGTCAGATATGAGGATGAGGAACAAGATGGGAGCGAGTACTGTGCCTTGTGGAACAGAGCTTTTCACCGTGCCTGCCTCGGACTTTACTCTGTTGACTACTACTCTCTGTGTTCTGTTAGTGAGGAAATTATAGATCCATCGACCGACTTTTCCTGTTATTCCTTTAGCACGCATTTTGTGCGCTATTACGCCATGGTCACACTTGTATATATTACATCTGCATTCTTTTTGTCTTCTAGTGCATCTAGGACCTTGTCGTAGTGATCCAATAGACAGGAGCGACCTGTTCTAAACCCATGTTGCCCTGGGTTGTGTAACTGATAGGTTTCTAGATGGGTGGTGATCTTGCTTCTTAGGACTCTTTCAAAGATTTTTTTGATATGGGATGTTAGTGCTATCGGTCTATAGTTCTTTGCTGTTGCTTTACTGCCCCCTTTGTGGAGTGGGGCTATGTCTGTTGTTTTTAGTAACTGTGGGACGACCCCCGTGTCCATGCTCCCTCTCCATAGGATGGTAAAGGCTCGTGATAGGGGCTTCTTGCAGTTCTTGATGAACACGGAGTTCCATGAGTCTGGCCCTGGGGCAGAGTGCATGGGCATGTCACGACATCCTACTCCACAAACTTGACCATTACGGTATAAGAGGCCATGCGCTTGCTTACTTCAAATCTTACCTTACTAATAGGTATCAGTATGTCACCATTAAAGACACAGCATCAACAACACGGCCACTTGATACTGGAGTTCAGCAGGGAAGTGTCCTTGGTCCCCTGCTCTTCCTCATATACATCAATGATCTTCCAAACGTATCCCAGCACCTGAAACCCATTCTCTTTGCTGACGACACGACTTATGTCATCTCTCACCCTAATCTTGCCACCCTCAACACCATTGTTAACGAGGAGCTGATCAAAATATCGACTTGGATGACAGCCAATAAACTTACACTTAACACTGACAAAACCTACTATATTATGTTTGGTAGCAGAGCAGGAGATGCACAAATTAACATTAAGATCGACAACACTCTGATTACCAGACATAATGAGGGCAAATTCCTAGGCCTATACCTCGACAACAACCTGAATTTCAGCACCCATATCCAACACATAACCAAAAAAGTATCCAAAACGGTTGGGATCCTCTCCAAGATATGATACTACGTGCCGCAAAATGCTCTTCTCACATTATACCACTCACTTATTTATCCATACCTCACCTATGCTATTTGTGCTTGGGGATCAACTGCAGCAACACACCTATAGCCAATAATAACCCAACAAAAAGCTGCAGTAAGAATAATCACTAAATCCCATCCCTGGCAACACCCCCCCCCACTCTTTCATAGATCTAAACTTATTCCCTGTTCAGTACATCCACACTTACTACTGTGCAATCTACATCTACAGGACCTTAAACTCCAATATCAACCTTGACCTAAAACGCTTTCTTGATAGTTGTGACAGAACCCACAGGCATGACACCAGACACAAACATCTCTACGACATTCCCCGTGTCCGACTAAACCTTTACAAAAATTCAATGTATGTCAAAGGCCCTAAAATCAGGAACACCCTACCTGAGAACTCTAGAACTGCAGACACATTCATCACCTTTAAAACTACCATTAGAAAACATCTTATCTCCCTGATACACCCTGTCAACTAACTACACGAATACCACCTGGTGGTTCACACTTACACTCACTCACTCATTTGACCATAAACAGAAATATTAATCTCAATCTTAAAATAATGAATCCTGTGATACTCCAATACTGAAGCTATGTACTGTGCCAAAACAAAAGCATTCACCTTGCTAAACTCACAAACTAGTATTTAGTCACTTAGCCATAATACCAACTTACCTCATAATTTGTAATATTTTAAAATTAAGAATTAAACTAAGTCTGCCCGAAATGCCTAGCCATGCTAGGTGTTCTAGTGGTACACTCTGTAATCATTATTTTACTACATGTAAACCACACAATAACCAAATTCTGTAAACTCAGCATTGTAATCCTTATAGAGAATAAAACTTTGAATTTTAATTTGAATTTGAACAACTTATGTTTATGTGAGAAATTACTTGCATGAGATTCATTTACATACAGGTAATTTGCGTTAGATGTAACTAAGACAATTCTTACTCACCAATTTAGTTACACCTCTGAGGCAAGTGGGACTTAAGTCACATTAGGTCACAGGAATGTAACTCGTCCAGTGCCCATTACGCCTCCTCGACCACCCTCACACTAAGAGGAACTTAAAATTATTTAATTATTCTTAAAAAAAAAACAGTAATCCTGGTAAGATTACTTTGCCTGAACTGTATGAATTGTCTGGGACTAACTGAAGAATGTGGTAGGGTCTATTAATTAATATCAACACTATAACAGCACATATGAACACATTAAGTAAATTCTTAATATTAACACTTACCAATTTGGACCACAGGTGGAGCACACCTTAGCGCTACCTAGTCAGCTAGAAATACGAAGGTCAACGTAAAACTACTGTACAAAATAGGTGAGTGTTACTTACCCCAAGACGTGTGGTAGGGAAGCCACCAGTGTCCTTTAATATTTTCCAATTTTTTTCACTGGATTATAGCGGTTTCACACATATTTTCTTCCCATGCTGCAGTGGAGGACGTTGCTGCATTATTTAATCGACGTCTGAGGCCGCTCCACTCAAATTTTGCCTCAATTATAGATTAGATTTTGCCACCGAAGTGGCTAGTTTATTGTGCACCCGATATCTATCCTGTAGACGGTAGCGCAAGAGCATATGGATACACAAAAGGCCTAGAAACTAGGCCCCAGAGGGGTAACAGGAGTACATATGGATTTATATCTACATATCTATAGTTCACTTATCTTTTACAAGCAAATTTAGGAAATTTGATTAGTATATCTGGTATCTTATTTTCATTAATAAGATATTTTGACATGTCACATAGGTTATTATACTGTCTATTTCTGTATTCCTCAATAAGTGGACAATTCAATTCAAGTTTATTCTCTATAAGGGTTTCAATGTGGGGTTTAAGGTTTTGGTATTTGGGGCTTACAGTTATAAAATACAAATTTACGGGGAAAAGGCCACTAGGAAACCAAACTGGCTAGGCTTTTCGACAGACTTAGTTTAAAATCTTAACATTAATCCTAAATTTGGTTTAAGGCTAAGTATACTTATAATTTGGGTTTAGCAAAGTGAATGCTTTTGTTTTGGGACGACAAGGTTCTATATTGGAGTATCATAGGCAAATTATGACCCGTTAGGATTTATTTTTTAAGATTAAGTTAGTATTTTGGGTTTTTTCAGTGGGTGAGTGTAATTTTTGAACCACCTGTGTTATCAGTAGTTAGTTGTCGGGGTGGATCAGGGAGATAAGTTTTTCTAAGGTATTTTTGAAATGATGAATATTCTGCATTCTAAATTTTTTAGGTAGGTGTTCCAGATTTTTGATCCTTAAAAACATTTAAAATTTTTTAAAGTTTAGTCGAAACGGGGAATGGCATGAGTGTTTGTGTCTGGTGTTTTTGCATGTAGTCCGTCAAACTATCAAAAGCGTTTTAGGGCAAGGTTAAAATTGGGAATTTTAAGGCCCTTGAATAGATTGCAAAAAGTAGTAAAGGTGGGTATTCGAACAGGAAATTTAGATCTATAAAGTGGGGGGGGGGTTGCCAGGGGGGGATTTGTGATTATTCTTACTGCGGCTTTTTGTTGGGTATTATTGGCTTTAGGTGTGTTGCTGCAGTTGAACCCCAAACACAGATAGCATAGGTGAGGTATGGATATATAAGTGAATGGTATAGTGTGAAAAGGGCAGTTTGCAGTGCTAGTATCGTATCTCGGAGAGAATCCCCACCATTTTGGATACTTTTTTTGTTATGTGTTGGATATAGGTGCTGAAATTTGGGTTGTTGCCGAGGTATGGGCCCAAAGGGAAATTTTTGCCCTCATATGTCTGGAAATTAGAGTGTTGTCGATCTTAATGTTAATTTTGGCGCAACACCTTGCTCGCTACCAAACATAATATATTTAGGTTTTTGCCAGTGTTAAGTGAAAGTTTATTGGCTGTCAACCAATCGATATTTTTGGAGGGCAGCCCTCTTTAACAATGGTGTTAAGGGTGGCAAGATTTGGGGTGGGAGATGACATAAATCGTGTCGTCGGCAAATTATTATTATAATCAAGGGGAAGCGCTAAACCCGGAGGATTATACAGCGCCTGGGGGGGGGATGTGGAAGGCATTCAGGCTTAATTCGGGGAACTGGAGCACAGATTCAATTCCCTAAATCAAGAGCCCCTCACCAACATCAAGGAACCTTCCTTGAGGGGTCGTCGGCAAAGAGAATGGGTTTCAGGTGTTTGGATATGTTTGGAAGATCATTGATGTAAATGAGGAAGAGCAGGGGTCCAAGGACACTTCCCTGCAGAACTCCAGTATCAAGTGGCCGTAATTGATGAGGGTGTGTCTTTTAAAGGTGACATACTGATACCTATTAGAAAGGTAGGATTTAAAATTTTGCAGCGCATGGCCTCTTATACCATAGTGGTCAAGCTTGTGGAGTAGGATGCCGTGGTCTACTGTGTCAAACGCTTTCCTTAGGTCAATAAAAATTCCTAGCAGATATTCCTTATTTTCCAATGCTGTATAAAGCAGATCTAGCATTTTTTATAATTGCATCATTAGTGCTTTTATTTTTCCTGAATCCAAATTGGCAGGGGCTTAGTATGTTTTGTGACGTTATAAATGAATATAGTCTCTTGTGCACGAGTTTCTCGAAGATTTTGGATAGCAATAGTAAGTTTGATATTGGCCTATAATTGTTTAGGTCTGTAGGGTCACCACCTTTATGTATTGGTGTAACCCTTGTTGTCTTGAGTAGTGTCGGGAAAGTGCTAGTTTCTAGTGACTTGTTAAAAAGTAATGTAATAGCATGTGAAAGGACATGGGCCGCTCGCTTGTGCAATAATGGTGGGACCTGAGACAGATTCCCCGAGTGAGTTATTTTTAAGTGACTTTATGATCGCGGTGACTTCCGTGGGCTCAGTTGGTACAAGATAGAAGGAATTTGGGAAATTCCCATCTAGGTAGTCCCCAGCACGGGCATTGGTATGTGGGATTTTACTGGCGAGATTAGATCCAATTTTTGAGAAGAAGTCGTTTATCTTGTTAGCTGTATCAGGGGGATGCAGTGGTGTTTCATGAGGTTTTAGTTAAACAATATTCTTGTTTTTTTTTCAGTTTGGGTCCCAGAATCTGGGAAAGTTTTCCCCGGTCTTTTTTATATCTCTTCTTGTGTCAGTGAATCTGCTGGGGTAGTACAGTTGTTTGGGTTTTTTTATTAATTTGGTGAAAACTGTTGAATATTGTTTGAGAATATCTTTGTGTATTAAGCCCTGTCTATATAGCTTTTCATATTGGTGTTTTTTATCAATGGATTTCAGAATGCTGCTGGTTAGCCATGGGCAACCAAGCCGTTTATTTTGTGATCTGTTTGTTTTTATAGGCAATGTTTGTTGTATAGTCTAAGTATTTTGTTAAGAAAAGGCTGTCCAATCGTCAATGCCATTGGCATTGGAGAATTCTGTAGGCCAGTCAACATAGTGTTCAAGACAGCGACAATATGCCTGATCACATAATTTGCATTTAGTTTGATCATCATCTGTGTGTCCCCAAACTGCCAGAAATACTTGTAACCAAGCCTAAGCCTGGCCACTACAACAACAGCCAACTGTTCACATTGCAAGTTGCTCCATAAACACTTTCACGTTCGGTTTCTATGGGTTATAGATCACTCAGGGCTTCAATGTTTTCCTATAACAAAATTTTTTTTTATTTACTTCTCTCCAATATTATTCCAATGCTAGACACATAACCAAAGTTGTTTTCAAATTCTCCTTCTGGTACTCTTCTGGCTAACATATAAACTTGTTTGAAGGAGTAATCCAAAATGTATGGGATCCATAAAAAATTGTACTTTAATTTCCCTTTTGCCCCGTTTTTTTGAGTACTATCCTGGCTTCTCCAATGAGCAGGGTTGTTGGAGTTTATATGAGTTAAGACTTTTCAGTGAGACATAAAATCAGTAAGATGACAGAGTCAAGTCAGTTCATAAGTTATTTTTTGCGCCATTAGGATTGCAAACAATTCTTTTTTCAAGAACGCCCAGTTGAAATTTTTTACCCTTTTTTCAACAAGTTTTTTATCGTTTTTAACTAGGGAGGGGGCAACAAGAGTAATGCACCCGCCAGAAACTCCTTTTTAGATCCACCGTGTATTTACTTGGGGAAAACTTATACTACCAGCTAGGAAAAAATTTCTTCTTGAACATTGCTTTAACAAGTATTTAAGGAAGGGCTTTCTAGCAATGCCTTCTTTGGGGGGGACTTGCAGGTATGTGATATTAAAAGAAAACATCTTCCCTGGGGGGCGAATGCTCTTGTCGTCCCCGTGAACAAAAGACAAAAGAATGCAGATGTAATATACACAGACTTTGCAAAAACCTTCGACAAGTGTGACCACGGGGGTAATAGCGCAAAAATGCGTGCTAAAAGGGGTAACAGGGAAAAATTGGTAATGGGGCATAAATTTCCCACAAAAGAACACAAAAAGATTGTCAACAAAGTAAAGCTGAGGCGGCTACGGGGAAAAGTTCTGTTCTGGGAAGCACAGTACTCGCCCCACTTTTTTTCACCCCATTCTGACTAGACAAGAATGTCGCCACAGCACCGGTCTTTTCCCTTTTCAGATGACACCCGAATCTGCATGACAGTTGTGGAAAATTACATTTATCTGAATGTAACTCATAATGTACATACCAGTAAATAACAAAGATAATTATTTCTTACAGAGTTACATTATACAAGTAGGAATTTGGGACAGCCTTATGTCCCACAAAAAATGTCCCCCTTCGATACCTACCACTGCATAATCCCCAAGTTGCTCTCGACCTATTAATTACAAATGAATATACAGCACCAAGAATTTGGTAAATATAAAAATTTTGTGGACTGAATATTAAATTAATAAAGGATTAAATCTATACACATATACATAACAGAAGGAGAATAACTTAAAAATCACTCACCAATTAAGCAAGCTTGAGAAATTAAGGTGTATCATACTCAGGAAAACCTCATGTCTATACATGAAAAATAACACTGGCCAGAGATAAACATTAACAGGACTTATCTGAGGTCCTGGGGAGCTGTTTGTCCAGTCGCCTGATATCTCCAAGTTATGCAGGAATGCAACATCCAACAATAATCGGCCTCCTATTTGAGAGGTGTCACCCAATTTTACCTCTAGAGCACGAAAATTCTTCCCAATATTCACTAATCGTTTGTTACTCAATTCAAAAAACAATGGCGAGTCCCTTCTGCACAGCGCAGCTTCCATTTTTTATAAAAAAATTTATTAGATACAGTATAGCCATCTATTTACATATAAACTACTGTATTTCTGGAAAATATATACAGTATTTTCCACACTGCAGCAGGCCAGAGTTCGTTGCTAAACGACTCAAATTGCTCATTTGGCAATGGTGGGGAACCTGGGTACATATAGGATCTGATCCACACGCGACGATATTACACAAGATTAATCACCTTTTCCTTTTAACAACCTATTGCCGTCCTTGTGGAATCCAGAAAGTTCTCCTAATACAATTTAAGGTATCTTGTACCCCACCATGCATTAATCATTTTTTTAGGGGCATTTAGCACAATTAAATTGTTAGATAATGAGTTTTTGGCAGTAAGATAGGTGTTTTAGCATAATCACCCAATTTCAGCATTTGTAACCTACCTCTGCACCTAATTACATTGTCTCTAAATACATGCCCCAATTATCTCTACTATGGAACCTTTCACATTATTCTTTCCATCATCCATTTAATTCCTCATTTCCCATAGGAATTCTTCTTGTACGCCTCTTTATCTAATATTCAAGAGATGTGAAAACTTACATGAGATAATCACTGTTTAGAATTTAAACCCACAAACTTAGTTACATTGATTAGTTGGTAAAGAAGAATACTATTTATCAATGGCTAAAGGATCAACCTATGGAGTATGGTCACAGTAATTTCAACAAGGAGCAATATATGCCTTTTGTACAGGCCAAATAGCTTTATTTACCAACCAGCTCTGCCCTTTAAACCATGAAACAGCATTTACAAATTTTAGCATAAGATAAACCGCAAGACAAGAAATTCAGCAGGATCACCTCACCAAGTATATGATTAAAGGTAACATAATGCTGACCCAAACTATTATTCTTCTCTTGGCATCTGATTAATTTCACGACTCTGTTTTGTACGTACACAATTTTTAACTGTTTTCCATTACGAATCCATTGTAATGATACCTCATTACAGACGCAAATTTAGCAGTGTCGCTAATAATTTATCTCCCTGCAACTTTTTCTTTATATAAATAGCAAATTTTAACACCTACATAAATGCTGTTAATTCAACTAGGTACAGTACGTGATTTAAATGAAGATCACTTTAGCCTTAGTACATAACAAGAGAAATAACACTATACATTGAAGAAGCAACTGCACCATAATGCCAATTTGAAGCATCCACAAAAATGTGGAGTACATTTTTTCCCCATTTGGATTAGCCACCTGGGCGTGGGAACTCCAACATCGGATTTTTTCATAATCACACAAATAATTCATCCACCTGTTATGAATTCCCTCAGGTAGAATCTCATCCCAAGCCACATTTAAGTTTCCATGCTTCCTGAATTAATAATTTCCCATCTTATCGTACGGGTGACACTAAACTCCTAGTGGATCAAAACTATGAAACTTCAGCAAGCACGACGCTCTTAAGTAATTTATTGGGCATACAGTAATTATTAGGTTTTAACATTAACAAATCTCTCTCAGTATCCCAAGTTAACCCAATACATTACTACAATTTTGGCACTTCATCTCCAGGGTAATCTTTACTTATTTTGTCCTTTAAATTTGGAACGAATTACATTCCATTCCTCAGAGGCATATTTGCACTTGCATTATTTTATTAGCCTCTTCATAAGTCATTAACAGTCCTCTTCCAGTTTTACAGTCCACACCCAGAAAATTGTCCACATCAAATAGGTTTGCTCATTACTTTACTACTCAATGGACTTTCCAATACGTTTAAAGGTGGTGCATTTATCGTCGCTTGAAGTGAACAGACTACTGGCTGTAGCCACCAAAATAATACACTCCTAAAAGTGAAGGTTTCAGAGTGCTAAGTGGTCACTAGGATTCTCAGGCCATAAGAAAGCAGGTACAATCCCGGTCAGGCCTTCTTGTACACCCCCTCTTAGGAAAGCTTTATTTTTGTCCACAATAAAGGCATAATTCTTCATCCTGGAACGTAATAAGATATCTTCCTAATTTTCCGGTCAACGCGGACCTGTCATCACACACTCATTATAAACTAGGTATGCAGTTTGTTACTCTGGCACTACAATTCAACACAACCTCAAAGGAGTGGTCTAGAATCCTCTTCAACTCCGTGATGTGGCAAATAGTGACCATAAATTTTGGCTTGCTCAGGAGGTACCTCTTCTAAAATTATTAATTAAACTGCTCAGAATTATATCATTATAGGCAGTTAACAATTCTGGTGTCTTACTCAGTTCGAGGAGCTGAGCCCTTAACTGCCCATATGCCATTCTGTAATTAGTGGGCAATTCTGGATGGTTCAGTCTCCACGGAAGTCGTACCCAGTATTGTCCAGATTCAAATTTTACATCTCTCAGGTATTGCTCCTGAGTAAAAGAATCGTCTGGACTTTCTTCATTTACATTTATTCCAATGCTGTCTAATTCCCACAATTTATGCACTGGTTCAACACCATTACCAATGAAAATATACATCACCAAGATTTCTGGTAAATATATAAATTTGTGGACTGTATATTAAATTAATAAAGGATTATATATATACATGTATACATAACAGAAGGAGAATATCTTAAAATCACTAACCAATTTGACTGGAGATTAAGGTGTATCGTACTCAGAAAACCTCACTTGTCATACATAGTAACGCGTGTGTAAGTGAGATTGTTTAGGTACTGGTTCATCTATCTACAGCTGCACACTTATGCTTGCATACATATATAACATAGTAACGTGTGAGTTACCCAGGATGGACCAAGGAAGTCGACCAGAGTGATTTATCTCATTGTCATTGTAACATTACCTGGTTACCGTTTTTTTTTTTTTTTTTTTTATAGTAATATTGTTTACAATCTATGGTTGGGGTAAGAGATTGTCTTCATTCTAATTTTATGCTCAATATTACCTACTTTGTCTCTCTCTCTCTCTCTCTCTCTCTCTCTCTCTCTCTCTCTCTCTCTCTCTCCCTTTTCATCTTTGTAATTTGTGATAAGGTGTAAGACCTCGCCTGTACCATCCATTATATGTACCATATTATTAACACATACAAGAAGTCTCTGAATGTATTTTTAGTAAGGTGTGTATCGTATTAAGCAGTAGTAACCTGAGTTAAGTATAATTGGAAGTGTTCAGTGAACTTGAACACTTGTGTCATATGATCTATTTTAGACTTCTGACATTATAGTAAATATTTACTCTTGTATAAGCTATAAGGGGAAGATAAGCGAGGAATTCTTGTGTTGTGAGTCTTACACGAGATATCATCACTGGCAAACATGGCAACTGTCATAGAGGAACCTATTTCAGCAGGTGATGGAAATGATGATAGCTTCCAGACCTTTAAAAGTAAACAAAAGAGAAAAAGTGAGAAAGGGCTAGAGCGTCGACGTAGTCAGACTCACTTGACTCGTACACAATGTGACACTAAACGTCCTTGGTGCACAGAGGCTGCAAGAAGTCTTTCTTCAAAGGAAGAATGTGTTAAGCTGAACTTCCCTGACAACACCCTGCTGCCTGCTAAGTGTGCATGGCTAATGGAAGCTGTAAAGAAGCATCCTAACTCAAGGATCCAATTTAGGAAAAACACACACAACTTTGTGTTTGTGGAACAGAATGAAGAACTGATCAATGATCTACTTAGTACACCTTATGGGGGTATTAAGCTGCTCCGACCTCCATCAGACACTCGCCACTTTAAAAAATGGGCCAGTATCATAATCTTTGGATACCCTCTCTACATGGACCCATCCCATCTGACTCTCAGGGAGCATATCATCAAGCCTAAAAGACTTAAAGGAAAATCTCAAATTATTGCCAGTTGGGTGGGTCCTGTGCCCCTCCCCCGAAATATCTGGGTGCATGGTTTACGTTTCCTAAACATCGAAGTGTACCTACCCCCTAAACGTAGGTGTTACAAATGCCAGCACTATGGCCATGTTGCAGTAGACTGCGGAATACTACATTCTTGGTGTGGTAAGTGTGTTGGGAAACATTCCATTAGAGAATGCACAGTAGGCCTTGACAGCCAAAAATTTAAGTGTATTAACTGTAAAGAAGTTGGGGTTACAGTTTCCCACAGGGATTGCAGTCAGAACCCAAACAACCTTCGATGTAAACCTGATAACAGTCCTTTAATGGTAACTGAGGATGAGGCCATCCAGTCTACCACAGCCAGATCTGAGACTGAACCTCTGCAAAGTGTGCAAGAACCCCACCTCACTGCAAAGGATTCTGGTGATACCAGAATGCCATCGCACACACCAGCTGTGGAGGAGCTAGCCATCCCTGCTTGCACATGTGGAACTACTGGTCTGCCACTACTGATACCTATGGCTACACCTGAATATGAGGATGAGTTTGTCATTTTTCCCAATACCACTCTGCCCCAGGGCCAGACTCATGGAACTCTGTGTTCATCAAGAACTGCAAGAAGCCCTATCACGAGCCTTTTCCAACCTGTGGAGAGGGAGCATGGACACGGGGGGCGTCCCACAGTTTTCCCAAAACAACAGACATAGCCCCACTCCACAAAGGGGGCAGTAAAGCAACAGCAAAGAACTACAGACCAAAAGCACTAACAAACCCATATCATAAAAATCTTTAAAAGGGTCCTAAGAAGCAAGATCACCACCCATCTAGAAACCCACAGTTACACAAACCCCGGGCAACATGGGTTAGAACAGGTCGCACCTGTTGTCTCAACTATTGGATCACTACGACAAGGTCCTAAATGCACTAGAAGACAAAAAGAATGCAGAAGTAATATATACAGACTTTGCAAAAGCCTTCGACAAGTGTGGACCATGGCGTAATAGCGCACAAAATGCGTGCTAAAGAATAAAAAGGAAAAGTCGGTCGATGGATTTTATAATTTCCTCACTAACAGAACACAGAGAGTAGTCCCTCAACAGAGTAAAGTCCGAGGCAGCTACGGTGAAAAGCTCTGTTCCACAAGCACAGTACTCGCTCCCCTCTGTTTCCTCATCCTCATATCCGACATAGACAAGGGTGTCAGCCACAGCACCGTGTCTTCCTTTGCAGATGACACCCGAATCTGCATGACAGTGTCTTCCATTTCAGACACTGCAAAGCTCCAGGTGGACATCAACCAAATCTCTCATGGGCTGCAGAAAACAATATGAAGTTCAACGATGAGAAATTTCAATTACTCAGATATGGTAAACATGAGGAAATAAAACGCATCAGAGAATAAAACAAATTCCAGCTACAAAATAGAGCGAAAAAAAAAAACGTCAAAGACCTGGGAGTGATCATGTTAGAGGATCTCACCTTCAGGGAGAAATAACAAAAATACCTGAACTTCTTTTTTTTTTTTTTTTTTTTTTTTTTTTTTTTTTTTTTGTACGCAAAAAAACCCCTTCCATTTTAATGTGACCAAGTTTCAATAAGATAGCTCAAAAAAATTATTTACTAATAACATTCATATTGCAAGGTACTGTCGAAGGGGGGGACTTGGAGAAGCTGTTTTTGGCATTATCTACCATAAAAAAAAATGCTAAAAAATGTATTTATCCGAGTTAACTTTACTGTAATTTTTTCCTATCTCATTCTTTAACAAAAATAAAGTTTGTATGGTTCTGACATTCAGCCAAATATCTGACTTTTGCCTTCACAAAAATCAAAAACAAATTATGATATCTAAAATGATAATCACCAGCTTGTAAAACAATCTCTCCTTTATGTTGTTTTTTGAATTTCATTTCATTCATATTATTATTAACGACAGACAGTCAATAAATGGAATTTTTACTTCCAAAGAAAACCACAAAAACACCGGAAACCGATTTTTTTTTTTTTTAGGGAAAATAGCATTTTTTCATTTAAAATACTGCATTACGGTGTATACATAGTTTCCCCATACCTTTTTTTTTTAATATAAGGGACCCTGGAGGGGGGGAGGAGAATGGAAAGCCACCCTACTAAAGGAATATTATATTCCAAGGGGGGAGGCTCGAAGAATAGCCATATATTTTCATTCTGGGTATTTACCAATTTCTTTGTTTTTTTATATTGTTTATTTTTCATATTAATCAAGTGGAAGAAAATAAGCCGTAAAAGCGAAAATAGCCTATATTGAAAAAAACCAAACCAAAAACAAAAAACCAACCAGGCTCACTGAGACAAGTCAACCATAATGGACCACATATGGCCCAAATTTAACTACCCCCCTTAAATCAGGGAAATCACAGAAGCACTACAGACCACCCCCATTTTTCCCCTGACAAACTTTAGTAAACCCCCTTTTTAATACAAAAAATCTATTTGACCCGGGGCGAGGCCTCAGTGGAAGTTCACAGCTGACCTAAGACTGTTGTTTGGGCCCTACAAATTCCCCAAGGCCAATGTATTGATGACGGGACAGACATTTTTCTTAACAAATTACTTATAACAAAAAACTTTTCCCTATAAAAACAAAACAATCAAAAAAACGCGGGGTTCCCCTTTGGTAACCACACCTTCTGAAATCCTTTGAAAAAAACCCATAGAAAACAATATAGCCCGGGCTTAATACACAAAAAAATACTCTTAAACACATTCATCAGCTCTCACCAAAATGTTTAAAAAAACCCAAAAAACTATACTACCCAGTAATTCACAGACACTAAAGATAAAAAAAAAGACCTGGAAAACACTCTCTCAGATTCTAGGACCCCACAAACGGAAAAACCAAGAATTTTCCCCCTAACTAAACCAATGAAAACACAAACACCCCCACTGACCGCTAACAAGAAAAAACACTTCTTCCAAAATGGGATCAATCTCGCCATAAAACCCCAAATACAATCCCCATGCCGGGGACTCCCTAGGGAAAATTTCCCTAATTCCTTCTACTTGCCCCAACTGAGCCCACGAAGTCATTGAGATCAAAAAGTCATTTTAAAAAAAAAAATCGGAATCTGCCCATGTCCCACCAACTGTACAACGGGCCCGTCCTTTCGATGCTTTTTCATTATTTTTTAACAATCAATAAGACTAGCCCCCTTCCCGAAACTCTAAAAGGGGGGGAAAGGGGGTTACACCAAACATAAAGGGGGACCCTACAGACTTAAACAACATAGGCCAATATCTAACTTACCATTGAAACCCCAAAATTTTTAAAAAACTCGTCACAGGAGACTGTATTCATTTATAACGCTCAAAACTACTCAACCCCGCCATTTTTGGATTCAGGAAAAAAAAAAGCCCAAATATGAATCAAAAAAATGCTAGATCTCTTTACACGCAGGGAAAAATAAGGAATACCACTAGAATTTTTATTGACCTAAGAAAAGCTTTTGACACAGTAGACCAGAACTACCCACAAATTGATCATACGGTAAAAAGGGGCCATCATTTGCTTTTTCAAATTTAAATTTCAATATACAGTGGGTCACCATTAAAGACACAGCTCACAACACGGCCATTTTACTGGATTCCCAGGAAGTGTCCTTTGGCCCTGCTTTTCCCAAATACATCAATGCCCTTTCCCAAACTACCCCAACACCAAACCCCTTTCTCTTTGCTGAGACACGACTTATGTCTCTCACCCTAATCTTCCCACCCTCAAAACCTTTGTGAATAGGAGCTGATTAAAAATACGATTTGGGATGACACCCAAAAAACTTCCTTAAACACTGAAAAAACCCTACTATATTATGTTGGAAAGCGGGGAGATCACAAATTAACATTAAGATTGAAAAACACTCTAATACCAAAATAATGGGGAAAATTCTTAGCTTAACCTTGACAAAAACCTGAATTTCAGCACCCATATCCACATATAGCCAAAAAATATCCCAAAAAGGTTGGGGTCCTCTCCAAATCGATACTACGGCCCCAAAAACCCTCTCACACTATACCACTCACTTATTTATCCATACCTAACCTATGCATTTGTGCTTGGGGATCAACTGCAGCAACACACCCAAACCCAAAATAACCCAAAAAAAAGTGCAGTAAGAAAAATCACTAAAATCCCCATCCCCGGCAACACCCCCCCCACTCTTTTAATCAAACTTACCCAGTTTAGTACATCCCACTTATACTTGCAAACTACACTACAGGGGGCCCTTTAAAACCCAATATCAACCCGAAAAAAACGCTTTCTGATAGTTGTGACAGAACCCACAGGCATAACACCCGACCAAAATCTCTAAAGACATTCCCCCTGCCCCGACAAACCTTTTCAAAATTCAATTTTTGTCAAAGGCCCAAAAAAAGGGGAATACCCTACCCGAGAACTCTAGAACTGCAAGGAAATTCATCTCTTCAAAACTACCCTTAAAAAACTTATCTCCCCGATACACCCCGTCAACTAAATACACAATACCCCGGTGGGTTTACACTTACACTCACTCACTCATTTTACCATAAACAAAATATTAAACTCAGTCTTAAATAAAGAATCCGTGATACTCCAATACTGAAACTAGTCTGTGCCAAAACAAAAGCATCCATTGCTAAACTCACAAAAATAGTAATTTGTCACTTACCATAAAACCAACTTACCCCATAATTTTAATATTTTTTTAAAAAAATAAAACTAATATGCCCGAAATGCCCAGCCCCCTAAGATTCTAGTGGTAACTCGTAATCACAAATTTTTTTAAAATGTAAACCAAACAAAAAACCAAATTTCTGTAAACCCGATTGCAATCCTTAAGAGAATAAACTTTGAATTGAAATTTTAATTTAAAATCCAGGCTATCCCCAGACTGGAATTTCGCTGGGTAAGCAATTTTTTGTATTATAATAAAAAAACTGTAAGCCACAAGGCATACAGACGCAGGGGAGGAAAAGGGAAACAGGGATCAAGTAAAAAGGGAGATGGATGAGTAATAGGTTACGGAAACAGCAGGGGATGGTGGGGAAAGGGGAGAGGGCAGTAAAAGATTGAGGTAGTGTTTTATAGAAAACAGGCCCTTTTCTCTAGGGGTTTATTTTAAAAAAGAATCTTCATAGACTTCTTCAACAACAAAATATAATGACTATACATCTAATAAAGGCTTCTACAGGGTTGGGATTCTTTCATTTGCAAAGAAAAGTTATAACCAAACCCATATTTTAAAACCACCATGTAATCTCACGGTGATAATGGGTAAAGAGGAGAGAACACACACCATTGGGTGCCCATGACCACGCCAAACTGTTGTTTGTTAGGGGCCCCTAGAGGTGGGCAGATTACCTGCTGCTGCTCCCCCAGGACCAGTATCACTACAGGAGAAAGGGCTGAAGGGAGTCGAAAGGGATCATCACAAGTTTGGGATAAACAGTCGTTGTCAAAGTCAATGGGGAGTAGGATTAAGGAGGGTCCACACAAGAAGGGGGAAAGGAAAAGAGAGAGTCAGAGCTGGGAAAGAGTTGGGGTAATTCTGCTGCTCGTTGATAGAGAGTGCAGTCTAACAGAATGTGCTAATCGATTAACTGGAACGTTACATGCTCACAGAGAGGATCAGGTGCCTCTCCATGCAGCTCAGCTTGCAGCTGCTGGCCGCAGCAAAGCAGCAACAAGGCTGCTCCTTATATTTGCCTCCCCTGTGCCTATCCGAAACTCCAGTGGATGGCCAAATTTGCAAGTACTGCTGCAACAACATGCAAGTTAAACTATAGTGACATTAAAAACTGATGGTGACGACAACGAAAATTGGACTAAATATGACAGACGAGGGACCAGCATTCAAGTACCAGACTGCTGCAGACTGTGAACCAGACGCGAGACGATTTTCCTACAATGAATAAAAACTGACTCCATATCAACTGCACCAGTGTTTAACGGGAAGACAACATGGCAGAAAACCCCTGATCAACTAAATCTCCAAGGAAATGAGGGTCTGAGGACTTTTTTCTTCAGTGCCAAAGAGGAAAGAATTGAGCTTTAAACATGGACTCTGACCGGCAATCCATAACAGCAGGCTCTGCCGACGTTGCAACTAGCGAAGTGAAATTTCATCTGTGCTGTCGTTAATCTGTTGACAGTTTTTTAGGCATCATATCTGTACCACCATATATCACCTGTACCAGTTGATAAACGAGAGGGAAACCAGGACGACATCGTCCATCAAATCAACATAAAAAACTCCAAGGTATAGGACGGTTATCACTCAGTGCCAGTCCTGGGAAAAGAAGGTGAATAGTTAAATAGTCAAGGTTAATGTTTTAGTAGCTGACCTATTTCAGCTGACCAGTGTACAGTGAGAGAATAATAGCAGAAAAAAGCAAATATATCTATAAACTCAAGAAAGTCAGATTGTAGTGGCGTTACTACCCTCAGTGTTTTAAAAATGGCTGAGTCAGCAGACAGGTCAGAGACAACAACCAAGACACAACCCCGATAAATGGAATTGGGGGGATTTGGAAGGATTTAAAAACCATTGATTAAAACCTTTCTGGTCTACCAGAATGGATAGGAGTTAGAGTTAATTGAGTGAAGCCAGACTGTGAAGTGAGGTGGTAGGGGTGTGTGTAATAAGGGGTTAATGTAAGGGTTTTGTGAAGTTTAGGGAAAACTTGAGCAGTGAAGAGGGTTTTGAAGAGTGAACTGTAAGGGTTTTGTGATGTTAGGGAAAAATGTGAGCAGGAAGGGGTTTTTGAAGAGGAAATTTTACTAGTATTCAGTGTGATTGCTAAAGCAGTTACTAAGTCTACTAGGACTGGAAAAAGAGAAATTAAATATTATTGTATATGAGTAAATAGAGCGAAGAGTGAAAATGGCAGGCATTAGAGGGGTACAGGTGCCCATATAATTATATTTATATTCTTTTCAATTCCATGATGAAAGAAATCAGTCTTGGGGGATGGAAAAGGTGAATGAAGTAGTACAGCGGCCTGCGACAGTAAAAGCCCAAAGTTTACATCTACCAGAAAAGTAAACCTCACTGTTGCCGCAAGGTATGGCAACACTGCATTACCAAACAAAAACAGTGCACACAGCTATTATTGTAGCGCTCTTAAGTTGGTGATATCCAAATTAATCAGGACCTCACTATTGTGCAGAGGCGAAAACAGGACAGATAATTGACGGCGATAATGACGGTCTAGTAGCTAAGGATGATAAACCCTTAACTCCATTATGTAAATTATAATTGCATACATAGGTCAATGTGAGACAATGCAGCCATTATTACTCAAACACTACCAACAGGTGCATTACACTGTACTAAAGTACGCATGAAAAACAGAAAAGGCACCTTATGTAAAATGTGTAAGGGGTGGGTGCATGGGATGGATGTATGTACAATTATAGCAAACGGTGCCAGGAATCATTTTGTGTTTGTAAAACAAATGCACTTTGGCACAGTACCCTTTAGCAGATGATGACATTATGATTTACTCCTAATTTTTATACAAATGACCCATTGCTTATATTGATGATATGATTGTTTTATTGGAAAAGGCCTTTCACTTTATTCATGTCAATGCAAGATCACTTCTTCCTAAATTGGCAGAGATTAGGGGATTCTAGTAACAAATCTAGGGCGGCGGCAGTTATACATCTCTGAATCCTTGGTTGGGATGTATTCGGTTGACTGACGACGAGGTCAAAATAGAAGGTTACAATATTAAAACGCTTAGAAAGGAACAGAAGAAAGGGTGGATGGTGTATGTGCCTACATTAGAAATGACTTAGCTTACACCCAAGACAGATTTAAATAACAATAAACTGGAGATTCTATGGTTTGAAGATGCTGCTTCCAAGACCAAAACCCATCTTTAGTAGGAACTAGTTTACCGCCTCCTACCCAGGGACCAGTTCTTAGAAGATTTTCCAGAGTCTTGTCCGGAGTTCGAAAACAATTGCGAGACAATATACTGGGCGACTTCAATATCTGTTTTCAGCAGGCTAAATAAGGGCTATGCAAAAGGTATAAAGCAAATTCTAGGAATTAAATAGCTACACCAACTAATAAATACACCAACCCGGATACACAGTTCTCAGCCACCTAATTGACCCACATTACTTTGTAACGCGCTTGGAACATTAGTCAGTCAGTCGTCATTACACAGAGTATAGTGAACATTTCACATTTACTGCACCAGGAAAAATCACTAGGGATAGGATAGGCCCTACACAGAACAATAAAAAATGAGGTAACTAGAAACTTACAGTAAAGGAAACACTGGTAATTAGGCTACACATGTGACTGGACGGAGATAACAAGTTGCATGGACGTAAACTGATGCTGGGAAAAAAATTCAAAACAATGTTCACTACCATCTTAATAATATTGCACCAGTTAAAGAGGTTAGGATTAAACGAAGAACTGAACCCTGGATGGACTACGGAGATATTAGGATAATATGAATTCAGGAGACCATGCTGCTAAAAAGATTTAGTAGCAAAACAGACAGGATATTGCAGCACTAAATGAATTCAAAGGGTGAGAACAGAGTACAGAGGCTTATAAAAGGAAAGCAAAGGCCAAAGCCACTATTGCTCAAAAATGAAGAGTATAAGCATAAACCCAGAAAGCTCTGGCAACAACTAAATACAGTTGGGGTATACTGCCATAAGCCAGTAGATAGGTTCTAACATAGTACTCACTTCGATAATGAGGGTATGCCACAAAACATCTAAGGTGGCAAATGCTTTAATTCCTTACTACACATCTGTTGCATATCAACACTAGTAAGTAAACTACCAGCTGCAATCAATACTTTAACACAGACTCTGATAGTTTCAAACATACTATACCAATAAAGGGTTAACCCCAAACAGTTGTCAACTAGTAAGTGTATCTCATGACTTCATTCAAAAGAATAAGCAGGTTAACCAACTAAGGCACGCCTGATAACATCCGTTCTAAGTTCCTAAAGATGGTGCTTTGGAACTGTCAATCCTATTGCTCACATAATAAATCTATCAATCACCACTAAATACCGTACGGAGGGGTTCAAGGAGGCCAGAGTTACTCCTATCTTCAAGAAAAATAATAGGTATGATGTAAAGCAACTATAGACATGTTAGTATACTCAGTATAATATCTAAAATCTGGAGAGGGCGGTGTATTCTCAAGTAGTTAAGTACCTTAATGACAACAGCATTCTCCATAGCTATCAATCGGGCTTTAGAAGATCCTACTTCACCGATTACCTCCCTTATTAATCTGATGGATTACCTGGAACTGAAATGTCAAAGGTGGGAACCTCATAGGTATGGTAAACCTTAGACCTGCATTTAAGGCCTCGATACTGTCAACACAAATATTATGTAAGAAACTTCAAAAGCTTCCGGTATAGGTTCTGTAGACTGGTTTATGTCATATCTTAGAACAGGAGACAAATTGTCAAAATCACAAAACGGAATCAGAACCCCTGCCGATAGCATGAGTGGAAGTTCCCCAAAGGTAGTATTCTGGGGTCCCTATTATTCTTATGTTTACATGTCAATGAACATGCATATCAGTGTAAAGTGCAAACTCCTACTGTATGCAGATGGACAGTTGCTCTGTTAGTGTCAGGTAAAGACCACAAGATTATAGCTATTGTTTTAACACTGAACTGGAAGTCCTGCAGCAAAGGTGATAGACAACAAAACTATCAGTACACTCGGGAAAACTGAAGCCATTCTTATTTGGCACAAACATAAAACGGAGAAGGGTAAATAATTTTTTATGTCCAGTGTAATGGGGAGCCCATCACTATGGTTTCATCAGTAAAATATCTGGGAAATCCCCTTTGACCCATGGCATGTCCAGGAGAATTGATAGGAACAGTGTAGTAAAAAAAGCGAATGCCAGAACGAAGTTTTCCTGTATAGGGCAAGCACAGTGTCTACCTTACTGAGGCTGGCAGGTCCCTATGTCTAGCCTTATACAATGCCATATGGATTACGCTTGCTCTTTATGGTACTCTGCCTTGACAAATGAAAAACTGAAAGACTAGGACTGCAAATCACCCAGAACAAAATCGTTAAGATTCAACCTGGTGGCTGGGACCAAGAGTGCATGTAGGCCAGAATGAATTACACTGCAGTGGAATTGTCTGATGTTGAAGACAGAGTAGTTAAAACAACTGAAGCTAAATCACTGTTTTAAATTGCTCAAAAGAGTGTCCAGAATATCTGGCTTTGTCAATTTGCCAAGTGTTGGGAACCAAAGGCAACTAGTACTAGGGGGAGAGAGCAACAACTTTGTAGTACCCACAGTCTGTGGCCAGGACTTCAAAAACACATTTTATTGAACAAGCAATAAAGAAATGGAACAGATTGCCCACACATGTCAAAGCCATCATAGCATGAACCAGTTCAAGAAGAGGCAAAAGGTATCTGATGAATGTAGCTACAGAAATGGAGGGAATGATTTTCTATTTTTTTGGCTAATTATACATGTAAATTTTACCTTTATTCCTAGAATGACCCTCGTATGTAGGATAGTCTTATTAACCCTTCGTGTTGGTAGATAGTCTTTTTAGTATGATAATAAGTGTTATTCCCCTCATTATAGAATAATAGAAATATTTTATACCTTTATATTATACTAATAAGGTAAAAAGGACCCCCAATGGAAATCTAAGTCTCTGTCTGACTTTTTGGGTTAATCCTAGAGTTCTCTACACATATGTGCCTATGTATGATAATTCTATGTAACTGTATTTGTGTATACCTGAATAAACTTACTTACTTAGCCTGTAGAGCAAGCAACTAAGGGAGTCTGAGACTACCACCATGTGATGTCCACAGGCATAGGATTGCGATACATAAGTGCTGCAAGAATGGCATACATTCAGCAGTAAAAATGTAGGCCGAAGAATGTAAATGCCCTCACTGACGCTGTCGGAAACAACTGCTGCGAATCGACGCCGTTCTTGAAGACTTAGGAGCCATCTGTGTACACAGCGATGGCTTGAGAATGAGAGGGAAGTGATCAGAAAAAGAGAGCGTGAAGCCACCGTAGGCAGTTGGCTTTCGAGCAAGGGAGTGAGAAAGAACAGACCCGAACAGCTGGAACTTCCCAGGGGGGTAGGAAAAGTGAGAAGCTACCATGAAATATAAGGTCGGTAATTGAAAGGAAGACAAAGAGCGAATGTAGGCGAAGAGAAAAGGGACGGAGCAAAACGAGGCAGCGAACAAATAAAGAATGTCTACTATATCGGATGACCATTTTATAAATGGGGAAGGATTGCAGAGATCGTGGAGCGTACATAGTAGCGAAGGCAATGGGCATCACGGCGATCAGGACAAGGATGGAACATTCACTTCTGCATAGAGGCTCTCAACAGGGGAAGAGCGAAAAGCTGAATGTAGGCGAAGCAGAGTTCGACAATCAGCTCCTCAGGAAATATGAGCAAGGGTTTTAAGAAGGTTCAGCCGACTGTGACAAGTTGCCTTCAGAGAGGTAATGTGAGGTTTCCAGGATAACCTACGGTCAAAGAGAAGGCCTAGAAACCTGACTGTATCATGTTCGGGGATACGGGAGCCATAGAGGTACAAAGGATGATCGGAGATGACAGAGCATCTAGTGAAAGTAATTTCGTGAGTTTTGGTACTGGAAAATTTAAACCCATGCGTGGTGGCCCAATTGGAAACACAGTCGACCGCATGCTGGAGAGAAACTGTAATGAGATGACAGTCAGTGCCTGCACAAGCAATAGCGAAGTCATCAACATAGAGTGATGACCAAATATTGGGTGGAAGACAGAGGCCAAATCATTTATAGCAAGGAGAAAAAGTGTTGTGCTCAGAACACATCCCTGAGGGACACCTTCAGCTTGGACGAAGTCCGGGGAAAGCACATTATTGACTCGAACACGGAAATGTCTGTCAGTTAAAAAGTTCTTAAGGAAGGATGGTAGATTGCCTCGGAGGCCTAAGGAGTGGGCTTGGGCCAAATTATTATACCTCCAAGTTGTGTCATATGCCTTCTCAAGGTCAAAAAATATGGCAATAGCTGAGTGATTATTCGCAAAGGCATTACGAACATTCGTATCCAAGCGTAGTAAGGGGTCTATGGTAGAACGGCCCTTACGAAAGCCATATTGACTAGTGGAGAGACTGTTGTGTGTCTCTAAATACCACATTAAACATTGATTTACCAGGCGTTCCATCACTTTGCAAACTGCACTAGTAAGAGCGATGGCACGATAGTGGAAGGCATCATGTTCCGTAGCACCCGGCTTGCGGAAAGGGAGAACAATGGCAGATTTCCACAGCTGGGGAAGAACTCCTTGTGCCAAATAAGATTGAAGCGGTGTAAGAGGACTACAAGGGCTGACTGATGTAAATGTTGTGAGATACGAATATGAATGTCGTCAGGCCCAGCTGCCGATGATCGGCAAGCTGAGAACATTGCCTCCAGTTGCTGAAGTGTAAAAGACACTTTATACTGTTCTTCTCTGAGAGAAGAAAAGTCCAAGGGAACTAACTCTCTGGCAGACTTTGAAGAAAGAAACGAGGGGCATAGATTGAGCCCCCGGGAAATACGGACCAGATGAGTGCCAATTTCAATGGCAACGTCAAGAGGGTTTGCTACATCAATACCGGCGACCCGTAGAACAGGAGCCGGGTCAGGAGAGTATTTACCGCTCAATTTCCTCACTTTTTTCCAGACTGCACTCATAGAGGAAGCAGAGGTGATGGTGGAAACATAATCTCGCCAGCAAGTGCGTTTAGCATCACGGATGACACTGCGAGTGATCGCACGCTTCTGCTTAAAATCAAGAACTCTCATCAGTTCTATTGTACCGGTACCTGCCCCATGCAGCACATTTCAAACGTACTGCACGAGCACAAGCAGGAGACCGCCAAGGCACGCACTTCTGAGAATGCCTGCCTGAGGTTTGGGGTATAGAATGAGAAGCTGTGGTGAAAACTGATGTCGAGAAGAGGTGTAGGAGCTCATCAATGGAGGATGAAGAAGGAACCTCATTAAAAGCAGTGAGTTGCGAGTAAAGGTCCCAATTTGCCCGATCAAATTGCCAGCGAGGGCTATGTAAAGATGGTGAATATGAAGAAGTAAGAATGATTGGAAAATGATCACTGTCATGTAAGTTCGGTGTAACAGACCAGGTGAAGTCTAGTGCAGTGGAGGAAGAGCAGACTGATAGATCGATGCAAGAGAGAGTATGAGTACGAGGATCAAAATGGGTGGGAGTATCCGTATTTAAAACATGGAGGGGATGAGAGGCGAGAAAAGCCTCCTACTGGATGCCATGTGAGTCATAATGAGACCCCCCCCCCAGAGGAAATGGTGGGCATTAAAATCACTAGGTAACAGAAGTGGTTGTGGTAAGGATGAAACAAGAAAGGTAAAATCTGGGATAGAAAATGCTCGAAAAGGAGAGAGATATAAAGAATATATTGTAAATTACTTATTCAAGTGGATAGGGGCTGCAGTGTAATGCAGCGAGGTACGGACAAATAGAAGAAGGGCACTTTCATTAAAGGTCCCATCTGAGAAAGGATCCGAAGAATACAATAAGTTATAGCCTGAGATAGGTTGGAAAACAGCTGAGTGTAATTTTGGTTCTTGAAAGCAGGCACAAAGAGGGGAAAACCTGGAAAGCAACATCTGAAACTCACCCCGATTACCCCTGAGGCTGCGGATATTCCACTATAAATAGGCCATGATTGGCAATGAAGAAAATACCAGGAATCCATAGGGAAGGGCACCTATGGACTAGAGGGGTTAGAAAAGGCAATGTGCTGTGGCATCGGAAGACGTTCAAGCAGTGAAGGAACGGAGCGTTGCAAAGAATGGAGTTGTGGAGATGGAGGAGAGGGAAGAGAAAGAACAGGAGGTGGATCAGTGTCCATTGAAGGTTTAGTCTCTGCAATATATTCTGAAATGGCTTCAAGTGTTTCTGAATTCAAAGATGTATGGGAGACAATATTGGAGGTAGAAGGAGAAGGGTGAGTAAAGATTGGGACAGTAATGGACTGTACCAAAGTAGAGGGGGACGAAAGAGTGTAGGGGACTGGAGAAGAAGTGTGGGAGGGGACAGAAGAGGCAGAAACCTGGGAGGTGACAGAAGAGGGAGAAACTTCGGAGGGGACGGGGGTGGAAGGCATAGTTAAAGAGGAGGAGGGTGAACCTCCACACTTGTAATAGAGCCAGAGAGAGGGGAAGAACTAGGCACGGAGACTGGAAAGGTAAAATGAGGAGGTGGAAGAAGGGAAGGAGGGGACAAAGAAGATTTTAGCAATGGGGATTTTTTGGACTTCTGAGAAGTAGAGGGGCGATTGGTATATGGTGTCGTACGAGGTCTTGTCGATACCGGGGCTTGTGAGGAAGGACGCTAAGATGTGAGAACAGACTGAGTTGTAGTCGGGATGTCAGAGCCAAGGACAGCAAAAGGATTAGATACCGGAGTGGCTATGGGAGGGGTAACAACAGAGGAGGCTGCAGAAGATGGGACCCCAGAAGTGGGGGGACGTTTTGAAACACGAGAATAAGAAACACGGGGTAGTCTCCCTTGGAGGCGGAGATGAGTAACTGCAATAGCATAAGGGGGACCTTCTGCCTCTTTGAGGCAATGGATTTCACGCTCATTTAAGTAGACCTGGCAATGGCAAGAGTACGAAGGGTGAACCTCATTACAATTAAGGCAAGATGAAGGTTGACTGCAAGACGTATTAGAATGGTCATCGGCACCACAGACTGGGCATTTGGCTATAGATCTGCAATATTTCGCTGGGTGACCAAAATGCCAGCAATTTCTACACTGTTACAGTGTAGGGATCACCTTTCGAACTTGTAACCAATGTCCCGCGACAATAAACAGAGGACGGGAGTTCACGGCTGTTGAAAGTTAA
>NC_069401.1:63679112-63706012 GCF_026875155.1 Cherax quadricarinatus | reverse complement strand
GTAGTATAACGTTTGTTCGCAATATAAAATGCGATTTTAGATAAGAGAAGTGGAAAAAACTAGTAGAGGTGTGGCATTTAAAAGGGGGAAAAATCAGTTTGCACACTTTTACCTTTCATGAACCCATAGAGGTAGGGGGAAGTTGGGTCTTATTCTGTAGTATAGCTGTTAAGTATCATTCTTTCAAAGATTTCAAAGAAACTAATTAAGGAGATGGCCCAAATTATAGGCGTTGGGGTTTAGGGATGGCAAATGAGACTTTTGGGCCCGGGAAAAGTGGAAGAATGCCTCAATGTAACTGAGATTATACGTCCCCAAAAAAGGGTTATCGGATGTGCCTTAGATTTTTGGAATATCATAGGTTATGCCACCCTCTCAGGGCAGTTGATGCCCTTTAGTTAATGCATTATTAATTATAACGGAAAAAGGGGGAATCACTCTATAAATATTTTGGCTCTAAAATTTCTTTTAAAAACATTTCTTCAAAAGTCTCTCAAAATTTTTTCAAATATGAGATGGAAGGTTTTCTGCCTGGATGTTTGGACGAGTCATTTATGGGGTATTTGTTTTTTAAAAGAGGAAAGGGGAATGAGAAACATTCCCAGTCTTTTTCCTGGTTATTTTATTTCCCCTTTTCCCAAAAAGCCAAATTAAGGGGGGGACCTATTTAAACCACTAAAAAAACTGTTCCCATTCCGTTGCTAAGTTCTTGCTTTTATTCCTTGCTTGTTTAGTGCGCTTGGAACTTTCTGGCGGGTTTTGGGGGTTTCTACTTTCACGGTTGCTTTCCCAAAATCCCCCTAGCTGCATATGTTGATTGCGTAGTGGGATCATTTGTATTACATTGGTTTTTTTTGTTATTTATAGTGGGGGTCTTTTTTTCCTATTCCTGCCCACTTGATCTGTGGAAACTCTCAATAGTGGAAATTAATATCTTTAAAATTTTTTGTGTCCCAATGGGTGAAATTTTATACCTTGATCCAAAAATTTTAAATAAAGTTGTCTTGTGTTTGGTTTGAGAAAAAGTTTCCTCCTTCTGTATTTAGCTCTTGATTGCTGGAGATGTGATCAAGATTGAGTTGTTAGTCTTGGGAATGATCAGATAAAGATCATCAACTATGCAGTCAGCCGTATATGATGTTTTTAAAATCCAAGAACAGATTAGTACCCCCCCCTTATGTGAGTAGGTCAGTAGTACCCCAATTCGAACTTTTGCTCTTTGCAATTTCACTAGTTTTTTCCCTTGGTGTTTGTTTGACCCCCCCAAATATTCTTTGTCGGCATTAAAAATTCTCCAAGAATGGGGGTAGGTTCACTATTGATGCGATTGGTAAAGCATCAGGTAGAGTGGTTGTGGGCATAGAGATTAAAAAATGTTTATGAAAAATTGCCTGATTACTTTAAACCCATGATACTCTTTTTAAACTGCTCTGCAAGGAAAGGAGTGAAGGGGCAGGGGTTTTTTCTGACATACCCACCAAAAAAGTTGGTTGACCTTAGGTTATAAACTGCATATCCAGGCAAGTTTGGTGGAGGGTCCATTTCAATCTCATTCCTAAAAGTGCATCAAAATTTTTTGGGTTTCACTAATATGTGTAAGTAAGGGAACTGCTTCCTTGATGGGAAAAAGTTCCATAAAAGATTTGTAATGTATCCATTGTTTGAGTTATTACAATCTCTTGAAAAGATGGTAAAAATATTATGCTTTGATCAGTGTGCAGGCACTTAAAAGCAAATAGCATAGTTTTACGTCTTTATTTCAGGACCTTTTTTTTTTTAAGATTTTTTGGGATTTGACGCCAGTTTAAAAAGGGAAGTTTTGAAGGCAAGAGATGGGCTTCTTTTAACAAAAGCTGGAAACTGGGAAAGGGGGGTTGCTGCCCTTTTGGGGCTCTTCCCCCAGTCAGAGCATCATCCCGATTACATTATTTTTAACTTGTCGGATTGTTCAAGGGGGCTCAATTTTTTTCTGGAAATTTGTTTTTAAAAATTTAGGGGAAAGGGCCCGGCGTCCATGCCTCTCCGGAGGATGGGATTTGGTTGTGCTTTCTTTAAAAACCCCCATTTACCTTAACGGGGTCCTGGTTACTTTGTGTTCTTGATTGTGCCCGTGGACAGGACCGGATTACGCTAGCAAACTGGCTTTGCCTGGGGCCCCCGCATTTGGGGGGCCCCCCCCGGTCCCAGGGGTCAGGGGGTCTCCAAGACTGCGCAATTTGGGGAAGTGCAAAAAGGGGTCCCTCATAAAAGTTCAAGTGTTTGGAGAGTAAAAGTGATTTTTAAAAAATAACCTCCCCCCCCCCCAAAAAAAAAAAATAATAATAAATAAAATAAAATAAAAATAAATGAAACATAAGCATAGTGGCAACACTCAACACGCCTTTGTTTACATCAGAACAGCTTTGTTTTCCCGCTAATGGTTGAGTATGGGAGATTCCTCTCCAATTTTCTGTAGTAATTACACGTTATCTAGACTTGTACTGTGACAAATTAACTGAAGTGTTGTTGATAGACATTGATGTGTATAGATAAATGTTTGTTTTCGCCTCTAAATGTTAAGGGAGGTACCTGATAGGGTTACTTGATCAGTAAAGACGCATGGACCAGTAAAGACGCATTTTTGGTAAAAATACTATAAAGAAAAACCTAAAAATGCAAACTGACTTCCGTTTGCAGGTTTTAACCCTTTGACTGTTTCAGGCCCCTCTCTGAAACTGTCATTCTATGTCGCCAAATATTCGAAAAAAAAAAATTATTTTTTCTTATGAAAATGTTAGGAATATTTTTACTAGTGTTTTAAGCTAAAAAATTTTTTTGCCATCAGTACTTACCGAGATATAGAGCCGCAAAGTTTGCAGAAATTGATGTGCGTACGGCAACAGCGGTGACTGCCGCCCACCCGGTATTCTTTTATTTACTCTAATTCAAAGGTTTCTTGCATTTTTCAATTATTTTCTTTTCCAGGGTAACTTATGTGGCCTGTGAGACCAATGTAAGGTGCATTGTTCAAATTACACTCATTGTTTTCAACCCAATAACAGAACAAACTTATCACTTTAGTTTGTGTATACACTTTTTTTGCACAAAAAACAATACAAATCAATGTTATTACTATTGTTCATAATTTATACATATGTACAGTCACTAACACTCGTTCCTAGAACTGCTGAGCTTGTGGAAACTCTTTGATAACATGGGTAGTATGCAGAGGGGCACTTTCACAATCCTCACACACCTAAACGAGTGTCTCTGCGTGTTGTGGGGCGTTTTGTGGTATGCATACATACATAACACCTCTTCTGAGCATTTTCTTGGCAGTAGTAACGAGGCAGTTGTATGGGGTAGGTGTCACCAGGCTCATACGAAGATGCCGTTGTGCGCGGCGCTGGTCTATTGCAGGAGTTGCTCCTTGGTACTTTGCAATTATTTGTTGATTACTGACAGGCAAAATTCACCATATTTTGGTGTTTTGTTGGATCATCTACTTGTAAATGTTATTATAAGCATTTAGCATAGAGATTCAACAAGATGGAACAAAAGTTTGATTACCACTTATAACTCTTTGCGTACACAGTCTGCAAACCCAATCTGCATGTACATTTGGTCCACTAAGGCATATTGAGTTGGAGTCCATGACAGCTCAGGTCTTTAGAATGGGTTCATTGGTCTCTCTGTTGTCCCTGCCAGCTGGGGACCATTTCGTTAGTGGAACTGATGTCAACAATGTGACTCACGTTTGTCTTGCCCACCGAAATGCCATGATGTCATTGGCAGCAAAAGGCTTGCACTCGCTCTCTGCGAGTGCCAGCGTCGAAACCTTGGCATATGTTTGCGATTACCACGCACTGTGCCACGCACGTCTGTCAAGTTCACTCGCAAGTAAATTCACTGAGTAAGGGGCTTGTGTACCAGTTATCAGTAATAACATATGCCCGTTACCAAGTATGGTTCCATCATTGTTTGAACACATCACAGAGATACCCATTCAACTTCATGGTATCTCTCAAAGTATTACTGCCAGTGAACACAATAATATCTAAAGAACAAAGACACTTCTGCAATCTCACACAAGTACAAATAGTCTTTATACCAAAGCGTTTCCTCTTGCTTGGTATATATTGCTGAATGAGAGTTCCTTCTTTGATAAAATCAAGGACTCATCAATCAAGCTGCCTTGAAAAACCCCAAAACACCAACACACAAAAAAAAAAAAAAAACGGATAAAAATACATGAAGCACTTTTTGTTTCAGTACTAAACACATTTCTTATCTTATATAACCTGTCGCTTCTGGTCAGGTCCTGGTTTTGTCTGAAAAAGTGTAACATACGTAACAGCATCAGGAAACGATTGACACCATATTAATGTCACTAAAACCTGGAGTTGAAATTCGCAGGCGATCTGTTGTCAGTATGTGGTGACAAGATGTGCTTATACACATGTGGCATAAGACATTATTGTGGCAAAAAACAGGTACATCTCTGCCACAGTTGTCTCCTCACTGTGAGCCGTGATTTTGGTGAGAGATTGTATTTGCCATGGTGCCCCCCCCCCCCCCCCCACATCCCCCCCCACCCCACAAAAAACAACACCCCCAAAAAACCCCCTTAAACACAGATGTCTTCCGTCTCCCTGACAATGTGTCCATCAGGGGTTCTCGAATAAATGTAACTCAAAGCAGTCCAGTTCACTGGCATTGCTTCCCAAGTGACAAGATGGCTTGTATTCCCACTATGTGTTTCATCAAAGTCATGGGACTGGGACAAACTCGTCCACCGTCCTGCCAATCCAGATGCGGTCTGTGGTGGGGTCTGGATATTGTACGTGGTTGTGGCTGTGCAGGTTGATGGTGTGCAGGTTGTGGCAGTGTGGGTAGGGTGGGCTGGTTTGTTCTGCTGAGTCAGCCGCGGGGGTAGTAGCGTGGCTGGTGATGGTGCCCACATGGGGCCCCACCCCCCCCCCCCTCTGCCTACCTCACTATCACCACCACTGCCTCCTCCCTCACTGTCTACCATTCATACCCATCGTTACAATATCGTCATTCTTCACTATCAGGTCGTGGTGTAGGGCCATGGATGTTGTCCCGCAGAGTTTCTCCTTCCCCTTGGGAACAATATATGAAAACCCACTCCCCAGACCCGATACTACGTCGTTACATTACTGGCGCTTCACTGGGAATATTCACTCTCACTGTCACTAGAAACTGCTTTCAATGACCTTGAAAATTCACTATATAACACTGATCACTGCTATCATCAGGGTGTTGTACACGACCAAATAGTTTCCTCTTTCAGTCCTGGTTACAGGCGAACGTGAACGTGAACAAAGCCGGACAGCACCAGAGGTCGAAGGTTGTGGGTCATCTGGGTTTTTTTCGTTTCCCCCACTATTTACGTTATCCTTGGGCACTTTTTTCGGTAACACTCACTTGAAAACCCTTGGAATTCACTGTCACTGACATTTTCATCGTGTTAGAGCTATCACTTGGGAACAAAAGACTCCAACCGCCGAGGAGTGAGGAACATTCTTACCGAGAGGCATTGGTGAAAATGGATGACAACATGGCGTTCCCACAATGCACTGCTGAGTCCCAGATTTTTTTTAACAGGGTGCACACCGACCACTGAGAACCCATTCTCTCCCGTGTAGGCCTACCAGGCTTGGCCACTCGATTTGAAGCCTCTAGAATTTGTGCGTATTTAAATACGTAGAAACTTGGCTGTAAAGAATCGTATTTATACGTCGGAAACAGTCAAAGGAGTTAAAAGCCACTTTGTTTCCTGTCTTTAAGTCTTTATCATTCAATAACAGATTCTCAACTGATTGATGTTCTACATCACTTCCGTCGCAAATGCTTAGTTTTCAAGTTGTGACGGAACGTGATGTAGGAACATCAATTAATTTAATACATATTTCCCCAGAAAAACATAAGCCACATCATGAAATCGTTGGTTGGGTAAAAACTGAAATTGTCCCTGCATTCTTTAATTCTCATGTCCTTATCGTTGGTGGTAGGCCATCTATCATGCAAACATAATGATTAGTTTAGTTTATGAAAATGGTAATATAAATACCATTGTGCTTGTTCTTGGACTCAGTATGATTTCTGTTTAGTGTAATTGGAGATCAAAGGGGATGAATTAGTAAATATTTCATAGACCAAATCACTAACCTAATCTATGGTAAAGTTCTGTATATGTCTCCTTTCTGGTAATGTTTTGAATTTTTAGATGGCGCCAGCCAGAGGAAAGGGGGCTTACAAGGGACATAATACCCCCAGTTGAACAGGAAAAAAAAATTAATAATTAAAAAATTAAATAATAATTGATACATGAAAAATTTGTATTTGGCATGATTACAGGACAGATGATACATCCTCATTATGGGCATCTCGTGAACGTGATGTTGGGACGTTCTTATGCGAGTGGGTCACAGAAAAAGAAAGAAGAAAATTCAGAGAAAAAACAGAAAAAGAAGATGTCGGAAGCAGCAGAAAGATCCACAGACATGCTCACGAAACAGTTTTGAGTTACCAGTAGAGTTGAAATCCGCAGATACGTCAGATCATAATGGAAGCCCTCCCTCCATTATTTTCAGCCAGCATCTAACTTCTATTGTGTCTCCTTCTCATGTCTCAACGGAATTTCATCCACAGGATTTTCTTAAAGATCCTGCCTCATGGCCAAATATCCCAGATTCTCTACGTAATGCTTTCATTGCGGAAAGCTTCAGTCAAACTCTGAACATTGACTTTAGGAAATCAGCAAGGATTTATGATGATTGAGTCGTCGTTGTTTAAGTCATCTATGTTTTATAGGAAGCTTGCAAATTCAGAAACTGTGAAAAAGATCATGGATGGTATACTCTGAAAGCTCAGGAACAAAGTGTACTGTTCAGCATGCAAGACTATTTTCTACCAAAGAAAATACCTTCACAACAGGGGTTCAATGACTGAAAAATTCCAAAGCGTTTCGAGGAACATGAAAACAGCACCACTCACAGTGGAGCTGCAGTTTTAGCAGTGTGTATTTCGTGCACTGAAAAAGGCTTATTGGATTCTCATTTGGAAAATCAAATGAAAAGAGCGCACTTATGCGAGAAAAGTTCTAGAAAGAGTTGATGCCTGTTGTTTAAATTCTTAGCTCTAGAGGATTGCTTTCCATGGAGAAAATTTTGAAGGGTTTTGGTTTGGAAAACAATGGCAATTTCTAGGGAATCATTGAACTGCTAGCACAGTTCGATCCATTCTTAGCAACTTCATGTGTCACGCCTTGGAATGCAGGAAGTGCACTGTATCTTACATGTCATCTACTATATGCAAATGAATTTATTGAACTGATGACTAAGAAAGGTCCCTCAATAACATCACAGCAGCTGTGAAAACTGCAAAATACTTTGCAATAAGTTGTAGGATTCCAACACAGATATTTACATACAGATCAATTGACATTCATTGTTCGCTTTGCCGACTCCAGTGGTAGCCAGTAGAGTGCTTTTTAAAATTCATTCCTCTTTCAGGCCATGTATGGAGAAAACAAATGATGAATGTAGTACTGGATACTCTGGCTTGAACATGATCTCTCTATTATGGATTGCCGTGGCCAGGCTACGGACCAATGCAAGTAACATGTCGGGTAATATAAGGATTGAAAGGCCCGTATAAGCAAATCAACCACTTGCTGAATATGTGTTCCTGCTCGCACATTCTTTAATCTGTTGGGTCATGTGCTGTGGAGTGTTGTGTTCTTCGCAGTTTCATTTTTTGGACTTTTACAAGCACTCTTAATTTTTCTCTGCCTTCAATGCATCCGTGGAGTATACT
Organism: Cherax quadricarinatus; assembly: GCF_026875155.1. Classification (NCBI taxonomy): domain Eukaryota; kingdom Metazoa; phylum Arthropoda; class Malacostraca; order Decapoda; family Parastacidae; genus Cherax; species Cherax quadricarinatus. Next base: position 63,698,191 of record NC_069401.1, on the reverse strand, counting down.
CAGACGTGAACCATTCATGGAGATGTCATCAAATCAATATCAACAACAAGGTGGTCAGGCGCATGATGCAACACATGCTTTGAAGACAGCTTTGCTGAAATAACGTTCTGCTTTGATCCAAATATGCAGAGGATGAAGTCCAGACAGCAACTACAGAAGCGAGGCAGCAGCATAAGCATCAAAAAATGGAAGATTTTGATTGGCCTTACTCTGTGTGCTTTGGGACTGTATACTGGAACGGTTATATGCCGCGAACAAGACACTTCAGAAAATGAAATTGAAATGGAATTATTTGTCTAACTCTCTATGCAGGATTAGTGGAATTTGTAAGCTCACTTCGCAATGATGAAGCTTTTGAAAATGTGTTGAAGAGGAAAGCTAAACTGCTGGTGAAGACTACAGTTACCTGGATGATCATCAGCGGTCTAGGAAGAGGAAACGCAATATTGAAGAGCTCAGGACAATGAAATTGTGTTGCTACCAACGGAGAAATGTAGACAGCTACATACGTATAGAAAATTAAATTCGTCATTCTGGATTCACTGATTACAGAATTGGTGAAAAGAAAAGAAATTACCAGAATCTCAATGACAAGTTTGGATTTCTGTTCAAAATTACTACTATGCCAGATGCAGAATTGCGAGAAGCTGATTAAAGTTGCAACAACACCTTTCAGTAGATGTTCAGCACACATTTGTTGGGAAGAAGATAGATTCATTTTTCTGGGTTAGGAATCAGATTAAAGCTGCCACCTGAAAATGTTCGCCCTCGCAGCTGCTTTGAAAACATTTAAAGAAATGCTCAGGTATCTAGAAACCTTCCTAATGTTGACATAGTGTTATCGCCTTTTCCAAACACTTCCAGCTACTAATGTGAAGGAGAACGTTCATTTTCTGTTTTCCAAAGAGCGAAAAGCCAGCTCGTTCAACAATGAGCCATGACTCAAATTGTGTAACTAGCCTTGTTGACATTGAGACTGATCTAACAAGAAAATTGATTTTCAGAATATAATTGATGATTTTGCCAATATGAAAATCCAGAAAAAAATTTATTTAAGAAGTGCTGTGAATATAAACAATTCTTTACTTTCTTGAGTTTATATGATTTGATAGTCTTATGCATGATGTCAATGATAACATAATGGTCAGTGATTATAAAGGGAATAATGTGCTGTAATGGTTATGCTGAATATAATAGGTTACATGATGTCATACTTTAATAGCCTAATCTAGTAATACTATGCTGTCTTGAGTTTTTCTCTTTAAAATGCATGATTTACAAACCCCCACTCGACCTTTCATCCCTATCCATGTCGAGTGATGGAAGTCCGAAACTAAATCGTGTCTTATGCCGTAGATTACTGTCGCGCCCGATAGTAGTCAAGACTCTCCCTTCAATACTCATATCTAATAATTTACCACGACCATCTATCATAGACACCAGCATATGTATTTATTATTCTCAGAACACTTAAAACTCGCCGCCCCTCCACACCGACCCCCCCCACCCCCAACTGCAGGCAGGGGTCGCTTCGCTTACCCATAACTCAAAGGGGCCCCGCCAATCTGAATAGCCTAGGGCCCGGAGACTTCTTATTCCGGCCCTGCCTGTGGCAAGTCTGTTTCATCATTCATTGCAGGTAGGTCCTGTGCATGTCCATCTCAATTTCCAGGGGGTTACCTGTGTGGTGTCGTTCTGACTGTTGTAGTTGTGTGTATTGGGAAAAATGACAAACTCATCCTCATATTCAGGTGTAGCCATAGGTATCAGTAGTGGCAGACCAGTAGTTCCACATGTGCTAGCAGGGATGGACTAAGCTCCTCACAGCTGGTTGTGTGTGATCGGCATTCTTGATTTTATCACCAGAATCCTTTGCAGTGACGGGGTGGGGTTCTTGCACACTTTGCAGAGGTTCGGTCTCAGATTCTGGTCTGGGTAGACTGGATGGCCTGCATTCCTTCAGTACAATTAAAGGGACTTGTTATCAGGTTTACATCGAAGGTTGTTTGCGTTCATGACTGCTAGTCTTTTGTGGGAAAACTGTTAACCCCAACTTCTTTACAGTTTATACACTTAAATTTTTGGCTGACACGGCCTACTGTGCATTCTCTAGGGAATGTTTCCCAGCACACTGTACCACACCAAGAAGGTAGTATTCCATCAGTCTTCTGCAACATGGCCATAGTGCTGGCATTGTATCACTACGTTTAGGGGGTAGGTACACTTCGATGTTTAGGAAACGTAATCCATTGCACCCAGATATTTTGGGGGAGGGGCACAGGACCTACCAATGGCAATATTTTGGGATTTTACTTTAAGTCTTTTAGGCTTGATGATATGCTCACTGAGAGTCAGATGGATGGGTCCATGTAGAGAGGTTATCCAAAGGTTATTGTACTTGGCCTATTTTTTAAGTGGTGAGTGTCTAATGGAGGTCGGAGCAGCCTTAATATCCCTAGAAGGTGTACTAAGTAGATCACTCGATCCAGTTCTGCATTCTGTTCCGCAAACACAATGTTTGTGTGTGTTTTTCTAAATTGGTCCTTGAGTTAGGATGCTTCTGTACAGCTTCCATTAGCCATGCACACTAGCAGGCAGCAGGGGTTGTCAGGAAGTTCAGCTTAAACCATCTTCCTTTAAGAAAGCTTCTTGCAGCCTCTGTGCCACCAAGACGGTTAGTTTCTCATTGTGATACGAGTCACGTGAGTCTGACTACATCGGCGCTCTAGCCCTTTCTCACTTTTTCTCTTTTGTTTACTTTTAAGGTCTGCGAAGCTATCATCATTTCCATCACCTGCTGAAATAGGATTCCTCTATGACAGTTGCATGTTTGCCAGTGTTGATATCTTCGTTTAAGACTCCACAACACAAGAATTCCTCGCTTATCTTCCCTTATAGCTTATGAAGAGTAAATATTTACTATAAAGTCAGAAGTCTAAAATAGATCATAAGAACAAGTGTTCAAGTTCAATGAACACTTCCAATTATATTAACCCAGATTACTATACCCTAATACGATAACACCTTACTAAAAATACATTCAGAGACTTCTTGTATGTGTGTTAATATATGGTACATACATGATATAATGGGATGGTAAGGCTAGGTCTTACACCTTATTCACAAATTTACAAAGATGAAAGTGAGAGAGAGAGAGAGAGCCGAGAGCGAGAGCGAGAGAGAGAGAGACAGAGGGAGACAGAGAGAGATGAGACAGAGAGAGCCAGACGAGAGAGAAGAGAGAGATGTGAGAGAGAGAGAGAGACAGAGAGAGGACAGAGAGAGAGGACAGAGACACGAGAGAGAGAGACAGAGAGAGAGAGACAGAGAGAGACAGAGAGAGAGACCAGAGAGAGAGGACAGAGAGAGAGAGACAGAGAGAGAGAGAGAACAGAGAGAGAGAGAACAGAGAGAGAGAGAGACAGAGAGAGAAAAAATAGGTAATATAGAGCATTAAAATTAGAATTCTGAATATATCTCATTAACAAGAGGTTCAAATTCAATGATAACTTCCACTTAGTCAGTTCAAGGGCTACTGCCACCTAATGTTACCTCACTGAAATAATAATTATAGTGGACATCACAATGAATGCTGAAGACAACCTCTTACCCCAACCATACATTGTAAACAATATTACTAAAAAAAAAAAAAAAAGGTAACTAGGTAATGTTACAATGACAATGAGATAAATCACTCTGGTCGAGTTCCTGGTCCATCCTTGAGTAACTCACCGTTTCTATATATGTTATGTATGTATGCAAAGGGTAATTGATGCAGCTGTAGATAGTGAAACCAGTACCTAAAAACAATCTTACACATGCATTACTATGTATGACAAGTGTTACCAAGTGTACACTTTATCACTTAGAATACACTTGTGTTGATGTAAATATAGGCGAGAGTGGTACACCGTGGTCGTAATAAAATGCTCTCAACTACTCAAGGTCACACACTAGGCCCAGCTTCTGGATGGAGTTACCATTGATGTTTTAGCTTAATATGTTTATATGTGTCAGTACGAAGTCTGCAGCCATTAACTTGGTGTATCAGGAAGTTAAACACTAAATCGGTTGATCAAATAGTCTAAAACAATTTACACAATGTTAATATACTAGAAGTATAACAATTGCAAATTGTTTTACTATTACATGATTTTAACTAGGCGCTAAACCCACTAGATTAGATGCAAAGGAACATAGATGTTAACAGGCATGACTCTTGCTTAAACCAGTTTTAAAGGTAACCGAATTTACTCAAGAGAGAAAGTATTCATGAAGCTGAACATTATGAGGAGTAACTTGTTCACAGCAAAAATACAAAGAATAATTAACACTCAATCACAGATGAACCGCTTTTTAAAATATTAGGGGAATTTGCAGTAAAGTTTCAGTCTAAAACGAGAAAATGATTAAAAAAAACACAACAATGACACTAGGACAAGCAACATTTTTTAAACCGTTTTTAAAAAGTTCAGTTACACTGACAGAGCATGTATTACACTGATTTATCAAAGTAAGGAGTCACTCACTGAAGTACATCGGGCCCTTTTAAATCTTAATAAGGTTTACAAATGAAAATTTAATTTTGGGGGAAAGCAGCACTTTAAAAGGAGTGCCTCCGGAAAAATTTCCCGCGCGCGCTCACCGAAATATCGGAAAAAAAATGGATAGGAGTTATAATACTGAAAAATAGCTAAACTTTTGGCAACAAATGGTACCGAAGAATGTTCTCGACGTTTCTAAAAAGAAATTACGTCTTTTTAAATGAGGTGGGTGACGGTGATTTTGGTCGAGTTGCTCACAGCCCATATATTTTTTGGAAATTTTTCCTTGTTTTTTATCGCTTTTCGCATTATACTTTCTAATAAATAACTGAGTACTTGGCATCAAAAAACAAAAGGCGGAGCTTATCCCTAGATTGAGAACAGTCATTAATCATTCAAAATGCGCGGAAGGGTTGCCGGCCAGGAAAAACCCCTTTCATTATTCCCTTTTATATCAGTTTATATATCAACTCTACAGTTATTTACTATCAGAATTGTTCTAAATGATATAAAAACACTCAAAATAACATACAAACTGTTATATACTCTAGACTAAAAAAAATAGACCAAAATAGGGCAAAAGATTATCGGGAAATTTCGATAAATTTTGAGTTACGCTCTCCAGTGTCTCCGTGTCGTATTCTTTGGTCTCTAGTAAGAGAAAACGGTGTTTTTAAGAGGATAACTGCATAGAATCATTTTCTAAAAAATACACCCAAAAAAAACGCGATTTTTTGCGAAAAAAACTTTTTTTTTTGAGCGGGGGCCGGCCGGGTTTTTAGGCCTTACCGGAAGTAACTTATTCTCTACAGTTGCTATTTTGCATTTTTACTTAATTTTAAAAGGAATATTTCACAGAAATTGTAATAATGGTTTTTTTCTAATTTTGTTAAAGGTAATTTTGGAAATATTTAAAACTTTCGGAGTTATGTGGGGGTAAAAGGGCAGATTTTTTGCATATTTCCCGGAACAAAAAAAAATTTTTTTTTTTTTAATAAAGATCGTTATTTTGAGAAAAGGCGTTGCCTAAAAAATTTTTTAAGCATTGCCTCTCGGGACCAAATGCCAAACAACCTTACGATGTCCCCCATAGGAATGATTTTGAGACAAGGGGCATTTTTTAGAAAATCAGTTTTTTCAGTCTTTTTTCAGTTGTCGTTTGGGTTATTTTTTTAAATATTTTTAAGAAGAGTGAAAAAAACTTGTCTTGTCACCAAAACTGGAGGGGAAACGGACGGTAAACAAAAAAACTACTTTTTTTGCCGGGCACCCCTTTAACACTTCTAGCACACGTTGATGACGAATGTTCACTGTGCACAAGCAAATCACCACACCTATGTTTATAGGTGAACCTTGGCATGTCCCACTTAAAAAGTCAGTACTGCAATGCCGTTAAATTTGTCCTTAACTAACCCATCAGGAAACACTGGCATGCACAGCAGTAGAATATAGTAGACATGTCGGGAACAAGACAGCTGAAACTGCAGGCTCCCTTTTGTTTGGTTAGTTTGAGTGCTGCTTTCAACCTGTTAAAAATGTGCTTGCTAACCCCATGTCAACCACTTGGAATTTCTTGTACGGCGGGTGGCACACAGGAAAAAAATTCGAAAGATGAGTGGAGTGCGGGACAGGGACTGCACGGGCACTCGACTTATGTGGTCGGCAAAAAAACCCCCTCTAGCCAATAAGTAAATAGGGCGAATGGGATTCCAAATTGAGGAAAGGGGGGAGGGAGGCGAGGCGAGGGGGGTGAAGGTAGGCCTCCTACAGCCCCTTCAAAACAACATGTTTGTGTTTCACTAGGATTCACTAGACAGTTCCCATAAGAGTTCGCTAGAAAACAGGCAATATGGGTGTAGTGGCCTGGGGTCGCAGTGCCATTTTCAAGGGTTTTTCACTGGCCCAGAGTGTCTGAGAGTTACCAACACTGTCTACTCGTTAATTATCACACCCCCAAAAATTAAAACATCTAGCACACAGTCTTGGAATGCAGACAATTTTCACCTGTGGGCAAACAAATCGACAAACTTACTATTTTATAGATGAACCCCTGGCAGTTACGTTAAAAATCCATCTCCGAAAGGGGTTACCAGGGCTGCAATGCTCGTTAAATTGTTCTTAACTACTATTTTTTTGTTCCCAAATATGCAGCATTTCCCCAGAAACACCATGCATAGAAAAAAAAAGGGCATCTTCCCCATTAGAGATATAACACATTTGGTACAACGGCAAAGTCAGGTCTGGATCACAAAAACCCCCGTAGGAGGGAGATTCGTCCGTATTTCTCTGGAGGCAGAGGTGAATAGCAGTGCGGAACTCAGATATTCGAGTTCCAGCATAAGCAGCAAATTATGCCTCTACACTGCACGTTTGATAGAGGCGAAGGTGAGTTTAAAGAGGAGAGTTGGGGGATACAGTGAATAGCAGGGTTAACTGAGCAGGCCATTAGCCTCTCTTCACATAGTCATATGGGCGAAAGTCTCAGGCACGGTGATACAGTGCCTCGCTCAAGGTCCATGACTGATGCAGACTTCTCAAGAGTTAACCAACACTGCAATACTCGTACAAATAGTTATCACTCTAAAACTTTGCAGAAATTTGGCTAGCATCGTGTCTTGGAATGAAAGATGAATTTTCAGTGTGTGTGCACAACTGGGTTACCAACCAGTAGGCCTGCACACTCGTCGTTATTCCTCAGTTGGTTAAAGGATGAGCTGTGCACATTTTTCAGGGGCACGAGTAGCGCAGTGGACTAGCAAAATTCGCCTCTGCACGTATGTTGATAGGGGCGAAAGGCTGAGTCAAAATGAAAGGCCAGAGGGGAAGCAGAGGCCCTGTGAGGGCCTTTTCATAAAATAGGAAAACTTATTTCCAGTGTTTCATGGTATATCCCTAGTCACAACTCACACATAAGAGTTCTCACAACACTGTAGCTGTCTTCCAACAAGTATGAGTTTATTGATGACTTATCAGTCAGGAGAATGGTAGGCCTGCAAATTAGTAGGTCCAGATCTCTAGCACCACGTCTTCTCCCCTCAACCACTTCAGCGAGAATGACTTCTAGCTCATCCACTAACCTTTGCAATTGTTCTTTAGAATCCCCCATAAGCACAGTATCATCAGCTATAAATAAGCAAACTGTGTCAAATCCTATTTTGTATTTGAGTCCCCATAATTATCACACCCCTCTCCTGAAACCACCCTAGCATTTATTCTTTTACAACCCCCATCTATAAATATATTCAAACACCATGGTGACATTACACATCCCTTGTCTAAGACCTACATTTATGGGATGTAGTCTCCCTCTCTTCTACACACCCTAACCTGTCCCTCACTATCCTCTTAAAAACTCTTTACCAAGCATTTAGTAACTACAACCCCATTCCATATACTTGAACATCTGCCACATGTGTCTCCCCTATCCACTCTTTTTTATGCCTTTTCTAAATCCATAAAATGGCAATAAAATTCCTACTTTTTAATCTAATTCTGTTCACTATATGCTTCAATGTAAACACTTGTTCTAAACATCCTCTACCCACTCTGAAACCTCTTTGCTCATCCTCAATCCTACAATTTCTGTCTAACCTTAAATCTTTCAATTATAACCCATTCCGTACACTTTTCCTGGTATACTCAGTTAAACTTATCCTCTTTAAATTTTACAATCCTCTTTTGTCCCCTTCCCTTTATATAAAGGGACTATACTGCTCTCCGCAATCCCCTAGGTACCTTCCCTCTTTCATTCAGTATTTAAACAAAAATACCAACCACTCTCAACCATATATCCCCTCCCCCTGCTTTTTAACTTTCTGTCATGACCTATCAGTTCCAGCTGCTTTACCCCTCTTTCATTCTACCTAATGCCTATGCACCTTCCCCACACTCATATCCTGTTCTTCTCCTAAAAGATGTATACCTCTGGCCAGTGCATGACATTACCGATCCCTTCTTCTTCGGACATTTAAAAAAATGTTCCTCAAATTATTCTAGCCATCTACCCAAAACCTCAATCTTCCCATCTACTAACTCCCTACTCTGTTTCAACTGACAAAATCATTCGTTCTCTAGGCTTTCTTAACTTGTTTAACTCACTCAAATTTTTTCTTATTTTCAATTTAAAATTTCTTGACAGTACTCTACCCACTCTATCATCTGCTCTCCTTTTGCACTCTCCTCCACTCTATTCACCTTTCTTTTACTCTCTATTTACTCTACTCTTCTTTAAAAACCTCTGCTTGTAAAAACTCTCATAGCTTACTTTTCTCTTTGATACACGCCCTTTACTTCATCATTCACCCAATCATCCTCCTTTCTCCTGCAAACCCACCCTCCTTATCCACAAGACTTGTGCCCACATTCTAATACTGCATTTTTAAAACTATTTCCAACCCCTCTTCAACTCCCCCCACTACTCTTACTTGCACCAGCCCACCTTTCTGCGATAGTTTGCTTATATCTCACCCGAAATTCCTCCTCCATTGTTTATACACTTTCACTCCCTCTTGGTTGTTTTTGCCATTTTTCCCATTCCCATCTACCTTTTACTCTAACTGTATCTGTATACTAAATAATATCTGATGTATCAGTTGCCCCTCTATAAACGTGTACATCCTGGGCCTATCCTCAACCTTTTATCCACCCCACAAATTACATAATCTAACAAACTACTTCATTACGTGCTATATATACCTTGTATATTTATTTATCCTCTTCTTCATAAAATATGTATTACTTATTACCAAACTTCTTTCTACACATAGCTCAATTAAAAGGCTCCACTTTTCATTTACCCTGACACCCAATTTTACGTACTACTCCCTCCACAAACATTTTTGCCCACTTTAGCACTGAAATCCCCAACCACCATTACTCTCACACTTGGTTCAAATACTCCCCACGCATTCACTCAACATTTCCCCAAAATCTCTCTCCCCCCCTGAGTACACTTCTCTCTTTCTCCAGGTGATATATGTTACTATAACCACTGTTCGCATCCCAACCTTTATTTTACTCACATAATCCTTGAATTAATACATTTATACTCCTCTTTTCCTGCCAGAACTTATCCTTCTAACATTATTGGCTTTCCTTCTTAGCTCTAACTATAATTTTGAAAACCCTGGCCTAATCCCATTTATTCTCTCCACTGAAAACTCTCCCACCCCTTTCAGCCTTTGTTTCATTTTAAGCCAGGACCATCCAGCTTCTTTCATTCATAACATCCACAATATATCATCTCTTTCTTGGTCATTTGACAACATCACGCACATTCAGACTTCTCACTTTGACAATTTTCTTTTATTCTTTTAGTAATTATTACAGGAAAAGGGGTTACTAGCCCATTGTTTCACAGCATTTTAGTTGACTTTTACATAGCAAGTTTACGGAGGAAGATTTCTTATGACTTCCCCATGGATATAAAAGGAAAAGTAATAAAAGACCAAGAACTATTAGGATAAAATCAAAAGAAAAAACTAGATGAGTGTGTATAATAAACATGTACATGTATGTGTGTGTGACCTATGTGTAAGTAGAGTAGCAAGACGTACCTGTAATTTTGAAATATTTATGGACAGACAAAAGGACACCAGCAATCTACCATCATGTAAAACAATTAAGGTTTTTACGTTTCACACTCACTTGGCAGGATGGTAGTACCTCCTGGGTGGTTGCTGTCTATTATTGTCTGTATATGTAGTAGGCACAATTAATATGTGTGGTATGTCATGTATATTAAGCAAGTTCAGGCTTTTGAAAAGTGGTGGGGTTGTGTTGTCTAGCACGATAAGTAGAGTACATTCAATTAACATGAGAAGAGGCAGGGTGACAGTGAGGTTGCATAATCATAAGTATTATCCAATGGAATTCTGAATTTTTATGTTCACATTTTCGTTATAGCTAGTTCATTCAGAGCATGTAAGCGTGTCACATTCATGCTCTCAAAATTCAGGAAGCTTCCTAATTTGCAAAATTAAAAATCATTCAGTTTTACTGAAAAGAATTTTTTAATGGTGCACATTTATTTTTGGCTTGGTTCATACCCTTAAATTGAAAAACTAACCAAAGATTTCATTCAGATCTCTTCTTTAAAACCCTTTGAGGGTTTTGGTGTACTAGTCGTCTTACGCGTAGGGGTTTTTGTCGTACTAGTACGCATAATTCTAGCGGCCTCAAATCTCGCAGGAAAAAAGCTGATAAGGCTAAGTATGTGAGAGAATGGGTCTTGTGGTGGGTGTGCGCAGTAGGAAAAAATCTGGGGGACCAGTGGTGCATTGTGGGATTGCCTTCTTAGTACACATTCCACCGTTCCCTGCGGTAAGAGTTCCTCACTCCTCGCGAATTGGGACACTTTTGTTCCCCAGTGACAGTTATAATAAGAGGAAGTGACAGTTGAAGATGAGTTTCAAGGTTTTCTGGTGAGGTTTTGGACCGAAACTAATGACCATAATATGGGTAATGTGAGGAAACCCAGACAACCCACAGGCCTTCCACCTCTGGTGCTGGGCATCGTTCAATTGGTACACAGAATCAAGAGGGGACACTCCTATTTTCCAAAATCCGGACTCAGATGTGAGCACTGGTGATGATAAAGATAGTGATTATGAACTACAAGCTCTTCAAAACTTGTTCCAAGAATGGAGGGAGGAGGCGGAGGCAGAGGAGGAGGAGGAAGAGGTGGAGGAGGCCAAGAGGAGAGGAGGACAAGAGGAGGATGGAGGCAAGAGAGGAGGAGCAGTGGAGGAGGAGGAGGAGGAGGAGGATGGAGGAGGAGGAGGAGGAGGGGAGGGGAGGAAAGAACAAGAGGAGGAGGAGGAGGAGGAAGAAGAGGAGGGAAGGAGGAGGAGGAGGAAGAGGGGAGGAGGAGGAGAAGAAGAAGAATACCGTAATGATAACAATAATACATATAATTATACATAATAATAAATAATACATAATAATAATAATACATAAAAATTTAATACATAATAATATTAATAGTAATAATAATTAATAAGTAATAATAAATGTTCACCATGACAGTAACAAGATAAAGGGGAGATAACATCTGATAAGTGCTGACGTTGATGATGGTAATGAGGGTAGAGCTGATGCCAAAAAAGTTGAGATGTACATCGCCCTCCCTTTGTTTTTGCTGTATATAAACATTTCTGTCTGTCTATTTGCCTGTCTGTCAAGCTCCCTGTCTATCCGTTCTAAGCTCTCTGTCTCAGAGTAGCCACAAGACTGCGTCATCACTTTTCTCACATCTTCAAGCAGAGTATAGCACTTTGTCTGGGGTTTCTTGGGTTATCTAGGAAATTTATACTATGTTATACTTGTATTTATGTGTACCTGTGTGACAAGAGATAGACAGATAGAATGAGGGAGAAAGATAATTAGATAGAAATGGAGGAGGGGAAGCAGATTCCGACCCTTGTTTTGACAGGCTCCGGTGGGGGGAAAGAGTATGAGCCAATTGTCACTTTGGACAGCTGCCGATCTCTTTGTAATTTACATATGGACGAGGAGGGGCAAGCAGTAAAGAGTAAGGGGAAGAGGAAGAGAGGAGAGGTGGAAGAGGAGGAGGAGGAAGAGGAAAGAGTAGGAGGAAGAGGGAATAAGAGGAAGAGGAGGAGGAGAGGAATAGTAGGAGAAGATTAGGAGGGATGAGGAGGAAGATGGAAGAAGAGGAGGAGGAGGAAGAGAAGAAGAGGAGGAGGAGAAGAGGTGGAGGAGGAAGAGGTAGAGTAGGAGGAGGAGGAAGAGGAGAAGAGGCAAGAGTATGAGGTAGAGTAGGGGGAAGAGGAGGAAAGAGTAGGGGGAAGAGGAGGGAAGAGGAAGAAGAGGTGGGGAGGTGGAACATAGTACACTGGTACTGGTACACTAACATTTCTGTCTGTCTATTTGTCTGTCTGTCAAGTCCCTGTCTATCTGTCTATCGTCTTAAGCTCTCTGTCTCAGGAGCCACAGGGACTGTGTCATCACTTTTATCACATCTTCAAGAGATTATATGGCACTTTGTTGGATTTCTTGGGTTTCCTAGGTAATTTATACTATGTATACTTGTATTTATGTGTACCTGTAGAAGAGATAGACAGAACAGATAAAAGAGAGAGACAGATTGAAGAGATGAATGAGGAGAAAGATAAAACACATTGTGTATGACACCATGTTTGAGTGTTCCACAAGCTGCAGAACTAATTTGGAATATGTCAGTGACTGTATTTTGGTTAATATATATTATAGAACAATAATAATAAAAATTTTTTTGTATTGTTTGTTTTTGTAAACATAGTTTTGTAAAACAATATATTTGTATTAGGTTGTGTGCTTATTGTGTTGTATACCAATGAGTGTATTTATGTACATTGCACACTTACTTGGTCATAGGACCAAATAAGTTATGTGAAAAAATAAAATAGTGAAAAAACAACAAACTTCAAATACAAGTAAACTAAAGTTAACCGGGTGAGCGGCAGTCGCGCTGTTGCATACGCGCTCATTCTGCAAACTTCATGCATCCATATTCCGTAAGTATTGATGTAAATTTTTTTTGTTTATCCTATAATGTTTAGAAAAAAAAACTCTATTTTTTCATAAGAAAAATTAATTTTTTTTTTTTTATGAAATTTGGCCGACCTGAAGAAACGAGTTTCGGAGAGGGCCATGTCGACCCTCAAAGGGTTAAGGGTGTCTTTTTACACTGTTTAATGTTAGATCTTTTCGAGTACCAGTACGTATATTACTCTGGTAATGCAGTATTCATAGGAAGGCCTTACTCTATTTTATTTTCATAAGAATCAGTCATCTGGTACCCATCAATTAGCCATTTAAAACATCATATTTGAAGGAAGTCAGGGAAAACCATTATTTCAGGACTCGACTTCTGGAATGTAGAAGTTGAGGGCTGCACTCTGGTAGATAGTGGGATGTGGTAGTTCGAAGGGTCAATAAACTAAGATGTATTTGCTCTTCTGAGAAATGACATCTATTGTATGAGTGATGGTGAAGTTTTCCTTCTTTAGGTTACCCTACCTGTGAGAAAATGGCGTATAAATAAAAAATAACTGACTCACAAATAAGAAGCCCATGATTAGAAGGTACAACTATAATACACAAATGGTTAAACTGTACTGTATCCTTCTTTCTCTTTCAGTCCATTTTATTTTCTGCCAGTATGGTAAGACAATGGTAGTAAGGCTTCTTTGCTGCTTGAGCATTAAGAAACGCTGTCGCGTCGTATGGCTATGGACATCAATGGCTGAGGCAGTCATACTCCGTAACAGGCATATCGAACCTCTGCATCAAGATAGGGGAATTCACTATGAAGACGACGCCCAACTGAAAGACAAGCTTTAAAATGTATTACTGTATAGCATGTATACTGTATAAAATGGTATACTGTATAAGAATGCTATACTGTATGAAAAAAATACAGTTTTAATGTCTGCAACTTGCTTAATCAACATCTCTTTTAGCTGGGTTCCTCAGGCCAGTGTTTCAGTGTAATGAAACTAAACTAATGTTTTTTTTTTAGCACTCATGTGAGTGAGAATCACTTTGTTGTAAACAAATCATTGCTCTTCTTACATGCTCAGTCAACATAACTTTGAGGTTTAATCCCTGGACCCATTAAACAATGGGCAGGAGCCAGAACTTTCTTTACTGGGGGCTTGGGTGGCTATCTAATTCCAAGCAGTGTTGAATATTATTACTATTTTCATTTAGGGAACCTTTGGGGCACTATAAGAGAAACTTTGGAGGGCGCAGTCTATCCAAGCCATCCTCAGTACTACCACTACCAGTAGCACTACTGTAATCTTTAGGACTGCCAACCTAGAGGATTATATGAAGTTCAGGGTAAGCTATTCCAATTAATATAAAAAACCCATATCAGTCTGTGGGATAGTAACATAGATTTTAAGATAATTATGTAAATGTTGTAATTTTTGTTACCATTTTCAATCAAACAAAACATCCAAACTTTATTTCTCTGTGCCAGGTTACAAGATGTAGTTTACATGTAATAAAATACTATTGTTAATCCTTAAACTGTCCAATGCGATATAGGTTCACATGCGTAGTGCTACCAAAAGTAGATCTAATTTTTTTTTAATATTTCAATACAACAAAAAAAGTAGATCAAGGTTTTTTACACGTTTTCAAATGTAAAAAAAAAAAGATCTACTTTTTTTACATACTTTCAAATGTTGAAAAAAATAGATCTACGTTTGGACAGTTTAAAGGGGTTAAACACAAAAGAAAGCCACTATATGTGGTGCATTTTCAGGGATTGATGACAATGCACTTTTGAGATTATTACTTCAATTCCTCTTTTTAATGAATTCTTTGTGTAAACAGGTCATTACTTAATGTGAGCCAACAATACAAGTGCCTAGTTTCTTGAACCCATTGCATACAGATGGAAAAACCTTGGTTGTGAACAGACTAGTTGTCGAACAAATCAGTTTTGAACCGATTTGCTCATATTTGGTTTTTGCAGTTGGTCTGGTTGTCGACAACAAAAGTGGGATCACGTGGATCCCAGACAGAGTCCACAGTGTGGGTCTCAGTCATTTTAGGTGACTAAACACTCATGCTGTATACATCTCTTGCGCTTTGATGTTCATTTTGATCTTTTCATGTTGCAGTTTTGTGCAATTTTTTTTTTTGTGAGATAACCATCTTGGTCCAAGAAAGGATGAAGAGATGATAGCAAAAAGAAAAGTTGTCAAAAGCACTAATGAGTTTAAAAAGGAAGTTATTCGAAAGTATGAAGAAGATAGGCTTTGTATGATTGATACAGCAAAGCTTTTTGGTAAATCTAAGTCTACCATTAGCACAATACTGGGCCAAAGGGAAAAATTAAAGCAGCTGACCCTACAAAAGGTGCAAAAGTGATATCATGGCAAAAGCCACAAATTACTGAAGAGGTTGGAAAACTCTTATTGATTTGGATAAATGAAAAACAGTTACATGGTGATAGTGTTTCAGAGGCCATTATTTATGAAAAAGCAAGGCAGTTGCATGATGACCCCCTGAACAAGTGCTGAAATGCAATCCTTCAAGGCTAGTAAAGGTTGTTTGATAATTTAAGAGAAGAAGTGGCATTCACAGTGTGGCTAGGCATGGGGAGGTTGCCAGTGTTGACAAAGTGACTGTTGAAAAGTTATTATTTTATTTTATTAATACATCAGCCATTTCCCACCAAGATAGAGTGGCCTAAAAAAAAAATCACCATCATTCACTCCATCACTGTCTTGCCAGAGGTGCACTTAACTACAGTTATAAAACTGCAACATTAACACCCCTCCTTCAGAGTGCAGACACTGTACTTCCGATCTCCAGGACTCAAGTCTTGCCTGCCAGTTTCCTGAATCCCTTCATAAATATTACCCTGCTCACACTCCAACAGCATCCCAAGTCTTAAAAACTATTTGTTTCCATTCATTCCTATCTAACATGCTCACACATGCTTACTGGAAGTCAAAGCCCCCTCTCACACAAAACTTCCTTTACCCCCTCCCTCCAAACTTTCCTAGGCCGACCTCTACCCCGCCTTCCCTCCACTACAGATTTATACACTCTCGAAGTCAATCTATTTTGTTCCATCCTATCTACATTTCTGAACCACCTCAACAACCCTTCCTCAAACACGACATCTCCACTGCCTCTAGCCTTCTCCTTGTTGCAACATTCACTACCTATGCTTTGCACCCATATAAGAGCATACATTTCCCTCTTTGCTTCCATGAACAAAGTTCTTTGTCTCCACAAACTCCTCAGTGCACCACTCACCTTTTTCCCTTTGTCAATTATATGATTCACCTCGTCTTTCATAGACCCATCTGCTGACACGTCCACTTCTAAATATCTGAATACATTCACCTCCTCCATGCTCTCTCCCTCCAGTCTGATATCCAATCTTTCATTACGCAGTTTTTTTGTTATCCTCATGACCTTACTCTTTCCTATATTCACTTTTAACCCTTTAACTATTTTGGTCATATATATACATGTACGTCTTACGAGTCACCATTTTTGATGTATATATACATACTCATAAATTTGAGTGGCTTCAAATCAAGCAGGAGAAAGCTGGTAGGCCCACATGTGAGAGAATGGGTCTGTGTGGTCAGTGTGCACCATATAAAAAAATCCTGCAGCACGCAGTGCATAATTTTTTCGTCAAATAAAATGCCGAATTGTGGTCTATTTTCATATAGTATTTATGACTGTATTCTCATTTTCTTGGTCTCATTTGATAGAATGGGAAACATATTATAGAAAAAGAGGTGATTTTGATTGGTTTTACTATGAAAAGAACCTGGAAATGGAGCTCAAAGTAGGGGAAATGTTTGATTTTTGCCGATGTTCAAAAGTAAACAAATTGATGGCATTTTGTGCGCTATTACGCCATGGTCACACTTGTCGAAGGCTTTTGCAAAGTCTGTATATATTACATCTGCATTCTTTTTGTCTTCTAGTGCATCTAGGACCTTGTCGTAGTGATCCAATAGTTGAGACAGACAGGAGCGACCTGTTCTAAACCCATGTTGCCCTGGGTTGTGTAACTGATGGGTTTCTAGATGGGTGGTGATCTTTCTTCTTTGACCCTTTCAAAGATTTTTATGTATGGGATGTTAGTGCTATCAGTCTGTAGTTCTTTTCTGTTGCTTTACTGCCCCCTTTGTGGAGGGGGCTATGTCTGTTGTTTTTAGTAAACTGTGGGACGACCCCCGTGTCCATGCTCCCTCTCCATAGGATGGAAAAGGCTCCCTGATAGGGGCTTCTTGCAGTTCTTGTGAACACGGAGTTCCACGAGTCTGGCCCTGGGGCAGAGTGCATGGGCATGTCATTTATCGCCTGTTCGAAGTCATTTGGCGTCAGTATAAAATCAGTAGGTTGTTGGGTTAACCAAATTCTTTTGGCTCTCTCATAAAAAATTCATTTTGATCTTCGACTCTCAGTCTGGTTAGCGGCTTGCTAAAAAACTGAGTCATATTGGGACTTGGAGTAGCTCCTCATTTCCTTGCTGTCATCTGTGTAGGACCCATCTTGTTTAAGTAGGGGCCAATACTGGACGTTGTTCTCGACTTTGATTTGGCATAGGAGAAGAAATACTTTGGGTTTCTTTCGATTTCATTTATGGCTTTTAGTTCTTCCCGCGATTCCTGACTCCTATAAGATTCCTTTAGCTTAAGTTCGATGCTTGCTATTCTCTGACCAGTGTCTCCCTACGCATTTCAGATATATTGACCTCTTTTAGCCTGCTCTGTTATTCTTTTTTTCCGTCGCCTGTAAAGGGAGCGCCTGTCTCTTTCTATTTTACATCTACTCCTCCTTTTTCTTAGAGGAATAAGCCTTGTGCATACATCGAGTGCCACCAAGTTAATCTGTTCTAGGCATAAGTTGGGGTCTGTGTTGCTTAGTATATCTTCCCAGCTTATATCGGTTAGGACTTGGTTTACTTGGTCCCACTTTATGTTTTTGTTATTGAAGTTGAATTTGGTGAATGCTCCCTCGTGACTAATCTCATTATGTCGGTCTGGGGCTCCACGCATACATGTCTGAACCTCAATTATGATCAATTATGATCTGAGTATACTGTTTTTGATATGGTGACATTTCTTATCAGATCATCATTGTTAGTGAAGATGAGGTCTAGTGTATTCTCCAGTCTAGTAGGCTCTATTATTTGCTGGCTAAATTGAATTTTGTGCAGAGATTTAAAAGCTCGTGTGAGTGTGAGTTTTCATCAGAGCTGCCTCCTGGTGTTATTACTGCAACAATATTATTTGCTATATTCCTCCATTTTAGGTGCCTTAAGTTGAAATCCCCCAGGAGCAAGATGTTGGGTGCAGGAGCTGGAAGATTTTCCAGACAGTGGTCAATTTTTAACAGCTGTTCCTGGAATTGCTGGGATGTTGCATCCGGAGGCTTGTAGACTACCACAATGACTAGGTTTTGGTTCTCGACCTTTACTGCTAAAACTTCCACTACATCATTTGAGGCATTAAGCAGTTCTGTGCAAACAAGTGACTCTGCAATGTACAGGCCAACCTCCCCCTTTTGCCTGTTCACTCTGTCACATCTGTATAGGTTGTAACCTGGGTATCCATATTTCGTTGTCCAAGTGATCCTTTATGTGGGTCTCAGTGAAAGCCGCGAACATTGCCTTTGCCTCTGCAAGCAGTCCACGGATGAAAGGTATTTTGTTGTTTGTTGCTGGCTTTAGACCCTGTATATTTGCAAAGAAGAATGTCATCGGATGGTGGTATTGTTGGTACTGGGGGGATTTTTTTTCCGGCATTAGTATCTGTATCTGTTGGTTTGGAGTGGAGGCCATCGACTGTGGTTCCACTCCAGGAATGACTGGATTTGGTTGTACGATTTCGCCAATTTCCTGCCAGTTTTTTTTTCCTTCCTAGCACTAAAAAACCTCTCCTCTTGAGTGGCTGTGGCTACCCAGGTTTTCCCGCCGGAGGGATTTTTTTCCCCAATTTCCGGCATTTGTTAAACGCTTTTGGGAAAAAGGTCCCCTTCGGG
>NC_069401.1:63541187-63678612 GCF_026875155.1 Cherax quadricarinatus | reverse complement strand
GTCGTTTTCTTTTCTGCACCATTAAAAAGTGGTTATAGTTCTGTACAGTGGCGTCCCTTATCTGCACCTTTATAATGTTAAGTTCTGTACAGGGTCGTGCCTTATCTGCACCATTATAGGGTTAAGTCTGTACGGGGGCGTGCCTTATCGAACCATTATAGGGGGTTATGGTTCTTACAGGGGTCGTTCATCTGCACCTTTTAAAGGGTTAAGTTTCTAAACTGGTCGGCCTTATCGCGCCTTAATTTATAGTACTGACGTGGTCGTGCCTTATCTGCACCATTATAGTGGTTATAGTTCTGTACAGTGGTCGTGCCTTATCTGCACCATTATAGTGGTTATAGTTCTGTACAGTGGTCGTGCCTTATCTGCACCATTATAGTGGTCATAGTTCTGTACAGTGGTCGTGCCTTATCTGCACCATTATAGTGGTTATAGTTCTGTACAGTGGTCGTGCCTTATCTGCACCATTATAGTGGTTATTGTTCTGTACAGTGGTCGTGTCTTATCTGCACCATTATAGTGGTTATAGTTCTGTACAGTGGTCGTGCCTTATCTGCACCATTATAGTGGTTGTAGTTCTGTACAGTGGTCGTGCCTTATCTGCACCATTATAGTGGTTATAGTTCTGTACAGTGGTCGTGCCTTATCTTCACCATTATAGTGGTTATTGTTCTGTACAGTGGTCGTGCCTTATCTGCACCATTATAGTGGTTATAGTTATGTACAGTGGTCTTGCCTTATCTGCACCATTATAGTGGTTATAGTTCTGTACAGTGGTCGTGCCTTATCTGCACCATTATAGTGGTTATAGTTCTGTACAGTGGTCGTGCCTTATCTGCACCATTATAGTGGTTATAGTTCTGTACAGTGGTCGTGCTTTATCTGCACCATTATAGTGGTTATAGTTCTGTACAGTGGTCGTGCCTCATCTGCACCATCATAGTAGTTATAGTTCTGTACAGTGGTCGTGCCTTATCTGCACCATTATAGTGGATCCTCGTAGAAAAACGCTGAGCTGACTTTTATCTCTTATTGGCGTTATTGGCAGCTCTCATTTGTTTTCTTTCTCTCCCTCTCTCTTTTTTCTCACGTAATTTTACATGGTTAGGTTAAGGTTTCCTAACTTTATTTACAAGTTGAGAG
This sequence comes from Cherax quadricarinatus, assembly GCF_026875155.1. Classification (NCBI taxonomy): domain Eukaryota; kingdom Metazoa; phylum Arthropoda; class Malacostraca; order Decapoda; family Parastacidae; genus Cherax; species Cherax quadricarinatus. The sequence goes on along the minus strand of NC_069401.1, from coordinate 63,677,466 downwards.
CTGTTATCCGCATCAGCTAATTTGAAAGCCTTTTTTTTTTTTAAGTTATTAGACATACAAATGTGGAACAGGATGAAGTTGGAGCCATATGTGAGCCAGCGATTTTATTTGGTCATTTGACTTTATTTCGTTGTTGTCATTATGCTGTACGAACATGTTCCAGACTCGAGTCATCCTAGGAATAAATGATCTCTGATGGAGTTATGTTCTGGAGAAGGGTACATATAGAGTGTAGTTACTGTTTGCTGCCCGTTTTGTGTGTTTGATACTCATCTGTCGCTGTCGCAGCAGTGACAGATCTGTCCAAGCAGGTCAAGGCGAGAGATGAGCCGTCTTGCTTATTTTCTGTTCTGTCAAGAAGTCGTACACGGTGGGTAGGGAAGGAGGTGGCAGGTAATCCAAGAAAGTGAAGCATACTCGAGGTGTGAGCGTACTTGTGCCTCGTGCAGAGTCTTGCAACTTCTACTGTCGAGCAGATGTGAGATACGTCTAAGTGCTGTATGATACCTGGTCGCTGTGTTTGCAAGATTTTCAACGTGGTTTCTTATTGTCAGTTATTCATAGTCTCTCTCTCGCTCTCTGTCTCTGTCTCTCTCTTAATCATCATCATCATTCATTCTCTTCGTTTTTCTCAGCGTACTCTTTAATTTCTCATCTCATCAGGTCTTTGTTAGTCTGATAGTTCAATTCTTCCCCTCCAAGTTGCATTCCAAATCTTCCTGTTGATGTAATTTGCTTAATGATAGTAATTATACGTAAATATTGTGTAATTAAAGTTTGATTAACGTAACTTAATCTTATATAACAAATATTTAATTTAGTCTCAAGCTAAATCGTGCAGAAAATGATCCATCGAGTTTATGGGTTACGGGGACTGGTTTTAAAAGTTAAAAAAAACGAACTCTTATTTGCTAATAGATTTAATTTTAGACTGTGTTAAACGAGGATTATCCCACGGTGGCCGTATCATCAGCAGTACTTGCTGCCAAGCCTCGTGGACCCCTACTCGGCAGTCCACACACTCAAGGGTCCACGGACCACACGCCGAGAACCACTGCTTAAGGAGAATAGCCAAAGTTATATGAAATCTATAGTTTAAGTAGTTCTCAGGATCGATTTTAGGACCTCACGTGTGGAAGACCAGATCACCATCTTGCCCAGAGCCTGTGAAGGTTGAAGTAGGTGTACAATATCGATAAGTTGATGATTAGATTCATGTGCAACAGTTGGATATGTTTTTTTTCAATCCCTCAGCCTGTGGGAGTGGCCAACTCAAATACTATTTCTTCAAGGTTGATAGACTGCTTACATAATCTTTGTTTCACTACTACACCTGCTGCCTCTGTGTTTGACTGAAGGTTACTGTGTAGACGAAACGCTTCAACAATAAAGATACTCGACTGTTGCACATGTTTCTTAATCATCAGCTTGTTAAGATATTACAAACACAGGTATAGTATGGCCTGCATACCTGGTCGTAATGGGATCAAAGTGGAGAAGTTAAAACTCAACAACAGTATATAACTTGTATTAACTTCACCAAATATAAACAAGATGGTATTTACAATTATGTAAACTATGCACTGTGTACGACCATCAGCCCCCACAGCATGCACTGTGTACGACCATCAGCCCCCACAGAGCCACTGTGTACGACCATCAGCCCCCCACACAGTGCACTGTGTACGACCATCACCCCAGACAATTCTGCCAATTTGTGTGTCACAAGTGAGCCACATTCGTTCACAGCTTTGGTGGGCTTGTCTGTCATTGGCCAAAGTACTGATATAACGATGAGGCCACTACTGAACATTAAATCCTTAGCACATGGTTCACTGGTCGGGAGGCAGCCTATATGGGAGTGTGACATACACTGAATAAAATGTTACATACTCATAGGATGCCAGACAAGGTATTTAATAGCCTGGACTAGGTATCCCTCCATGGGTAGTGTGCCACCATGGCATTAAACAATAATGGAACAGCCTTCTCACTCAACTATCCAGCTCATTAGAGCTGGATAGTGAGACAGCAGACAGTAGGGCTAGTATTGGTTCAAGACACTTGTGGAAAGTAGCAAGTGTCCCCTCACTAAAAGAAAGAAGGTAAAATAAACATTCTATATAAAGAGAGAAAAAGAGCTTAGTAAGTAAGTAAGTAAGTAAGTTTATTCAGGTATACACAAATACAGTTACATAGAATTATCATACATAGCAGCATATGTGTAGAGAACCTGGGATAACCCAAAAAAGTCGGACAGAGTGACTTATTTCCATTGGGGTCCTTTTAACTTATTATTATAATATAAAGGTTATAATATTTTCTTATTATTCTACAATGAAGATAACATCTTATTATCATACTAAAAAGACTATCTACTACACCAAGGTCATTAAGACTATCTACAATACGAGGGTCATTACAAGGAATAAGGTAAGATTTACACGTATGTTAGCTAAAAAAATAGAAAATCATTCCCCTCCCTTTCTGTAGCTACATTCATCAGACACCTTTTGGCACTCTTCTTGAACTGTGTTCACGCTATGACTGGCTTTGACATGTGTGGGTAGTCTGTTCCATTCCTTTATTGCTGTACAATAAAAGGTGTTTGAAGCCTGGCCACTGACTGTGGGTACTACAAAGTTGTGCTCTATCCCACTAGTACTATGATTGCTTTGGTTCCCAACCTTGACAAAATTGACAGCAAGATATTCTGGACATTGTTTGTGAGCAATTTTATAAACATGATTTAGCTTCAGTTGTTTTACTCTGTCTTCAACATTCAGCATATCCAACTGCTGTAATTCATCCTGGCCTACATGTTCTCTTGGTCCCAGCCCCAGGATGAATCTTACGATTTTGTTCTGGGTGATTTGCAGTCTATCTTTCAGTTTTTTTTTGTCAAGGCAGAGTACCAAGAAGAGCAAGCGTAATCCATATGGCATTGTATAAGGGCTAGACATAGGGTCCTGCGAGCCTCAGTAGGTAGACACTGTGCTTGTCTATACAGGAACTTCAGTTTGGCATTCGCTTTCTTTACTACACTGTTCCCTATCAATTCTCCTGACATGCATGGGTCAAAGGGGATTCCCAAATATTTTACTGATGAAACCAAAGTGATGGGCTCCCCATTGCATTGAACATTAAAATTATTTACCCTTCTCAGTTTATGTTTCGTGCCAAAGAGAATGGCTTCAGTTTTCCCTAGGTGTATGATAGTTTGTTGTCTACTAACCATTTGCTGCAGGACTCCAGTTCCAGTGTTAAAACATTAGCAATATCTTGTGGGTCTTTACCTGACACTAACAGAGTACTGTCATCTGCATACAGTAGGAGTTTGTACTTGACACTGATAGGCATATCATTGACATAACATAAGAATAATAAGGGACCCAGAATACTACCTTGGGGAACTCCATATGTTATCGGCAGGGGTTCTGATTCTATTTTGTTGATTTTGACTGTTTGTCTCCTGTTGCTAAGGTAGGACTTAAACCAGTCTACAGAACCTATACCGATAGCTTGAAGTTTATTACATAATATATTGTGGTTGACAGTATCGAAGGCCTTTTGCAGGTCTAAGGTTACCATACCTATGAGGTTCCCCTTTGACATTTCAGTTCTCAGGTAATCCATCAGATTAATAAGGGAGGTGTCGGTTGAGTAGTATCTTCTAAAGCCCGATTGATAGCTATGGAGAATGTTGTTGTCATTAAGGTACTTAACTACTTGAGAATACACCGCCCTCTCTAGAATTTTAGATATTATACTGAGTATACTAACAGGCCTATAGTTGCTTACATCAGACCTACTATTTTTCTTGAAGATAGGAGTAACTCTGGCCTCCTTGAACCCCTCGGTACGGTATTAGTGGTGATTGATAGATTTATTATGTGAGCAATAGGGATTGACAGTTTCAGAAGCACCATCTTTTAGGAACTTAGACGGGATGTTATCAGGGCCTGTGCTCTTAGTTGGGTTTAACCTGCTTAGTTCTTTTTGAATAAAGTCATGAGATACACTTACTAGTTGACAACTGTTTGGGGTTACCCCTTTATTGGTATAGTATGTTTGAAACTTATCAGAGTCTGTGTTAAAGGTATTTGATGCAGCTGGTAGTTTACTTTACTAGTGTTTGATGCAACAGATGTGTAGTAGGAATTAAAGCAATTTGCCACCTTAGATGTTTCGTGGCATACCTCATTATCGATAGTGAGTACTATGTTAGACCTATCTACTGGCTTATGGCTATACCCCAACTGTTTTAGTTGTTGCCACAGCTTTCTGGGGTTATGCTTATACTCTTCAATTTTTGAGCAGTAGTGCTTTGCCTTTGCTCCTTTTATAAGTCTCTGTACTCTGTTCTTCACCCTTTGGAATTGATTTAGTGCTGCAATATCCTGTCTGTTTGCTTTAAATCTTTTTAGCAGCTGGTCTCTGAATTTCATATTATCTAATATCTCAGTATTCATCCAGGGTTCAGTTCTTCGTTTAATCCTAACCTCTTTAACTGGTGCAATATTATCAAGGATGGTAGTGAACATTGTTTTGAATTTTTCCCAGGCATCCTTTACGTCCGTGCAACTTGTTATCTCTGTTCAGTCACAATTGTTAGCCTATTTACCAGTGTTTCTTACTGTAGTTTCTAGTTGACCTCATTTTTATTGTCCTGTGTAGGCCTATCCTATCCCTAGTGATTTTCCTGGTGCAGTAAATGATGAAATGATCACTAAGACCTGTGTAATGACGCCTGACTGACTAATGTTCTCAGAGCGGTTACAAAGTATGTGGTCAATTAGGGTGGCTGAGAACTGTGTGATCCGGGTTGGAGTATTAATTAGTTGAGTGTAACTATTTAATCCTAGAATTTGCTTATACCTTTTGCATAGCCCGTTATTTTGCTGCTGAAAACAGATATTGAAGTCGCCCAGTACTATTGTCTCACAATTGTTTTCAACTCCGGACAAGACTCTGGAAAAGTCTTCTAAGAACTGGTCCTGGGTAGGAGGGCGGTAACTAGTTCCTACTAAGATGGGTTTGGTCTTAGGAAGCAGCACTTCAAACCATAGAATCTCCAGTTTATTGTTATTTAAATCAGGTCTTGGGTTGTAAGCTAAGTCATTTCTAATGTAGGCACATACTCCACCACCCTTTCTGTTCCTATCTAAGCGTTTTATATTGTAACCATCTATTTTGACCTCGTCGTCAGTCACCGTATCATCCAACCAAGATTCAGAGATGGTTATAACTGCCGCCCTAATTTTGTTAGCTAGAATCCTAATCTCTGCCAATAAAGTGAAGGCCTCTTTTCATAAAACAATCATAATCATCAATATATGGCAATGGGTCATTTGTATTAAAATTAAGTAAATCAATGTCATCACTGCTAAAGGGTAACTGTGCCAAAGTGCATTTGTTACACACAAAATGAATTTGGCACCGTTGCTATAATTGTACATACATCCATCATGCACCCACCCCTTACTCATTTTACATAAGGTGCCTTTTCTGTTTTTCATGCGTACTTTAGTACAGTGTATGCACCTGTTTGGTAGTGTTTGAGATAATAATGGCTGTATTGTCTCACATTGACCAATGTATGCATTACACAGGGAGTTAAGGTTATCATTTCTAGCTACTAGACCATCATTATCGATGTCATTTATCTGTCTGTTTTGCCTCTGCACAATAGTTTGAGGTCCTGGATTAATTTGGATATCACCACTTAAGAGCGCTACAATAAGAGCTGTGTGCCACTGTTTTTGTTTGGGTATGCGGTGTTGCCATACCTTGCGGCGATAGTGACATTTACTTTTCTGGTAGGATGGCAACTGTTGGCTTTTACTGTCCAGGGCGCTGTCTTACTTACTTTCCATTCACCTTTTCCAGCCCCCATGACTGATTTCTTTCTTCATGGAATTGAAGAAGAAATATAAATATAATTATGGCAGCCTGTACCCCCCTAATGCCTGCCATTTTCACTCTTCGCTCTTTTACTCATATACAATAATATTTATTTCTCTTTTCCAGTCCCTAGTACACTTAGTATCTGCTTTAGCAATCACCACTGAATTACTAGTAAAAATTTCCTCTTCAAAAACCCTCTTCACTGCTCACTTTTCCCTTAATTCCAAAAACCCTTACAGTTAACCCCTTATTACACACTCCCCTTCCCATCTCACTTCACAGTCTGGCTTCCCCAATTAACTTCTAACTCCTTTCCATTCTGGTAGACCAGAAAGGTTTAATCCATGGTTTTATCCTTCCAAATCCCCCTCAGTTCCATTTATCGGGGGTTGTGTGGTGTTGTTGACTCCTGACCTGTTCTGCTGACTCAGCCATTTTTAAAACACTGAGGGGAGTAACGCCACCTACAACCTGACTTTCCTTGAGTTTATAGATATATTTGGCGTTTTCTGCTATGATTCTCTCACTGTACACTGGTCAGCTGAATATCCATATGGTCCCTAAAACATCCTAAACTATATACGAGATAGAGCGTCTGCTAACAGATTATCTTTTCTGGCTATGTGGTGGATATGTTGTATGCCTGCAGCCTGAGACTCCATCTCATCAGTTTTGTGTTATGATTCTTCATGGTGTTGAGGTATATTAGAGGGTTGTGATCACTATAGATGGTGACCATATGAGGTGAGTGGCCCAGAAAGACGTCAAAATGCTCCAGCGAAAGTATCAGGGCTAGAGCTTCCTTCTCAGTTGTAGAATAGGCCCGTTGATGAGCCTGATACTTGGCTGAGTAATATTCCGGAAGCTGTAAACATTCCTCCTAAGATGCTTGTAGTAATACCGACCACAGACTCACAGGCAAGAGAATGGGTGCCGTACATAAAAGACGTTTAGCAAGATTAAATACCTCTTGGCAATCTGGGGTCCAAGTGGAGCTTTGGTTAGGGGACAACTACATCTGCAAAGTTCCTACATAAGTGCCTGTAGAAATCTAACATTCCTAAAAATCTTTGTAGGGTTTTCTTATCATGAGGTACTGGGTAATGTTTAACAAATTTAGGGGCCACTTTACCACTACCTACCTCATGGTCAAAGAAAGTAATAGATTGGCCAAAGGATGACTTACATAAATTAACTGTTAACTGAAAGTTTTCAAACCTTTCAAAGAAAGCTTTCAGGAAACATGTTGATCCCATGTACTGGAAACTACTACTATATTGTCCAGATAAGCTGTTGTGATTTCAAGTCCTTAAATAGCCTGATGGATCAGCTTTTGCAATGCAGCAGGTGAGTTCTGCATTCCAAATGGGATCACAGTATATTGAAAATGCCCTCCTGGAATTATGAATGCAGAAATCTTCTTCATTTTATCCATTAAATGTACCTGTTAGTAACCTTTAGAGAGGTCTAGTTTGGAAACAAATGGGACCTTACCCACAAAGACCAATTCATCATCCAAACATGGCAGACAGTATCTGGAATGGTGACCCCCATTCACCTTACAGTAGTCTGGACACATTTGGAAACCTCCATCAGACTTCTTAACAAGCACGATGAAGCCCACAGACTGGGCTCCTCCACTAATACATGTTCAAACAGAAATGCCACCTCCTGCTGAAGTAGCCTCTCTTTTTCAGAAATTGCTGTTTCGAGAGAGTTTAATAGGCTTAGTATTTCCAACAAAGGCAACATGATTTTTTTCAAACATCCGAAAATAAACAGGATAAGTTTGCAAGAGAGTAGTTAAAGTTTCTATTTGATCTCGAAAAAGCCCCAGCATTTGCGGAGCTTAATTTGAATCTATGGAATTGTGTGCAAGAAATCTGGATCGTCTACAGAGGCAGAACACAAAGTCATTATTGGGACTTTTGGTGGGCTATTAAAAGCTTAATTTGATTAATAGTAAATTTTATTTGATTTAGGCTTATCAGAAATTTTACTTAATATTTGCATTGGTCCCATAACTCTAGCTTTTAAGATGTGACCAGGTACAAGTTTCTGAACCAACACCTTGTCTCCTGGATTAAAGGAGCTAAACTTAGCATTTCTGTCACACCTTTGCTTCATAGTGTTTTGAGCAGCATCCTTAGCCAACTGATAGGCCACCTGTACCCTTGAAGAAGGACTGTAGAGTGCTGTGCAGGTGTCTTCTCCCATCCATCCTTTCTTGATCACTCCAAGGGGACCTCTCACATTGTGCGCGAAGATTAGCTCAAATGGATTGTGCCCTGTTGATTCGTGCACAGTTTCTCACATTGCAAACAGTAATAGAGGAAGCTATTCATCCCAGCCTGTAGGAAAATGCATTCAAAGGGTTATCATAGTTTTTAAAGTCTGGTAGAATCTTTCCAAGGCGACTGAGAATGATAGGCAGTAGATAGCTGGTGATTAATACCATACCTAGCAAGTTAAAGCCTCTCTGAATGCTTTTGCTGCAAAATTAAATCCTGGTCACTCTGGACAGATTTTGGAATCCAAAGTATGAATATAAATTTAGTAAGAGTTTTTAAGAAGGCCTTAGTGTTTATGCTACACACTGGGACTGCTTCCGGATACCTATAGTTTTGTCCATTATTGTAAACAAACACTGTTTACCTGATTTTGCTTTTGGTAATGGTCTCACACAATTAAAAATTTACCTCAGCAAAGAGTTTCTCCATCTGCAGGTATGGGATGAAGAAGTGCAGATTTAATGGAGTGCCCTAGGTTTACCCTAGGTTGACATTCTCTATAAAAACGGATGTGACTTGGCACATCTCGCCTTACCCCTAGCCAAAAAAGTCTCTAAATATTCTATAAAAGTTTTCAGAAAACCCCAAATGACCCCTAAAGAGAAATTGTGAGCTATATTCAGAATCTGAGAACTGAATATCTTAGGAACTACCAGTTTATCTAATTTTGAGCTTCCCCCTTCCTCCTTACCGGGTTTATAAAAAATATTATAGGTTGTGTTTAATTTCATATTTAACTGGGTGAGCTGAGTGGAATTCACCTATGACAGTTTTGGGAAAGTGAAGTTTAAAAGGAAAGGATTTTCTCGCTGCTCTTCCCGAAAGGACAGTCCCTTCGGCAAAGAAACAAGATATCCGGCCACCCTGTGACCACAAAAGAAGGCTTGATCAGAGACTTCTTAAGAAATTTAAGAACATAAAGAAGAACATTGCAACAGGCCTACTGACCCAAGGGGGGCAGGTCCATGTTTCCCCCCCGGATTAGACCATGACCACCCCCCGGATTACCCCCAGGGACCCACCCAGCTTGGTCATTTCCACTCAAGCATGCAGCACTGCACCAGACCCAGCAGCACAAGCAAGACAGGTCAACTCACACCCACCCACACCCACTCATGTATTTATCAAACCTATTTTTAAAACTACACAACGTTTAGCCTCATAACTGTACTCGGGGTTTGTTCCACTCATCCACAACTCTATTACCCAAAAAAAATGCTTTCCAAATCCTTCCTGAATCTAAATTTTTCCAACTTGAAACCATTGGCTACGAGTCCCCGTCATGGCTGGAAATTTTTCAGCACGCTATTTACATCCCCTTTATTTATCCTGTTTTCCATTTATACACCCCCGATTATATCATCCCTAATTCTACGCCTTTCGAGAGAGTGCAGATTCAGGGCCTCAGTCTATCCCCCATAGGAAATTTCTGATACATTTGGGTCATCTTTGTCATCCTCCTTTGTACGTTTTCCAGAGCATTATATCCATTCTATAATACGGTGACCAGAACTGAGGCCTAACCAAGGGTATATAGAGTTGAAGAACAACCTGAGGAATTCTATTATTAAAACTTCTAGATATGAAGCCAAGAATTCTGTTAGCTTTATTGTGAACACTAATGCACGTTTGTCTTGGTTTAGGGTTTCTGCTAACCAAACTCCTAAATCCTTTTCACATTCAGTAGTATTAAAAATCTACATTATTTAGTTTATATGTGGCATGGTTATTAACTGTCCAACATTTAGAACTTTGCATTTGTCAATATTACGCTGCATCTGCCACTTCTCCGACCATTGCATCAGTCTAATCAAATCATCCTGGGGTGCTATAATGTCCTCATTAGAATGAATTGGTCGGCCTATTTTGGTGTCATCAGCAAATTGCTTATGTCGCTATTTATTCCCTCATCTATGTTGTTTATGTAAATTGTGAACAACAACGGACCCAACACTGACCCCTGAGGAACACCGCTTGTGACGTGCCCCATGCTGATTTCTCACCATTTATGCAAACTCTCTGCTGTCTATTTGCCAGCCATGCCTCACCTTGGAAAAAATTTCTCCTCCTATTCCGTGTGCCCTAAGTTTCCTCAATAGCCTCTGGTGTGGAACTCTATCGAAGGCCTTACTGATGTCCATATTCACAATATCATATCATTACCATGATCTACCTCCTCAAACACCTTAGTGAAAAAAGTTAGTAAGTTCGTAAGACAGAACGCCCCTTTGTAAAACCTTTGTGAAATTCATTAATCAATCTGTACCTATCAAGATGGCTACGAATTGCTTCGGCAATTATTGATTCCATAATTTTTCCCACTATGGAGGTAAGGCTTATTAGTCTATAGTTCGAAGCCAAGGACCTGTCACCTCCCTTTGTAAATAGGTATTACATTTGCCATTTTCCCACTTATCAGGCACTATGCCAGTTTGTAGTGACACGTTAAAAGATTAGCCAAAGGTATGCTAAGTTCCTCTTTACATTCCTTTAACACCCATCTTACTAGATTTACGAGGCATTGGCCAGTTTTCCTCGTAAAATAATTTGTCTAGCCCTCGATCTGAGTCCTTCAAGGATAGGTCAGCATTCTCAACAGACACCCCTTGGGACATTGTCCGAGTTATGGTCAATATTGGAGAAGAAACCTTAGTAGTCAGTATGGGCTCTGGACATTTTGTTGACTTTAGAATATTATTGCATCTTTCATGGGGAATCCCTAAGACACACCTACAGTTAAATATCCCATACAATATTTACTGTCAACAAAATGTATACAAATGGACAGAGAATAGGGCTTCCCCAAAAGCGTTTCTTTAGAAATTGGAAGTACTCCCTCTCTTAAGAGGAAGCAATAAACCCCAATATCCCTGAAGGTCAATACCTCAATTTTACTATCATTCTCCTTAATGGAGATGAGGCACATACTATAATATGGTGCCATGCATTCATCTATTTCTTTCTGGTTTGTATCAAAAGAAGTACATTAATTTCCCTAGAGGTTGAGGCCTGTCCTAAGCTGTCTGAGAATTAGCGTGGGGCGTTACTGAGCACCATGGATTCCTGTAGTGCTTTAGAATCTCTGGCTAAAATGTTGAAGAAGGAGGTTCTGCTTCTTCAGGAGGAAAATAGGAGGCTGAAGCTTAGCCTAGATGGATTTGGAAGTGAGTGTGAGACAGTTGGAGCTGGTAAGGAGGAAAAGGTTACCAGTAGTGAGTTGGAGAGTGGCAGCTGCTTTAAGGTGGCAAGTGATTCACAATTCAGGAAGAAGGAAGATAAGGAAGATTAACAGAGAAGATGTAAAGGTAGGAAATCGATTCGAGTGTACTTCAGTGGTTAGTGAGTTTAAAGGTACCACTGCTAATCAAGGTAAGAATATACTGATTGTGGGAGACTCTCAAGGAAGATACATGGACTGTGCTTTTTGTAACAGAGATAGGAAGGCCAGACAGAGAGTGTGCCTCCCAGGACTGGTGTTGGTGACATAGTCAGCAGGTTGGATAATATTATGTCTGGTAATGAGAACAAGCTCTCTTAGTGCTGGTGGAAATGAGATAGGGAAGGGCAGGAGACATGAGCTGCTGGATAAGTACAGGTCAGTCATAGATGTAGTCAAGTCTAAGGGAGGGATCCGAATCATATGTAGCATCTTGCCTAGAAGGGGAGTGGGCAATGAATGGATGCCTAGGGCAACTGGTATAAATTGCTGACTAACAGGTACTGCAAGAACTTGCAATCCCATTCAATGATAACTGGGACAAAATCTATGGCAAACATGATATGTATGCAAGGGATGGGGTTAATCTCTCTTTGGGGCTGGAGTGGTTTCATTAGCCAATTCGATTGAGGGGGTCATTGATGACTTGTCTAGGACTTTAAACTGATACATTACAGAGGTATGGGTGTTTGTTGGAAACAATCAGGCTGTGGGACTAGGGTTGAAAACAGTATATATTGCCAGGATACCCCAGGGATATGTTTAAAAGACAAAATAAATTTGCTAGTAAAGGCAGAGAAATTGTTCAACAAACAAAGAGAGATAGTAGAGGGTAATGAATGATTAGCTCCCTTAAGGCTTACTATACAAATAGTAGAAGTCTAAGCAATAAGATAGACGAGTTAAGATTACTTGCAAGTGCAGGGAATATAGATATTATTGCTATAACGGAGACCGGGTTTTCAACTTGAAAGATAGGGTCAACAGGAAGGTGTTGAGTGGCGATGTATGTCAGAGATAATTTAAATTTTTGTGTTAGACAAGATATAAGATTAGAAACATTGGACACAGAATCTGTTTTGGCTACAGATTCTCGAGGGTCGTGAAAAACTAAATTTGAGTGTGATTTATAGGCCTCCAAACCTTGATAGGGAGAGCAGCAAGCTGCTATGGACGAAATTCATAAGACATCTATATATGAAAATGTTTGTGTTTATGTGAATTTTAACTTTAGACAAATTGATTGGAATAATTGAGTATAATGACTTTCTTGATATGGTTCAGGATTGCTTTTTAAACAGTTTGTGACAGAACCAAGTAGAGGAAGCAACCTGCTTGACGTGGTTCTTGCCAACAAAGAATCTTGAGGTTAATGATGATGAGGGGAAAGCGATCACAAATCACTTCGTTTCAATGTATCATGGAATTACCCAGATAACTGCAATCAAGTCTCTGTCCCAGACTTCTTCTTGGCCGACTTCATGGGGTAAATTGGGTTGACCTGACTATGGATCAGGTAGGTGATCTTGGTTGCCAATATGACGTATTTCAGAACATAGTTCTAGGGCCCAGACAACTTTTGTTTTCCCAAATAGGGAAATTAGATCTAACAAAAAATGATCCCAAATAGATAAATAATAGATTAAAACATTTCATTGGTCAAAAGAGTCGTATATAAGGGGTATCAAAAGGGCAGTTAAAAATCAAAATATTCAATAAAAGAGAGGTATAAAAAAAGGAATAAGAAAAGCAAAAAGGGATTCGAAGACTAACCCAAAAAGGTTCCTTCAGGTATACAGAAGTAAGATTAGGGGTAAATTGGCCCACTTAAGAGTAGTTCAGGTCAGATCACTGACAGTGATAAGGAATTGTGTGAACTTTTGAACACTTACTTCCTCTCAGTTTTTACTCAGGAAGATACTAGCGAAATCCCAGAAATAATAAATTAGTTTGAACAGAACGATAATAAACTATGCACGATTAGGATAACTAGTGACATGGTCCTCATATAAATAGAGAAATTAAAACTTAACAAATCCCCAGGCCCTGATGAACTGTTTGCAAGGATGTTAAAGGAATGCAAAGAGAAGCTTAGTAAACCTTTGGCTAATCGTTTCAACGTGTCTCTACAAACTGGCATAGTACCAGATAAGTGGAAAATGGCAGGTGACAGGTCCTTATCTTCGAACTATAGACCAATAAGCCTTACCTCCATAGTTGGTAAATTTATGGAATCAATATTTGCCGAGGCAATTCGTAACCATCTTGAAAGGCATAATTTGATAAATGAATCTCAGCACGGTTTTACAAAGGGGCGTTCGTGTCTTAAATATTTACTAACTTTTTTCACTAAGGTATTGGAAAAATAAACACGTAAGCAGTATAATGTGATCCCTTATTGACAACGTTTCTCCCACACAGTGGGATTTATCAAGTGACAAACAGATCTACCTGGGTGAAAAGTACTTGAGTATTTATAGGATGGAGTCAGGTGGAGAATGCTGCATGTGACCCACCACTCTCCACCTGACTACATCCTATAAATACTCACGTACCTTTCACCCAGGTAAATTTGTTTGTAACTTGATAAAGCCCACTGTGTAGGCGAAACGTTGTCAATAAAGGATCACTATATTTTTCCATTGTGTCGGTATTTTACATCATTCATTTCCACTAAGGTATTTGAGGAGGTAGATCATGGTACTGAATATGATAATGTGCATATGGACTTCAGTAAGGCTTTCGATAGAGTTCCACATCAGAGGCTACAAAGGAAACTTAAAGCCCATGAAATAGGAGGAAATTTTTTTTCCTGGGTAGAGGCATGGTTGACATATACGCATAAATACGAATAAATGGGGAGAAATCAGAATGGGGGTACGTCACAAGCGGTGTTCCACAGGGGTCAGTGTTGAGCCCCCTGTTGTTCACAATTTGCATAAACGACATAAATGAGGGAATAAACAGCGGCATAAGCAAATTTGCTGATAACACCCAAATAGGCCGTCCAGTTCATTCTAACGAGGACACTAGAGCACTTCAGGATGATTTGAATAGACAGATGCAGTGATCGGAAAAGTGGCAGATGCAGTTTAATATAGACAAATGCAAAGTTCTGAATGCAACAGTTAGGTATCTTTATTTCGAAACGTTACGCCTACACAGTAGGCTTCTTCAGTCGAGTACAGAAAAGTTGATAGAAGCAGAAGATACTTGAAGACGATGTAATCAGTCCAACACCCTTAAAGTTTTGAGGTGGTCAGTCCCTCAGTCTGGAGAAGAGCATTGTTCCAAAGTCTGAAACAATATGTTTCGAGAAACACCAGACTCAGACTCAATCAAATTATCCATCAGGATAAGTTGCCCTAACTCACTAAAATAGTGACACCACTGGCCTTGTAAACCCCTTTGTGAAATTCTTCGTTTTTTTCACGAACAAAGTCAACATGAGATTGACCTAGCTGATGTTTGCACAATTTAAATTCTCTCCTTTACTAGGCGGGAATACGCTGATATGCACCATAAACAGTTGTTCTAACAACCTGGCAATCAACGAAGTCCTCATCAACCAAACCAGCTGTGAACTCCTGCACATTGTCGTACAACGCTGTATGCACAAGTGCTGCCCAGTGCTCCACTGGCCACCTTAATCCGCAAACTTGATTTTCAAACACCTCGAAAAAATTTTCAAGCTCATTATCAACAAAACGAGGTACTAGCGGCACCGCTTTTTGTACACTAAGCTTTTCAACAACATTTTGCTGATAAATTCCACTCCTTCAACTCTTGGGTTCTTTATTGAGAAAGTTTGGCCACACAGTGGGCTTCACTCAGTCCATACAAAGAAATCTTGAAGACCATGGGTTCAGAATGAGGTTGATTATTCGATCCCTCCCACCTATGAAGTCGAAAAAGTGGTTAAGTCCCCAACAAACTTCAAAAGTTGCCATGTGTTCCTCAATTTTATGAACATGTCCCGGTCTCTGAACATTCATCTACAAATCTGTAAGGAAAACTTTGCCCCAACACTGGGAATCTGGAATACTTAGTAAGGTAATTCATACCGCTGCCTAATTTTGGGCAAACCCACTTAACAAGAACAATGTTTTACACAAACCTATACTGCGGATGCACACACTCCTGCAAAGTGTTATAAGTCCATTCTGCCGTAGCCCTATTTCATTCAAGATCTGATACTGACCAGCATGCGACTACAAGTAGAGGAAAATTTAATTTCTGATTCCTGCATCCTGTTAATGGTCAAAATAGCTTTCCAAGACTATAACAACAGTGTTGCGAACTTTCCTTTTTAATAAAAGGATACAAAGAGTTCAATATGTGTTAATTTAAACAAAGTGGCTGTGAACAAATGGCAAAAGCAAACATTTATGCCTGAAACAGCCCCTCCATCTCTTCAATCGTACACATGTCCCAATGCGTTCCTTTTGGCGCTTTCAAGTTTAGTTTGGCCAATGATGCCAACGAACTGACTCGCCCAAGACAAACCTGGTTCAGCCGACTGCTTCACGAAGTTGCTGGTCTGATTATTCCGGTGTTAACCTCTCCAATTATGAAGGGAAACCCAAGCAGAGATCGCGATTAATGCCCCTGTAGCGCAGAAACTTCAGTTTGGGATGCCATTACTTTTCTTAAACCTTCATCTTTTTATGAATCTTTCACGAAGCTCGCAGTAGTAAGAGTTCGTTGATATTCCTGTTAATGGGAAAAGCAAATTCGTCCAGCACGTAAGATAGCTGGACAAATTTATAAGGATACCAATACCAGTCGCCTAAAAATTGGGGTGGCATAAACCCACTATAACAAAACACTGTTTGCAATACAAAATAACAGCAATAGACGATTGCAGGATGCCACAATCTGAAAAGTAAAAGGATCACATTCTGCTGAAAGCGATACAAGAAGCGTCTCACGAATACTCACCACTGCAGCACAAGACGGGGCCCCCCTACTATGAATACAGGGGAGTATGCCTGCATACCGGGCAAATGGGATCAAAATGGGGCAATCAAAACTCAAAAACAATTATACTTGTTTTCCTTCCCTGATAATAAACAAAACCGAATTTACAATTAGTAAAATATGTTCAAAATTTTACGTAATTTAATTAAAAATACAGCTGGGAAAAAAGGCAAAATGAAAAAGACAGATAATGCACAGTGTATGACCAGCAGCCCCAGATAAGTCTGTCAACTAGAGTATCACATGTGAACCACGTTGGTTCACAGTTTTGGCGGGCTTGTCTGTGATTGGCAATGATCCGAGGTACTGATATAACGATGAGGTCGAACGTTAAATCCTTAGCACCTGGTTTGCTGGTTGGAAGGCATGACACAAGAGGTGTTAGGTTAGGTAAGATTTAACAGGGAACAGGAATAGTGTGGAAAAAGACACTTATACTCAGTTCAGGACATTTATTAAAGGAAATGTTTCATCATTAGTGGCGACACTTTTCCTCTAATAAATGTCCTGAACTGTACGTAAGTGTCTTATTCCACATCTTGTCGGTATCACTATACCTGAGGTGAGTCTTAGTCATATGATGATCCACTGCTGGACCGAGGCCCTCCCCTGGACCGAGGCCCTCCGCTGGACTGAGGCCCTCCACTGAACCGAGAACCTTTGCTGGATGAGGACCTCCACTGTGTCAGTAAAGCTACTGAATTCCCTATACTTATACTTGTGTAGTATATTGTAGATCGTATCATCCATGTATATATTTAGGCTCCCTTTCAGTAGGCTCAGCGACTAGCATGTGTGACGTCACATGATGTGCATGTGTGTGTGAGAATCCCTGTAACTCTCTAAGTTGTCCACGCTTAGGTCTACAGGAAACACAGGCAGGCTGGGCCTCTTCCTCTCACACTCTGCTAATATAAGTGTTACCATCCAACGGCTTTGTTTAACTCCAACCATCACATCTCCACGAACCCTCCCGACAAATGGTGCCAGCGGTGAGGCCGTAAATTTGATATTTACACCGATGTATGGAGATTGACTTATACCAGCCGACGGACATTTTGTGTCGCCAGCAGGCTTAGCCTAGCAGCCAGCTACCCGAGCAAGCGTCCACCAGCCTGTTTGCTTCCTGCTTACTGGTCAGTCTTTGTGTCTTAGTGTTTATCTGCTTATTTGCATTACTTCCGAGGGGTTGACCTGGGTTTGCAAATTAAGCCAAGCCACCAAGCCAGTGTGTGGGGGGAGTTAGCCCTACACTATCCAGCCTGTCTTAAGTACCAGCCTTGCCTGCTAAACCAGCTTTCCACCCCTGCTGTGCTCATGGTTCCAAGTTCTCAAGCCAGCCTGTGTGAAGGGTTAAGCCAAGCAAGCCAGCAATTAATGCAGATGACTAACCCAGTACTCAAGCAAGCCATGTGAGTTCCAGCCTTCACCATCGTTTGTGCTCCAAGTTCCAAGCCATCCTGAGTGCTTGTACCATCCCTGTGGTGTTGTGGTATTTTGTGGGTTTTTAAGTCAGCCTAGCTTAGAATATTTTCGTGCCTAGCGTGGGTGTACCCAGAGCACGTGGATTATGCTGTTTTCCATAGCCCAGCCACCACGCAGTGTGGCTGCCTCAACCATCCACACCTTCCCACTAACACTTTTTTTTTACCCTTATAACGGGTCCTAGCACCTTATTTTTTGGACCACATAGGGGGTCAAGATGCAAGATTGTTCCTTCGTCCCTGTGTGCCAATGTAAAAGCCTCCTGTGTGTGTTTATCGTCGATTTAAGCACAAATTCTTCGAGATGTCAACGTGAAAAGTAGTGGAGAGCCATGCCAGCAACAACCACCCTTTTTCACCACCACCACCCTCATTCTCCTCTACATCGTTCCAGTGATAATAAATAATATTTTTTATAGAGACATTTGCGAGTGTTGAGACAATTTTTCAGTGATTCCTTAGTGACATTTCTTTTCAGTGACTTTTGACTAGACTCAGTGTTCATTACATTCTTTTGCATTATTCTTTTTTCTCTTCAGTGTTTAATTTTCATGCTTTATTTTATGTCTGTTGTGTTGTATTCTTTTTTTACATACTTGAAACAATAGTGCCATTATTTTGTTGAAATAATAGAATTATTTTCTAATTTTTGTCTACATAAGACCTTATTGCAAGAAAATTCTCATAGTATTGTGCATATGTTAATGTGTTTTGTTCCTGCATTATTGTAAGTGTTAACCTTTCTCTGTTTTGCATTTTTGCCTTTATTATTTTTTTATGTTTCATTGAATAAATTCACTCTTAGTGCAACTTTTAAGTTCTTTTTTAAAGTAAATCATTCTTTTGCTTGTTCAGTAAGTTTTTGCTTAAGCTGCAATTAAGAGTTAAAGTGTTCAATCAGTTCATTCCTTGATAATTTTTTTTGTTGCTCGTGTAAACTGCATTTTGTGTGCGCAGTTTTTTTTTACTGCAGTATTGACTCATTCTGCAATGACTCTTGTGCAAATATTGTGCTGCCATTAATTCTTTCTTTCAAATTTTTTTTGTAGTGTTGTGTTGTGCAGTAATTTTTGATTAGTATTTGTTATTTGCAATATTGTTACAGTTTATTTCAGAGCAATATTCTGTGATTTCAGTTTTACATTCCTTGTGTTCTGTGATTAATATTTTATTCTTTGTGTCACTTTATTTTTCTTTAGAGAAATGCTTTCCCAGTCCATTTTAATTTTGCACAAGATTTATTGATTCTATTTTATAATTTTTGATTGATTTATCATTTATTGTTGAATTTCCTTATTGAATTGAGAGTAAAGACAACTCACTGTGCCATTAATTCAAATTAAAGTAAATTTGAGTAAATTTAATTTGAGTAAAGTACAATTTCTCCTGATTTTCAAAGCGTTGCTTATCCAGTTGAGTGGGTTTTTTTTGTGAGTTTTACTTGCTCTACATTGTGTCTTGTTATTTTCCTTTACTTATGCAGAATAGTTAAGCATTTTTTCCCCATTTAAGCTTACTGTGTCATATATATTCTCTCTTTTATTCTTGCCTTTATGTCCTTGAGTAAGTTCCCTGAGAAGATGTCCCAGTCACTTTTGAATGCTCACTTAGTGTATCATGCCAGTCAAAGTCAATATGAATCAGTCCACAGTACCAACATTCCCTTACTGACTGAAATACAATACCTAGCCCTTGAGCAATATGTTTGTTCTCACGGATTGTATCTGAGATTTGTTAAAGTGCTGCGAAATGTGAAGATCAGATTAAGTCCCTATAGATCCGTGAATTACTTATTAACGTAACTGAGCGGTCAGGCACTAGTAATACTATCTCTTCTGTCTGGTATCCAGCCACAATATCGTGCATGCAGGATAGTGTACAGTTACCTTGGGTTTCCGAGTAACCTCAGACAACCCTGGGTGCTGAGATTACTATCCCTGCGATGGCGACTTGTTCAAGTAGTCGTTCCTTCCCAGGGGACGCTTTGGGAAGAACTTTACTTGCTGATATCACAAGCCACTACAGAAAGACGTTTCTGTGGTTAGTGTACTCACATGAGTGTTGTTGTGCTGTTCCTTGTGTTCCAGATGGTGATACTATCCTCTTGGACAGTAATCCTTGCAATGTAAAAAAGTTGTTTCTCGAGTAACTTTCACATGTTGTTAACGTTTGTAAGTGCAGTCTCTTTATAGCTGATACCTCGTGTGCCTGTGTGGACTAAGAATGAATACCATTATTGTCGGACTAGGTCTTTTTTTCCGTGTTTGCAGTGAGGAGATGAGTAGATCCGTTCTCCCTTGCTCATATTTGGGTTATAGCATTATCTTTTTTCAACCGGGGAGAAGTCATTCCAAAACTTTTCCCACCCCCGACTTTGTTCATTCTGCCAGTAAGAAAGAACCGATCCCTTGTGATCTGGTTTGATTCTGATTCCTGCTCCAGGAAGTTTTATTTGACTGTGAAGCCATCATCAGACCATAGTGACTTTGTAATGACAAGGGAATTTACTGTATGAATACAGCCCGTAGTTGGGTACTCCAAGCAGAAGAGTATACCAGTTAGTATTCCACAGTTACTAGTGATGTAGCTGTATCTTTTTTAGATACTTGTTCAGATCTCCCCCCTCAGTCAGGCATGTGTTAGCCATTGCAATGGAAATTCGATCTCCCATTCTGCCATATGTAAATCTTACCCTCGCAGTGTTGGGTTTTAAATGTTCATAGCAGTGTATAATTAGATGTTCAGATGAATGATGTCTCACACGTTGTGGTTTATATTAGCTGATTCAGTTTCAGAAATTTTTGGGGGGTTCGTTCCCTCTGATTATGAGAATTTTAGCAGTAAATGATCTCTGTGCACCAGATTTGTGCCTTTGCTGTTAATTACTTTCACTTTTGTAAATAGGTTATATTTTCCTCAGAATCGTTTGAGAGCATGAATACAGATCGATCGATAATTCCATCCTTTATCATTACTATGATTTGTTCTTATAATTTTCGTAGTGCATTACGTTAACACCCATTACATTATCACCCATTTACGTTTACACCATTATGTTAACACCCTAAACGTTAAACACCCATTTCGTTAACTCCATTAGATACCATCCATTAGTTCTAAGTTAAATATGTCTTTGTTATTGTATTAGAAATCAGCCCAGAGCCACCTGCCTGTTCAGCCTATAGCATAGTATTGTATGTCTAGACGACATACGTAACATGACCGAGCTGTCAGTGTAGCTACTGAATTTCCCTATACCTTATACTTGTGTAGTATATTGTAGATCGTATCATCCGTGAATATATTTAGGCTCCCTTTCAGTAGGCTCAGTGACTAGCATGTATGACGTAACGTGATGCGCATGTGTGCGTGAGAATCCCTGTAACTCTCTCAGTTCTCCACATTTAGGTCTACAGGCAACACAGGCAGGCTGGGCCTCTCCCTCTCACACTCTGCTAATATAAGGTGTTACAATCCAACAACTGTGTTTAACTTCCAAACCATCACATCTCCACGAACCCTCCTGACAGCTGGACCGAGGACCTCCGCACACACACACACATACACACACACACACACACACAGTCCATACGAAGGTCCGTGGGTGCAGACGTGGGCACACAAGGCTCCGAGAATCCTAGTGTTTTAAGGGTGCAGTGGACTGCTAACAGTAATCAGTGGTAGTGGACATCGTCACGTGAGGCAATATACGAGTGATAAAATAAAGGTTATTAGTTAGAAAAGTCGTGTGAAAGCTGAAATTATCCATTATCCAAAATTATCCAAAACGTTTTGGTCTACTAGGCAGCGGTTGGTAGGCCTGAAGCAGTGAACGTACACGACAAGTCTGTGTGCCATTATACTATAAAGTGAGTGTATATAATGTGAAGTGTATACTTCATAAGTGAAAAAGTGAAATCGTCGTTGAGGAACGAGCGGATGAATGGCGCACATGTGGCTATAATCATCACGATGAAGGATCTCCAAATAGGATATTTAGGCTAGGTACGACGAACTACGTCATCAGCATCTGGCAACTTTTGCACGTCCGTTGCCAGCGCAAGTATCACCTATATGTGGTTTGCATTGTCGCAGGATTGGCTTGGCTTGTTTAGCCTTGCATCGCTGTTAGATACTGGTCACTCACTCCTGCAAGCTATTACAGTAGTACTTATTAGTAGTAAGAACACTTAGGGGAAGCTAGGACGTCCTCTCTAAAACGTGAACAAGGAATAGGATTATAACAGCAATAATTGATACTTAAATCCAGATAAGGCAATAAAGTGAGGAGTTGTAGCATTCTAGGAAAGGGACAGAAACAGAGAGGTATAAACGGAATCTACCCCCCCCCCAACCATCCTCCCTAACACACACACACCAAGGGCAGACACTTTTGAAGCTTTAGACCCTAGTAGCAATTATCGCTTTTTATAACCAGAATTCTGGTTGTCATTCTTTCAAACCAGTATCTCCCCGCAGCCTCCCCCATACACACATACACACACACACACCATACAGGAAGCAGAGAACCACACGAAAATAGGGAGATCAGTCGCAAAGCCAGGAATGAGTATGCACAGGTAAGGAGGGAGCCCAGCGACAGTATGAAAAATGACATAGCATCGAGAAATCAAGACTGACCGAAACTGTTGTATAGCCACATCAGGAGGGAAGACAACAGTTCAAGACCAGGTGATCATATTAAGGACGAAAGGTGGGAGAATCACAAGAAATGATCAGGAGTATGTGAGGAGCTGAACAGGAGATTTAAGGAAGTTTTTACAGTAGAGACAGGAAGGGCTTGGAAGACGCACAGAAGGGAACATCAAGAGGGGGGAATATCCCAAAAAGTGTTGGATGATCGAACAAATGAGGAGGAGGTGAAGAGCTCTTAAGTGATCTTGACACCTCAAGGCGATGGACCGGACAACATCTCCCATGGGTCCTTAGAGAAGGAGCAGAGATGCTGTGCGTGCCTATAACCACCAAATCTTCAACACACCCTTGAAACTGGGCAAACTACCTAAGAAATGAAGACAGCTAATGTAGTTCCCCATATTTAAGAAAGGAAACAGAAACGAGCACTAAACTACAGACCCTGTGTCTCTGACATGTATTGTGTGCAAAGTATGGAGAAGATTATCAGGAGGAGAGTGGTTCGAACACCTGGAAGGAAAGGAACAAGATATAATGAAAACCAGCATGGGTTCTTGGAGGCAAATCTTGTATCACAAAACCTCCTGGAGTTTTATGACAACGGTACAGAAGTAAGACACGAGAGGAGAGGGGTGGGTAGATAGATTTGCGTTTTCCTAGACTGCAGGAAGGCCTTTTGACACAGTTCCACAAGAGATATAGTGCAGAAGCTGGAGGATTCAGGCGCCACGTTAAAGGGAGGGCACTGCAATGGATAAGAGAATACCTGACAGGGAAGCAGCAACGAGTCATGGTGCGTGAGAGGTATCACAGTGGTGCTGCCTGTCTACGAGCGGGGTCCCACAGGGGGTCAGTTTAGGACCAGAGCTTCTTTTTTGATATATGTGAACGACATGATGGAAGGAATAGCTCTGATGTGTCCCTGTTCGCCCAGGGATGACGTGAGTTGATGAGAAGAATTAAATCGGCGAGGATGAGGCGGACTTGCAAAGGACCTGGAGAGGCTGGACATGTGGTCAGCAACTGTGCTTCTCGAATTTCAATCCAGCCAAATGCAAAGCCAGAGATTGGGGAGGGACAAGAAGACTGCAAGACAGAGTATTAGGCTAGGTGGACAAAGACTCAGACCTCACTCAGGGAGAAAGACCTTGGTGGTGACCATAACACGAGCACACACCGGAGGCACCAACATCAAACCAATAACCGCTGCAGCATATGGGCGCCTGCAAAACCTGAGAATAGGTTCCGATACCTTATTAAGAAATCGTTCAAGACACTGTACACTGTGTATGTTAGGCTCATTACTGGAGTATGCCAAGCACAGTCTGGAACCCACACCTGCGTCAAGCAAGTCAAGAAGTTAGAGGAAGTACAAAGGTTTGCAACAAGGCTAGTCCCAGAGCTCAAGGGAATGTCGTACGAGGAAAGGTTAAGGAAATCGGACTGACGACACTCGGGACAGATGGGTCAGGGAGACATATACAGACAACCAAGATACGCGAGGGAATGACAAGGTGGACAGGAGATAGGATGTTTCCAGAGAGGGGACACAGGGACAAGGGGTCACAACTGGAAAGCTGAAGACACGACGAGTCAATGGGACGTTAGGAAGTTTTCTTCAGTCATAGATTTGGTCAGCAAGGTGGAATAGCTAGCAAGTGAAGTAGTGGAGGCAGGAACCATACATAGTTTTAAGAAGAGGTATGACAAAGCTCAGGAAGCAGAGAGAGAGAGGATCAGTAGCGATCATTGAAGAGTGCCCCCGGGGCCAGGAGTGAGTCTCGACCCGCAACCCCCCACTATTAGGTGAATTAGGTGAGTACTTACACCACACATACACACACACAATACACACACATTTATACACACACACACACACATAAACCACACACACATACACACACACATACTACACACACACCACACATATACACACACACACACAACACACTCACCCACACACCAATAAACATACACTTACACATAATACACACACACACACACACACACACACCACACACCACAACACACACACACACACACACACACACACACACACACACACTGTAAGTACGTGCCGGTCAAGCCCCAGGAGGTTGGGGGTCAGGTCACAAGAAGTTGTGGGCAGCAAAGGACCACTGAGACTACATTACAACGCACAAGCCACCTATCTTTCAGTACATAATAAACCCACACATAATTCCGAGCATATCTCCTGAGGCACACATCAATCAGATAACTGCTGCAGCATACGGGCGCCTGGCAAACATACGGATAGAGTTCCGATACCTCAGTAAGGATTCGTTTAAGACTCTGTATACCATCTACGTCAGGCCCATACTGGAGTATGCAGCACCTAGTTTGGAAATCCACACCTAGTCAAGCAGTCAAGAAATTAGAAGAAAGTGCAAAGGTTTGCAACAAGATTAGTCCCAGAGCTACGGGATTGTCCTACGATGAAAGTTGAGGGAAATCGGCCCTGACGACACTGGAGGACAGGAGGGTCAGGGGAGACATGAAAAACGACACGTATAAATTCTGCGCGGAATAGACCAAGGTGAGGACACTAAGATGGGATGTTCCAGAGATGGGACACAGACACAAGGGTACAAATGGGAAGTGAAGACTCAGTTGAATCAAAGGGGATGTTAGGAGTATTTCTTCGGTTCATAGAGTAGGCAGTCCGTGCAATAGCCTAGAAAAGTGAGTAGGGAGGCGGGACCATACATAGTTTTAGGGCGAGTATGAATAGAGCTCATGGGGCAGGGAGAGAGAGGACCTAGTAGCAATCTGCGAAGAGGCGGGGGCCAGGAGCTGTGGATCGAACCCTGCAACCACAAATGGTGAGTACAAATAGGTGAGTACTCATGCATACACACACACACACACCACACACACACACACACACACACCAACACACACACACACTCTCCTCACTCTCACTCTCTCTCTCTCTCTCCCTCTCCACTCTCCCTTCTCTTCTCCCATCCTTCTCTCCTCTCTCTCTCCCTCTCTCTCTACCTCTCTCTCTCCCTCTATCTCTCTCTTCTCCCTCTCCTCTCCCCCTCTCTCTCTCCCTCTCTTCTCCCTCTCTCTCTCTCCCTTCCTCTCCCTCTCTCTCTCCCTCTTCTCTCCTCTCTCTCTCCCTCACTCTCCCCCTCTCTCTCTCCCCCACTCTCCTCTCTCCCTCTCTCTCTCCTCTCTCTCCCTCTCTATCCTCTCTCTCTCCCTCGCTCTCTCCCTCTCTCTTCCCTCTCTCTCTCCCTCTCTCTCTCCCTCTCTCCCCCCCTCCCCTTACCCTCCCTTTTCTCTCTCTCCCTCTCTTCTCCCATCTCTCTCTCCTCTCCCCTCCCTCTCCCCCCTCTCTCTCCCCTCTCTCTCCCTCTCTCTATCTCTCCCTCTTCTTCTCCTCTCTCTCTCCCTCTCTCTCTCCCTCTCTCTCTCCTTCTCTCTCTCTCTCTCCTCCCTCTCTTCTCTCGTCCTCTCTTCTCCCTCTCTCTCTCCCTCTCTCCCTCACTCCATAAACCAATCTCTCACCCTCCTCTCTCTCTATAGCCTCCTCTCTCCAACTTCCATTTTCTCTCTCTCATAGCCTCTTCCCTCGCCCCTCCTTTCTTCCTCTCTCTTTCCCTCCCCTCTCCATCTCCCTCTCTTTCTCCCTCTCTCTACACTTCTTCCCCCCCTCACTTTCTCTCTTCCCCCTTGGTCGTATCCTCACCCCTAACTTCTCCTCTCTCTCCCTATTTCTTACCCTTTCTCTCTCCTCTCTCTCCCTTCTTTTCTACCCCTTTCTCTCTCCTCTCTCATACCCTTTCTCTCCCCGCACACCCCCCCTCCTCTAGCTTCTGTCTGCGGTAACAAAAAAAAAAAAAAAAAAAAAAAAAAAAAAAAAAAAAAAAAGAAAAATATGGAGTGGCCTTAGAGGACGGAAAACCAGAGATCTGGTAGAAGAAGAAACCAGGGAGGAAAGACTGGGAGTAGAGCTCAAAAAGGGAGGAAGAGTGGGGAAGGAAGATATAGGCTTGGAAGAAAATGGAGGAGCGGATAGCTGAAGAGTGCAGGAAGTGGGAAGTACAGGCCTAGCAGCAGAAGCTAGGATACAAGTGCTTAGAAGAGAAACTGCAAAAGCTGTGAAACAGATTAGAGAGACAAATGACAATTCAGACGTGACATCAGGAATTCAAAGTCAGGCCCGCAGGACGAGGGGATAGTAAGCAACAACGGAGAATGCCGTACCAGGAAGGCCCTTTTAAATCAGACCCACCGTGGGGCAGGGAAAAGACAACGAGCACACTGAGATCAAACGAAGGTCTGAAGACAATGATGGTAATTCAAGAGTCAGGCGCAGACATGGGGGATAGTAAGCAACAACGGAGACATGCCGTACAGAAGGACCTATCAGACCCACGTGGGCCAGGGAAAAAAGGACGATGAGCACACTAAGATCAAGCGACAGTTCCGAAGAATATGAAGGTTTGTTATATGCAGAGGTTCTAACAGCCAATGCAGTAGCAAGGGACAGCTGGCCAGGAAGACAGTCCACTAAGATAGATGTTTCAGATATGACAGGGGGACTGAAGGCAGAAACATGTCAATGGAAGGAACAAAAATCCTCAGAGGAAGCAGGATGGGAGACTCAGTGGGTGAGGAAAGGGCCGAGGTCGTTTTGTTTACGAATTTACTAAAATTAAATAAAATAACTTATAAATGGCTCCAAGATGCAAGCGGGCCAACTTTGAAGAATAAAACAGGAGGACAGAAAAAATGATTGAAGGATCATTGAAAACAATAGGGGAGGGCAATATGGTCCCAGGTGACATTTTCAGAGAATTGGAGTGGTTTTGCGAGTTGGGGGATACGGCCTGTCAGAGTAACTTTCAAGGAAGAATCAGTTGAATCAGGATTCCTTCTGCAAGAGAAGCAAGGACTGAGAGACAAAGAGGGGTACATAGAGTATAGCTCGACCGCGACAGAACACAAGAAGTTAAGGACTACACTGAAAGAGGAGGGTACAGAGACGCAAGGGGAACGAGAAAGCAATGAAATGAGCAGGGACCCAGACACAGGAGGAAGGGCAAAACACACCAACAGAATCTCCCACCCAAGGACCCCACCGCGACATTCCCAACGCAACTGAGCAACCTATTCTCCAAACCCACTACACTGTCCCTCTGCCAACCAACCCCCATATCACAAACCTCACCAACAGCTGTCCCTTATGGGCATTTTGACCCCACGCCATCAACAACATACCCCACCTCACCACCGCCACCATATAGGCCCCCACAAGGCTCTTTCCTCCCCTCCCCCCCCTCCCAACCCCAATATACTTGCATGACCACAATGATAGAAAAGAACTAAAGGTTTGGTACACAAATGCGGATGGAATAATGAATAAAATGAAGGAGTGGAATGAAAGAATCAGTGAAAATCCCCAGAATCATGCAGTCCAGAAACAAACTCGCTGGATAATAACAGACACAATCTTCCCAAAAGGATATCAGAATCCTGGAGGAGGAAAGGATTAGAGGAGTAGTAGAGGGGGAGGAGGGGTTGCACTGACTCATAAAACACCAATGGGGATTTGAGAAATGGAAGGCATGGACATGATTGCAGAAAGAGACTACATGTGTAGGGTACCAATTCAGTCCGGAGAACATAAAGTAGCCAATTGGGAGTGATGTATAACCCACCACAGACACTGCAGGAGGCCAAGAGAGGAGTACGAGAAAACAACAGGTGATGGTGGACACACTGGCTGAGGTGCAGAAGAGCTCACTCGAGCAGAGCAAAGTTATGGTAATGGGCGATTTCAACCACAGGGAGTCGACCTGGGATATCCTGGAGCCACATGGGGGGTCCCGGAAAACATGCGAGAGCAAAGATGATGGATGTCGGTATACTTGAAAACCTCATGCATCAAACATGTCAGGGACACAACAGGAGGAGGAGAGGATGAGCCAGCAAGACTGGATCTTGTGTTCACCCCTGAGCAGTTCAGACATCGAGGCACACTTACGAGAGGCCCTTGGAGCTAGCGATCATGTGGTTCTGAGTTTTGACTATAATAGTAGAGTTACAAGTGGAGAGAAGGTAACAGGAACAGAAGGGGGACAGGCCAACTATAAAAGGGGGGACTACACAGGTATGAGAAACTTCCTGCAGGTGGTTCGTGGGACAGAGAAAAATGGTAGGAAAAATCAGAAACGGGATGATGGAAATATGTGGCACAAATTGCAAGGAGGCAGTGTGGGGGGGAACAAAACAAAAAAAAAAGTTTTTTCCCAGGGAAACAGGAAATAATAGGAAGACAGGGACGAAGTCCCCCCCCTTTTTGGTTTTATCGGAAGGTGTAGGGAGGCAAAAGCTACGTGCAACTGAGAATTGAGATGGTGAGGATATGGAAAAGGTACAGGAGGCATAGGGACCAAGGAAAACAAAGGAGATTAGTTTAGAAGAGCCAGAACGAGGTATGCGCAGATAAGGAGGAGGCCCAGAGACAGTATGAAAACGACATAGCATCGAAAGTCAAATCTGACCGAAACTGCTGTATAGCCACATTAGGAAGAGACAACAGTCAAAGGTCCAGGTGATAAGGCTGAGGAAAGAAGGCGGGGAACTCACAAGAAAACGATCAAGAGGTATGTGAGGAAGCTCAACACGAGATTTAAGGAAGTATTTACAGTAGAGACAGGAAGGACTCTGGGGGGACAGACCAGATGGGGGACACCAAACAAGGAATTACACCAACAAGTGTTGGAACGACATACATACGATGATGGAGGAGGTGAAGAAACTGCTAAGGGACAACGATACCTCAAAGGCAATGGGACCGGGACAACATCTCTCCATGGGTCTTAGAGAGGGAGAGATATGTTGTGGTACCACTTACCACAATCTTCAACACCATCCCTGGAAAACTGGGCAACTACCTTGAGGTATGGAAAGACAGCAAAATGTAGTTCCCATTTTTCAAAAAAGGAGACAGAAAGAGGCACTAAACTATAGACCTGTGTATTGACGTGTATAGTATGCAATATTATGGAGAAAGATTATCAGGAGGGAGTGGTGGTAGCACTTAGAAACGGAACAGGAGTATAAATGCCAACCAGCACGGATTCCACGGAAGGCAAATCCTGTGTCACAAACCTCTGGAGTTTTATGATAAAATAACAGAAGTAAGACAAGGAGAGAGAGGGGTGGGTTGATTGCATCTTCTTGGACTGCAAGAAGGCCTTTGACACAGTTCCTCACAAGAGGATTAGTGGCAGAAGCTAGAGCATCAGGCGATATAAAGGAAGGGCACTGCAATGGTCAGAGATTACCGACAGGGAGGCAACACGGTCATGGTAGTAATGATGTATCACAGTGGGCACCTGTGACGAGCGGGGGTCCCACAGGGGTTCGGTCCTAGGACCAGTGCTATTTTTGGTTATGATGAACGACATGACGGAAGGGTTATCTCAGAAGTGTCCCTGTTTGCAGATGATGTGAGTTTATGAGGAGAATTAATCTGATGAGGACCAGGCAGGGACTTCAATAGAGACTGACAGACTGGACACCTGGTCCAGCAAATGGCTTCTCGTATTTAATCTGCCAAATGCAAAGTTCATGAGATAGGAAGGGCACAGAAGACCACAGACAGAGTATAGGCTAGGTGCCAAGACTGCAAACCTCACTCAAGGAGCAGAAGATCTTGGGGTGAGTATAACTCCGAGCATGTCTCGGAAGCACACATCAATCAAGATAACTGCTGCAGCAAATGGGCGGCCTGGCAAAACCTGAGAACAGCATTCCGACACCTTATTAAGGAATCATTCAAGACACTTGTTACACCGTGTATGTCAGGCCCATACTGGAGTTATGCAGCACCTGTTTAGGAACCCGCACTTGATAAAGCACGTCAAGAAACTAGAGAAAGTACAAAGGTTTGCAACAAGTTAGTTCCAGAGCTCAAGGGGAATGTCCTATGAAGAAAGATTAAGGGAAATCGGCCGACGACACTGGAGGACAGGGAGGGTCAGGGGAGACATGTAACGAATATAATTACTGCGTGGAATAGACAAGGTGGACAAGGACAGGATGTTCCAGGGAGGGGAAACAGAAACAACGAGGCCACAATTGAGAAGTTGAAGACACAAATGAGTTCAGAGGAT
This sequence comes from Cherax quadricarinatus, assembly GCF_026875155.1. Classification (NCBI taxonomy): domain Eukaryota; kingdom Metazoa; phylum Arthropoda; class Malacostraca; order Decapoda; family Parastacidae; genus Cherax; species Cherax quadricarinatus. The sequence goes on along the minus strand of NC_069401.1, from coordinate 63,646,775 downwards.
AGTAGGAAGTATTTCTTCAGTCATAGAGTTGTAAGGCAGTGGAATAGCCTAGAAAATGACGTAGTGGAGGCAGGAAAAATACCCATACACAGTTTTAAGACGAGGTTTGATAAGCTCATGGAGCGGGACGGAGAGAGGGGTCTAGTAGGCAACCGGTGAAGAGGCGGGGCCAGGAAGCTAGACCGACCCCTGCAACCACAAATAGGTCTGAGTACAAATAGGTGAGATAACATACACACAACACATACTGGGACACTACCAGAGAGAGAGGGGAGGATGTTCGAACCAGCAAGACTGGACTCGTGTTCACCATGAGTAACTCAGACATTGAAGACATCACATATGACAGGCCCCTCAGAGCTAGTGACCACGTAGTCCTGAGTTTTGATTACATAGTAGAGTTACAAGTGGAGAGGACAACAGGAGTCGAAGGGGAAAAACCAAACTATCTGGAGTTTATCTGGAGAGAGTTCCGGGGGTCAACGCCCCCGCGGCCCGGTCTGTGACCAGGCCTCCTTAGGTCAGTGTCCCAGGATGCGACCCACACCAGTCGACTAACACCCAGGTACCCATTTTACTGATGGGGAACATAGACAACAGGTGGAAAGAAACACGTCCAATGTTTCTACTCTGGCTTGGAATCGAACCCAGGCCCTCGCCGTGTGAAGCGAGAGCGTTAACCACCAGGCCACCAGAGCCCTCAGGAATGAGGAACTTCCTGCGGGAGGTGCAGTGGGACAGAAAAATGGTAGGAAAGTCAGTAAATCAAATAATGGAATATGTAGCAACAAAATGCAAGGAGGCAGAGTAAAGGTTTGCACCCAAGGGTAACAGAAACAATGGGAAGACCAAAGCGAGTCCTTGGTTTACCTGAAGGTGCAGGGACGCAAAAACTAAGTGCATTAGAAAATGGAAGAGGTATAAAAGGCAAAGGACCCAGGAAAACAAGGGGATCAGTCTAAGAGACAGAAATGAATGTGCACAGATAAGGAGGAAGGCCCAGCGACAGTACGAAAATGACATAGTATCGAAAGCCAGTCTGACCCGAACACTGCTGCTTTACCCACATTAGGAGAAGGGACAACAGTCAAAGACCAGGTGTCTTGCTGAGGAAAGAGGTGGGGTAACTCACAAGAAACGATTCAAGTGAGGTATGGAGGAGCTCAGCACGAGATTTAAGGAAGTATTCACAAAGGAGACAGGAAGGACTCTGGGCAGACAAGACATAGGGCGACAAAAACCCCCAAACCAGGGGAGAATAGACCAACAGTGCTGCATGGTATGCACACAATGAGGGAGGAGGTGAAGAAGCTGCTAAGTGACTAGATTTTCGAGGCAATGGACAAGACACAATCTCCACATGGTCCTCAGGGAGGAGCAAAAAACAGATATACTGTATGTGCCATAACCACAATCTTTAACACATCCCTTAAACTGGGCAATACCCGAGGTTTGGAAGGACCAAATTTGTAGTTCCCTATTTTTAAAAAAAGAGGACAGAATAGAGGCACTAAATTACAGAACAGTGTCACTGAATGTATAGTATGCAAAGTCTTGTGAGGAAGATATCAGGAGGAGCAGTGGTGGAGCACCTGAATGGGAACAAGATTATACCACGAAACAGCACGGATTCATGGGAAGGGCAAATTCCTATGTCCACCAAACCTTCTGGAGATTTATGACAAAGTTATAGACAATAACACGGAGAGAGAAGGGTGGGTTGATTGCATTTTCTTGGACTGCAAGAAGTGCCTTGACACAGTTCCTCACAAGAGACTAGTTGCAGGAAAACTAGAGAAGCAGGCGTGTTTAACAGGAAGGGCACTGCGATAGATCAGAGGAATACCTGACTGGGAGGCAACAACGAAGTCATGGTATGGATGAGGATCCAGGGGCACCTGTGACTAGCGGAGTCCCACAGGGGTCGGTCCTAGACCATGCTATTTTTGGTATATGTGAATGATATGATGGAGGGTAGACTATTGGAGGTTGTCTCTGTTAGCAGATGATGTGAAGTTTAATGAGGAGAATAAATCAGATGAGGATCAGCAGTGACTTCCAAGAGGACCTGGACTGGCTGGACACGTGGTCCACCAACTGGCTTCTCGAATTCAACACTGCCAAATGCAAAGTAATTGAAGATCGGAGAAGGCAAATAAGGACCGCAGACAGAGTAAGGCTAGGTGGACAAACACTGAAAACCTCGCTCAATGGAGAAAGATCTTGGGTTGGTGACCATAACAGAGATGTCTCTGCAGGCACACATCACCAGATTTACTTGTTGGCAGGCATATGGGCGCCTGGCAAACCTGAGAACAGCATTCGATACATTAGTAAGGAATCGTTCAAGACACTGTACACTGTGTACATCAGGTCCATCTGGAGTATGCAGGCAACAGTTTGGAACCCATACTGGTCAAGTTCGTCAAAGAAATTACATGAATGTGCAAAGGTTTCAACAAGGCTAGTTAGTTCTGGAAGCTCAGGGATATGTCCTACGAAGAAAAGGTTGATGGAAATCGGACGGACGACATTGGAGGGACAGGGAGGGTCAGTGGAGACATGATACGACATAACGAAAATACTGCGTGGAAAGATAGGTGGACAGAGACAGTTGTTCAGAGAGGGGTCACAATGGAAGTTGTAGATAGACGAGTCAGAGGGATGGATAGGAAAGAACTTTCTTCAGTCATTAGAGTCGTAAGGAAGTGAATAGCCTAGTAAGTGATGTAGTGGAGGCAGGAACCATTACATAGCTTTAAGACGAGGTATAACAAAGCTCAGGAAGCAGAGAAGAAAGAGAGGACATAGCAGGAACAGTTTTGAAGAGGCGGGGCCAGGAGCTGAGTCTCGACCCCTGGAACACAATTAGGTGAGTACACACACACACACAAAGACACACCACACACTACACACACACACACACATCACACAACAACACGTAAGGGACACTACAAGTGAGAGTAGGAGGAGATGAAGCCATCAAGAATGGGACTTAGTATTCACCTTGAGTAGATTCAAATATTGAGGACATCACATATGAAGACCCACTTGGGGCCAGAAATCATGTGGCTTTGGCTTTCGATACACAGTAGAGCTACAAGTGGAGAGGAAGCAGGAAAGCCAGACAAATGAAACCAAACTACAGAAGGGGGACTACACTGGAATGAGGAACTTCCTGAAGAGGTTCAGTGGGTCAGGAACTGGCAGGGAAAGCCAGTTAATGAGATGATGGAATACGTTTAGCAACATGTGCTAGGAGGCTGGGAGAGGTTTTGTACCCAAGGGAAACAGGAATAATGAAAAAGTCAGGATGAGCCATGGTTCACCCAAAGGTGCAAGGAGGCAAAAACAAGTGTGCTAGGGAATGGAAGAAATATAGAAGGCAAAGTACCCAGGAGAAATAAGGGAGAGCAGTCGTAGAGCCAGAAACGAATATGCCACAGATAAGAAGGGGAAGGCCAACGACAATCTGAAAGGCGTAAAACTAGCAGCGAAAGCAAATCTGATCCGAAGCAGTTACAGCCACATCAGGAGGAAAACAAACAGTCAAGGACCAGGTAATCAGGCCTAAGGAAAGGAAGGAGGGAGACACAAGAAAATGAGTGAGAATGTGGAGGAACACAACAAGAGATTTCAACGATTGTGTTCACAGAGGCACAGAGGGGCTCCAGGAAAGACTAGAGGTGGGGCACCACCACATGTGCTGGAACAGTACACACAACCGTAGAAGAAGTGAAGAGGTTTTGAGTGACCTAGATTACCTCAAAGGCAATGTGGCAAGATAACGTCTCTCCATGGGTCCTGATAGAGAGGAGCAGAGGCTGCTATGTGTACCCTAAACAAAACAATATTCAATACTTCTATCGAAAACAGGGAGATTGCCTGAGGCATGGAGGAAGACAGCAAATGTAGTCCCAATCTTTTAAAAAAGGAGACCAGACATTGAAGCACTAAAACTTACAGACCAGTGTCACTGACACGTATAGTGTGCAAAGTCATGGAGAAGATTATCAGGAGAAGGAGTGGTGGCGGATCACCTAGAAAGGAACGATCTCATTAACAGCAGATAACATGGTTTTCAGGGACGGGGAAATCCTGTTTCACAAACCTACTGGAGTTCTATGACATGGTCTTTGCTGACACAGTAAGACAAGAGAGAGAGAGGTGGGTGGATTGCATATTCTTGGACTGCAAGAAGAAGTTTCACACAGTTCCACACAAGAGATTAGTGCAAAAACTGGAGGATCAAGCAGGCATAACAGGGAAGGCACTACTGTGGAATCAGGGAATACTTGTGGGAAGACAGCAGCGACAGCGATCATGGTACGTGGCGACCGGTGTCTGAGTGGGCACCTGTGACCAGCGGGGTCCCACAGGGGTCAGTCCTAAACCAGTGCCTGTTTCTGGTATTTGTGAATGACATGACGGAAGGAATAGACTCTGGAGTGTCCCTGTTTGCAGATGACGTGAAGTTGATGAGAAAGAATTCATTCGATCGAAAGACAGGCAGAACTACAAGGGATCTGGACAGGCTGCAGACCTGGTCCAGCAATTGGCTCCGGAGTTCAACCAGCCAAACTGCAATGTCATGAAGATTGGGGGGCAAGGGCAAGAGACCACAGAAGGAATACAGTCTAGGGGGGCCAGAGACTGCAAACCTTACTCAAGGTAAAAGATTTAGGTGAGTATAACACCAGGCACATCTCCTTGAAGCGCACATCCAACCAAATAAAAAAACTGCTGCAGCATATGGGCGAATAACAAACCTCCAGAACAGCATTTCCGACCTCTTAATAAGGAATCTTTCAGGACCCCTGTGACACCGTCTACGTTAGGCCCTATTGGTGAAGCAGCACCAGTCTGGAACCCCACACCTAGCCAAGCACGTTAAAAAAACTAGAGAAAGTGCAAAGTCTTGCAACAAGACTAGTCCAGAGCTAGGAGGCATGTTCTACGAGGGGGAGAGGTTTTAAGTGGAAATCAACCTCGACCACAATGGAGGGACAGGAGGAGATCTGGGGGACATGATAACGACATACAAAATACTGAGAGGAATTGAAAAGGTGGACAAAGACAGGATGTTTCCAGTGATGGGACACAGTAACAAGGGGACACAGTTGGAAGTTGAAGACACAGATGATCACAGGGATGCTAGAAAGTTTTATTCAATCACAGGAGTAGTTAGGAAGTGGAATAGTTTGGGAAGCGATGTAGGGGAGACATGTTCCATAATATCTTTAAGCAGAGGTATGATAAAGCTCACGGCTCAGGAGTGTGCTAGTAGCGGACCATGAAGAGGCGGGGCCAGGAGCTTGGACTCGCCCCCGCAACCTCAATAAGGTGAGTACAACTAGGTGAGTACACACACACATACACACACAAACTCACACACACACTCAAACATACACACACAAACTTACACACACACACATACACACACACACACACACACACAGAGTTATTAGTTTAAAAAAAGTCGAGAGGAACCTGAAATCTTTAAGATCTCAAAGGTCAAACCGTTAGTGGATAGTAGGTTTCTGTTGTGTGATATCACAAGCCACATAAAGAAAGGACGTTTTCTGTGATGGTTAGTGTACTAACAGGAGTGTTGTTGCGGGTGATGTTCATTGTGTTCAGATGTGATACTATCCTCTTGGGACAGTAATAATTGCCAATTGTAATAAAAAGTTGTTCTCGGTAACTTTCACATGTTGTTAACGTTTGTAAGTGCAGTCTCTTTATAGCTGATACCTCGTGTGCCTGTGTGGACTAAGAATGAATACCATTATTGTCGGACTAGGTCTTTTTTTCCGTGTTTGCAGTGAGGAGATGAGTAGATCCGTTCTCCCTTGCTCATATTTGGGTTATAGCATTATCTTTTTTCAACCGGGGAGAAGTCATTCCAAAACTTTTCCCACCCCCGACTTTGTTCATTCTGCCAGTAAGAAAGAACCGATCCCTTGTGATCTGGTTTGATTCTGATTCCTGCTCCAGGAAGTTTTATTTGACTGTGAAGCCATCATCAGACCATAGTGACTTTGTAATGACAAGGGAAGCTTTAAGCAAATAGTGATAAAGCTCACGGACGGGAGAGTGACTATAGCGACCAGTGAAGAGGGGGGGCCAGGAGCTTTTATCGCCCCATGAAAATCAATAGGTGAGTAAAGCAACACAAACCACCACACACACACACATATAATACACACAGTCAGTCAGCAGACGGGGTCCAAGGCCCCGAGTTTAGGGGTTTTTAAGCTCCCAACCCTGTTAGCATAATACGGTATGAAAACGTCAGTGAAAAATCCACGAGTGAAAACCAATTATTTTTAAAAAAATTCGAGAGGAAGCCTGAAATTTTTAATTTTTAAAAGTGAAAAACCGTTAGGGGTAGTGGGCTTTTGTTGCACACAGTTTCAAATATACAAAGATTCAAGTGAGTGTGGAAGGGGGTGTTCAAGAATTTCGAGAGATTGGAAAAAAAGTAAATTGTGGGGTAAACAGTGAGAGTGAAAAATTAATAAGAAAAAAAGCAAAAAGAAAAAAAAATATATAACAAGGGAAAGTGGATTTTGGCCTGCTAAATCAGTGCGCCCACAACAGTTGTTGACTTACAAAAAAGTGTAACACCGAATGTGAAGTGTATTCCAATATAAGTGAAGTGTACTCTATATAATGAACTGGGGGCGCGGGAGGGCCTGGCTATACGGTTATAAGTCAAGGTAAAAATTTTTAAAAATAGTGTAGAAGACATCATCAGCATTGGCAACTTGTCATCGCATACTGCCAGCTTAAGTATCTACCTTTGGGGTTGTTTTTGGGTCCGAACCCCGTTGAGTCACGTTAGATACGGTCCTCACCCTCAAGCTATTACCAGAATTGAGCAGGAATAGCATGAAAAGGTGAAGATGGGTTTGACTAGCGAGGGCAGCAAGCGGGGGAAGCCTAGTGAGGGTCAGACACCCCTAGAAGCCAGACAAAAAAATTTTTAAAACCAAATTACTTGTGCTTTATAAGTAGAATGTATCTAGAATATTTTGGCAGTTTTTTTGGATTTACTGGTTTTTCTACCGGTATTTATTAGCAGTATGATACTTAGAAGGGGGGCACGCCACACACACCACACCAAACACACACCACACCACACACACAACACACACACACACGCAACGCACACACACATACACATCACATACACTTTCACCACACATACACACACAATACCACACAAACACCAACAACACACCCCACACATACACACACCACACTACACACTACACACACACATACGCACAGGGGAAACAGCATTTGTAGTGATACACACGAAACACACATACACGGGTTTTCACAGCCCTGAAACTGCCCATCTGACCTTTCTCCCCCCCCCCCCCTCTTTCTACACTAGGGACTTATCCTACCCCCTCACCATTCCATATCTCTTCTTCTATCTCTCTTCTCTTTTCCCCTTCCCCATCTTTCCCTCTAACATTTTTCCCTTTAACACCTCCCCCCTCAAAACATCTCCCCCCCTCTAACATCTGCCCCTTTTCCCATTATCTCTCCCCTCCTTTTCTCCCTTTCCCCCCTCTCCCCCCCCTACCTTTTCCCCCCCTCTCGTCCCCCTTTTCCCCCCTCTTTCCCCCTTCTCCCCTATTTCCCCTTCCCTTTTCCCCCCCTCCTCCCCCCCCTCCTCCCTCCTCCCTCTCCTCCCCCCCCTCTCTTCCTCTCTCTCTCTCTCTCTCTCTCTCTTCTCTTTGCTCTTTTCTTCTTCTCTCCCTTCGCTCTCTCTCTTGCTCTCTCTCTCTCTCCTTGCTCTTCTTTGCTCTCTCTCTCTCTTCTTGCCCTCTCTCCTTGCTCTCTCTCTCCTTGCTCTCTCTCTTGCTCCTCTCTTGCTCTCTCTCTTGCTCTCTCTTCTTGCTCTCTCTCTTTTTTTGCTCTCTCTCTCTTTGCTCTTTCTCTTGCTCTCTCTCTCTTGCTGTCTCTTCTCTTGTTTCTCTTCTCTCTTGCTTCTCTCTTGTCTCTCTCTCTTGCTCTCTCCCTTGCTCTCCTCTCTCTTGCTCTCTCTCTCTCTTGTTTCTCTCTCTCTTTGCTCTCTTCTCTCTTGCTCTCCTCTCTCTTTTGCCCCTTCTCTCTTTTGCTCTCTCTCTTGCCTCTCTCTCTCTCTTGCTCTCTCTTTTGCTCTCTCTCTTTTGCTTCCCCTTCTTGCTCTCTCTCTCTCTTGCTCTCTTCCCCTTTTGGGCTCTCTCCTTCTTTGCTCTCTCTCGCTCTCTTGCTTCTCTCTCTTCTCTCTCTTCTCCCTCCTCTTGCTCCTCTCCTCTCTTGCTCTCTCTCTTGCTCTCTCTCTCTCTCTTGCTCTCTCTCTTGCTCTTCTCTCTTCCCTTCTCTCTTGCTCTCTCTCTCTCCTTCCTTCCTCTCCTGCTCTCTCTCTCTCCTGCTCTCTCCCCTCTTGCTCTCTTCTTGCTCTTCTTCTCTCTTGCTCTCCCTCTCTTGCTCTCTCTCTTGCTCCTCTTTTGCTCTCTCCTTTTTGCTTCCTCTCTCTTGCCTCCTCTCCTCTTGCTTTCTCTCTTTTGCTCTCTCTCTTTTTGCTCTCTCTCTCTCTTTTGCTTCCTCTTGCTCTCTTCTCTTTTTTTCTCTCTCTCTCTTGCTCTCTCCTCTCTTGTTTCCTTCTCTCTTGTTTCTCTCTCTCTCTTTCTCTCTCGCTCTCTTGCTCTCTCTCTCTCTCTTGCTCTCTCCCCCTTTGCTCTTGCTCTCTTCTCTTGCCTCCCTTCTTGCTCGCTCTCTTGCTCTTCTCTCTCTTGCTCCTCTCCCTCTTGCTCCTCTCTCTCTTGCTCTCTTCTTGCTCTCTCTCTCTCCTTGCTCTCTCTCTTGCTCTCTCTTTCCTTGTTCTCTCTCTTGCTCCTTCTCTCTCTCTTGCTCTCTCTTTGCTCCTCTCCTCCGCTCTCTTTTTCTCTTGCTTCTCTCTTCTTGCTCTCTCTCTCTCTTGCTCTCTCTCGTCCCCTTTTTCCCTTCTAAACTCTCCCCCTCTCCTATCTTAAAAAAAAAAAAAAAAAAAAAAAAAAAATGGGGGGGACTCGCAGGCCCAGGGATCAGATGAGAAGGGTTGGGGTAGGGAGGAGTGGATGGAGGAGCAGGGGAAAAGGAGGGAACAAGAGGGGGAGAAAAATTGGGAGAGCTTTCTAAAAAAATGGAAAAAGAGCCTCGTGAAAGGGAAAAGGTGGTTGGGAAGGAGACAAAAAATTTGGGGGAGGCACAAGTCGAAACTGCAGTACCAAGAAAAGGGGCCCTTGAAGTTGAGAAAAATGGGCGGAGGGGTTTTAAGGGGGCAGTGCCAGAGAAGACCGCATATGAAGCTGCGAGGGAACAGGGGGGTTTTATAAATTAGCAAAGGCCACATCAATCTCCCAAAGGAGGCCCAAGAGGGGGGGGAAGATCAACGGGTTGCAGTGGAGAGGGGATGGTCGAATGGAGGCACAACAAGGCTATCAAGAGCCACTGGAAAACAGGGAGAAACTGACCACCACAGGCGGATCCGGCCCACAGGGGTGAGGCAATGCGAGAAGAAAGGGCAAAATCAGTTTTAAATCCAGGGTTTCGGAGAGAGAGGAAAGGACACACACTAAAAGGGAAAAGAGGAAAAAAGGGAAGGAGATTGAGAAAATCAAAACAAAATGGGTAAAGAGGGGACGAGATTTAAAATTTTTTAAGAATGGGGGTACTCAAAGGTGAGAAACCGCCCAACAATGTTCCCGGACGGAAACAGTGGGGGAACAGGATCCCCCCAAGAGAAACCCCGATTGAAATACTGGAAGGACAAAAGGGGTTTCTAGACAGGGGACAGAAAAAAATCAGAACGCAGCAGCTGAGGGAGAGGGCAAAAAAGGAAAACAGAAAGAACAGGAGGGAACCAGCAGAGGTCATCAGGCGGACAAACAGCAGGGGAAGAACCCCACAACTACTCTTTAGAAAAACCAACTATCCCCACCTCCCAACACACCCTACAATCCAACCCACAGCCTCCACCCAACCCCAAGCTATAGAAACCCCCCAGATGCCCCCAGGGCTCCCCCCCTACGGCCCCCCAAAACCCCATTTGGAAAGGAAAACTGAAGGTATGGTACACAAAAACCCGATGGAATAACAAAAAAGTGGGGGGGAGTGGGGAAGAAAGAGTCAAAGAAGCATCACCCGGGGAATCATAGCTCTCACGAAACCAAGTTACAGGTATGATAACAGATGCCTCTTTCCAACGGGGTACCCAAAACTGAGGAAAGAAGAGGGGAAAGGGGGGGTGGAATGGCGTTGTGATCAAAAAACGCTGGGAATTTTTATGAGTGGGAGAGAAGTTGCGGAAAAAAGAAATGATAATAGTGGGAACACTTCACTCTGGAGGTCCCAAGGTGGTAATAGCAGTGATTTTTAACCCACCACAAACGCAGGGGGCCAAAGGCAAAGTACGACGAAGCAAAAGAGCGATGGTTGACACACTGGCTAGAGTGGCCAAAGAGCTCATGCTGCAGGGCAAGCTCCCGATCTGGGTGCTTTAACCCCAAGGAGAAGATTTTGGGGGAAATTGGACCCCCAAAGGGGGGCCCGATCTTGGGGGGTAAGTGATGGGGTGGGACTGGGGGAAATTATTACCCAAAGTAAGGGACATACAAAAGAGAGGGAGAGGATGAACCCGCAAGGCTGGACTTAGTATTCACCTTCATATGCAGTACGAGGGCATCACATATGAAGCCCTTGGGGCCCGTGACCATGTGGTTGTAAGCTTTGAAACAAGTAGACTACAAATGGAGGGGAAGCCGGGAAAGGGCCCGGACGAATGAAGCCAAACTACAAGAAAGGGGGCTACAACAGGGAAAGAGGAACTACCCGAACGGGGTTCAGTGGGACAGAAACGGAGGGAAACAGTTAATGAGATGTGGAATATGTACAAAAAAAATGCAAGGGGGCTGAGGAGAGGTTTGACCCCAAAGGGGAAAGGAGTAATGAAAAACCAGGATGAGCCCCTGGTTTACCCAAAAGGGGCAGGGGGGGCAAAAAAAAAAGTGTGTAGGGAATGGAAGAAATTAGAGGAAAGGACCCCGGAGAATGGAGAAAGTCGAGAGCCAGAAATGAATATGCACAGTAAGAAGGGGGCCCCAAAGACAATATGAAAATGACTTGCCGGCCAAATCTGCCCGAAAATGTTTACACCACTTCAGGGGGAAAACAACAGTCAAGGGCCAGGTTAAACAGGGAAGGAAGGAAGGAGGGGAAACAACAGGGAAAGACCGGGGAAAAAATGTGAAGAACTCAAAAGAGATTCAAAGAAGTGTTCACAGAGGAGACAGAAGGACTCCGAAAGACGGAAGGTGGGGCACACCACCAGTGCTGGACACAGTGCACACAACCGAGGAAAGTGGAAGAGGCTTTGAGTGAGTAGATACCTCAAAGGGAAAAGGGGCCCGATAACAAACCCCCAGGGTATTTGGGGAGGGAGCAAGGGGCTATGTGTACCCCTAAAACAAAATTCAATACATCTTCAAAAGGAGATTGCCTGAGGGATGGAAGACAGCAAATGTGCCCAATCTTTAAAAAGGAGACAGACATGAAGCATTAAACTAAGACCATGTCACTACATGTATAGTAGCAAAATCTGGAGAAGATTTCAGGGGAAGAGTGGTGGAACACCAGAAAAGGGAATGATCTTCAACAGCACCCCCATGGTTTCAGGGGACGGGAAATCCTGTGTCCCAAAATCTGGGTTCTATGACTGGGGACGAGTAAGACAAGAGAGAGAGGGGTGGGTGGGTTGCATTTTTTTTGGATGCAAGAAGGCGTTTTAACGTTCCACACAAGAGATTGGTGCAAAAAAATGGAGGACCCAAAAGGGATAACGGGAAAGGGACTCAATGGACAGGGAATATTGTCAGGGGAAAAGCAGCGATCATGGTCTGGGGAGGTGTAATGGGCACCTGTGACCAGCGGGGTCCCGCAGGGGGCAGTCTAGGGCCCCGTGCTGTTTTTCTGGGATTTGTAACGACTGACGGAAGGAAAAGACTTGAGGGCCCTTTTGCAGTGACTGAAGTTATGAAAGAATACACTCGACGAAGACCAGGGAGAATCAAAGGGGTTGGACGGGTGCAGAACGGTCCGCAATTTTCTCTGGGGTTTTAATCCCCCCAAGTGCAAAGTCATGAAGATTGGGGAAGGGCAAAGAAGGCCCCAGACGGGACAGTCAGGGGTCAGAGACTACAAACCTCACTCAAGGAAAAAGATCTTGGGTGAGTATAACACCGGACTCTCCTAAAACGAATCAACCAAATAACTGCTCAGCAAAGGGGCCTAGCAAACCCCAGAACCGCATTCGACTCTTAATAAGGGAAACGTTCAGGACCCCGTACACCGTATACGAGGCCCCTATTGGAGTTTTGCGCACCCGTTTGGAACCCACACTAGCCAAGCACGTAAAGAAACTAGATGAAAGAGCAAAGGTTTGCAACAAGACTAGTCCCAGAAGCTAAGAGGTATGTCCTACGAGGAGAGGTTAAGGGATATCAAACCTGACGACACTGGAGGACAGGAGAGATAGGGGGGACATGGTAACGACATACCAAAATATGAGAGGAATTGACAAGGTGGACTAAAACAGGATGTTTCCAGAGAATGGACACAGTAACACGGGGGGTACACAGTTGGAAGCCAAAGGACACCGATGAAAATCACTGGGATGTTAGGAAGTATTCTCAGCCACAGAGTAGTCGTAAGTGGAATAGGTTTGGGAAGCGAGGTAGTGAGGCAGGATCCTTACCATAAGCTTTAAGCTTAGAGGTACGATAAAGCTCACGGCTCAGGGGAAGAGTGACCTAGTAGCGATCTAAGTGAAGAGGCGGGCCAGGAGCTTGGACTGACCCGCAACCTCAAAACCTTTTAGTGTGTGTACAACTAGGTGAAGGGAGTACAACATGGAAGTGAAACCTAACAGCGACAAGGAAAGAGGTGGGGCTAGGAGCTGTGTCTCGACCCCCATGCCACACACACACACACCACACCACACCACACACACATACACACACACACACACACACACACACACACACACAACACCACACACACACACACACACACAGGGAGTGATCCTAGCAGCGACAAGAAAGAGGTGGAACTAGGAGCTGTGTTTGACCCATGCAACAACACACACACACACACACACACACACACACAAACACACATGCACACACTCACACACACACACCACATACACACACACACGCCACACACAACACAATGCACAACACACACACACACACACACACACACACATGCCTAATCACACATTACAACACACACCACACATGCTTACACAAACACACACACACACAACACACACACACAACACACGCACACACACACACAACATACACACACACACATCATCTACCAGACCACACACACACACACACATGCATACACAACACACACCACACACACACACACACACACACAACACACACACACACACAAACACACAACATACAACATCCACACACACACAAATTGCACACATACAACACATGCACCACACCATACACACACACACACACACACACACACATACACACACACACACCACACAACGCACACACACATGCACCACACACACATGCACACACACACACACAAACTTGCACACCACACACACACACACACTCACATGCACACACACACACCACACACACACACAACACACACACACATTCATGCACACCACACACACACATCACACACACACACACATGGCACACTCACTCACACACACATGCAAACACACACACTTACACACACACACCAACACACCACACTCACACACACACGCTTTCACACAACATGAACACACCCCCCCCCAACACCACACACACACACACACATGCAAACACAACACCCACACCAACACACACACACACACACACACACACACATGCACACACACACACACACACAACACAACACACACACGTACGCACACACAGACACACACAGACACACACACACACACACGCACACTCAGACACACACACAACACACACACACACACACACATGCACTCTCACACACACACACACCACACACACCACACCACACACCACACACACAACGCACACACACACACAAACTCACACACACACACACACCTCACACACACACAACACACACACACGTACACACGTATATACAATAACAAACATGCATTATGATCACAATTACACAGCTCTAGATAATGTGAGAGAAATCACAAAAGCGCTTGAAATTCATAAATTTTCACAGTTGTTGTTCTGTCACAAACATATATTACTTGCATTACATATGCATACGTTTATGAATACATAAATCGATGCAATAAGATACAGGTACATTACTAAGCATAACAGCTACTCATGACCACTTTATTAATTCTGTTCTTCATTTATTAATAGATTACCAGGGTTGAAAATTTGAAGCGATCGAATCGGGCGTTCTGAGGTGGATGTTAACAACAACAATGGGAACAGTAACATTAACAACGGTACCAACAATGGTTAACAGATAAACAATAACAAAGATTCGAACAATGGATCACCAGCATTTAACATAACAACGGTGAAAACAACAATGGCATCACAGTAATTACAACATTAACAATAGCTATGTAAAAAACTAAAACCCATAACCACTCCCCAACATGAACAACATTAACAACATTAATACCATCATAAACTAGCCCGGCTACCACCCTGGCTCGCTGCTAGAGTCTTCCCGGAACGTACTATAGTCTCAAGTTAATTTAGATGGTTGTGGTAGTGTGACCGTCTTGTTAGAGATGAAATATAGACGAGTTTCAGCTCTCTGGGAGGGGGTGCAGGAGTCCACTGTGTAACACTGTGCATTGCGGACCTCGAAAATGTGCGAACTGGGGGAAAAAGGATTGTGTTCACTCCTTACTAGGTTGCTAGCTTCTTTGTTTTTGCTGTGATCTCTCACAGGGTCGGGAAGTGCGTGGTATGTTGTGTGTTGTGGTGGTTTGTGTTTCTCTGTGTTCTGTGTTGGTGTATTGTGGTTATGTGTTTGTGGTATGTTGTTGGTGGTGTTTTCTGTGTTGTGTGTTGGTCTGTGTTTATGGTGTGTTGTATGGTCTTGTTGTGTGGAATAATTGTGGTGGTGTGTTGTGTGTTGTTGTATGTTGTGGTGGGGTATTTTGTGTGTGTGTTGTGCTGTGTCTTATGGTGTGTTGTAGTAGAAATTGTGGTGGTGAGGTTGTGTTTTGTATGTTGTGGAATTTTGTTGTAGTGTATGTGATGTGTAGTTGAATTGTGTTTGTACAATGTGTTGTGGTGTGTTGGGTCGTGGTATGTGTATGATGCTGTGGTCGCTTAGTGGTGTGTATGTGTTTGTATTGTGGTGTCGTGGGGTTTTTTGGTGTCGTTGATACCCCCTAACTATGATGCTATACATTGTCCTCAAATGTTCTCTATGTTTTTTTTCCGAAAATAAATATACATTTGAAATAAAAAAAAATTTCAATAACCTCTAAGACAATGACCGTTTTTCGACCGGGACGTAACTTCTGTTGATCTAATTTCATCTGGCCAGCCATGGCGGAAACCGGAGGTAATGAATTATTGGTTAAATCTAGGGAATAGTGTTTTTCACTGGTGGTTCAGGATCAAATGATTATAGTGTGAAATGTTTCAAATGCAACAGGAAACTGGTTTTAAGACATTAAATGGAAAAAGTCAACTAAATCACACGTTCCATAATGGATTTTTGGTGTCCTGAAAGACTACCCCAGCAGAACTTTCCATGGTGGAATACATCGAGGGGACACTTCCATCAACACGTTTTCATGCGAGGACTTTTTGGGGCAAAACTCACACCAATATGTTCAGGGTGTGAGTTTTGCTTCATAAAGTCAGATTTTTTAGGTTGGAGATGGTTCTCATAAAAAACAGTCTATACCATTATTAAACTATTTACGAAGAATATTTGTCAAAAAATATACAATTTTATACTTACAAATGTAAATGTAATTAGAAATATGTATGCTTGTAAATATACGGCAGAGCAGTTACTATAGAACAGTTTTCATGGTAGAAAGAACCCAGATACTGTTGTCTGCGGATAAAACACCTACCTGCAGTTCATCGCACTGGTTGCTGCTTGTTCCTCTTCACTTTATTTAAATCGTTATTTGTGCTTAACTGGAGGATCTACTAGGAAACAGGTGTAGGTTAACGTTAAAGAACGAATATATAATTCCGTGTATTGTTTGCGATCGTTTTAGATGGACATATAAAACACACTAGAAAAACCAGTATGTTTTATCATGAAGATTGTTATTTGAAAGGAGAATGCTCCGACAAATGTACGGATCATCCACTCATTTCACTACCCGTTCCAATCCTGTGCGTGGTAGTCAAAAGAGGTACATATGGTCCAGGGACTGGGGCCCTCAAAGTTTTGATAATGAGCAAGTTCAAAAAGGTTAAAATGAACTACAGGTAGATTTGGTCACAATCATGAAAAGTTAACAATAGTATATTTACAGTTTACAGAGGATATAATGGGTCAAGGGACTGGGGCCCCCAAAAATTCTGACGCTGCATAAAGTACAAAGAGTATGAAGTCACAAGTACAAATGTAATGAATTATGTAGTAAATATACTTTATGTATTATACGTGTGTACAGTCATGAACAATTATAATGTAATGAGACAAAATCACATCCACACTGGTCCATCTGTAATGAGTTACAGTGATAATATTAATTGTTGGGTCACACCGCACACACACACACAAACCACCAACACACACACACACACACACCACACACACACACCAACACACACACTCCACACACACACACACACATTGAGTGAGGGAGCAGAGGCGCTATTGTGTACTCCTAACAACATTATTCAATACATCTACCAATGGATCAGGGAATATTGTCAGGGAAGACAGCAAGCGGAGTCATGGTACGTGGTGAGGTGTTCAGTGTGGGCACCTGTGACCAGCGGGTGGTCCCCCAGGGGTCAGTCCTAGGACCAGTGCTGTTTCTGTTATTTGTGAAACGACCATGAACGGAAGGAATAGACTTGAGGTGTCCCTGTTTTGGCAGATGACGTGAAGTTGATGAGAGAATTTCACTCGATCGAAGACCAGGCATGGAACTACAAAGGGATCTGGACAGGTGCAGAACCTGGTCCAGCATTTGGGCTCCTGGAGTTCAATCCCACCATGTGCAAAGTCTGAAGATTGGGGAAGGCACAGAAGACCGCAGACGGAGTTACAGTCTAGGGGGCCAGTGACTACAAACCCGCATCAGGAAAAAGATCTTGGGTGGAGTATAAACACCAGGCACATCTCCTGAAGCGCACATCCAATCAAATAACTGCTAGCAGGCTATGGGGCCTAGCAAACCTCCAGAAAGCATTCGACATCTCTTAATATGGAATCGTTCAGGACCCTGTACAGTGTACGTTAGGCCCATATTGGAGTTTGCGGCACAGTTTGGAACCAAACTATCCAAGCACGTAAAGAAACTGAGAAAGTGCAAAGGTTTGCAACTAGACTTGTCCCAGAGCTAAGAGGTATGTCCTACGAGGAGCGGCTTAGGGAATCAACCTGACGACACGGGAGGACAGGAGGATAGGGGGGACATGATAAACGACATACAAAATACTGGGAGGAATTGGCAAGGTGGAAAAGACATGGATGTTCCAGAGATTGGCACAGTAAACAAGGGGGACACAGTTGGATGTTGAAGACACAGATGAAAACAGGGATGTTAGGAAGTATTTCTTCAGCCACAGAGTAGTCAGTAAGTGGAATAGTTTTGGGAAGCGATGTAGTGGAGGCAGGACCATAATCAGATTTAGCAGAGGTATGATAAAGCTCACGGTTCAAGGTAGAGTGGAACTAGTAGGATCAGTGAAGAGGGGGGGACAGCGAGGCTCGGACTCGACCCCGCAACCTTCAACTAGGTGAGTCACACACACACACACACACCACACCACACACACAAAAAACTCACACACACGTGATAATGGCTTTATTTACAGGTTGCAAAGTCTGGGTAATTTTCCAGGAATTATCTGTAATATACTGGGATAAATATTTTGACATATATTTTGAACATTTCTGAGTGAGTGTCTCTGTATCATTAATTTGATCACAACTCCAGTACCATAATGGACGCAGGGTGAGATATTTCGTTTGGGTCTACATTCTGGTGGTGGTGATATAACCTGCCAAGATACGAATAACCAGCCATAGGGGAGGCTGTGAGTGACAGCCAAGTCACCACAATAAAATTCAGTTGAAGTGCCTTTCCAATGTGAGATGGAATCTCTACAGCATGTGCACTCTGACTCCACTGTCCACAATCCTACTTACTGCATGTCTGGCATCTTACACAAGCATGTCAAAAATTTATACTTAATGAGTTGAGGCATTTATTGATGACAGAGAATCAGGTACTAATTAAAGTGTCCATCTTAGATACATGGAAGCATTTGAGGGCAAGGGGGGGGGGGAGTATGACAAAACAGCTCGAGTTAGACGGGTAGAGGCCAGTTTTACTGATGTGTGCTCCAATTTCTTTACGAGAGCCATCTCTCTGTACGACAACAGCAGGCCTACCAGCTGCACCAGTGGATTCTGAATAGAACCATCAACGGAAAATTAATTTGTGTAAGAGTGTATGCTGTGTGACTAGTTATCAATTACACCTCAAGGCATCCTGTTTGGCTTCAAGGTTGTGAATGAAGAAATATTTTGGGGAGGATGGATGGTAGTTTGGAATGGGGTACTATCCATTGAGCAGGGAAGTGCCACTGTTTGCCTTACTTGACATGTTACTGGTTCCGCGGAGTCGGGTCCATCTGAAGGGTTTGTTCACCAGTGCTAAGGGAGGAGTTTGGGGAGCTTCTGTCCAGTGGTTTGAATAGGCTTGCCTGAAAATATTAACACCATTTAGGATTTTTCTTTCAGTAACACGGATCTCTGATGCTTGGAATATCCAGCTCTTTCCGCAGTACAGAACACCAGTACAGTGCAATAAAACAGAAGACTAGTACAGCACAATAACACGTGCAAGAACAGTACAGTAACGAACCGGGACCAGTCCTGTACACAACATAGAAGTCGTGCAGTACAATAAAAAAATAAACCCCAAACAGAAGACCGTACAGTATAAATAACACAGAAAACCAGTACAGTATTATAAACACAGAAGGGAAGACCTGTACAGAACAATAACACAGAAGACCAGTACGTACCATAACACAGAGAAGACCAGTACAGTACAATTACACAGAAGAACCAGTACAGTATAAAACAAGAAAGAAAACCAGTTACTGGTATAATAACACAGAAGCCAGTACAGTAACAATAACACAGTAGACCGTATCATTACAATACACAGAAGACCAGTACAGTACAATAACTCAGAAGACCAGTACAGTACAAGTAACACAGAAGAACAGTACAGTACAATAACACAGAGAACAGTACAGTACAATAACAAGAAGACCAGTTACAGTACAACAAAACACAGATGACCAGTACAGTGACAATAAACACAGAAGAACAGTACAGTACAATAACTCGGAATACCAGTACAGTACAAATTGCACGATGATCAGTTCAGGTAAGAACAATTGAGACCAGGGACAGTACAATTACACAGAATACCAGCTACAGTAACAGTAACACGAAAATCAGTACACTACAATAGCACGGAAGACAGTAGAAGTACAATAGCTCAATAGACCAGGACAGCACAGCAACACATATGACCCTGTACAGTAAATAGCACAGAAGGACAAGAGTTACAGTACAATAACACCGAAGACCAGTACAGTACAGCAAGACGGAAGACCACTACAGTACTATAACTAGATCAGTAAAAAAACAGTACAATAAGAGAAAAGAGCAGTTACGTTCCAATAAGAGAAAAGAGCCAGTACATCCAATAACAGATTAGTAGTGTACAATAATACATAACACAGTACAGTGCTATTTAGACATAAACAACCAGCAGAGTACAATAAGACCAGTACATACACTAACACAGAAGACCAGTTACATATACAATAACACAGATGATTAATACAGTACAATAACACAGAAGTACCAGTTCAGTACAATGGCACAGAAGCCCCAAGACGTACAATAAACAAAGACTGGTAAAGTACAATAACACAAAGAGATCAGTTCTGTAACACTGAAGACCAGTTGCAGTGCAATTAACACAGAAAGGTTAGACAGAACAGCAAACATAAGACCAGTACAATGCAATAAAACAGAAAGACAGTACATTACACTAACACAGATGAGCAGTACAATACAATAACACTAAAACGACCAGTACAGTAAAAGAACACAGAATACCTGTACAGTAAACACGAAGACCAGTACGTTACACATAAGACCAGTACGCTACACGGAAGCGAGTACCAGTACAATGACAGGGAAGGACCGTCAGTACAATTTACACAGAACACCAGTACATACAAGAGCACGGAAAACCAGTACAGTAAAACAACACAGTGTACTGGCCAGGTTGTGGCACAGAGTCGTGCTGGCCAGGTTGTGGCAACACAGTCGTACTGCCAGGTTGTGGAACACAGTTCGTACTGGCCAGTCAGGTTGTGGCAACACACAGTCGTTTATGGCCCAGCCAGGTTGTGGCAACAGTGAAAGTCCGTTAACTGGCCAGGTTGTGGCAACACACAGTCGTACTGGCCAGGTTTGTGGCAACACTGTGTATGGCCAGGTTTGTGGCAAAACAAACACAGTGTACTGGCCAGGTGTTGGCAACCACATTCTACTTCCCGGCCAGGTTGTGTGGCAAACAGAGGTCGTACTGGCCGGTTGTGGCAAACAGTGTTAACTGGCCGGTTGTGGCAACACTCAGTCGTACTGGCAGGTTGTGGCAACATCCACAGTCGTACTGGCAGGTTGTGGCAACACACAGTCGTACTGGCCAGGTTGTGGCAAACACAGTGGTACTGGCCAGGTTGTGGGGCAACCACACAGTCGTATGGCAGGTTGTGGCACACAGTCGTAATTGCCAGGTTGTGGCAAAACACAGGCGTACTGGCCAGGTTGTGGGGCAACACACAGGGCGTTACTGGCCAGGTTGTGGCAACACAGTCGTAATGGCCAGGTTGTGGCATCACAGTCGTTATGGCCAGGTTGTGGCAACACACAGTCGTACTGGCCTGGTTGGTGGCGGCCAACACACAGTTCGTAATGGCCAGGTTGATGGCAACACACAGTCGTACTGGCCAGGTGTGGGCACACACAGTCGTTATGCCAGGGTCTTGGCAACAACACGCGTACTGGCCAGGTTGTGGCAAACAACCCAGTCGTAATGGCCAGGGTTGTGGCTACACACAGTCCGTACTGGCCCAGGTCGTTGCACACACTGTCGTTCTGGCCAGGTCGTTGGCTACACACTGTCGTTATGGCCAGGTGTGGCAACACACAGTCGTAATGGGCCAGGTTGTGGCAACACACAGGTCGTACTGGCCAGGTCGTGGCAACTCACGTCGTTCTGGCCATGGTTGTGGCAACACACAGTCGTACTGGCCCAGGTCGTGGGCAACAACAGTCGTACTGGCCAGGTTGTGGCAAACACAGTCGTACTGGGCCAGGTTATGGCAGCCCCACAAAATCTTATTTTAAGAGATTGAATCATCAAGTTGACAGTTTTTATTTTTATCAACCGAAAGTTTTTTTTTTTATTATGCATCTGTGGACGGTAAATGTTTGATTGTTTTAATTAAGTGGGTGAGAGAAGTGTATGTGTGAAAACTGACTTATTTAATAATTAATTCCACTTAAACAATGTGTTTATTAGATGAATTATAAGGAATAATCTTTTAATCTTAACCACTAGTTCTCAAGTTAGACACTTCTTTAGATTTTTACATATTTTTCTCAAAATTTTTCCTTCAAAATATTGTAACCCTCATTCCAATTTCTTATGAAAAATTGAAAAATTGTATATTCTGGAATTTCTTAATTCTCTTACACAATACAGTATTGTTTTGATTTAACAATGATGTGGGAACGTGCAGTTAAATCCGTGAGAACGTGTACAATGTATGTAAAAATGTGTGTTGGCAGTAAGTGTGTTTGAAGTGATTGTATATGTGTCACATGTATGTTATATGTGTGTGGTAGTTGGGGTGTTGTTAGTGATGTATATGTAGTACTCATGTATGTTATTTTGTGTGTTGGATTTAGGAGTGTGATTGTTGTAGTGATGTATATGTGTACACATGTATGTTATATGATGTGTTGGCAGTATTGTGTTTGTAGTGAAGTATATGTTTACAAGTATGTATATTTGTGTGTTGGTTAGTAGGTGTGTTTGTAGTGATGTATATGTGTACCACTTGTATGTATTATATGTGTGTTGTGGTAGTAGTGTGTTTGTAGTGATGTATATGTGTACACTTGTATGTATATTATGTGTGTTGGTAGTATTTTAAAGTAGTGTGTTGATGAGTGATGTGTATGTGTAGATGAAAGTGAAAAAGTAAAACATCAGAAAAAACTTGCATGGTCTACATATAATTCACAATAAAGATGAGCACAGTTCTGTTCAGTTAACAGCTGTCAGCTGGCTGACTCTGCTGTCAGCCGGCTGACTCTGCTGTCAGCCTGGCTGGATTGCGGTCAGCCTGGCTGACTCTCTGTCAGCCAGGCTGGATTGCTGGTCAGCCTGGCTGACTCTGCTCTCCGCTTGGCTGGACTGTGCTGTCAGCTTGGCTGTCTCTGCTGTAGCCTGGAGACTGCTGACATACCGGTAAAGTTTATGTCAGCATTATGATATGACATGATGATAAAGATAATATGATAACATAGAAGACTGTAATTCAGTAAGTGAAGGTAATATGAGGATCATGTTGTAAACACTTGAAATACTGAAGTTAACAAATTATTAAAGGAAAGTTGCACTTGGTGGTATTTACAGGTGCGGAAAAAAGGGAAAAAAAATATATGCAGATGTTAGAGAGTTACAAATGTATTTTATCTTAGGTAATATTCAAGAAAGACGGTAAGATTTTTCCCAAAAAAGACTGGGTCTTAGATAATGTTGCATGATATCACCTTTCATCTTAAGAGTTGTGATGTCCTGTACTTTGATCAGAAGAAATAATTATATAAAGCAACCATCATATAGACCAGATGTTACTGTAAACACAACTTTATTAACTCTGTACTTTAAAACTCTGTACGCCACACACACTCACGTACACACACACACACACACACACACACACACTCACACAACACACACATACACAAACACATACAACACAAACATACACACTACACACTACACACACACACACACACACACAACCACACACACACACACACACATTCACATACGAGAATTAGAGACAGCCATTTGTGGTCCCCATATTTGTAAAGTAAGGAAACAGAAGAAACGAGGCTGCTAACTACTGACCTGTGTCTCTGACTTAATTGTGTTGCAAAGTTATGGAGAAGATTATCAGGAAGAAAGTGGTCGAACACCTGGAACGGAAACAAGATTATAAATGGAAAACCAGCATGGGTTCATGGAAGGCAAATTTGAATCACAAACCTCCTGGAGTTTATGACAAGTAACAGAAGTAAGACTCGAGAGAGAGGGGTGGGTAGATTGCGTTTTCTAGACTTGAGGAAGGGCCTTTGACACGGATCCCCACAAGAGATTAGGGCAGAAGGCTGGAGGGGATCAGGCGCATGTAACAGAGGGCATGCAATGGATCAGGGAATATCTACAGGGAGGCAGCAACGAAGTCATGGTTACGTGAAGAGGTATCACGTGGGGCCTGTGACGAGCGGGTGGGTCCCACAGGGTCAGTGCTATTTTTGATATATGTGAACGCCCATGATGGAAGGAATTAGACTCCGAAGTGTCCTATTCGCAGATGAGTGCAGTTTTTTTGGTGAGAAGAATTAAATCGGATGTAGGATGAGGCAGGGACTGCAAAGAGTCCTGGACAGGCTGGAAATTGTGTCCAGTAATGGCTTTCTCGAATTCAGTCCTGCCTAAATGCAAAGCATGAAGGTTGGAGGCGGTGGCAAAGAAGACCGCAGAAAGAGTATAGGCTAGGGGGACAAAGACTACAACCTCACTAGGGAGAAAGTCCTCGGGGTGACCATAACCCCCGAGCACGGTCACCGGCGGCACACATCAACCAAATAATACTGCAGCATACGGGGCGCCTCCTGGCAAACCTGAGTAATAGCGTTCCGATACTTAATTAGGATTCGTTCAAGACATGTACATGTGTTGGTTAGGCCCATACTGAGTAAGCAGAGCAGCATCTGAACCCACACTGGTCAAGCACGTCAAGAAGTTAGAGGAAGAAAGTACAAAGGTTTGCAAAACAAGCTAGTCCCAAGCTCAGGGAATGTCGTACAAGGAAAGGTGAGTGAATCGGAATGCCGAACTGCGAGGACAGAAGGGTCATGGAGAACATGATACGGACCTACAGATTACTGCGGGGGAATAGACAAGGTGGGAACAGAGATAGGATGTTCCAGTGAGGGGACCACAGGAACAAGGTGGTCACAATGGAAAGTGAAGACTCAGGACGAGTCACATGGACGTTAGGAAGTTATTTCTTCAGTCACAGTGTCGTTCAGGAAAAGTGGAAGTAGCCTAGAAGTGAAGTAAGTGAAGGCAGGAAACCATAAATAGTTTTTAAGAAGAGTATGATTAAAGTTCAGGAAGAGGAGAGTGAGAGAGAGGACCTAGTAGTGAAGAGGCATCGGGTCCAGGAGCTGAGTCTCGACCCCTGCAAAAACCACAAATTAGATGGTACAATTAGGTGAGTACACACACCACACACACCCACACACACACACACACACACACACACATACACACACCAACACAACATGCACAATACACACACAGACACCATACATTACACACAACACACACACACACACACCACACTCACACCACACACACACACACACACACACACCACACACCCACACACACAACACAACGACACACATTACACTACACAAACACACACACACAACACACACACACACACACATGCCCACACAGACACACTTACACACACTACACACAACACACACTTACACCACACACACACACACACACACCACAAACATACACAGACACACACACACAGACACACACACACACACACACACCCACCACACACACACACACACATGCACACACAGACACACATACACACACACACCACACACACACACACCACACACACACACCACACACACACACACACACAGACACACACACCACACAGAATACACTCTCACCGTGTATGTCGGCCCATATGGAGTATGCATGCACCTGTTTTGGAACCCGCAATTGATAAAGCACGTCAAGAAACTAGGAAAGTAAAGGTTTGCGACAAGGTTAGTTACAGAGCTAAGGGGAATGTCTATGAGAAAGATTAAGGGAAATCGGCCTGAACGACACTGGAGGACAGGAGGGTCAGGGGAGGAACATGATAACGACCATATAAATTACTGAGCGGAATAGTCAAGGTGGACAAAGACAGGATTGTTCCAGGGAGGGGGGGGGGGGGACCAAAAAAAACCCCCCCCCCCCCCCCCCCAAAGAAACAAGAGGACACAATTGGAAGTTGAAGACACAAGAATGAGTCAGAGAGATATGTAGGAAGTTATTTCTTTCAGTCATAGAGTTGTTCAGGCAGGTGGAATAGCCTAGAAAATGACGTAGTGGAGGCAAGAGGAATCATACACAGTTTTAGGACGAGGTTTGATAAAGCTATGGAGCGGGGGGAGAGAGAGGGCTAGTAGGCAACCGAGTGAGAGGCGGGGCCAGGAGCTAGGGGACTCGACCCCTGCAACCCACAAATAGGAGAGTACAAATAGGTGAGTACATCGACACCACATACACACACACACACACTTACACACACACCACACATAGACACACACACACACTCACACACACATACAACACAGACACAATACACACACAGAACACTTGCACACACGCATACACACACATATACACACACACATAACCCACACACAGACATTACACACACAGTCACAATACACACACACACACACACACACACACACATATACACACAAGACACTCATTACACAGACAACACACACACACACACACACACACATACACACCCACACACACACCACCACACATACACCACACTGACACACATACACGGGACACAAGACACACACACCACACTCACATACAAAACACCAACACACACACACACACACACCACACACTCACACACAAAACACATACAACACACACACACACACACACACACACACACACAACACACACAATACACATACACACACACACACACACAACCCCCCACTCTCACACACACACAAACACACACACACACTCCTCGGCGGACCTTCACATTCATTTACGAATACAGAGAATTATATTTTTTCTACTGTTTTCATGGGGAGATTTTAGGATTCGATTTGACACTCATCAATACACTATAATATGTACGTGCATACATAATATGTGACACTCATTACACAATATGACACTCATACACAATATGGACACTCATACACAAAATGTGAACTCATCAATACACATATGTGACCTCTCATACACAGGTATGTGACAATCATACACAATATGATGACACTCCATACACAATATGTGACTCTCATATACAATATGTGAACTCATACAACAATATGTTGGGACACTCCTTCATACACCAATATGTGCACTTCATAACACAATATGTGACACTCATAAAAACCACATATGTGACACTCATACACCAGTATGTGACCATCATACACAATATGTGGACACTCATACACAATATTGACACTCATACACAATATCGTGACACTCATATCACAATATGTGACATCATACACAGTATGTGACCTTCATAACAATATGTGACACTCATAAAATATGTGGACACTCATACACATATGTGACACTCATTCACAATATGTGACACTCCATCATCAAAAATATGTGGACACTCATACACAGTATGGACACTCATACACAATATGTGACACTAATACCACATATGTGACATCATATACAATTTGTGACATCATACACAGATAGTGACACTCATTAACAATATGTGACACTCACAACAATATGTGACACTCTACAAATATGTGACACTCATTACACTTTATGTGACACACACATCACAGTATGTGGACACTCATTCACACTATGTGACACTCATACACAATATGTGCCACTCATACAACAATATGTGACACTCATACACCATTAGTGAAACTCATACACAATATGTGACACTTCATACACAATATGTGACACTCATAACAGTATGTGACACTCATAACATATGTGACAATCTTACACAATATGTGACACTCATACAATATGTGTCACTCATACACTTATGTGACACGCATACACAATAAGTGACCACTCATACACCAGTATGTGACACATACACAATATGTGACACTCATACACAATATGTGACACTCATACACCGTATGTGACACTCATACACAGTATGTGACACTCATACACAGTATGTGACACTCATACCACAATTGTGACACTCATACACAAATATGTGACTCTCATACACAGTATGTGACACTCATAA
This sequence comes from Cherax quadricarinatus, assembly GCF_026875155.1. Taxonomy (NCBI): domain Eukaryota; kingdom Metazoa; phylum Arthropoda; class Malacostraca; order Decapoda; family Parastacidae; genus Cherax; species Cherax quadricarinatus. Next base: position 63,619,059 of record NC_069401.1, on the reverse strand, counting down.
ACAGTATGTGACATATACACTGTATGTGTCACATACACAATATGGACACACATACACAATATGTGACACTCCTACACAATATGTGACACTCATACAAGTATGTGACACATACAAATATGTGACACTCATACACAATATGTGACCACTCATACAAAATATGTGACACTCCATACACAATATGTGACCACTCATAACAATATGTACACTCCTACACAATATGTGAACACTCATACCACAGAATGTGACTTCAATACACAGTATGTGACACTCATACACAATATGTGAACACTCTACACAATATGTGACACTCATTCACAGTATGTGACACTCATACACAATGTGTGCACTCATACCCATATGTGACACTCATACACAGTATGTGGACACTAATCCAACAGTATGTGACACTCATTACACAGTAGTGTGGACACTCATACACAGTACGTGACACTATTACACAATGTTTGACCACCATACACAATATGTGACCACTCATACACTGTATGTGACCACTCATACACAAAGTGTGACACCACTCATACACAATGTGTGGACACTCATGCACAATTGTGTGGACACTCAGGCCACAATGTGTGACACTCATGACTAATGTGTGACACATACAAATGTTGTGACTCTCATGCACTATGTGTGGACTCTCATTACACCATGTTGTGACACTATACAACAATTATGGGACACTTCATGCACATTGTGTGACAATCATGCACAATGTGTGACACTTCATAACCAATGTGTGACACTCATGCAACAATGTGTGACACTCATACACACTGTGTTGACATCATGCACAATGTGTGCCTCAATCATACACAATGTGTGACACTCATGCACATGTGTGACACTCTACACAATGTGTGACACTCATACACAATGTGTGACACTCATGCACAATGTGTGACACTCATACACAGTGTGTGACACTCATGCACAATGTGTGACACTCATGCACAGTATGTGACACTCATGCACAATGTGTGACACTCATGCACAATGTGTGACACTCATACACAATGTGTGACACTCATTACACAATGTGTGGACATCATGACACAACGTGTTGCGCACCAGTTTGGAACCCACACTAGCCATGCACGTAAAGAAACTAGATGAAAGAGCAAAGGTTTGCAACAAGACTAGTCCCAGAAGCTAAGAGGTATGTCCTACGAGGAGAGGTTAAGGGATATCAAACCTGACGACACTGGAGGACAGGAGAGATAGGGGGGACATGGTAACGACATACCAAAATATGAGAGGAATTGACAAGGTGGACTAAAACAGGATGTTTCCAGAGAATGGACACAGTAACACGGGGGGTACACAGTTGGAAGCCAAAGGACACCGATGAAAATCACTGGGATGTTAGGAAGTATTCTCAGCCACAGAGTAGTCGTAAGTGGAATAGGTTTGGGAAGCGAGGTAGTGAGGCAGGATCCTTACCATAAGCTTTAAGCTTAGAGGTACGATAAAGCTCACGGCTCAGGGGAAGAGTGACCTAGTAGCGATCTAAGTGAAGAGGCGGGCCAGGAGCTTGGACTGACCCGCAACCTCAAAACCTTTTAGTGTGTGTACAACTAGGTGAAGGGAGTACAACATGGAAGTGAAACCTAACAGCGACAAGGAAAGAGGTGGGGCTAGGAGCTGTGTCTCGACCCCCATGCCACACACACACACACCACACCACACCACACACACATACACACACACACACACACACACACACACACACACAACACCACACACACACACACACACACAGGGAGTGATCCTAGCAGCGACAAGAAAGAGGTGGAACTAGGAGCTGTGTTTGACCCATGCAACAACACACACACACACACACACACACACACACAAACACACATGCACACACTCACACACACACACCACATACACACACACACGCCACACACAACACAATGCACAACACACACACACACACACACACACACACATGCCTAATCACACATTACAACACACACCACACATGCTTACACAAACACACACACACACAACACACACACACAACACACGCACACACACACACAACATACACACACACACATCATCTACCAGACCACACACACACACACACATGCATACACAACACACACCACACACACACACACACACACACAACACACACACACACACAAACACACAACATACAACATCCACACACACACAAATTGCACACATACAACACATGCACCACACCATACACACACACACACACACACACACACATACACACACACACACCACACAACGCACACACACATGCACCACACACACATGCACACACACACACACAAACTTGCACACCACACACACACACACACTCACATGCACACACACACACCACACACACACACAACACACACACACATTCATGCACACCACACACACACATCACACACACACACACATGGCACACTCACTCACACACACATGCAAACACACACACTTACACACACACACCAACACACCACACTCACACACACACGCTTTCACACAACATGAACACACCCCCCCCCAACACCACACACACACACACACATGCAAACACAACACCCACACCAACACACACACACACACACACACACACACATGCACACACACACACACACACAACACAACACACACACGTACGCACACACAGACACACACAGACACACACACACACACACGCACACTCAGACACACACACAACACACACACACACACACACATGCACTCTCACACACACACACACCACACACACCACACCACACACCACACACACAACGCACACACACACACAAACTCACACACACACACACACCTCACACACACACAACACACACACACGTACACACGTATATACAATAACAAACATGCATTATGATCACAATTACACAGCTCTAGATAATGTGAGAGAAATCACAAAAGCGCTTGAAATTCATAAATTTTCACAGTTGTTGTTCTGTCACAAACATATATTACTTGCATTACATATGCATACGTTTATGAATACATAAATCGATGCAATAAGATACAGGTACATTACTAAGCATAACAGCTACTCATGACCACTTTATTAATTCTGTTCTTCATTTATTAATAGATTACCAGGGTTGAAAATTTGAAGCGATCGAATCGGGCGTTCTGAGGTGGATGTTAACAACAACAATGGGAACAGTAACATTAACAACGGTACCAACAATGGTTAACAGATAAACAATAACAAAGATTCGAACAATGGATCACCAGCATTTAACATAACAACGGTGAAAACAACAATGGCATCACAGTAATTACAACATTAACAATAGCTATGTAAAAAACTAAAACCCATAACCACTCCCCAACATGAACAACATTAACAACATTAATACCATCATAAACTAGCCCGGCTACCACCCTGGCTCGCTGCTAGAGTCTTCCCGGAACGTACTATAGTCTCAAGTTAATTTAGATGGTTGTGGTAGTGTGACCGTCTTGTTAGAGATGAAATATAGACGAGTTTCAGCTCTCTGGGAGGGGGTGCAGGAGTCCACTGTGTAACACTGTGCATTGCGGACCTCGAAAATGTGCGAACTGGGGGAAAAAGGATTGTGTTCACTCCTTACTAGGTTGCTAGCTAATTTTACACAATACATTTATTGTTTGATTTAAACAATGATGTTGGGAACGTGCAGATTGTCCGTAAAACTTTGTACACATGTATGTATATATGTGTGTTGGTAGTAGTGTGTTTGATATGTATATGTGTACACATGTATGTATATATGTGTGTTGGCAGTAGTGTGTTTGTAGTGATGTATATGTGTACACATGTATGTATATATGTGTGTTGGTAGTAGTGTGTTTGTAGTGATGTATATGTGTACACATGTATGTATATATGTGTGTTGGTAGTAGTGTGTTTGTAGTGATGTATATGTGTACACATGTATGTATATATGTGTGTTCGCAGAGTGTGTTTGTAGTGATGTATATGTGTACACATGTATGTATATATGTGTGTTGGCAGTAGTGTGTTTGTAGTGATGTATATGTGTACACATGTATGTATATATGTGTGTTGGCAGTAGTGTGTTTGTAGTGATGTATATGTGTACACATGTATGTATATATGTGTGTTGGCAGTAGTGTGTTTGTAGTGATGTATATGTGTACACATGTATTATATGTGTGTTGGTAGTAGTGTGTTTGTAGTGATGTATATGTGTACACATGTATGTATATATGTGTGTTGGTAGTAGTGTGTTTGTAGTGATGTATATGTGTAGATGAAAGTGAAAAGTAAGCATCAGAAAATCTTGTATGATCTACATAATAATTCACAATAAACATGAGCACAGTTCTGTAGTATAGCTGTCAGCTTGGCGGACTCTGCTGTCAGCCTTGCTGACTCTGCTGTCAACCTGACTGACTCTGTTGTCAGCCTGGCTGACTTTGGTGTCAGCCTGGCTGACTCTGCTGTCAGCCTGGAGACTGCTGACAATACCAGGTAAAGTTTATGTCAGAATTATAATTACTGAAGTGATGATAAAGATAATATTGATAACACAGAAGAGTGACAGTTGAGAAAGTGAAGGTAATCTGTGGATCATGTGTAAACACTGAAATACTGAACTTAACAACACTTATATAAAGCAAAGTTGCACTTGGCTGTATTTATAGTTGTGGAAAAGATATATGAGAGATGTTAGTAGAGTTACAAATGTACTTAATCTTAGGTAATGTTATGGTAGCTATAGTATTGAATTAAGTTATAATATACAAGAAAGGCGGTAAAGATTTTCCCAAAAAACTTGGTCTTAGATAATGTTGCTTGATGTCATCTGTGGTCTTAAAGACGTGTGATGTCACTGTACTTTGGTCAGAAGACAATATATATAAAGCAAGCCATCATGTAGATCAAATGTTAGTGTAAACACAACTTTATTAACATATTATGTTAAAACTCTGTACGCGCACACGCACACACACACACACACACACACACACACACACACACACACACACACACACACACACACACACACACACACACACACACACACATCTGCGACCTTCACATTCATTTACGAAACAGAAACAGAGATTATTATAATTTTTTTAAAGTTTTCATGGAGGAGATTTAGAAACTCGCATTTGACACTCATCAATACACAATATGTGACACTCATACACAATATGTGACACTCATACACAATATGTGACACTCATACACAATATGTGACACTCATACACAATATGTGACACTCATACACAATATGTGACACTCATACACAATATGTGACACTCATACACAATATGTGACATCATAACAATAATTAAACCATTTTCCATACACAATATTTTACACTCATACACAATTTTGGTGAACCCCCCTACACAATATGTGACACTCATACACAATGTGGGGACCCTCATCACAATGTTGACACTAATTTTTTCCAATGGGGTGACACTATCCCACAATGGGGAAACCATTTCATACACAATATGTGCCCAACTCTTTACACAAGGGTGTGACACTCATACACAATATGTGCCCACTCTTTAACCACAATGTGGGACACAAAATTTTCCCAATAGGGACACTATCCACCATTTTGACACTCACACAATGTACACTCACAAAACAATAAAGAAAACTCATACCAATGTACGAAACATTAAACTTATTCTTACAAAAAAAACATGTAACATGCCCATTCATCAACACTCAATTTTTGTACACATGCCACCCATAAACAATACATGTACAATGACACCCAAAACAAGGGAATATACACATGACCCCCATAAAAAATTTGACAGTACCTTTAACACCCATAACAATGACATGTACACAGGGACACCCATAAACAATGACATTACACAGACACCCAAAAAACAATGACATGTACACTGACACCCAAAAACAATGACATTACACAGACACCCAAAAAACCAATACATGTACACATGACCCCCAAATAAAAAAAGACATTACACAGACCCCCCATAACAATGACATGTAAAACATGCCCACCCTAAAACAATGACAGGGAAACACATGACCCCCCCTAAAAAATGACATGTACACTTTTAAACCCAAAACAATAAACATGTACACAGGGGCCACCCTTTAAAAAAAATGACATGTACACATGAAAACCCAAAACACAATCCCATGAACACATGAAAACCCCATAAACAAGGGAACATGTACACGACCCCCATAAACAATGACATGAAACACAGGGACCCCCATAAACAATGACATGTACCCCATAAAACCCCCAAAAACCCAAGGGACATGTACACATAAAAACCCATAAACAATGAATGAAACACATGACCCCCCCATACCAATGACATGTACACATGGACACCCATAAACAATGAATTTTAACACATGACCCCCAAAAAACAATACATGTACCTTGACACCCTTTAAACAAGGGCCCTAAACACATGACCCCCATAAACAAGGGCCCATGTACCCTACACCCAAAAACAATGAAGTACACATGACCCACCCACACAGGAAACCCCCTAAGCATTACAATCTTTTTATACAAAGGGGAATATGTACACTTTGACACGGGTCCTCCACTATTGTCACAAACGTGTCCCGTCTTTAATATTTCCCGGGTTTTCACAAAAAATGTCGTCAAAAAAACCGAAAATTTTAGCGTATAAAGTTGTGAAAATACATATAAATGTGTATGTTTTTTCCCTTTGTTATTCTTTAAATTTTCATATGAAAATAACAAAAAATTTAAAAAAAAAGAAAACAGTGAAAATATTTAAATACATTTTTTGATGGGAGGTGGAAAAGTTCAACACTTGGAAAATTCATCTACATAAAATAAAACACTCACAAATATTTTTTTAAAACTGATAAATAAGCAAAAAAAAGTGTACTAAAAAAAATTTCCATAGTGTAATATAAAGATTTCCAAAATTTACGTTTAAATTTGCCTCTCGGAGGGGCGGGGAAATTTTGAGGGCAGCTTTTGGGGGCGTCTAGCTTCCTAAAGGGCGCGGCTGTCTTGGGGGATGTAAAATTAAATTGGGCGCATTTTTCTGTGTGTGGCCCTCCAGTAATTTCCCCCCACCTGGACATCCCCTACCGTTTGACCAAAGGCCCGACAAGACCAAGTTTCCATGCAGCGAGGGCACTGAAGGGGCAACCGCTGCCCCTGGGTAAGTGGGGGAAGGGGGCCCCCTGAGGTGACAAAGTTTGGGTCCTGGAGACACTGATCCGGGGGAAAGGGAAACCCCTGACTTGGGGAATGGGGGGAAAGGGGGTCCACTTTAGGGGGAAAACATTTGGGCTTCTGGGGCCCCCGATCCGGGGGAAAAACCCCCGCTAACTTAAGGAAGTGGGAAGGGGAGTACACTCATTTAAACAAGTGGGCTCCCGGAGACAGTGATCTGGGGAAGGCACCGCCACCCAAGGTAAGGGGGGGGAAAGGGGGGACATCCCCGGGGGCGAACGGAAAAGGGGTTTCTGGATACATAAACTTTGGGAAGGCTGTTGTTGAGGCGACCTTAGGTAAGTGGGGGGAAAGGGGGAGACATCTGGGGGGTTTGACGGATGGATTCCGGGTAATGAACCAAAAGGAAAAACAAGAAAACCGCTTTTACCCCTGGGGAAAATGGGGAAGGGGAAACCCCTGAGGTGGGCACAATGGAATCCCGGAGACACTGATCCGGGGGGAAGGGACCGCTGACTCGGGGAAAGGGGGTAAGGATCCCTCAGGTGACACAAATGGACTCCTGGGACATTTATTGGGGAAGGCAAAGCCGACCCCCTTTGGGAAGTGGGGAAAGGGGGGACATCCGGGAGCGAAACGGAAAAGGAATTTTTGGATACAAAATTTGGGAAAGGTTTTTTGTTTAGGCCCGACCTTTTGGTAAGTGGGGAAGGGGATCCTCCGGGAGGGGAAAAAGGTTAATTCCCGGTACATTTAACCAGGGAAAAAAATGAATACATGCATTTGAGGCCCGAACCCCCGGGTAAGTGGGGGGGAAGGGAACATTAAAAGGGAGCGAAAAGGATGGGCCTGGGGCCCATTTAACCCGGGGGGGCGGGGGAAAAAAATACAGGTTGGGGAGGCTTACCTTTGGGGAAAAGGGGGAAGGGAAAAAAAATCCGGGGGGCGGAGGAAGGATTCCTGGATACATGAACCCGGGGAAGGCAGGGTGGGAAAGGGAGAGAGAAAAGAGGAGAGGCGAGGCTGACCTTGGGAAGGGGAGGAAGGGGAGACATCCGGGGGCCCACCCGGGTGGATTCCCGGGCACCCGAACCCGGGGAAGGGGAGGGGGGGGGGGACCTTAAAAAACAACCACTGGGCCCCCACTTTCCAAGGTTTTGGTAACTCAGAGATAACTCTGAGGGCTGACAGTGGGGCGCAAATAATTTTATTGTTGGTTTAAATTTTTAAAAGCTATTTATAATTCTGATTTTTTTCATGATTTTGATTTTAAAAAACGTCGACCCAAAAGAGCTAATCTGGTGTTATTCCCACTCCAGCCTCCCTGACAGTAGCCACGGTGGCGTTATTCCCATTCCAGTCTCCCTGACAGTAGCCACGGTGGTGTTATTCCCATTCTAGCCTCTCTGACAGTAGCCACGGTGGTGTTATTCATACTCCAACCTTCCTGACAGTAGCCACGGTGGTGTTATCACCACTTCAACCTTCCTGACAGTAGTCACGGTGGTGTTATTCACACTCCAGCCTCCCTGACAGTAGCCACGGTGGCGTTATTCCCATTCCAGTCTCCCTGACAGTAGCCACGGTGGTGTTATTCATACTCCAACCTTCCTGACAGTAGCCACGGTGGTGTTATTCCCACTCCAGCCTCCCTGACAGTAGCCACGGTGGCGTTATTCCCATTCCAGTCTCCCTGACAGTAGCCACGGTGGTGTTATTCATACTCCAACCTTCCTGACAGTAGCCACGGTGGTGTTATTCCCACTCCAGCCTCCCTGACAGTAGCCACGGTGGCGTTATTCCCATTCCAGTCTCTCTGACAGTAGCCACGGTGGTGTTATTCATACTCCAACCTTCCTGGCAATATAAACACAAATGCAGTATAATGTGATCCTTTATTGACTACGTTTCGCCCACACAGTGGGCTTTTTCAAGTCACAAACAGAACTACCTGGGGTGGAAGGAACGCGAGTATTTATAGTCCGGCTGAGGTCAGGGGAAGAATGCTGCATCTGATGATGTACCGAGTTGGGTTGTAGAGTCTAAAAACTTGGGTAGCTTGGAAAGGAGACTGGACAAGTTTGTGAGCAGACCTTCTACAGTGTTCTTATGTGGGATAGCGATGAAGAAGTTTCTTGGCAAGTGGTTCAGCTATGTTATAGAAGCCACTATTCTGGTTGAAGTTGTCGGATACAGAAATAAGTGATGATTCCAGGATTCTTCGGTATTGGGTGTTGTCTTCTGTGGCGATAAGTCTTGAGTTTCTGTAGTTTATCAAGTGGTTGTGTGAATTACGGTGTTATACGCATGCATTCCTTGTGTCGTCAGACCTGCTTGCGTTTTGGGTGTTCTGAAATACGTGTTTGGAGGTCCCTTGATGTTTCGCCCACGTATAACTTGTTGCAGTCATTACAAGGATTATGTATCCCCCTGCAGAGGATTGAGGCTTGTCCTGCCTACTACTGGTGATGTCCTTGATGGTCGTGGTTGTGGAGGTAGATACTTGGAATGATGTTTTGGCAAAGATGTTGGAAACATGTTTGGCAATGGAGTTGGTGGGAAGGACTATGTATCTCTTCTCGGCAGTGTCTTCTCTGGGTGTGTTGAAGATGTTTAATGCTCGTCGTCTGCAGTCTCTGATGAAGTGACGAGGATAGTGGAGTTTGGAAAATACCTGTTCAATTATAGTGCATTCTTCCTCAAGGAAACTCGTTGCTGCAGATTCTGAGTGCACGCAGGAAGAAGCCTATAATTACACCACGTTTGGTTTTGGTGTCGTGGTGAGAGTAGAAGTGGAGAAGATCGTTTTGGTTGGTGGGTTTGGATAGACTTTAAAACGAAGTTCGTGGTCAGCTTTGCAGAGTAGAACATCAAGGAAGGAAGAGTGTTGTCGACCTCTTCTTCAAGTGTGAACTGGATTGAAGGCTCGACCTGGTTGAGCTTGTCTTGGAGAGCTTGAACGTTGAAGCGTTTAGGAGTTATGAGGAGAATGTCGTCAACATAACGGAGCCAGGTGACAGACGAAGGAATAATGGTGGAGAAACGTTCGGGTTCTAGATGTTCCATGTATAGGTTCGCTAGGACTGCACTGGTGGCGAACCCAGGGTAGCCAAAAGTCTGCTGAAAGAGTGATTTTAAAAAGAAACACTAAAGCCAACAAAAAATATTTAAACCAGGTGATGAAGCCCTGGCTGGAATGGGAAACAAGTGAATCGTCAATTTTCTTCGCAAGAATCGATGGCTTTTTAGTGGGTACTTTATGAATGGGGAATTCACGTCAAGGCTTGACGTGACTTCCCTATTCACAAAGACCTACAAACAAGCCATCGATCTCTTGCGCAAAAAATTGACGATTCACTTAAATCTTCCCTTCCAGCCAGCGATTCATCGACCTGGTTGAACATGTGGGGGTTTTACGTGTTTCTTTTTTGAAAATCCCCTTTCAGCAACTTTTGGACTCCCATGGGTTGCCACCAGGCATCCTACGAACCTAAACGGAACACTAGAAGCCAACGTTTCTCCACCATTTTCCTTTCGCTGTCACCGGGCTCCTTTATGTTGACGACTTCTCCTCATAACTCCTAAACGCTTCAACGTTAAAAGCCCCCAAAACAAGCTCAACCGGGCGGCCTTCAATCCGTTCACACTTGAAGAAAGGTCGACAACATTTTTCCTTTCCTTGATGTTCACTCTGCAAGCTGCCCACGAATTTCGTTTTAAATCATCGAAAACCCAAAACGATTTTCTCCACTTCTACTCCACCACACACCCAAAACCAAACGTGGGTAATTATAGGCTTTTTCCGCGTGCACTCAGAATCTGCAGCAACGAGTTCCTTGGGGAAGAATGCACAAAATTGAACAGGATTTTCCAAACCCACATCCTCTCACTTCCAGAGACTGCAGACGACGAGCATTAAACATTTCAACACACCCAGAGAAGACACTGCCCAAAGAATACATATCCCTTCCCCCCAAATCCATTGCCAAAAATTTTTCCAACATCTTTGCCAAAAAACCTTCCCAAATATCACCCCCACAACCAGACCACAAGGACATCACCCGTAGTAGGCAGGGCAACCTCAATCCTTTCAGGGGGATCATAATCCCTTGAAGAGCAAAAAGTTATCGGGGCAAAATCAAGGGGCCCCAAACACGTATTTCAGAACACCAATACGCAAGCAGGTCTGCGACACAAGGAAAGCATGCACAACCCGTAATTCACACAACCACTTATAAACTCAGAAACTCAAGACTTTCGCCAAGAAGACAAAAACCCAATACCCAAGAATCCTGGAATACACTTATTTCTGTATCCCAAACTCAACCCGAATAGTGGCTTCTATAACATAGCTGAACCACTTGCCCAAAAAACTTTTTCATCGTACCCACATAAGAACATGTAGAAAGGGCTGCTCACAAAACTTGCCGGGCTCCTTTCCAAATACCCAAATTTTTAGACCCCACAACCCAACTCGTACATATCAGATCCATTCTTCACCTGCCTCACCCGGCTATAAATACCCCGGTTTCCTTCCCCCCCCAGGTAGTTTTTTTGTGATTTAAAAAAGGGGCCCACTGGTGGGCAAACGTATCAAAAAAGGGATCACTTATCTGCTTTTGTGTTTATTTTCCTTTTGTGTCGGTATTTTATACAATTTTTTTCCAACCCTTTCCCTGACAGTAGCCAGGTGGTTTTTATTACCATTCAACCTTCCGACAGTAGTCACGGGGGTGTTTTTCCCTTTCCCCATCCTCTGACAGTACCACGGGGGTGTTTTTCAACCCAACCTTCCTGACAGTAGCCACGGTGGCGTTTTTGCCACTTAAACCCTTTCCGCAGAGCCACGGGGGCTTTTTCCCTTTTTCCGCTCCCTGACGTAGCCAGGGGGTGTTTTTCCCCATTCAAGCCTCTCTGACAGAGCCCGGTGGCGTTTTTTTCCCTTTCCAGTTCCCTGACGTAGCCGAGGTGTGTTATTCCCATTCAAGCCTCCTGCATAGCCAGGGGGTGTTATTCCCACTTAAACCTTTCCTGACATAGTCCGGGGGGTTTAAATCATACCCCAAACCTTCCTGACGTAGCCCGGGGGTTTTTTCCCCCCCTCCACCCTTCCGACAGTAGTCACGGGGGTTTTTCCCTTTCCAGCCTCTCTGACAGTACCCAGGGTGGGTGTTTTTTTTCCACCCCAAAACCTTCCTGACAGTAGCCACGGTGGTGTTATTCCTCTCCAACCTTCCGACATATCAGGTTTTTTTTCCTACTCCAGCCCTCCCGACGCACCCACGGTGGTGTTATTCCCTCCCAAACCCTTTCCCTACGTATCACGGTGTGTTTTTCCCCTTTCCCAGCCTCTCTGACATACCACGGTGGTGTTATTCCTCCCCAAACCCTTCCTGACAGTAGTCACGGTGGTGTTTTTCCTACTCCATCCCCCTGACAGCACCAGTGGTTTTATTCCCATTCCACCTCTGACAGTAGCCACGGTGTTTTCTGAATTGACCTTCGTTACTATGCATATCTCTGTGACTCGTATACTCTTCTTTATTGTACTCTCGTGTTACCTTCTATCCCTCTTCGTTTTTGTACCCTTGTTACTGTCTGTACGTTCGGGGTTACTGAACTGACTGATTTTCTTGTTACTGTCTGACTGACTTTTGTGTTACGTACTGATTTCATGTTACTTTTACTGTACTGATTTTTTTGTGTTACGTACTGTTCCGTGTTACTGACTGAAATGATTTTCGTGTTACTTACTGTCTTTTTTATTTGACTGTGATAATTTTGAAGATTGATAAGTGTTTCTAACTCTCAGTCATTAGTATATATTTTTTGTAAATTACGACAATATGTAAAGTAAAAGGACACAACAACTAATGTGCATTTTTTTTGGGAACGTTCGCCTCCAGGACTTGTCAAGCCGTTACAAACAGTATTTGGGCATAGAGGGATATATAGGCTCAGAGTGAGGTACAAATAGTGGAGAACAATTAACTTGCACATGAGTAAATGAATAAACTATTAATTATTCTACCAAATTGTATTATTACTACTACTACAACTTATATCACACTACCACTAGGTGGGAAAAATTGCATTTATCTAATGATAATTATGTCATAAAAGTAATATATGAGGTTGACGAAGTGGTATGGAGGCGTTGAATTTGAAGGAAATGTGAAATTGTTTTACGGGCCTTGTTGTTGGTTAGGGAACGGAGAAACTTTCGAATACGGGTTTTGTGTAGGTTACTGGTGGGTAAGTTGCGTTGCCCCTGTTGAGGGTTTGTTCCCTTGTACTCGTGGAGGAACATTTGCTACAGATTTGCAAGCTGAAAAAAAAAATACTAATTGCCTAGGGTGCGTGACGGGTTATGTTCGTTTTTGCACGCTATCTCGCCGTCAGGGGCCATATAAGAAACCAGGAGGGTAGTAGAGGGAGGGGGTTGTGGTTTTTGTGGAGGGGACAACACGGCGTTCCATGTAGTTTATTTTGTGAAAAGGGTTAGAAGATGTCATGGGTTGTTAGGTAAGGTTGGTTACTGGTCGTGGGAGGGAGTGGGGTGGCGTTTCTGAGTGCTTTATGTCTGGACATGGTTGGTTTAGAAGAGGAAGTCATAAGATCTTTAATTAATCATGATGGATTATATCTACTACCGTGGGGTGATGAGGGGGAAAGGGGTTAGTGAGGTGCGAAGACGCGTTCTTGCGATAACGTTTTATCTACGATGTGTCGTAACCGGGAGTTGTACGTGGAGAGGTGAGATCAGGTATTTTCGGAAGGATATAGGAGGCTAACGAGAGAAATCCTCTGAATCTGTGAATGAATATGTATGTATGATAGGTAAGGTTCTTTTTCTTTCATGGGAATTTAAATTGGCTGAGTGTAAGTCAGTGGGTAACAGCAGGCTCGTCTCTGGGGGGAGGGGCATGAGACGTGTGGTGGAATGTTGATAAGGATTGTGTTTCCTGGTTGTCATGGATGTGTGGTTGTGGAGCTTTGAGAGCGCCTTGATACTTATTGTTACTTTTGTGTAATGAATGAAAGTGCAACCCCGAAGGTTTTGTCATGTATTTGGAGGTGTTTCTGTCTTGTAATGACCCAATTCTTGAGTCATATGTTTTTAATGGTATATGTAATTGGTTATGTTTATTATCGGTTATGATGTCATAATACGTGTTTGATTTTTGTTGATTAAAATATTTTTTATTATACTGTTTTGTTTGTGTTCATGTATGCATGTGCATGGGTTTTATTTTTTTTGTGAAATCAGGTTTTTCTTTTGTGTTACTCTTTATATATCGTTTTGAGCCTTTATTAAATGTTAGGCTCCAGTACATTCCTAATATGAGTATGTAAATGTTGTTTTAAAGTTATATATGATAGGTTAATATCTGTTACTGGATGTTGTTTGAGACGTTTTGTTTTTTTTCCTCCTCTTCTTGTAAGTTTTTGCTTTATGATATTGACATTTTTCAGAGAGGTTATAGAGCCATTGGTTCTAAGAACTTTATGTTATATTTTTATGTCTATTTATATTCTGGCATTATGTACTGCTGTACTGTTTTTTAAATAAAATATAAAAAAAAGCAATATAAGGGCAGGTAATACTACAGAGCACCATAACATTATTTTAGCTATTAAAAATGCCATCGGTAATATAGTATTAAGTGAATAGGAAAGTATATGCATACAATATTAATTATTATTAATTATTAACGTTGGGTCCAAGCAGATATATTATTATAATATATCTATTATAATAAGTAACTTATATACAACTTACAATCTACTACAAAAACACCACACGTGCCACTTCACATTAGCTCACTAACACACTCTACTAAATGAGTTTAAACAACACTATGGACAACAGGGAGTTTAAGGGACCTTCCCCCCTTCCTGCCGGCTACTTAACCTACAATTAAAATATTAAATGCTCTCCAAAACACAAGCTCTTACACACTAGGACTTTACAAATAAATGAGAGCACCAAAAACAAAACAAAATATGTAACATAAAAAAAAAACCTAACCATAACCACATACTCAATCCATACATGTTTGCTTCTGTGTTTGAGTAAACCTTATCCTACACACCAAAATCTGCCTGGTCACTGCCTGACTGACAGGAATAAAACGCATTCGCTTTCAGGGAATATACACGTCCACTTTCAGTACACTACACGGAAAATGACATTGTATATGAAGCGTTATTTTATATAAATATTTTTCTGTAGCACACTGCGTAACACCATCCAAGATACCAGGAACTACACCATCCAAGATACCAGGAACTACACCATCCAAGATACCAGGAACTACACCATCCAAGATACCAGGAACTACACCATCCAAGATACCAGGAACTCAGACGTAGACACCATCAAGGATACCAGGAAACTACACATCAAGATACAGGAACAACACCATCCAAGATACCAGGAACTCACCATCCCAAGATACAGGAACTACACCATCCAAGATACAGAACTACACCATCCAAATTACCAGGAACCGCTACACCATCCAAGTACCAGGAAACTACACCACCAAGATACCAGGAACTACACCATCCAAGATACAGGAAACTAACCATCCAAGATTACCAGGAAACTACACCATCCAAGATACAGGAACTACAACCATCCAAGATACCAGGAACACACCATCCAAGATAACCAGGAACTACACCATCCAAGATACCAGGAACTACACCATCCAAGATACCAGGAATACACCATCCAAGATAAAGGACTACACCATCCAAGATTACCAGGAACTACACAAACACCAAGATACCAGGAAACTAACACCATCCAAGATACCAGGGAACTCAGATGTTTAGTCACCACTTGAAGAATGATGTGTAGCCCCCCCCGCCCGGGTATTCTACCTGGAGAGAGTTCGGGGTCAGCGCCCCCGCGGCCCGGTCTGTGCCCAGGGTATGGTTCCAGCTGAACCACAGTTCGCAGAGTATGTAGATTTAAGTGACGTTGTGTGACCAAAGTGAGGTCGTCCCCCCTCAAACACCCTCAGCTTGTGCCAAATGACCCTAGCCGGCATTCTGATCGCGGGTTCTATCCCCGCCCGTGGTATGGTTTGGTTTCAAGGCTAAAATGAAAGAAAAAAACCCAGTTACCCACCACTCGATCAATCACTCACATAGTAGGCATAGGACCTTTAAAAGAAATGATGAGGACTTAAACAAATGATCTACTTGAAAATTCAAGTCAAGGCAGGAATAACCGAGTCTCAAAATTAAACATAAGAGTGAATCTCTTAGAGAAAACAATTCAAATTAAGACAATAACAGAGGAAAATACTTACAGATGTGTTGGGAGCTGCTAGTCAAGTGAGTATGCGCAGATCGGAGCCCCGCACGTCACCTCACCATGTATGGAGAAAAGAGGGGGGGGGAGGGTAGAGGGAGCTAGACACTCACCCTACCTTAACAAGCACACTGTCAAATAAACTACCATCACCATACATTCACACTGCTAAACAAACTACCATCACCATACATTCACTACTCCTATCTATTAAACTTTTCCCTTACATTGCAATAGAAAATTCCAAACCACGTGAGTGGCCCAGTTGGCTGCACCATAAGATAAGATAAGATTTCGTTCGGATTTCTAACCCCGGAGGGTTAGCCACCCTGGATAAACCCAGAAAGTCAGTGCGTCATCGAGGACTGTCTGTCTTATTTCCATTGTGGGCCTCGTTCTTGTCCCCAGGATGCGACCCGCACCAGTCGATTAACACCCAGGTACCTATTCGCTGCTAGATGAACATGACAACAGGTGTAAGGAAACGCATCGAAATGTATCTACTACGCGTCGAAATGTTTCTTCAACTTGTACAAAATCAGGGAAAAAGGCTTTATGACTTAAATGCCCAAAATGTCTTCTTAAGGAGACCATTTTTAAGAAAAATGGTACTGTGACTTGGAGTCCTAAGAAATTGGGGTAGCACCAGCCCCCCCTTGCTCACCTGAGAGCTAATATTGAAACGCCAGGTAATGTTTTACTTAAAATTTTTGTAGATGGAGAGCGGAAGTGCTGCCCAAGTGCTCTGATGACTCTAGAGGACTTATTACTCACTAGAGGCTTTAGTCCGGGTATACACTTGCCTCCTTACTAGTTCTTTGTCAGACTGTGTACATAGAGTTGTCAAGTATAATGTGATGCCTGGTGAACACTTGCAAGAAGAGGATTATGGTACGATTACAACGGAAGGGCCCCCGAGTAGTTCCCTTCAGTGACACTGGATGAGCACGACGGGAACACCACTAGGAAAGACATTTCTGAATATATTTACCCGATAACCATGTGATGGTGAGTATATCTGCTGGGAGTTCTGAACTAACATGACGATGTTATTGTTCACTCTGTATAGAACAATCTCATAGTGGGCGAGAAAAGAAATTTTAGTTTATGTAGAGGGTGAAGTTTGCCTTGTCAACATAGTATGAATTTCCTACACATTTGGTATAGAATGTATCTAGTTTACCAATTCCTTCATGGGTTTAAAACTGAGGTGCTAGTGTAGTGTTTTCTTGTGAATTATCACTGCACATACCTCTGACTCTTCGGAAATATTATTGAAAATTATTTTATTACTTTTGTTACTAAGGACATGTCGATAACTTACGTCAATTATCATAAATTTCCAGGTAAACAAGACTGTTGGAATATTGAAGGATATAAGTTGCCTGATCAGAGACAGAGATCTCAAGTTGCAAGTAAGTTGTAGAGTGGTTTATGAAGCTTCATGTAAAATGTACCTGGAACTGTCAGGTTTAGGTCAGTTGTCTATTAAATTGTTAATCTGAAAACTGTTTTTTGTCATTGAAGTTTGATGCTGCAAGTATTTTTATTATAGTATATTCAGTTAGCAAATAGTTTCAGATTTGCTGGATTACTTGGTGAAAATTGCGAATTACCGCCACTAATTTTGGGGCAAAATGTTGTTTTAATGAGACGTAATATACAAGAAAAGCAAATGATTGCTGTAGTTGTTTAATACATTCAAGGAAGGGAAGGTGAGTGAAAAGTAAGGTGAGTGAAGGTGAGCTGGAGTGAAGATGAGTGTAGGTGAGTGAAACGTAAAGTGAGTGTAAGGTGAGATGAAGGTGAGGTTGTGTAGGAAACTTCGAATCGAATCGAATCGAAGGACGACGAGAGCTGTCGTAAGGGGAGGCGGAAGGAAGGAAGGATAAGGGAAGGATGGAAATAAACTGGAAAAATGATGGGGAGGAGGGGAAGAGGGGAATCAGGCAAGTGCCCAACCACTTTGGGACATGTGGTACCGAGTATGGAGGATGTGGAGATTATCAGTGAATACTGACGAAGACAATGTAGAAGGCAACAGGAACTCAGCAGGTGCTGGGTAAATCTTGCTGGATGGGATGATTACTGAACTTGAATGATGATAGGCGGCTGCAGGCGACATGGAAGGAGCTCATCGTTGATTGGAGTCATGGCGTTGTTTTACGATTCAGTTCCGTTTTCAAGACGTTTAAAACGTTGTAGAGGGAGCAAATTTATACGTGTCAGCAAGTTGTTTTTGGGCTGGAATCTTCTAGTTGTGTATTCTCAATGGCCTTTAGAATAGTAGAAAGTTCAATTGTACGAAGAGTTCCAGCTGAGCAGGAAAAATCGATGGTAAACTTGACTTTCTTTTCGATGAGGTGAGAAATATAGTTCCTAGAAGCGGCATGTCTTGATGTATTTTTCTGTAGTTTAGAGTTGATTCCAGTCCTTGAAGTATATTTTTTAGTTATCTTCATCTTTAATCATGTCGAGCAGTTGTGAGAGATATTTTTTTTTGCTGTTTTTTCTTTTTCTTGTTGGGTATTGTTGAAGGAGGAAGTGGAATATTCGTTATCTCGTAGACGAATAGAAGATGTTTCTGGTGGACAAGGCTTCTGATTGGTCGTTTCAATGAGGAGTGGTGGCGGTGAAAGCTACTCATTGGACGTTGTTGGAGTGACGTCACTCAGTTGATGTGGTGATGGATCTGCTACATCCGAGGTTGGACTAAGTCTTGGTGAATTTGGAATTTCTTCAGAAGGTGGCGATGCTGGAAATGTAAATGATGGCATGTTAATTAATGCCAAATAACTAGTTGATGATAGAGTTAAAAGATCCAGTACAGCCATGTTCTGGCCATATGAGCGTATAGTAGACATAGTGATCTCGTTACGTCACATGTTGGCAGGATTGATGGTGGTGGAGGGGGTTGAGATGCTTGAAGTAATTTGTAGTGTCTGCTGCAACTTTGCAATTGCGGCATACGTTGGTGTGTTGTTGGTAGATTTTTTCTTTGTTGCATTCTTGTTGTTTCTTCATAATATCCATTTCTGTAGGATTTTTGCTGCCAGTGTATGATCATTACTTTTGCAGTTTAAACACGGCTGGTTGTGTTGGGCAGCAGCCAGTACAGGAAACTGAAGTGTGTCCCTCACTACCACATGTAAGTTCAGAACTTCTGGTCTTTTACTGGGACATGTTATCTTTGGTGGTGTGAGATAATAATAAAAGTTCCAGCAATGTTGGTGTAGTGGTACTCTCTCTGCTTCTTGTAGGTGGGACATGATGTAGTAGTAGTAAATAGCTAGACCTTCGTTCAGAGCAGTGATCAGCCATGTTCACGTCGGTGACCTTGAGCATAGACGATCATTAGGGATTTTGGTAATGCTATCCAGTTAGCCACAAAGTATTTGAGTTTCAATGGTTGGTTGAGTTCAGTATTGATGGAGATGTACAGAATCTGTCCAGTTTTTTTAGGAATATGATTTCTTGCCCCTGAGGGCAGGAGAGGATGTAACAGTATTATTCCTTGAGCAGTAAGAGTAGTGGTGGGCTTCTGTAGTAGCTATCAGCTTACTTCAGCATCAATCGTGACATACACAATGAATGCTTCTTTCAGTGACAAAATAGCATTGAATTTCACGTGCAAATAGCTCCCCTGCACAACAGTGGCCAAGAGCAAAGCTTCGTGAATCATCAACGGTACACTTTTTGGCTTGATCTTTACACGATTTGCGTAGCCATCATGAAGTGAAAGACGAAGACGACCGCTGGTGAAGGTTCCCTCTCCAACGGGGATCGTAGGGAGACAGAGTAAGTAAGGAGAGCTGTATGACCTGCCAGGGCGAGAGTCAAAAAGCAGAACGTCTGTGTCGAATTTGTCTGTCTGTGTCTGTGTCTGTGTCATATCACTACACTGTGTAATACTGCACTACATACATCACTACACAACACACATCGCTACAGTACAAGGTCACTACACTGCACACGTCACTACACTTTATACATAAACTACACTAATAACTACCAACACACGTCTATCTACACTACACAAGTTTATACGATACACATCAACTACATTTTATATATAACTACACTACATATATCACTTACAATACACCACATCACTACACTACACCATGCTTACACTTAGACATGTCTGTATACACTACACATACCACTACACACATCACTACACTACGCCACCTCACATCACAAATGACACTGCAATATTCATGTTACTACACTATGCACACCACACTACACTATGCAAATCACACTACACACATTACATATAATACCACTACACACAATCACAATACTACACTTCACATATTCCAAACTATACTGCACTTACACACATCCACACTACATATACACATCACACTTTACTAAACTACACAAGTCACCTATTCAACACTACATGTCACACTATACTACACTTCACACAACACACTATTATACATTCACACAACACACTATATTACACTACACAAGTTACTTATTCTACACTATACACCAATCTGCCTACACTACACGTCACATTGCAGTGCACTATACGTCACTCTGTACTACACTACACGTCACACTGCACTAAATTTTACACGTCATCTGTATACACTACACAAGTCACTCCTGTACACACTCACACGTCACACCTGTATACACTATATATAAACGGTATCACTTGATACACACAATGAATATGATACACACAGCACCACTATCATACATATATCATCCCCTATCATGGCACTCAGCATCACTATAATATCACAGCACCACTATAAAACATTCATAGCATAACTCTAATGCATACACCACAATGGTATTACATAGCACAAATATAATACATACAATCACTATGATATTACACAACATCACTATCATACCTCAGTCCTTTTTCATACATCGCACCTCTGTAATATATACAGCACTTTATTAATTCCACACTGCATCAGTATAATACACATAACACCCTATCATACACGCAGATGACTCATACACGCATCACTATCATACAATCATCACGATATATCACACTAGACCAAATGATTACACAAGGACATTACTATCATACTCACGTTCATCACTATTACACACTCATATCAATATGATATTCACATCACTATGATACTGAAAGAACATCATATTATGACCACCAACCTTCACATAATATTCACATCACTTTAATCCTTACTCATTCACGTTTTAATTCGAAACTTAACTATAATATCACTTATAACTATAATACTCACAATATAAACTATAATACTTCACAATAAAACTATAATACTCACATTAGACTGTAATTTAGCCTAACTATAATACACACAATTTAACTAAATACAAACATTACCCTGTAATAAAAAACAACAGTATCAATTATTGGATTTGTGTTGCAAGACTTCGATCAGTTTTCTGGTCTTACAAATACAATGGCAAAAAATACCGAGCGCTGTGTGGGGAGGTTATGCAGACAAATTACAGAGCTTTGCGAGAGAGTGGGACGAATCATCCTGCTGTAGATGAAGTAAAAGGCATTTCAGAACGGAAGGTAAAACCACACACCTGGGAGAAGGTGCTGCTGGCCGGTGCTGGCCGAGTTCGAAGCCCAGTCATGATTTTGTCATCAAATAGTTCATAGGCAGGAGACCCATATGACCGCCCCTTTTGAAGGACTGGAAAAGTCTGGTACGGGTTAAGGATGTTAAAGGAACGCAATCTCTTGTAGGAGTGGGAAATTCCTGGATCGGATTACTCCTTACAAAGTTACCACGGTTGTTCCCCTTTATGAGTATAGCAAACGAAAACTTACTAACCAAGGACAACATATAGACATTGTGGAAGGTCTATGTCAACTGTCCAGCAACTGGGCTCTTATGGGATGTCCACAATGATATCAAAATGATAATATCTGCATTAGGGATACCGAAACAAGGACTTAAAAACAACATTAATTGATTTTGGAAATTTTACCGAGGAAAACTGCATTCTCCATAAATACCCTCTCAGCGGAAAATAAAAAAAATATACCTTGACTGGGTGGCACAGAGGTACGAGGACAGCAAGCCTGCCTCACCCACCTTGATGCTTACGCATCGCCATACTCTTCAGGAAACAAAGAAAGTTCCTGAGACATGACCCTCCCTAAACGCAGCAAAAATGGATTTTGGACTGGTCTACGAGAGAGCCCAGGAGGAGCGTCCTGGAGTACAAGGACTTGATTGACTTTGATTAGGAGCCAAAAACGCAGAAGGATACGTGAGAGGGGACTGAAGATAGACACCCAACCTCCAGCCAGAAAAATGTCCTGTCATGGGTAGTAAAACTGAACAGTTCGAGGAAATCTAAAATATGAGACGGGGGTAATGCACATTACGTTAAAAAAAAAAAAAAAAAAAAAAAAAAAAAAAAAAAAAAACAGGAACTCGCCGAGCAGGCCACCTCCACGTGGTGAGGTTCTGGGTGTTATATACCACTGTTGTTACAAACCCACTGTTGTACAACAGTGGTGTTAAAACAGCTGAGAAGCTCTCACAAAGTATTATATTTTTCAGTGTCTGTAATATAGATATATTCGATCGTACCCACACTCGCTTGGCCTTTTTATATATATATATAGTAATATATAATTCGTGTATATATATATAAATATATTATATATATATAATATATAATATAATATTATAATATATATGTATAGTATAACATATATATATATTTATATATATATATAATTTATATTTATATATTTTTATTTTATAATATAATATATGATATATATATATAATATTTATTATATATGTGTGCCGAATAAGTAAATTGATTCAATTAGCAAGAATCATTTCAAATATAAGTCCTTTCTAAAATTTTCTCTATACGTGTAAAGAATATTTTTTTTCATTAATGTTGATGTAAACATTTATAATTTTGCACCAAAAGAAACTTAGAAAACTTACCTAACCTTATTATAACCGAGAGCAATTTATGTTAGCCTAACCCACTAAATATATTTTAGATTTGTTTACAGTAAATTTAATACTAAAACCGAACACCAGTGAAATATTTTTTTTTCGTTAGGTTCAAAATGATTTTGACGAAATTATTGCATACACAAATTTTCACTTGTCATATATGGGCAAGTCGAGCGTTGCTATTTAAGCAGATCGCCAGTTTGCCTATGCGGCACCGACATATATATATTATTTATATAATATATATATATATATCTATATATATATATTTTTATATATATATATATTATATATCATAATATATATATATATATATATATAATATGTATGTACTGTATGTATGCAGTGCGAATAGGAGAAACTTGCGATCTTGGCTTAAATAGCACGCTTATCTTTGCCACTGTTGGACAAGCGAAAAATTGTGTATGCAATTAATTTCACCAAAATCATTTGAAACCTAACGAAAAAAATTTATTTCACTGTGTTTGTTTAGTATTAAATTATTGTAAAACAAAATCTAAAATATATTTAGTTCGCGTTAGGCTAAAATAACTTGTTCATTTTATAATAAGGTTAGGTAGAAGTTTTTCTAAGATTCTTTTGATGCAAAATTAGAAATTTTTACATTAACCATTATGAAAAAAATTATCTTTAAACGTGTTAAGATAAAATTTATAATATAAAAAAAGACTTGATTTTATATGAGTTCTTGCATAACTGACCAGTTTCATATATCTCGGCAACGCCAAGAATTATATATATATATATAATATATATATATATATATATATATGATATATATATACTATATATATATATGATATTATATAATATACTATATATATAATATAATATATATATATATATATATATATATATTTATATATGTTTGAGTGATGCGTGGGGGAGTTTTGAATCAAGTGTGAGAGTAATGGTGGTTGGGGATTTCATGCTTAAGCTGGGTAATAAATGCTTATGGCCAGCGAACAACGTAAGTAGGTAAATTTGGGGTTTGCCAGGGGTAAATGTAAAATGGAGGATCCTTTAATTGGAGCTATGTTGTAGAAAGGAAATTTGGTTAATAAGGTAATTACATATTTTATGAAAAAGAGGATAAATAAATATACAAGGTATGATTAGCACGTAATGAAAGTAGTTTGTTAGATTATGTATTGGTGGATAAAAGGTTTGATGGGTAGGCAGACAGGGATGTTCCTGTTTATAGAGGGGCAACTGATATATCCGGACATTATTTAGTTGTTAGCTACAGTTAGAGTAAGAGGTAGATGGGAAAAGAGGAAGGTCCCCCCCCCCCCAGGCAACAACAATAAGGAGGGAGGTGAAGTGTTTTAAACTAAGGTAGAGGAGGAAGTTCGGGCGAGATATAAGCGACTATTGGCAGAAAGGTGGGCTGTGGCCAAAGATGAGTAGTGGGGGGGTGATGAGGGTTGGGGGGAATAGTTTTTAAAAATGCAAGTATTAGATTGTGGGGCAGAAGTTTGTGGTTATGTAGGGTGGGGGCCAGGGTGGGGGCAGGAGGAAAGAGGATGTGATTGGGGATGATGAAGTAAAGGAGTGAACCCTCCCCTCAAAAGTAGCTTACGAGAGGTTTTACAAAAGCAGAAGTGTATAAGAAGAGCAGAGTATATGGAGAGTAAAAGAAAGGTGAGAGAGTAAAAGAGAGTGTGAGAGAGTGCAAAAGGAGAGTGCAGATGAAAGAGTGGGAGAGGCAACTGTCAAGAAATTTTAATGAAAAATAAGAAAAAAATTTTGCGAAGTAAGTGAGTTAAACAAGTTAGAAAGCCTAGGGAAAGTATGGATTTGTTCAGTTGAAAACGAGTAGGGAGTTAGTAGATGGGGCGGAGAGGGAGGTATTAGGTAGATGGCGAGAATATTTTGAGGAACTTTTAAATGTTTAGGAAAGAAAGGAGGCGGTAATATCTGCAACTGGCCAGGGAGGGGTATACCCATCTTTTAGGAGTGAGAAGCGGCCCGAATGTAAGTGTGGTGGCAGGTATACGTGAGGCTTTACGTAGAATGAAACGGGGGCAAAGCAGCTGGAACTGATGGGATCATGACAGAAATTTTAAAAGCAGGGGGGGGGATGGGGATATATGTTGGAGTTGTTGGTACTTTGTTTAATAAATGTTGAAAGAGGGGAAGGTACCTAGGATTGGCGGAGGAGCATGTATAGTCCCTTTATATAAAAGGGAAAGGGGACAAAAGAGATTGTAAAAATTATAGAGGAATAAGTTTACTGAGTATACCAGGAAAAGTATAATCGGTAGGGTTATAATTGAAAGGATTAGAGGTAAGGGACAGAATGTAGAATTGCGGACGAGCAAGGAGGCTTCAGAGTGGGTAGGGGATGTGCCTCAGGATCAAGTGTTTACATTGAAGCATAATGTGAACAGTATTTAGCATAAAGGTAGGGAGAAGTTTTTATTGCATTTATGGATTTAGAAAAGGCATATGATAGAGTGGATAGAGGAGCAAATGTGGCAGATGTTGGCAAGTATTATGGGATAGGTGGTAAGGTTACTAAATGCTGGTAAAGAGCATTTTATGAGGATCAGTGAGGCCAGGTTAGGGTGTGTGTAGAAGAGAGGGAGATTCTTCCCCGGGTAATAAAGTAGGTTTAGACAGGGATGTGTAATGTCACCATGGTTGTTTATATATTTATAGATGGGGTTGTAAAAGAAGTAAATTGCTAGGGTGTTCAGGGAGAGGTGTGTGGGATTAAAATTATGGGGAATAAATAAAAATGGAATTGACACAGTTACTTTTTGCTCTGATGGATACTGGGCTTATGGAAAAGATTCTAAAAAAAATTGCAAAGGTAGTGGTTGAAGTTTGCAGAATGTGTGTAAAGGTGAAAGTTGAAAGTGAAATAGAAAAGAGTAAGGTGATGAGCGGTATCAAATGATTTAGATAAAGAAAAATTGGATATCAAATTGGGGAGGTAGGAGTATGGAAGGAAGTGAATGTTTTTTCGATACTGGGAGTTGACGTTTGTCGGCGGATGGATTTATGAAGGATGAGGTTAATCATAGAATTGGATGAGGGAAAAAAAAAGGTAAGGTGAGTGTGTGCGTTGAGGTATATTGTGGAGTCCAAAAAAGTTATCTATGGAGGCAAAAGAAGAGGAATGTTATGAAAAGTATAATTCAGTACCAACACTCTTATATGGATGTGAAGGTTGGGTAGGTACATGCACAGCGCGAGGAGACGGTTGGAGGCAGTGGAGATGTCCTGTTAAGGGCAATGTGGTGTGTAAATATTATGCAGAAAATTCGGATTGTGGAAATTAGGAGAAGGTGTGGAGAGTTAATAAAAGCATTAGTCAGAGGGCAGAAGAGGGGTTGTTGAGGTGGTTTGGTATTTAGAGAGAATGGATTAAAGTAGATGAATGGAAATGCATATAAATCTATAGGGGAAGGAAGAGGGGTAGGGGTTCGTCCTCGAAAGGGTTGGAAAGAGGGGGTGGGTAAAGGAGGTTTTGTGGGCCGAGGGGCTTGAGACTTCCAGCAAAGCGTGCATGAGCGTGTTAGATAGGAGTGAATGGAGACGAATGATTACTTGGGGACCTGACGATCTGTTGGAGTGTGAGCAGGGTAATATTTATGAAGGGATTCAGGGAAACCGGCTATTTTCATTATAGTCGGACTTGAAGTCCTGGAAAAATGGGAAGTACAATACTGGCACTTTAAAGGAGGGGTTTGGAATTATTGGACAGTTTGGAGGGGTATGTTGTGTATCTTTGTACGTATATGCCTTCTAAACTGTTGTATTCTGAGCACCTCTGCAAAAGCTAAAGTGTAATGTGTGCTTGACACATTATTCATGTTAAGCGCTTAAACCCCTGTGGGTCATTCAACGCAAGGCATGGTGATGCAGATGGTTATTATAAGTGGTTGTGCGTGCTATAGAAATACTGTATGATAAACAATGCAGTTGGTGTAAAGAGTAAGTTGAGTCGTATTAAGATTGAGTCTGTGTATATTTAGTAATTGTGTATTTATAGTGGTGCAGTGCATATATTAATGGTGTTGTGTATATGATAGTGGTGCTGTGTGTATTATAGTAGTGCTGTGTGCATTATAAGGATTCCATGTGTATTATAGTGGTGCTATGTGTATAAATGTTAGTGTTCCGAGTATTATAGTGGGTGCTCTGTGTATAAATATTTTGTGTTTTTAAGCATTAAAAGTGGGGGTTGTTGTTTTTATAGTTGTGAAAAGTGTATGAAAACAGTTTTGTTGTATATTTGTGGTTTCTGTGTGGGGTGACAGCGTGCTGTGGGTGTGACAGTCGGCTGTGTGTGTGATAGTTCCCTTTCTGTATGTGGGGATAGTCGTTTTGGGGTGTGTGACAAATCGTGTTTTGTTTTTTGGACGCGTGCGTTTGTGACAGTCGTTCTTTTGTTTTTGTGGGCAGTCGTGCTGTGTGTTTGGGGGGGACAGTCGGGGCTGTGGGTTTTTAGAGCCGGGGTTTTGTGTGTGGGGACAGTCGGCTGGGGTGATTACAGTGGTGTCATGTGTATAATTTGTGATGCCCAAGTGTGTTTTTGGTGGTGCGGGGTCCCGATGGGGTTTCGTTTCCCCGTTGGGTTTTGCTTGTGCCGATGGAGGTGCTGTGTGCCGGGGGTTTGGGGCCGGGGACATGATGGGTGGGGCTGTGTCCGATTTGGTTTTTTGGGGGGGGGCCTGATGGTGGTGCTGTTGGGGCCCGATGGGGTGCTGTGGCCCTGATGGTGGTGCTGTGTGCCTGATGGGGGTGCTGTGTGCCTGTTGGGGGGTGTTTTTTGCCTGATGGTGGTGCTGTGTTTTCCTGATGGTGGTGCTGTTCGCCCCGAAATTTGGGGTGCTTTTTTGCCCGATGGTGGTGCTGTGGTGCCTGATGGGGTGCTGTGTGCCTGTGGGGGTTTCTGTAATAGTGGGTGCTGAGTATATTACTAAACTGTTTGTTTACAGTGGTTTTTGTGGGGTATGAAGCCAAAACTTTTTTGTATTTTTAGTGATAGTGTGTTAAAAAGGTGATATTTGTATTATAGTGTTTCGTGGAATTATAACAGGGGTTGGTTTTTTTAAAAAGGGGTTGCGTTTTGTAATTTCTTGGGGTGTGGTATTAATAAATATTTTTTTATAAATTTCCACTGAAAATTATTTTTATGTGTATTGTGTGTTTTAAAGTGTTAAGTTACGTACCGAGTAGTGATGTGAGGTACAAATTAAATTTAGTTATGTACCGAGCAGTGACGTGAAAGGGACAGAAATAGTGATATTAGGTACAGGAGTAGGACGGGGAGGTACAGAGTAGTGATGTGAGGACAGAGAAAGGGGTTTACGTGAGGTACAGAGTTTTGTGACCTGAGGGGACAAATTTTGTGAGGGGTTTTTGTTTCCCGGGCTAGGACGGGGAAGTTTCAATGCGTTTGGGGCATAGTAAGTTGAGTGTAAATTTTATGATTCTGGTATATTATAGTTAAAATTTTTGTATTAAAAGGGGTGCAGTGCATATATTAATTTTTGTTGTTATATTAAAGTGGTGCTGTGTGTTTTTAAAAAAGTGCTGTGTGCATTTTAAGGATTTCCTGGAAATTTTTTTGGTGCTCTGTGTTTAAAAAAGTTTTGTTTCCCCAGTATTATAAATGGTGCTCTGTGTTTTAAAAATTAAAAAGGTTTTCCAAAACATTATAATTTGGGGTTGGTTTTTTTTAGTAGTGAATGTGTAAGATAACATTTTTGTGTGTATGATAGTGGTGCTTTTGTGGGTGACAGTCGTTTCTGTGTGGGGTGACAAACGTGCGTGTGTGTTTATAGTCGTGCGTTTTGTGTATAGTCGTACTGTGTGTGTGACAGTCCTGCTGTTGTGTGACAGTCGTTTCTCTGTGTTTTTGGGCAGTCGTTCGTTGTGTGACAGTCGTGCTGTGTGTGTGTGTGCAGTGTGCTGTGTGTTTTAGAGTCGTTCGTGGTGTTTTTTGGGCAGTCGTGCTGTTTTATTACATTGGGGTCATTTGTAAAATAGTGATGCTAAGTTTTGTTTTGGGGTGCTGTTGGGCCCGATGGTGGTGCTGTGCCCCGATGGTTGTGCTTGGCCCTGATGGTTTGGGGCTGTGTGCCTGTTTGGGGGTGCCGTGTGCATGAGGATGTGCTGGTGCCTGAAGGTGGTGCTGTGTGCCGATGGGGGTGCTGTGTGCCTGTGGTGGTGCGGTTTGCCTGATGGGGGTGGGGTTTGCCTGATGGGGGGGTGCTTTTTGTGCCCGATGGTGGTGCTGGGGTGCCTGTTTTTGGTGCTGTGTGCCTGAAGGGGTGCTTTTGCGCCTGAAAGGGGTGCTTTTGTGCCTGATGGTGGTCTGTGTGCCCGATGGTGGGTGCGTGTGCCTGATGGTTTTGCTGTAAAAAAGGGTGTGGTATTTTTACTAAAAAGTAAATGTGGGATTAAAAGTGGTTCTGTGGTATGAGGCAATCTTTGTGTATTATAGTGATGAAAGTTGTATGATACAGGGTTTTGTGTATTATAGTTGGGGAGTGGGGGAAAATTTTAAAAGGTTGGTATTAAAGGTGTTGGTTTGTGTGGGATTAAAAGTGGTTTGGGTGTGTTAAATTTTGAAATATTGTTTTTTAAAGATACCACTGAAGTTAGTATTTATAGTTTTATTGTGTGTTTTTTTAGTGTTATGTTTTCGTTCAGAGTAGTGATTGTGAGGTAAAAAATTAGTGTTTTTATTACCAGAAATGGGGGGAGGTACAGATTTGTGAATTAGGTACAGAGTTGTGACGTGAGGTTTCAGAGTTTTTTTATGTTAGGGGGGACAGAGTATGCGTGAGGTTTAAAAGTTGTGGGCGTGAGGAAAATTATGATTTATTACCGACAAGTGAAGGAAGTACAATGCAGTTTTGGGGTTTTAGTAAGTTGAGTGTAATTATAGTGATTCCTGTGTATATTAAAAGTAATTGTGTATTTTGGGGGTGCAGTGCATTTTTTTAATGGTGTTGTGTTTTATTTAGTTTGGGCGTGGGGAAATTTTAGTAGTGCTGTGTCATTAAAAAGGATTTCCCTTTGTATTTTAGGGGCTCTGGTTTTAAAATGTTAGTGTTCCGAGTATTATTGTGGGGCTTTTGTGTATAAATATTAGGTTTCCCAACATTATTTGTGGTTTGTCTGTATTTTTAGTAGTGGGAATGTGTATGATAACAGTTTTTTGGGTGTATGATAGTGGTGCGTTTTGGTTTTAAATTTTGTGCTGTGTGTGTGACAGTCGGGGCTGTTGTGTGATAGTCCCTGCTGTATGTGGATAGTCGTACTTGTGTGTGACGTCTGCTTTTGTTGTGACAGTCGTGTGTGTGGGGTTTACAGTCGTTCTTTTGGGGTTTTGACAGTCGTGCTGTGTGTGTGTGTGACAGTCGTGTTTGGTTTTGAAGTCTTTTCTGTGTGTGTGAATCTGCTGTGGTTTTACGTGGTCAGTGTATAATATTATGCTAATTTTTTATGGTGGTGCGGTGCCTGATGGTGGGCTGTGCCTATGGTTGTCTGTGGCCTGATGGGGGTGCTGTGTGCCTTAGGTGGTCCCCGTGTCAATGGATGTGCTGTGTGCCTGGGTGGTGCTGTGTGCCTGATGGTGGTGCGGTCCCTATGTGGTGCTGGTGCCTGATGGTGGTCTGTGTGCTGATGGGGTGCTGTGTGCCTGATGGTGGTGCTGTGTCCCTGATGGTGGTGCTGTTGCCTAAAAGGGGGTGCTGTGGCCCTGAGGGTGGTCCCTGTGTCCCTGATGGTGGTGCTGGGGCCCTGTTGGGGGGCGGGTCCCTGATGGTGGGTGTTTGTTTGGGGTTATTTTTACAAAACAGTATGTGTATTACAGGGGTTTCTGTGATTAGGGGCATATTTTGTGATTAAGTGATGATGTGTTAGATACGGTGATATTTGTATTTTAGTAGTGCAGGTAATTATAAAGAGTTGGTAAAAATTTGTTTGCGGGGGGTGTTTTTAAAATTTGGTGGTGTTGTATTATAGAATAATTTTTGTATGATCCCCCCCCCCACTAATTAATTTTTTTTTTTATTATTGTATGTTCGCCCCCGGTGTGATGGTAGGTAAAATTAGTGATTTTATGTACCGAGCAGTGACGTGAGTACAGAGTGGATATTAGGTACAGATGTGACGTGGGTACGATTTGGATGTGGGGTACAGATTTGAGTGAGGTACAGGTAGGAGTGAGGTACAAAAGTGATTTTAGACCGACTAGTGACGTGAAGACAAGCAGTTGGTGCTATGTAAGTTGAGGTATTAAGTGATTCTGGTATATTATAGAATTGGGTTTTATAGGGGCAGTGATAATTAAGGTGTTGGTATTTATAGTGGTGCTGTGTGTATTAATATATATAATTGGTATTATAGGGGTGCAGTGTATTTAAGGTGTTTGTATATTATAGGGGTTGCTGTGTGGTTTTAAGTAGGCTGGTGCATTATAAGGTTCCTGGTTATATGGGTGTACAAAGTGATTGAGTACAAGAGGAGTAGGAAAAGGTACTGATCTATGACCGATAGTGACTGAGGTAAAGGGGTTTGCCCTAGGTACAGAGTAGAATGTTAGGTACAGAAACGATGTAGGTACGATTAGCAATTGAGAAAAAAGAAGAAATGTGAGTTAGTGAAGGGTTTCCCGAAAACCCGACAGTAAAAAAATTTAACACATTGAAACTCTTGGGTATCTTTATTGGGGAAACGTTTCGCCACACGGGGCCCTTCATCAGCCATACAAGGAGAACTTGAAGAACAGGAGGAGAATGGGGTAATAGTCCCCAAAAACCTTGAGTCGATGTGGTCAGTCCATCTATTCAAGATTGATGGACTGACCCCCATCGACTCAATTGGGGACGATTACCTCATTCTCCTCCTGTTCTTCAAGATTTTCCTTTGTATGGATGAAACCACGTGGGCGAAACGTTTCCTCAAAAAAATACCCAAGAGTTGCACATGGTCTAATTTCATTAAAGTGAGAACAAAGTAGCAATGTAGATACAAAGTACCAAATTTTAATAAACGTAGTAATTTGGAAAAACAGAGTAGGGTGTGAGAACCCAAAATTTTTGCTAGAGTATAGAGTAGTAAGTAAACACAGGGCACAGTTACCCGGATGGTTAAAACCAAGTTGGGGAGAGGGTTGGATATTTTTTTGTACGGACCATGGAGACCCTGAACGGGTCACCAGTCTTCCATCATCACTGGGAAGGGTTTCCCCCCATCACTTTCCCTCGAAGGCATCCGGCTCACAAATTCGTTAAAAAGTTATTTTAAAAACAATAAATTAAAGCGAATTAAAAATTTTTTAAATTAATTTTCAGAAGTTTGGAATCTTTATTTTTTTCGCTTACGTTTTTGATTTTTTTTCTAGTTCTGTACATACAATTTGGTAGTTTTCGTGCTTTTACCCATATAATAAAATAACCAACAAACGACTGTCCTTAATGTTTAGTCCTGCTAAGGGGTTTCCCTTCAAAAAAACTTACAAACATAGAAGCCTGAAAACAGTTTGGCTCGTACTTTGTTTCAACCTCGGGGCAGAACTCGGTACAACACAGACGCGCGATATGTAAAACGCGGGACAAAATTTTTACCCAAAACGTAACCAGATATTTTGCCCCGGGTTTTGTAAAAGGTTTTGAAAAAAAAAAGGTGTATGATAAAAACTGGTTAATGAAGACAGGGTCCACATTTAAAGAGACATACGTATAAAAAATGGTAATCATACTAACAAACTTATTCATACTGGAGAGACTTTTTTAATGACGAAAAAAAAAGAAATATTTTTTAAAAAAAGTCAAAGGGTTTTTAATACACCCCAGGAGGCCCGTAACTTTGTAGCAGAATTCCGTTAAAAAATATAAGCAGAGACATTTATTCTCTCTTCTGTGGTTTTATGCTTGTTTTTTGATAAAAAAAAAAATAATAAAATAATAATAAAAATAATAATAATAATAAAAATAATAAAAAAATAAATAATAATAATAAAATAATAATAATTAATAATAATAATAATAATAAAAAAATAATATAATAATAAAATATAATAATTAAAAAAATAATAAAAATAATAAAATAATATTAATAAAATAATTCTCCCTGCTTGCAGGCCCCTATAAAAACCTATTTGAGAGTTAAGCAGAAACGAAATTATAAAGATTCCCCTCTGGTAATACTTAACAGAAGAATAATGAAGTCGCAGACACAAAAAACCTGTGTTCGTCTAAAAGACTGTGAAATTTTTGCTCCCAACTAGTAAACCCGTTTGTTTTTGTTGGTGGGTTGAAAAAAAAACAATAGGCCGAGATACTTCACTACTTAGGTTTAAAACTTGGGAAACGTTGTTTTTTTCCTGGGAAAACCTGGTAAGAATTTATACAATGGGAGCTCCATCAATGGTTGGTTTTTAAAGAAAGGATTTTGTCACATGTAAAACTCAAGGATAAATTACTTATTTTTTTTTACCTCAGAGCAACAAAAGGATTTTTGTGTTACTTGCGGGAAAACTTTTTTTACAAAAATTTTTTATTGGGATTTTAAAATAAAAAAGAAAATTCAACATAAGGAAAAATGAAATCTTTTATTCCACTGAAAATTTTAGGGGAAGTCACAAAATTTGGGGGGTTTAATGAAAAGGAAATTTTCCCCACAGTTTGAAAAAAATAAGGAATATTCCCCCCAATTTCCCCTCAGGCAAACCGGGAGACCAAACTTCTACCCTATTTTTAAGCCCGAAACCAAACATTAGCAGTTGGCAAATCCAAAAAGAAACCATACCCTCCTGACTTTAAGCCAGGAGACCACAAATTTTGGGCTGTTAAGCCCAGAGCCACAACATTTTTCCCCTGGCGGGTTCAAAGGGGAAAGCCACCCACTTCTCCCGCAGCGTGTCAAGACCAGCAAGACCACCCCACATTACCCTGCAGCTGTGTAAAGACCAGCAGACCACACCACATACCCTGCAGCTTGTCAAGACCCAGCAAGACCAAAACCACTCCTCCCCTGCAGCTATGTCAAACCGAGCAGACCACACCACTACCTACCCTGCGCTGTGTCAATCCAGAAAGACCCAAAAACACTACCTACCCTGCAGCTTGTCAAACCGAGAAGACAACACCATACCTACCCCAGCTGTGTCAAAAAACCGAGCAACCACACCCTACCTACCCTGCAGCTTGTCAAACCAGCAAGACCACACCACTACCTCCCTGCAGTTTGTCCAATACCGAGAAAGACCACACACTACCTACCCGGAGTGTCAAACCAGAAGCCCACCCCACTACCTCCCCTGCAGCTGTGTCAAGACCAGCAAGACCACACCACCCCCTACCCGCAGCTGTGTCAACCCCAGCAAACCACCCCCACTACTCCCCCTCAGCTGTGCAAACCGAGCAGACCAAAACAACTCCTACCCGCAGCTGTTCAAACCAGCAAACCACACCATACTACCCTGCAGCTGTGTCAAGACCAGCAGACCACACCCACCTACCCGCAGCTGGTCAAGACCAGAAAGCCCAAAACACCACTACCTCCCCTGCACGTGTCAAACCGACAAGACAACAAACTACCCCCCTGCAGCGTGTCAAACCAGAAAGACCACACCACATTCCCCCAGTGTGTAAAACCCCCACAAACCACAACCACCCCCCAACCCCCTGCAGCTGTGTCAAACCAGAAGACCACACCACTACCTCCCCGGGCGCTGTGTCAAACCGGCAGACCAAAAACCACTATACCCTGCAGCTGTGTAAAAACCCAGAAAGACCACCCCACTACCTACCCTGCACTTGCCAAACCGAGCAAAAACCACACCACTCCCTCCCCGCAGCTGTGTCAAACCGAGAAGCCACACCACTACCTACCCTGCAGCTGTGTCAAGCCCGGCGAGCCCACACCCAACTCCCCGCACTGTGTCAAAAACCAGCAAGCCCAACCACTACCTACCCAAGGTGCAAACCGGCAAGACCACCCCACACCTACCCGCAGCTTGTCAAGCCCGACAGCCCAAACACCATACCACCCTGCAGCTGTGTCAAGCCCGAGCAAGCCCACACCACTACAAACTCAGCTGTGTCAAGACCGGCAAGCCCCAACCATACCTACCCTGCAGTGTGTCAAACCGAGCAAGACCACCCACTACCTACCCTAGGGTGTCAAGCCCCAGCAAGACCACACCACTACCTCCCTGCGCTGTAAAACCCCAGCAGACCCAAAACTACCTACCCTGCAGTGTGTCAAGACCGACAGACCAACCACTACCTACCCTAAAGTGTGTAAAACCCCAAGACACACCACTACCTACCCGCAGGGTAAAACCCCAGCAAGACCACACCCCCACCTACCCTGCGCTGGTCAAGACCCAAACCACACACTCCCTACCCTGCGCTGATAAAGACCCCAGCAAGCCACCCACACCTACCCTGCAGTGGTCAAGCCCCAGCAAGACCACACCACTACCTCCCCTGCAGGTGCCAAAACCGGCAAACCCCCCACCACCCCTACCCGCAGCGGGTCAAACCGGCAAGACCACACCACTACCTCCCCTGCAGCTGGTCAAACAAGCAAGCCCACCCCACTACTACCCTGCAGCTGGTCAAGACCCCAAGACCAACACTACCTCCCCTGCAGCGGGTTCAAACAAGCAAGCCCACACACTACTACCCCAGTGTTAAAACCCCACAAACCACACCATTCTACCCCTCAGCTGTGTCAAAGCCCCAGCAAAAAAACCACCCCACTACTCCCGAGCTGTGTCAAGCCCAGCAGACCAACCACACTACCCGCAGGTGTTCAAGACCAAGACCACACCACACTACCCTCAGGTGTCAAGACCGGGGAGACACACACTATCTCCCCTGCGGGTGTGTCAAGACCAGGAGACCAACCACTCCCTACCCGCGGTGTCAAGACCAGCAGACCACACCATCCCTACCGGGCAGGTGTTCAAAAAAGACACCCCACAATACCTCAGGTGTGTCAAGACCGAGCGAGACCAAACCACTACTACCCGCGGGTTTCCCAAGACCAGCAGCCCACCCCACTACCTACCCTCCCGTGTGTCAAGACCAGCAGACCACACCACTACCTCCCCTGCAGGGTGTCAGAGGGAGCGAGCCCAAACCCCACCCCTACCCTGCAGGTGGTCAGACCAGAAAGACCACACATACCACCCTGCAGCTGTGTCAAGACCGAGCGAGACCACACCACTACCTACCCTGCAGCTGTGTCAAGACCGAGCGAGACCACACCACTACCTACCCTGCAGCTGTGTCAAGACCGAGCGAGACCACACCACTACCTACCCTGCAGCTGTGTCAAGACCGAGCGAGACCCCCCACACATATCCGCGAGGGGGAAAACCCGCAAGCCACACCACTCCCTACCCTGAGCTGTGTCAAAACCAAAAAGACACACCACACCTACCCTGCACTGTGTCAGCCCCAGCGAGACCACAAACTACCTCCCCTCAGCTTGTTAAGACCCGCGAGCCCACACCATTACCACCCGCAGCAGAGCAAGCCCCAGCAAGACCACCCACTCCCTCCCCTGCAGGTGTGTCAAGACCGAGGAGACCACCCCACTACCTACCCGCAGGTGGGGGTCAAGACCGAGCGAAACCACCCACTACCTACCCTGCAGGATTTGTCAAACCGGCAAGACCACAATACCTACCCTGCGGGTGTGTAAAACCGAGCGAGACCACACGACTACCTACCTCGGGTGTTCAAGACCGAGCGAGACCCCCACTACCTACCCTGCGCGTGAAAGACCGAGCGAGGACCAACCACTCCTACCCCGCAGTGTGCCCAAGACCGAGCGAGACCACACCTTTACCTACCCTGACTGTGTCAAAGAGGCGAGACCAACCCTCCCTACCCTGCAGCTGCGCAAGACCGGCAGCCCAAAACCATACCTACCCTGCAGGTTGTCAAGCCGAGCGAACCCACCCCTACTCCCGCAGGTTGCAAGCCCCAGAAAGCCCCACACCACTACCTACCCTGCAGCTGTGTCAAAACCGAGGGGAAGACCACACCCTATCTCCCCCTGCAGTGTGTCAAGACCGAGCGAACCACACCAACCTCCCCGCAGTGTGTCAAGCCCGGAGCAGACCACACCATACCTATCCTCAGATGGGTAAAGACCCGAAAGACCACACCATACCTACCCTGCAGCGTTTTGGGACCCAGCAGACCACCCCTTTCCCCTCCCCTGCACTGTGTCAAGACCCGAAAGCCACACCACTACCTACCCTAAGGTGGTCAGACCGAGCGAGCCCCAACCCCCATCCCCTACCCTGCAGTGTGTAAAAGACCGAGCGAGACCACACCACTACCTACCCTGCATTTGGTCAACCCCGAGCGAGACCACACACTACCACCCCTGCGGGTTGTAAAGCCCGAGCGAGACCACACCATACCTACCCTCAGCTGTGTCAAACCGAGCGAGACCAACCACTACCTCCCCCGCAGCTGATTCAAGACCGAGCGAGACCCACCACTACCTCCCCCTGCAGCGTGTCAAGACTGAGCGAAAAACTCACACCTCCCTCAGCGTGTCGACCCAACAAGACCACACTACTACCACCCGCGGGTGTCAAGACGAGCGAGACCACCCACTCCCTACCCTGCATTTTGTAAAGACCGAGCGAACCACACCACTACTAAACCCCCCCCCTGCAGCTGTGTCAAGCCCCACCCGAGACCACCACCACTCCCCCTACCCTGCAGCCTGTTAAGCCAGCGAGACCACACCAACCTACCTCTGGGTAAAGCCCCACAAACACACCATTTATACCCTGCAGGTGTTAGCCCCAGCGAGCCCACACCTTTACCTACCCTGCAGTGTGTAAAAAACCCCAAGACCACAACCACTACTCCCCTGAGTGTGTCAAGACCGAGCGAGCCACACCATCCCTACCCCTGCAGGTGTGTCAAGACCGGGAGACCACACACTACCTCCCCTGCAGGTGTGTCAAGACCGAGCGAGACCACACCATCCCCCCCCCTGCGGGTGTGTCAAGCCCGACGAGCCCACACATCCTACCCGCAGTGTGTCAAACCGAGCGAGACCACACCCCCCTACCTTGCAGCTGTGTAAAACTAGCGAGACCCCCACTCCCTACCCGCAGCTGGTCAAGACCAGCGGCCAACCACTCCCCTACCCTCACTGTGTAAAGACGACGAGACCCACCCTACCTACCCGCAGTGTGTTAAGCCCCAAAAAAGACACACATACCTACCCTGCGCTTGCCAAGACCGAGCGAGACCACACCACCCCACCTGCAGCTGTGTCAAGACCGAGCGAACCACACCACTACTACCCTGCGGTGTGTCAAGGGCCCCAGGAGCCCAAACCCCACTACCTCCCTGCGGGTGTGTCAAGCCCGAGCGAAAACCACACCACTACCTACCCTGCAGGGGGTTTTTAAAGCCCCAGCAAGACCCCCACTACCTACCCTGCAGTGTGTCAAGACCAGCAGCCCAAACCACTACCTCCCCTGCCTGTGTCAAGACCGAGCGAGACCACACCTCCCTACCCTGCAGCTGTGTCCAAACCCAGGAGGGACCACACCACTCCCTCCCCTGCGCTGTGTCAGACAGAGCGAGACCAACCACTACACCCTGCAGGTGTTTTTAAGACCAGCAAACCACACCTACCTCCCTGCGGGTTTGTAAAAGACCCAGCAAGACCACCCACTCCCTACCCTGCAGCGTTCAAGACCAGCGAGACCACACCACTACCTCCCCTGCAGCTGTTTAAGACCCGGGAGGCCCAACCCCCTACCCTGCAGTTGTCAAGACAGCAGACAACCCTACCTCCCGGGCACTGTGTCAACCCCCAGCAAGCCACCCCACTACCTCCCCCGCGGGTTGTCAAGACCAGCAAGACCACCCCATCCCTACCCTGCAGCTGTGCCCAAGACCCACGAGACCACACCACTCCTCCCCTCGCTGTTTTTACCCCCACAAGACAACCCTTTTCCACCCTAGGTTTCAAGACCAGAAAGACCCCACTACCTTCCCTGCAGTGTGTCAAACCAAGCGAGACCACACCCTACCTACCCTGCGTGTGTAAAACCCCAGAAGACCACCCCATTTCCTCCCCTGCGTGTGTCAAGACCCAGCGAGACCACCACTCCCTACTTGCAGTGGGGGTCAGAACAGCAAGCCCACACCACTCCACCCTCGGGTGTGTCAAGACCACGAGACCACCCCTACCTACCCGCAGTGGTCAAGACGAGGGGAACCACCCACTACCTACCCTGCGGGTGTGTCAAGCCCCGAGCGAGACCCACACTACCTCCCCCTGCATGTGTCAAACCACGGCCCACACACTACCTCCCCTGCGGGTTGTCAAGCCCGAGCGAGAAAAAACAACTCCCTCCCCGCACTGTGTCAAGCCGAGCGAGACCACACCACTACCTCCCCCGCCTGGTCAAGACCGAGCGAGACCACACCCCTCCCTCCCCTGCAGCTGTGCAAGCGAGCGAGACCAACCACTCCCCTCCCCCCTGCAGTGGTCAAGCCCCAAACAAGACCACACACTCCTACCCTCGCTGTGTCAAGACCGAGCAAACCCACACCACTACCTCCCCGCAGCGGTAAAACCCGACGAGACCACACCATATTACCCTAAATGTGTAAAGCCCGAGCGAGCCCACACCATACCAAACCCTGCAGTTGTCAAGACCGAGCGAGACCACCCCAAATCCTACCTGCGGGGTAAAGACCCAGCAAGACCACACCAACCTACCCTGCAGTGTGAAACCGAGCAGACCACCCCACTACCTACCCTGCAGCTGTGTCAAGCCGCCGAACCCACCACTACTACCCCAGGGGGGTTTCAAGGCCGGGGAACCACCCCATCCCTCCCCGGCGGGTGTGTCAAGCCGACGAGACCACACCACTACCTACCCTGCAGGGGGTTAAAAGCCCCCGCAAGACCAACCACTACCCCCCGCGGTGTTTTAAGACCAGCAGCCCACCCACTACCTACCCTGCGGGTGTGTAAAAGACCCAGCAAGAACCACACCACTACCTACCCTCAGCTTGTAAGACCAGCAGACCAACCCTCCTACCCTGCATTGTCAAGACCCGGGAGGCCCAAACCCACTACCACCCTGAGCTGTGTCAAACAGACAGACCACACCACCCCTACCCGCACTGTGTCAAGACCACAAGCCCAAAAACCACTACCCCCCCTGCAGCTGTGTCAAGACCAGCAAGACCCCCCACTAACTCCCCTGCACTTTGTCAAACCCAGCAGACCACACACTAACCACCCGCAGTGTGTAAGCCCCACAAGACCTACCCTTCCTACCTGCGGGTTGTAAAGCCCCAGCAGACCAACCATACCTCCCTGCAGCTGTGTAAATACCAGCGAGCCACACCACTACCTACCCTCCCCACCCCGGGGGCCCAAAAACCCCCCAGAAAACCCAAAACACCACTACCTACCGCAGCTGTGTAAAACCCCACGAACCAAAAACACTAAAAATTTTGGGGGCAGCGGTCAAAACAGCAAGACCACACCATACCTACCCTGCAGTGTGTCAAACCCAGCAAGACCACCCCACTACCTTCCCTGAGTGTGTCAAACCCAGCAAGACCACCCCAAACCCCCTCCCCTGCGTGTGTCATGACCCAGGAACCACACCACACCTACCCTGCGGGTGTGTCAAGACCCAGGAGACCACACCACACCTCCCCTTTTAGCTTTGTCAAACCCCAGAAACCACACCACTACTCCCCTGCAGCTGTGTAAAGACCCAGCGAGACAACCCACTACTACCCTGAGCGTGTCAAGACCCAGCAGACCCCCCCACTACCTACCCTGCAGGTGTCAAGCCCCCAGCAAGACCACACCATACCCCCGGGAGCTTTTTAAGACCCACAAGCCCAACCCCACCCTCCCCTGCGCGTGTAAGACCGGGAGACCACACCACTCCCTACCCTGCAGCTGTGTAAGACCCAGCGAGACCACCCCCACACCTACCCTCAGCTGTGTAAGCCCCAGCAGACCACACCACTACCCCCCCCTGCAGTGGAAGACCCAGCAACCACACACACCTACCCCAGCGTGTAAGCCCACAGACCACACCACTACCTACCCTGCGGGTGTGAAAACCCCAGCAAGACCCACCATCCCTACCCCAGCTGGTTTTAAGACCCCCAAGACCACCCACTCCCACCCTGCACTGTGTTAAGACCCAGCAGACCACACCACTACCTACCCTGCGCGGTGTTCAAGACCCACAAGACCACACCATCCCTACCCTGCGGTGTGTAAGACCCAGCAAGAAAACCACCCCCACCTACCCTGCGGGTGTTTTAAGACCCAGCAAGACCCACCCCTACAACCCTGCAGCTGTGTAAGCCCAGCAAACCACCCCACTCCCAACCCCTGCAGCTGTGTTAAGACCAGCAAGACCACACCACTACCTCCCCCTGCAGTGTTTAAGACCCAGAAGACCAACCACTCCTACCCGCAGCTGTGTTAAGACCCAAAAACCCCAAAAACCACACCTTCACTGCCCCTGTGGAAAAAATTTCCTCTAAAAAAGAGTTTTCTCTCCTTTTTTCCCACTTTTAAATCCAGCCATCAACATGGTCTTAACTTTCTTGTGCTACTTTATGCTCTGTGGTCAACAAAAAATGGTAAAATATTATTTTAATTTTTAAATTTTTTTATTATTATTTTTATTAATTATTATTTTTATTATTGGTTGTTGTTGTTTTTTTTTTTCATCGCACGTAAGGGGATAGAATTTTTTATCTTCATTATCATGTTATACTTGACATTTTTAACAATCAAAATAACAATTTTTTATGAAAGACGATTGGGGAAAGGGCCCTGTCTTTATTCTGACTCTCAGTTGTGTTTTGTTGTTAGCGGGTTATTGTCATTTTTTTTTTCAAAAAATAAAACATTTTTCCTCAAAGGGTTAGAAAAATTTGGAAAAACTATATAGGTAAACCAGTACAAAGGTTCTTGATCAGCAGCTTTTTTATAATGCAAATAAGAGGTGGTGCCAAGTGAGATCACCGTCTGGGATAAAACTCACCTCCAGTCATTTTGAGAGCC
Organism: Cherax quadricarinatus; assembly: GCF_026875155.1. Lineage (NCBI taxonomy): Eukaryota > Metazoa > Arthropoda > Malacostraca > Decapoda > Parastacidae > Cherax > Cherax quadricarinatus. The sequence continues at coordinate 63,576,442 of NC_069401.1, read as the reverse complement.
CGCGGGGGGCCCCGAGGTACTCACCTCCATCTTGTGAGAGTCACCGTCGGGGTCCTGATGGAAAACCTCCCCGTCATTGTGAGGTCACCGTCGGGTCCCATGTATCACCTCCATCATTGTGGAGTCACGTCGGGTCCTGTTACTCACCTCCAGTCATTGGAGAGTCACGTCGGGTCCTGATGGGACTCACCCCCAGTCATTTTGAGAGTCCCGGGCGGGGCCTGATGGGACACCTCCAGTCTTGTGGAGTCACCCTCGGGGTCCTGTGGTACTCACTCAGCCCTTGTGAGAGTCACCGTCGGGTCCCCGATGGACTCCCCCTCCAGTCATTGTGAGAGTCCCCTCGGGTCCTGTGTTTTCTCATCCCAGCATTGTGGAGGGGCACCGCGGGTCTGAGGGACCACCTCCAGTCATTGTGAGAGTCACCGCGGGGGCCTGATGGTACTCATCTTTAGTCATTTGAGAGCCCCGTCGGGTTTATGGTTTCTCACCTCCATCTTTTTTGAGAGTCACCGTTGGGTCCTGATGGTACTAATCCAGTCATTGTGAGGTCACCGTCGGGTCCTATGGTTCTCACCTCCAGTCTTGGAGAGTCACCGTCGGGGTCCCGATGTACCACTCCAGTCATTGTGAGAGTCACCCTCGGGCCCGAGGTACCCCCTCCAGTCATTGTGAGAAATCCCGTCGGCCTGATGTACTCATCTCCGTCATTGTGAGAGTCACCCTCGGGGGGCTGATGGTCTCACCCCATCATTTTGAAGTCACCCTCGGGCCCGATGGTACCATCTCCAGTCATTGGAAGGGCACCGTCGGGTCCCGATGGGACCCCTCCAAACATTGTGAGAGTCACCGTCGGGCCTGTGGATCACCCCAGTCATTGTGAATCCCGTCGGGTCCTGATGGTACTCACCTCCATCATTGTGAGAGTCACGTCGGGGCCTGATGGGATCACCTCCAGTCATTGTGAGAGTCACGTCGGGTCCCTTAATGGTACTCCCCCCTCCCCCGTCATTGTGAGAGTCACCGTCGGGGGCTATGGTACCACTCCAGTCATTTTGAGAGTCACCGCGGGGGCCTGATGGTACTCACCCCCAGTCATTGTAGAGTCACCGTCGGGGGCCCCGAGGGACTCACCTCCAGCATTTTATCACTTCTTTATTTGTCCCCCTTTTTATATACTTTTTTTTTTTTTTATTTTTGTATGATATAATTTTAAAATTAAAAAAAAATACAAAAAATAATACGTAATATGCATACATTATTCGTGTTCTTTTTATCATTAATAATCAAAAAAAAAATTTATGCCTCACTTTTTCAAGGATTCCATACACCGAAAATGGTATGTCTCGGTTATATACACCCAAGGGTTGTATGCTCAGTTTTATATACCCGAGGGGTGTTAGTCTCATTTTTTATACACTGAGGGATGTGTATGTCTCAGTTTATATACACGAGGGATGTGTAGTCTATTTATATACACGAAATGTGTGGTCCAGTTTATATACACTAGGGATGTGTTTTCTCTTTTAAAACACCGAGAATGTGTATGTCTCAGTTTATTCATGGGGTGTGTAGGGGCTCGTTTTATACCTGGAAAAATTGTATGTCTAGTTTTATTCCAGAGATGTGTTGTCTCAGTTTTATATACATATGTTTAGTTTTGGGTTTTGTTTTTTTAGACTAATGTACTCTTTTTAAGGTTAAAAAATTCTGAAGTATTTAAAGACCTAGTGTAGTTTAAATTTGTTAAAAACCCAAAGAATTCCATTGCAATGATCTTGTGAAAGATAAAATAGGAGAATCTCGGCTATCTTGAAGTTCATTCTTTCTTTCATAACATAATATTGTGATGTATTTTTCACAAGTTTAATACTTTTATTCTTTAAAGGTGAAGAATTTAAGATCTTAATAACTTTAAATTTAAAAAGTTTAAAAATTTAAGGTTTACATCGCAATAAAGAAAATATGAGAGTTAATAATCGTGGGAGTCAGAGACTTCGACTTCGCAAGAAAACAAACTAACCAAAACACAAACTACATTAAAAACAACATTAAAAAATACTTGTAATTAAAGTACCAGTATGAAAGATGTTTTTTTTTGGGCTCAGCAACTCTGGTCGCAGTTAACATTTATAAGGGGACTCCCTTTCGGTCAGTACTAATTAAATATCATAATATAAAGAGTAACAATGGTGAGGAGGATCATTGAGAATCTTCTACCAACCTCACAGCTTTATACACATACATGGTCTTATACCAACCCACAGTTTTAATACACATATATGGCTTCTACCAATAAGCTTGGTAGTACACTTACATGGTTTTACTGACATGACGCAAAAGGAAAAACAAATAAAAAGTAAGAAAAAAAAAGAAAGCGTCAACTGCCACTTACAGTCTTTTTACTTCTGGTATACTTAATTAGGCAGGTAAGTGAGTCCAAAAAAGAAAGATGACCTCCCATTTGGGGTGGTCACACACTTTAATTTATACCACAGATTTATATCACATAAGAGCCAGAAGAAGGAGGGATATTTGCAGTTAAAGCAACAGTTTTTTCACACTTTTAAAAAAAACTTTAAATGTTCTTGAAAGAGGAATTACCAAAATGAAGAGCAAGTATTAGATCAAAAATAGCTCTTTGAAAAAAATTTTATGTTGTGGGGAAAGAGGAAGAAATTGTACCACACTAACTAGTTAAGTGATATTAATGAAAGTGGTGAAAACTATTTTTCATCTTAGATTTGTGGGACTCACTAGATCAAGTGGGGGTGGTGTGACACCTAGATCAAGTGGTGGTGGTAAGTGGGCTACAAGATCAATTGGGGGTGGGGAATGGACTAACTAGACAAGTGGTGGTGTTAAGTGGACTACACTAAAGGTGATTGGTAAGTGGGCTACCTAATCAAGCCGGGGGTGGTAATGACTACACTAGATCACTTGGGGTTGGTAAGTGGACTACACTAGATTTAAGCGGGGGGTGGGAAGTGGGCTACACTAGATCACTTGGTTTGGGAAGTGGACTACATAATCAAGTGGTGGTGTAAGTGAACTACACTAGATAATGGTGGGGGTAAGTGGACTACACTAAACACTTGGGGGTTGGGAAGTGGACTACACTAGATCAATGGGGGTTAAGTGGACTACCTAAAAGTGGGGGGGAAATGGCACACTAGATCAAGTGGGGGGGTAAGTGGACTAACAGAACAAGTGGGTGGTAATGGACTACACAGATCAAGTGGTGGGGATTTGTGGACTACACTAGATCAGGTGGGGGCGGTAATGGGGGTACAAGATCAAGTGGTGGTGGTAAGTGGATACATAATCCTTCCTGTTGGTAAGTGGGCACCTAGATCAATGGTGGTAAGTGGACTACACTAGATCAATGGGGGATGGTAAGTGGACTAACTAGATCAAGGGTAGTGGTAAGTGGCACACTAGATCAAGTGGGTTGTGGTTAGTGGGCTACACTGATCAGGTTCGGGGTTAATGGACTACACTAGATCAATGGGGGGTAATGGACTACACTAATCAAGTGGTAGTGGTAAGTGGGACTACACAATCAAGTGGGTTTTGGTTAGTGGCTACACTAACAGGGTTGTGGTGGTAAGTGGGTTTCCTAGATCAAGTGGTGGTGGTAAGTGGACTAACTAGATAGGTGGTGGTAAGTGGACACACTAGATCAGGGTGGTGGTAAGTGGACTACATAGATCAAGGGTGGTAAAGGGACAACAGATCAAGTGGGGTGGTAAGTGGATACACTAATAAGTGGGGTGGTAAGGGGACAAACAGATCAAGTGGGGGTGGGAAGTGGACACACTAAATTTTTGTGGTGTGGTAAAATACACCTAATCGGGGGGTTAAAAGGCACACAGATCAAGTGTTGGTGGTTGTGGCATGCAAAGAGTACGTAACCTTTATTCGGCGCATGTACACACCCTCATTTACAGGCTATCTCCCCCAACCAGCGAACCAGGTTGCTGAGAGTTGATGATGGGGCTCCGTCGTTCAACTAGTGACCAGGTTCTAGCCAATAAGAAGATGGTTTTGGCAATCGCAGAGGTTATGTGGGTACCACTCTCCTGTCTGCCCTATTCATTCCCATTCTAGAGCTGGTTGAAGCACGGTCTGCTATCTTGTGACTTCTATTTTTGCCTTGCTTACCGTGGAGTGCACTATACTTATCACTGTACATAGTGTACATATTGCTGTTCTAAATTGGTGAACTATAATATAAGTCTAACCTTTTTCTGCTGTGTTTATTTTGCTCCCTTTACACCCGGGATAACAGGCCATTTGGATTCCTGGGTTGTAATATGGGTAGCCTGTCCGAGAGCTGGAGCTGGACTTAGAAAAACGGTTGAGCTTAGGGTGAAGCTCGTAGCAGGAACATTGTGCAGCTTGCTGTCTGGCATTGCATTAGCTTTGCCTACGCTTTACAAATTTTACGTGTCAGTTGCTTTATGGTCAGCCTTGCTATTGTGTGATCGTTCAACAGCTCGCTACTAGCTTGTTCGGTGTGCTCGCTTCGCTACGGTCAATCTTCTTGAACAGTGTAGCTGTCTGGCATTGCTTTACAAATTTTGCGTGTCAGTTGTTACTAGCCTGTTCGGTGTGTGGAAAATCTTGCAGTCAGCTTTGCTTTTATGCGTATTCTGCAATCGTACCGTGCATAGCTGAGCGTGTTCTGCAAATTAACGTGTTACATTGGGGTATTCTGCAATCGTACTGTGCATAGCGAATAACTTATGCCACCTAGACGAGTCAGACGTCTGGTGTCGGCATATACTTTGCATAACCTACCTAAATTGTCCCTACAGCGTTGTTGGAAAATTGCTCGTTCCATTGGCATTAAATACAAACGCACTCTCACAGCTGCGCAACTGCGTTCACTGATTGCTGACAAACTTCGAGAAGAAGAGATGGCACATCAGACTCCTCCCTCTACGGGAGCTAGGGCAAAAACTATGTTCTCGCAGGAGGAAGATGATACACCTACGGAGCAAAATGGTCAGTATAGTGCAGCTGGGTTGTCTCAAGGTGAATCAGCGTCGTTGGCACTTGAGCTGGCAAAAATCAATCTTGAGCAAACTAGGGAACAAAGAGCATTCACAAGGGAAGAATTTGATAGGGAAAGAGAAAGGAGGCAGTTTCCGCATTCTGTAAATGATTTTAGTTTACAGAAAGCAGTACAGCTTGTTCCCCGCTTCAATGAGGCCGAACCAGAACAATTTTTCGAAAGCTTCGAAAATCAGGCTCGAGCCTTGAGGTGGCCGAAACAGCATTAGGCATCGTTGGTTCACACAGCATTGTTGGGTAAGGCACAGGAATTTACGTCAGTATTAAATGACGCTGAATTTTCTGATTATCAAGTAGTGAAGACCACAGTATTGGGAGCATATACATGTATCCCAGCCAAATACCGTAAGCTTTTTAAACTAAGCAGGCGGCAGCTTGGTCAATCCCTGGTGGATTTTGTACGACAGCAAACCAAAGCTTTTACCAGCTGGTATAAAGCAAGTGGTGTCTCTACCTTAGAAGATTTGTTACAGCTTATTTTGATTGATAACCTGTTGGAGTCTGTGGAACCAGAGGTTCGAGTCTTTCTGCAGGATCGTGACTTAACCACTGCATTGGAGGCAGCCAGGTTGGCTGATATCTTCGAAACTAACCGCTCCTTGTCCGAGCGGTCCCGTCTCTCTTTTCAACAGCCTGGCATGAGCAGAGATCGTCAACCTTGGAGAATGAAGTGCCAGCCGGAGAGAGAACGTCTACGTCAGCCAACTAAGTCACCTGGTGAGCCACGCTTCTCAACTTGTGGTCTACCTGCTGAGAGACAAACTACTCAACATGGTGCATCTCGACAACAGTATCCAGAGAGACGCCAGCCAGAGCGACACCAGTTGCAACGTCAGCAGGGAGTAAAGGGCAAGCCTGTCGTCTGCTTCCTCTGTAAAAAAGTAGGTCATATCCGTCCCAACTGCCCCCACAAACCCCAACCCATTGGAAAAATCTCTAATATCCCTAGTAACATGTCCCCTAGAGAAGTAGAAAAAGGTATGGCTCCTTATTATTGTAAGAGTCTTATTTCCCTTTAGGAAAACTCAGAAACAACTGAAGTTAAAACCTTTAGAGATACTGGAGCATATTGCTCACTTGTAAGAGAAGGAATATTACCCCTTTCAGAGAACACTTCCTTGAATTCCTCTGCTTTATTGGAAGCATTTGGAGGAGCTATATATTCCGTCCCTTTGCATAAAATTTATGTACAGTGCAAATATTACACTGGGTACTTGACTGTGTGTGTCTCAAAAGGATTCCCCATGAAAGATGCCATGTTATTACTGGGTAATAACATTACTACTGTTAGTGCGTGTCCTGAACCTATAATGAGTAATTCTTCTCCGGTGTTGGCCATAACTCGGGCAACATCCCAAGGGTTGTCTGGAGAGAATGTTGACCTATCCTTGGACGACTCCGATCTCGGAATAGCCACGTTGTTTTATGAGGCACACCGGCCGGAGCCTCGTAAATCAAGTAAACAGACCCTATTCTAAGGTTGCAGGATTGCCAGATGTCTCTGTTTCCATGCCCGAGGGACTGTCCTTCCGGGAGGAACAACGAAAGGACCCTTCTTTAAAATTCGCTTTTCAGGCAGCCATGGGTAAATCCCCTTTGGGTCATCCGGTCAAGTATGAAGTTAAAAACGATTATTTGATCCTTACTGAGACTGGTAAGGAGATAGAGGGCCGGCAATTGTATGACAGGTTAGTGGTTCCAACCAAGTTTAGACCTCAAATATTAAATATAGCAGATAATACTCCATTAGGAGGTCACTTAGGAATTACTAAAACCTTATATAGAATCACAAAAGAATTTTATTGGCCAAAATTAAAGAAAGATGTGAAGAATCATATTAGGTGTTGCCGAGAATGTCAGCAAGTAGGGAAACCTGGACATTCCATTAAACCTGCACCTCTCCAACCTATACCTGCTGATGGAGAACCTTTTGCAGATTTAATTATAGATTGGGTAGGTCCACTACCTAGGTCAAAGTCTGGAAATCAATATTTATTTACGATTATGGATAAAGTAACCAGATAGCCTGAAGCAATTCCGATGCGTAGTATTAATACTAAAGCTATTCTCAAAGCTTTAACCAAATTCATTTCTTGTTTTGGCATTCCTAAAACTATTCACAGTGATCAAGGTACTAACTTTACTGCCAAAGCATTTAGGGAAGCATTAACTAGGCTAGGGATAATCCACTGCCTATCATCCTCAGTCCCAAGGCGCCTTGGAAAGATTCCATCAGACGTTAAAAACCATGATGAGAACTTTTTGCATGCACTTTCCTACAGACTGGGATGAATCACTACCTTTGTTGCTGTTCTCAGTACGAGAGACGGTGCAAGAGTCTACAGGGTATAGTCCGTTTGAGCTGATCTTTGGGCACAATGTACGAGGTCCTCTTCGGGTGCTCAAAGAAGGATGGATGGGAGAAGACGTTAGCTCAACACTCTACAACCCGTCTTCAAGGTTGCAGGTGGCACGTCAGTTAGCCAAGGCTAACCTAAAGACAGTTCAAAGTAAGATGAAACAGAGGTATGACAGAAGCGCACAATTCCGCTCCTTCCATCCAGGAGACAAGGTGTTGGTGCAGGAACCTATACCTGGCCACACCTTGAAAGCTAGATTTACGGGACCTATGCAGATTGTAAGTAGATTATCTGATGTAAATTATGTGGTAGCTCCCATTGATAAGACCTCAAAAACTAAAACTTACCACATTAATCAATTAAAATATTTCCATACACCAGATAAAGTCCCAGTAATGACTCTGTCCTCTACCTCTGAGGACGACTCTGATTCTTTGCACTCTATCTCTGAAATTAATAATGAACTTTCTAATTCTGTCCTCCTCAAGGATTCTAGTCCTTTAATGGAGGGACTATCTTAAACGCAATCAACAAGTTTAACTGACCTTCTACAGTCATATCCTAATATTTTTTCGGATGTGCCGAAAAAATGTACGTTAGGTTATCATGATGCAGATGTGGGAAACTCTAACCCTATTAAACTCTCCCCCTACAGAGCTAATCCTGAAAAGCAGAGGCTACTTCAACAGGAAGTAGAATTTTTGTTAAAGCATGGTTTAGTGGAGGAGTCATCTAGTCCATGGGCTTCACCGTGCATCCTTGTTAAGAAGGCTGATGGAGGGTTTCGTATGTGTACAGACTACCGTAAGGTGAATGAGGTCACAATTACAGATGCTTACCCTCTTCCTCGTCTGGATGACGTAATCGACTTTGTGGGTAAGGCTACTTTTGTGTCCAAGTTAGATCTCCTGAAAGGCTACTATCAGGTACCTTTGACGGATAAGGCGAAGGAAATCTCTGCCTTCGTAATTCCAGGAGGTCATTATCAATACACAGTTGCCCCCTTCGGAATGAAAAATTCCCCCTCTTCATTCCAGAAACTTATCCATCAGGCTATTAAAGGACTTGAAGGCACGGCAGTGTACCTAGATGATATTGTTGTGGTGTCTGATACTTGGGATCAACTCCTACTTAGACTTAAGGCTCTTTTTGAGACTTTTCAGAGTTCCCATTTAACAGTTAATTTATCTAAATCTTCCTTTGGCCAGGCCACTATCACTTTTCTAGGCCATGAAGTAGGTAGTGGTAAAGTTGCCCCTAAACTTGCTAAAGTTCTTGCTATTAAAGATTATCCAGTTCCTCATGATAGGAAATCTCTTCAACGTTTCCTAGGCATGATAGGATTTTACAGAAGATTCTGTAAGAATTTCTCAGATATTGTAGCCCATCTTACCTCTCTTACCAGTCACAAAGTTCCCTTTAATTGGACCTCAGACTGTAACACTGTTTTTAATAAAGCAAAAAGATTATTGTGTACTGCACCCATTCTTTTGTCTCCAGACTTCTCCAAACCTTTTTCATTACAGGTTGATGCTAGTGAGTCTGGGGTTGGGGCAGTACTATTACAAAACGGGAACAAGGAGTTGCAGCCTGTAGCCTTCTTTTCAGCTAAGTTCCAGCCGCATCAGAGGGCTTACTCTACCATCGAAAAAGAAGCCCTCGCATTGGTACTGGCTTTGGAGCATTTCGATATTTATGTGGGCCAGACATCGCAGGTGGTCACTGTCTACAGTGATCACAATCCTTTAGTATATCTCCAAGCCATGAAGAACCACAACACAAGGCTCATGCTCTGGACGCTAAGGCTGCAGCCCAATAACATCAAAATTGTACATATTGCCGGCAAAGAAAATGTGTTGGCAGACTCTTTATCTAGAGTCTAATATTCTATTTACTTAGGTTAGGATGTTAGGTTACTTGTGGTAACCCTTTCCACTCTCTTTTTTTTATCCCCTGGTGTGGGGTTTTTTTTTTAGTGAGGGGATCCGGGTTACCGTCCGCCTGTATCTTGAACCTGTGCTAGCCCGACTGACTGCTGTCTCACTCTGAGTTTAGGGTTTGGCTTTTTGTCACGAGAAAAGCTGAGCTCTATCTAAAAGTTGGATGGTGGAGAGGAAAGGCGGTCCCATTATTTTGTGCCATGGCGGCACGGTTACCACTGGAAGGTGTCAGCCTAATCCTGAGCCTTCTCGGGGTGGGGGTGCGGCATGCAAAGAGTACGGAACCTTTATTCGGCGCATGTACACACCCTCATTTACAGGCTATCTCCCCCAACCAGCGAACCAGGTTTCTGAGAGTTGATGATGGGGCTCCGTTGTTCAACTAGTGACCAGGTTCTAGCCAATAAGAAGATGGTTTTGATAATCGCAGAGGTTATGTGGGTACCACTCTCCTGTCTGCCCTTGTCATTCCCCTTCTAGAGCTGGTTGAAGCACGGTCTGCTATCTTGTGGCTTCTATTTCTGCCTTGTTTACCGTGGAGTGCACTATACTTATCACTGTACATAGTGTACATATTACTGTTCTAAATTGGTGAAGGATAATATAAGTCTAAACTTTTTCTGCTGTGTTCATTTTGCTCCCTTTACACCCAGGATAACAGGCCATTTGGATTCCTGGGTTGTAATAGTGGTAAGTGGACTACACTAGATCAATTGGTGGTGGTAAGTGGACTACACTAGATCAAGTGGTGGTGGTACATAGACTACACTAGATCAGGTGGTGGTGGTAAGTGGACTACATTAGATCAAGTGGTGGTGGTAAGTGGACTACACTAGATCAAGTGGTGGTAGTAAGAGGACTACACTAGATCAAGTGGTGGTAGTAAGTGGACTACACTAGATAAGGTGGTGGTGGTAAGTGGACTACACTAGATCAAGTGTTGGTGGTAAGTGGACTACACTAGATCAAGTGGTGGTGGTAAGTGGACTACACTAGATTAAGTGGTGGTAGCAAGTGGACTACACTAGATCAAGTGTTGGTGGTAAGTGGACAACACTAGATCAAGTGGTGGTGGTAAGTGGACTACACTAGATCAAGTGGTGGTGGTAAGTGGACTACACTAGATCAAGTGGTGGTGGTAAGCGGACTACACTAGATCAAGTGTTGGTGGTAATTGGATTACAATAGATCAAGTGGTAGTAGTAAGTGGACTACACTAGATCAGGTGGTGGTGGTAAGTGGACTACACTAGATCAAGTGGTGGTGGTAAGTGGACTACACTAGATTAAGTGGTGGTAGCAAGTGGACTACACTAGATCAGGTGGTTGTGGTAAGTGGACTACACTAGATCAAGTGGTGGTGGTAAGTAGACTACACTAGATCAAGTGGTGGTGGTAAGTGGACTACACTAGATCAGGTGGTGGTGGTAAGTGGACTACACTAGATCAAGTGTTGGTGGTAATTGGATTACAATAGATCAAGTGGTAGTAGTAAGTGGACTACACTAGATCAGGTGGTGGTAGTAAGTGGACTACACTAGATCAAGTGGTGGTGGTAAGTGGACTACACTAGATCAAGTGTTGGTGGTAAGTGGACTACACGAGATCACTTGGTGTTGATAAGTGGACTACACTAGATCAAGTGGTGGTGGTAAGTGGACTACACTAGATCAAGTGGTGGTGGTGGTAAGTGGACTACACTAGATCAGGTGATGGTGGTAAGTGGACTACGCTAGATCAAGTGGTGGTGGTGGTAAGTGGACTACACTAGATCAAGTGGTGGTGGTAATTCGACTACACTAGATCAAGTGGTGGTGGTAAGTGGACTACACTAGATCAAGTGTTGGTGGTAAGTGGATTACACTAGATCAAGTGTTGGTGATAAGTGGACTACATTAGATCAAGTGGTGGTTGGTAAGTGGACTACACTAGATCAAGTGGTGGTGGTAAGTGGACTACACAAGACCAAGTGGTGGTGGTAAGTGGACTACACAAGACCAAGTGGTGGTGGTAAGTGGACTACAATAGATCAAGTGGTGGTGGTAAGTGGACTACACAAGACCAAGTGGTGGTGGTAAGTGGACTACACAAGACCAAGTGGTGGTGGTAAATGGACTACAATAGACCAAGTGGTGGTGGTAAGTGGACTACAATAGATCAAGTGGTGGTGGTAAGTGGACTACACAAGACCAAGTGGTGGTGGAGGTAAATACTGTACCAAAGTTTAAGATCAGACACGATCAGTCCCTGAAAACCAGAAACTTGGAAAACCAGTTAAAAAAAGAGTTATGAAGTTGGCCCAGGAGCTTTGACTTAACTTTTGTAAACACAGCTATTTTATTTAACTAGATGGCAACTTATCCGTCTTTTCTGTTTGTCTTCACTCACCATAATTTAAATTACTATAATTCATAACACCAGTGTCAGTGTTCATGCACAACACTGACCATTACTTGGTTGTGTTCACTCATCACAGTGAACATTTATGTTGTTCTTTAATGTTTATTCATCAAAGTAAACATTATGTGTGTTCATTAATTATAGTGAACATTAATGTTGTTCTTATATGTGTTCATTCACTATAGTGAACATTAATGTTGAATTAAACACATATGCTACATCTGGGTACATTTAACTGTAGAGGTATCGCCATCCAGTGACTTCATCAGTACAAACCTGCTGCCAGGCCACTCCCACAACCTGGCCTGGTTTCAGTGTTGCTGTCAGTGTTATATTTGTTTTAAATTATTAATTGATTCTTACTGTTTCAGTGCCTTAACCAGTTGTAATGTTGGTCTACAGTCAATCTAGCTGGTTCTGCCCCAGTGCAAAAAGGTATGTAAACAACGTGCTGCCACATCGTCCAAATGGGAAATTGTTAATCTGAAAGCTATGAGCGTAACCTGCTCGGGAGACTTTATCATAACAGCGAAGTCTGAAGCATCAAGAGGAGCCGCGCTTCAGATGGGTGCCTTGGGGAGAGAGAACCTTTATTCCTAGCATCCAGTAACCCCAGTAATCCAGCTAATCGCCATTATAGGATCACTACCTATCCCTGAAAGAACATACTGCTCATAGTGTAAGACTATATTTACATATCCACTGTGAGTGATATGTATCAGTTATAGAGTGAAGGAAACAGCGGATGCTGCTGATCGAAGAGAATATTTCAAACTCGGCAAATATATGCGACTAGGACCATCTGAACCAACCTTCTTTAAGTTATGTATTCTAAATATTGAAGCACATAAATATTTCCTTATTTCTTTTACATTGTTGCTACTTTACTAATTAATTTTAACCACCATATGGTTACACTTATGTGTGCACTAGTGTTCGATAGTTATTGGTTCGATATTATTGCTCAAATGAAACGCGAAATGAAAACACAACGTCATATATGTGTGTGTGCGCTGCAGCCTGCTTGTGGGCCCCAACCTGCTTTTCTACTAAAAGCTGTGTTTGTTGTAGACAAACACCTGAGACATGCTTGTCTCTGCTTACAAAGCTGTGCTTGTTGTAGACAAACACCTGAGACCTGCTTGTGTCTGCTTACAAAGCTGTGCTTGTTGTAGACAAACACCTGAGACCTGCTTGTGTCTGCTTACGAAGCTGTGCTTGCTGTAGACAAACACCTGAGACCTGCTTGTGTCTGCTTACGAAGCTGTGCTTGCTGTAGACAAACACCTGAGACCTGCTTGTGTCTGCTTACAAAGCTGTGCTTGTTGTAGACAAACACCTGAAAGTTACGGACAAAAAAATCACTTCTGTTCACTAGTTAATGGGCTTTGGAAAACAGAAAGAGTAATTTGTATCTGAATAATAACGATATTTTGCATAAATATATTTACTATCTCCATGGAAATTAATAATCACATAATCACTTAAAACTCGTAAAGAAGAAACAATAATAGAGGAACGAAGGCACCGAAATACAACATACACCGAAAAAACAGCAACATGGAAAGAAAGAACAAGCAAGGGATTATACACTGAAGAAAGCAGCAAACACCAGAAATATACACTAGAGAAGGAAACAAACTAGGAGAAAATAAGCACCTCGGGCAAGCAAAGCTAAACTTATGATTAAAAACATACATCGGAAAATGGTAAGAAAGAAAGAACAAGCAGAGAACAACAGGACAAACATTCTTCAGGAAGAACATTAACCAAAAGGACAACGAATACCAGTGGGAAAGACAAGGAATTCTAGCAAGCAAATAAGAACCAGCTCACTGTTTACAGAAAGTCTTCTAACACATCCACTTGTGTCAATTATTTCAGCAATCACTCTAATTTTAAAAGATAATTGTGTCTAGTCTACTCCTAGTGGTCAGTGGTCAGTCGTCACGTGAGGTCACAGGCCCTGAGCTGCTTTGGGGATTAGTGTGGACGGTTACAAACCAGCTTGCTTTGCAGTGTTTTAAAAATTGAGGTTGGAGGTTGAGGAGGAAGTCTTGCTTCTCAAGGGGGAATTTTTGGAGGCTGAAGGTTCCCCTCATGGGTTGGGAACGATTTTGAGGTGGCTAATATGGTGGAGGGGAAGGGGCTACCACAGCGAGGTGAGTCTGCTCTCGCTGGAGAAGAACTGTGGTGGGGAGGTAGAAAAACGGCTACCAGCTGGGTGCAGTCCAGCACCTACAAAAGTGGCAAGTGGTTGCCAGAATGGGAAGAGCATCAAGCAAAGGAAAGTTATGAGAGAAGATTTAAAGGGTAGGAAATCGCTTCTCTGTTCTTCGGGAGAGTGTACTTCAGTGGCCAAAAATTTTTTGAAAGGTAAGCGCATACTTGGGGTTGGGATCACGGGTAAGAATAGGGAAAGGCTTCTGAAATAGGAATAAAAAGGTAAGAGATAGAGTGGCTTCCGGAGCGGGTGTTAGTGACATAGTCAAAGGGTTGGTTAAATTTATGTAGGAAATGGAAAAACCTATTACTGTCTCAGTTGGTGGAAATGTATTGGGAAGGGGTAGGAAGAGAGTTAGATAAGTACGGTCAGCTATAGATTTAAATTTAAAGTCTAAGGGAGGGGCCCAATTTATGTACATTTGCCTAGAAGGGGGTGGGGCATAAGGGTTGTTTTGGGAATTTGGTGTAAATTGCTGGCTAACAGATACTGCAAGGAATTGCAACCCCTTCATTGACAACTGGGACAATTTTATGGCAAACATGATATGTATCGGGGGGTTTTTAATCTTTCTGGGGGAGGGGTGGTAGCTCTTGCAAAATCATCGAGAGGGCCATTGCTGAAATCCGGGATTTTAAAATGATAAAGATGGGTATGGGTGTGTTGTGGGAAACAGTCAGGTTGCAACACAGGGTTATAAAAATAAATGTATAAAAGACATTCATCATGAAGTTTTAAATAAAGACATTTGATCATGTCAGCAAACAAAGGGAGACAGCAGAGGGCAGCAAAAGGGGCTACTCCCTTAAGGTTTACTTAAATAATAGCAGGGGTAAGAAATAAATAGATGAGCTAAGATTAATTGCAAGCGCAGGAAACATAGATTCATTTCATAACAGAGACCTGGCTCTTGAAAGATGAGAGATCCCCCGAATGTCAATACAAGGTATAAATTATTTTCCCCACTGACGGGCAACAGGGAAAGGGGGGTAGAGCACGGACATCAGAGACAATTTTAAAATGTTGTGTTAGACAAAATATAAAATTAGAACGTAGCCACGAACTGTTTGGTTACAGCTTCTCGAGGGCCCGAGGGGAAAAATAATTTTGGGTGTGATTTACAGGGCCCCAAAAACTTGATAGGGAGTGCGGTAAACTTCTATGGGGATGAAATTCGTAAGACCGCAACATACAAAAAGTTGTTTATAAAGGGAGATTTCAAAAATATAGACAGGTTGACGGAGCAATTTGACAGGAAAATTTTAGAAACAATGTTTTCTTTTATACGATTTAGGATTGTTTTTTAAAGACTTTTGACAGAGCCAAATAGAAAAAATAACCCCGCTTGACTTGGTTCTTGCCCCAGGGGAAACCTAATTAAATAATCTTGAGGTTAAAGATGAGCTCTGGGAAAATGACACAAATCACTCATTTTAATATTCATGGAATTCCCTTAATAAAGGCAATCAAGTCTCGTCCCCCGACTTCCCCTTGGTGATTTCATGGGCCCCGAAAAATTACTTGGCGGGGCTGAACGGGGAAAGCCTGACTATGGGTCAGGTAGGTGTGAGGTTGCCCAATGCGTTTTTTCCCGGATAGTTTTAGTGCTCAGACAACTTTAAATTCCAAATAAGGAAATCAGATAAATAAAAATGTCCTAAAGGATGAACAATAGATTAAAAAAATCTCATTTGGTCAAAAAAGAGGCATTATGGCTCAAAAAGAGGAGGGTGCAATTAAAAAAATCAAAAATTTAGTTAAAGAGAGAAATTAAAAAAGGGAATAAAAAAAGCAAAAAAAAAGATTTTGGGGTTTAAAAATTTTCAAGAAAATCGAAAATAACCCAAAAGGATTCTTCCAGGTATACGAATAAAAATCAGGAAAAGTAGGCCCAAATAAAAAAATTAGGGGCACCAAGACAGTGATAAGGGAAAAGTTAGAATTTTTAAACTTTCTTCCTCTCAGTTTTTTACTCAGGAAGATACTAGCATTTCCAGAAATAATAAGTAGAACAGGTGATAATAAATATCCGATTTGGGGAAAGTGACTGGTTCTTAGGCAAAATTGATTAAATTAAAACCTAAAAAATCCCCAGGCCCTGATGAACTGTATCAAGGGTTCTAAAGGAATGTAAAGAGGGGCTTTGCAAAACCCCTGGTAATCTTTTTAAAAATTTTCATACAAACTGGCATTGTGCCCGATAAGTGGAAAAAGGGGAAATGTGTACTATTTTCAAAGCGGGCAAGCCTTTGCTTTGAATTATGACCAATAAGCCTTCTTCCCTTGTGGGAAAAAATTTATGGGGAAACAATAATTTCCCCAGGCAGTTCGACCACCCTTGAAAAGCACAAATTAATCAAAGAATCTCAGCATGGTTTTTTAAAAAAGGGGGCGTTCCTCCCTTTATGAATTATTAACTTTTTTCACTAAGATTTTTGAGGAGGTAATCATGGTAAGAATAGTATTGTGTATATGGACTTCAGTAAGCTTTTGACGGGTCCCCCATAGAGACTATTGGGAAAATTAAGGCACATGGAATAAGGGGGGAAATTTTTTCCCGGATAGAGACATGGTTACAAAAAGGCACAGGGGTTTTTTCATAAATGGGAGAAAACAGATGGGGAACTCACGAGCGGTGTTCCACAGGGGGCCCGTGTTGGGCCCCCTGTTTTCACATCTACATAAACGACATTGATGAGGGCAAAAGAGCGACATAAGCTTTTGCGATGAACCAAAAAAGGGCCCTCGAATTCTTGTGACGAGGGAAATTTGAGCACTCCAGGAAGATTTGAATAGACTGATGCGTGGTCGGAGAATGGCAGATGCAGTTTTAAAATTTAAAATGAAAAGGAAAATCTAAATTTGGACAGGGAAAAAAAAAACCCTACCACTATAAACTAAATAATGTCGATCTTAATATTCGGATTGCGAAAAAAAATTTAGGTCCTGGTTAGCATAAACGAAACCAAAACAACAGTGCATAAGTTTGCAATAAAATAACAGAACCCTTGGGTTCATACAAGAAGCATAAAAATAGGAGCCCATTTTTTCTTCAACTCTATATATCCCTTTGGTTAACCTCATTTGAATATGCGCACATTTTTGGGCACCGTATTTAAAATGGATATAAAAGCACTGGAAAACGACAGGGGGATGACAAAATTTCCCTGTATCAAAATCTTCCCCCTGAGGATTCAGGGACTTAGGTCCCGAATCTGCACTCTCTAGAAAGGCGTAGTTAGGGGGGATATGTTTGAGGTGTAAAAAGGGAAAGACAGGAATAAATAAAGAGGATGAAAATAACGTGTAAAATATCTGCTAGACAGGCCCCCGTAGAATGGTTTTAAGTTCGAAAAATTCAGATTTAGGGAAAGGTATTTGGAAAGCATGGTTTGGAAAAAGTTTGGATGAGTGGAAACAAGCTCCAAAATACGTTATTTAGGCTAAAAACGTTTTGTGTTTTAAAAATAGGTTAGATAAAAACATGGTGGGTGTGGGTGGGTGTGGTTGGACCTACTAGCTTGTGTACTAGGTCAGTTGGGCGGTTTTTTTCCCTTTAAATGAATGTGACCGCCCCGACTAGGTTGGGCATTTGGTTTTTAAGCCCGGAGGAGCTTGGCCCGCTCGCATGGGCCCGTATCCTGCTGCAGGTTCCTTTTTTCTTATGTTTTATGTTTTAAGATTTCAGGGGTTTGCTGGCCACCTGACGGGTTTTTCCCCTTTTGTCCGTCGCCCTGGACCGGGATCCCTGTCTTTTTTATCACCGGGGAAGGTTTTTTTCCCTTTTATAATCTTTGTCCCGCGGTTTCCCCGTCCTATTTCGTGTCTTTGACAGATTTTACCTGTCTTTTTCTTGCTTGATGGCTTTCCCTGTCATATTCCATCGCCTTTTGGGGTTTTTCTGTCATATTCAGTTTCCTGGGGCTTTCCCTTTCATGTTCCATCGCCCTGGGGGGTTTTTTTCTCTCATCATCTTCTCCTTTAGGGTTTCCGTCTATTTCTTCGACCTGGATTCGAAGGTTTCCCTTTTTTTCCCCTCACCTGGAGGGTTTCTCTTTACCCATCTTTTCCCTTTACGGGTTTTCCTGTCAAATTTCTTCACCCGGATGCGTTTTCCCTCCCTTTTTCGCTGCCCCTGGCGGGGTTTTTCCCTTTAACTCACTCGCCCTGGACCGGTTTCTCTGTCATATACCGTCGCCCTGGACATGTTTCTTCCTCATATTCTGTCGCGCTGGATTGATTTCCATGTCATATTCTGTTTCCCTGTCATATTTCATCGCCCTAGACGGGTTTTCGTGTCATATTTCGTCGCCCTGTACGGGCTTCCCAGATATATTTCGTGGCTATAGTCGGTTTTACCTGATATATTTTGTCGCACTGGACATGTGCAACATTTGGGTGTCTTATTACAGACGTTACGCCATCCAGTGACTTTGTCAGTACAAATTCAAGGACAGAAATAGAAGACAGTAGAACTATATACAAAAGATGAGGTAATCAGTCCCTCAGCCTTGGAGTTCTCTGTCATATTTCTTCGCGCTGGTCAGTTTACCTCATCATATCGCCCTAGATTGGTTTAACTCTCATATGTCATCGCCCGGACGGGTTTCCCTGTCATATTTCGTTGTAGTGGAAGAATTTCCCTGTCATATTTCGTCACCCAGGATGAGTTTTCCCTCTCATTTATCGTCGCCCTGTAAGGGTTTCCATGATATATTTCGTCGCCATAGCCTTTTTTCCCTGTGATATTTCTTCACCCAGGACGGGTTTCCCTGTCATTTCGTCACCGTGGATGGGTTTCCCTGTCATATTTCGTCGCCCTGTAAGGGTTTCCCTGTCATATTTCGTCGCCCTGTAAGGGTTTCCCTGTCATATTTCGTCGCCCTGTAAGGGTTTCCTGTCATATTTCGTCACCATAGTCGGGTTTTCCTCTAATATTTCACCAGACTGGACAGGTTCATTGTCAAATATCGACGTCAAAGACGTTTTTCTTTGTCATACTTTGTCACCCTGGACGGGTTTCTCTATCATATTCAGTTTCCCTTTACGGTTTTCTTTGTCTTATTCCAACACTTTGATTGGTTTCGCTCTCATATTTCATCGTCCTGGACGGGATTCACTGTCATATTTTATCTCCATGGATGGGTTTCCCTGTCTTATTTTGTCGCCCCTGATGGGTTTCCCTCTCATATTACGTCTCGCTGGACGAGTTTCCCTGATATATTTCGTCCCCTTATAGGGGTTTACCTGTCATATTTCATCGTCCTAGACGTGTTTTCCTGTCATATTTCATCCCCCTGGACAGGTTTCCCTGTCATATTTCGTTTCCCTATTCGATTTTCCCTGTTATATTTCGTCGCCCTAGCCAGGTTTCCCAGTTATATTTCATCGCACTGGACGTTTTTTCCTGTCTTATTTCGCCGCACTGCATTGGTTTCCCTGTCATATTCTGTATCCCTGGATGGGATTCCCTGTCATATTCCATCGCCCTGGTAGGGTTCCCTTGTCATATTTTATTACTCTGGAAGAGTTTCACTATCATATTTCATCGCCCTGGACAGGTTTCCCTGTCATATTTCGTCGCGTTGTACGGGTTTCCTTCTCATATTTCGTCGCCTTGCATTGGTTTCCCTGTCATATTCCATCTCCCTAGTAGGGTTTCCTTTTCAGATTTCAACTCTCTGAAATGTTTCACTGTCATATTTTATCGGTCGGGACAGGTTTCCATGTCATATTTCGTCACCCTTGACAGGTTTCCCGGCCATATTTCGTCGCTCTGAATGGATTTCTTTGTCATATTTCGTCACTCTGAACAGGTTTCCTTGTCATATTTCGTCGTCCTGGAATGGTTTACCTGTCAATTCTCGTTGCCCTTGACGGTTTTCAATGTCCTATTTCGTTTCCCTATACGAATTTCCATGTCTTCATTCGTCGTCTTGTATGGGTTTCTCTCTCATATTTCGTCGCCCTGGACGTGTTTCCCTGTCATATTTCGTTTCTCTTTACGGGTTTCCCTTACATATTGATTCGACCTGGATGGGTTTCATCGTCATATTTCGTCGACCAGGATAGGCGTCCCTGTCATATTTCGTCTTCCTGCAGGTGTTCCCCTGTCATATATCATCACCTGGGTGAGTTTTCTTATCATATATCTTCGCATAAGTCGAGTTTCCTTGTCATCTTTTGTTACCTTGTACGAGTTCCACTGTCATATTTCGTCGCCCTGGACAGGTTTCCCTCTCATATTTCGTCGCACTGGGCGTTATTCCCTGTCATATTTTCTCGCTTTTAACTGGTTTTCCTGTCATATTTCTTCGCCCTGTACGGGTTTCTCTCTGATATTTCGTCGCCGTGGACGGGTTTCTCTGATATATGTGGTCGCCCAGGACTGGTTTCCGTGTCATATTTCTTCACCCTGTACGGGTTTTCCCTGATATATTTCGTCTCCCTGGACGGGTTTCAATGCAATATTTCGATACCCTTGACGGGTTTTCCTGTAATATTTCGTCGCCGTTCACGGGTTTTCCTGTAATATTTCGTCGTCCTTGACAGATTTCCTGTCATATTTCGCCACCCAGGACGGGTCTCCCTGTCATATTTTGTCCCCCTGGACGGCTTTTTGTGTCTGTTCCATCACGCTTGGCTGGTTTCGCTGTCATATCTCGTTGTGCTGGACGGATTCACTCTCTTATTTTATCGCCATGGATGTTTTTCCCACTCTTATTTTCTCGCCAGTGACGGTTTTCATTGTCATATTTCAGCGCCCTAGACAGGTTTTCTGTCATATTTCATCGACCTAGACAGGTTTTCTGTCATATTTCGTCTCAATGGACAGGTTTCACTCTCATATTTCGTCGCCCTGAACGGGTTTACCTGTCATATTTCTTCGCAAGGGACGGATTTCAGCGTCATATTCTAGCGCGCTGGACGGGAATCCCTGTCATTTTTCATCGTTCTGAGCGGGTGATATTTCATCTCCTTCAACGTGTTTCTCTGCCATATTTCATCGCCCTGGGCGGGTTTCGTCGCCCTCTTCCGGTTTTCTTTTCATATTTTTTTCACTTTCGACGGGTTTCCCTGATGTATTTTGTCGTTCTTGACGGGTTTCCCCTGTTGTATTTTGTCGTCCTTGACGGGTTTGCTTATCTTATTTCGTCGCCCTCGAATGATTTCCGTGTCATATTCTGTCTCCCTGGATATATTTCATCTCCCTGGACGGGTTTTCATTTAATATTTCGTCGCCCTTGATTGAGTTTCATTTAATATTTTGTCGTCCTGGACGGATTTCAGTGTCATATTCCGTCATCCTGGACGGATTTCCCTGTCATAATTCGTCTCCTTCGACGAGTTTCCCTGTCAAATTACGTCGCCCTGGACGTGTTTCCTTGTCAAAATCACTCCCCCTGGACAGGTTTCTCTGTCATATTCCGTCGCCCTGGAACGGTTTCCCAGTCATTTTCCATCGCCCCTAACCGGTTTCTCTATCATGTTCCATCGCCCTGGACCGGTATCTCTGTTATATTACGACGCCCTGGACATGTTCTCTCTGATATTCTGTCGCCCTGGACGGGTTTCCTTGTTATATTTCCTCTCCCTGGATGGGTTTCCCTGTCATATTTTGAGACCCTGTACGAGTTTCCCTGTCATATTTCGTCCCCCTGGATGCGTTTCCTTCTCATATTTCTTGGCTGGGGAGGGATTTCAGCGTCATTGCCCATCGCCCTGGATGGGTATCCTGGACGGGTTTCCCCGTGATATTTCATCTCCCTAGACGTGTTTCTGTCATATTTCTTCGCCTTGGACGGGTTTCCCTGTCATTTTTCATCGCCTTGGACGAGTTTCTCTGTCCTATTACGTCTCCCTGGACGGGTTTCTCTCTCATATTCTTTCGCCATGAACGCGTCTCCTTTCATATTCTGTCGCCCTGGAAGGGTTTCCCTGTCATATTTCATCGCCTTCTTCGGGTTTCCCTCTGATAATTTGTCGCTCTGGACGTTTTCCCTGTCATATTTCCCTGTCACATTAGTTTCCCTGTCATATTCTGTCTACCTGGACAGGATTCCCTGTTATATTCCATCGCCCTGGTAGGGCTCCCTTTCATATTTCATCTCTCTGGAAGGTTTCACCGTTATATTTTATCGCACTGGACGGGTTTTACTGTCATAGTTTTTCACAATGGACGAGTCCTTGTCATATTGTCTTCCTTAATGTTTTTCCCTCTCATATGTCGTCACCCTAAATGGATTTCCCTGTCATATTTCGTTTCCAAATTCGGGTTTCTTTGTCATTTTTCGTCGCCCTGAGCAGGTTTTCTTGATATATTTCATAGCGAACGACGGGTGTCATTGTCAAATTTCGCCGCCCTGTACGGGTTCCCCTGTCATATATCGTCGCCCTTGGTGAGTTTCCCTGTCATATTTCGTCGCCTTAGTCGGGTTTTTCTGTCATATTCCGTCGCCCTAGACAGTTCTTCCTGTCATATGTCGTGGCCCTGGATGGGTTTACCAGTTATATTTTATGGGCCAGAACGGGTTTTCAATTCAGATTCCTTTGCCTTAGACAGGTTTGCTTGCCAGATTCGATCGCCATTGACGGGTTTCCCTGCCGTATTTTGTCGCCATTGACGGGTTTCCTTCTCATATTTCGTCGCCCTGGACAGGTTTCCGTCTCATATTTTGTGACCCTGTACGAGTTTCCCTGTCATATTTCATCCCCCTGGAAGGGTTTCCGTGTCATATTTCGTTGCGCTGGAAAGAACACTGCAGCAGTCCTGTTGGCCCATATTAGGCAGGTCTTTCACAAATCCATCCTACTAATAGAATATTTGCCCTCATAAGAGCATAAGAAAGAAGGAACACTGCAACAGGCCTACTGGTCTGTGCGAGGCGGCTCCAATTCTCCCATCACCTTAACTCAATGCCTTGACCTAGTGAGGTCAGACACGTCACTTAAGGGAGGAGCACTGCATCCGACCTAGTAGCACAAGCTAGTCAGGTCCAACTCACACCCACCCACACCCACTCATGTATTTATCTAACCTAGTTTTAAAACTACACAACGTCTTAGAGTCTATGACGATACTCGGGAGTTTGTTCCACTCATCCACAACTCTATTACCAAACCAGTGCTTTCCTATATCCTTTCTGAATCTTAATTTTTCAAATTTAAAGCCATTGCTGCGAGTCCTGTCCATGTTAGATATGTTTAGCATGCTATTTACGTCCCTTTTATTAATTCCTGTTTTCCTTTTATACATCTCAATCATATCCCCCTTAATTCTACGCCTTTCTAGAGTGCAGATTCAGGGCCCTCAGTCTGTCCTCATAGGGAAGATTTCTGATGCATGGGATCAACTTTGTAATTCTTCACTACGTTTTCCAGTGCATTTATATCCATTCTGTAATGCGTTGACCAAAACTGTGAAGCATAATCTAAATGAGGCCTGACCAAAAATAGTTGAACAGCCTGAGAACTTCTATTATTTATACTTCTTGCTATGAACCCAAGGGTTCTGTTAGTTTTATTGCGAGCACTAATGCACAGTTGTCTCTGTTTTAGATTACTATTAACCAGAACTCCAAAATCCTTTTTTGCAATCCGAAATATTAAGATCTATATTATTTAATTTATATGTGGCATAGTTATTTTCCTGTCCAACATTTAGAACTTTGCATTTATCTATATTAAACTATATCTGCCACTTCTCTGACCACTGCACGAGTCTATTCAAATCATCCTGGAGTGCTCTTATGTCCTCACTAGAATGAATTGGACGGCCTATTTTGGCGCCATCAGCAAATTTACTTATGTCGCTATATATTCCCTCATTTATGTCGATTGTGAACAACAACGGGCCCAACAGTAACCCCTGTGGAAAAACCGCTTGTGATGTGCCCCCATTCTGATTTCTCCCCATTTATGCAAACTATCTGCTGCCTATTCGCCAACCATGCCTCAACCCAGGAAAAAATTTCTCCTATTCCGTGTGCCTTAAGTTTCCTCAATAGCTTATGTGGAACTCTTTCGTAAGCCTTACTGAGGTCCATATACACTATCATATTCAATACATGATCTACCTCCTCAGATACCTTAGTGAAGAAAATTAGTAAATTTGTAAGAGAGGAATGCCCCTTCGTAAAACCGTGTTGAGATTCATTAATCAATTTATGCCTTTCGACATGGCTACGAATTCCTTTGGCAATTATTGATTCAATAAATTTTCCCACTGTGGAGGTATGGGCTTATTGGTCTATAGTTCGAAGCTAAGGACCTGTCACTTGCCTTGTAAATAGGTATTACATTTGCCATTTTCCATTTATCAGGCACTATGCTAGTTTGCAATATGTTGAGAAGATTAACCAAAGGTATGCTAAGTTCCTCTTTACATTCCTTTAACTCCATTGCCAACAGTTCATCATGGGCCTTGGGATTTCTTAGGTTTTAATTTCTCTATTTATCTGAGAACCATGTCACTAGTTACCACAAATCGTGCAAAGTTTATTATCGTCCTGTTCTACATAATCTATTTCTGAAATTTCACTATTATTTTTCTGGGTAAAAACTGAGAGGAAGTACTGAAAATTTTACACATATCACTATCAGTGATCTGACCTGAGTTACTCTCAAGTGGGCCTATCTTGTCCCTAATCTTACTTCTGTATACCTGAAAGAACCCTTTTGGGTTAGTCTTCAAATCCCCTGTGACCTTAGCCTCATAATCCCTTTTTGCTTTTCTTATTCCTTTTTTTATTTCTCTTTAATTGAATATATTGATTTCTTAACTGCCCCTCCCCTCTTTTTATACGCCTATACATGCCTCTTTTGACCAGTGAGATGTTTTAATCTATTGTTCATCCATTTGGATCATTTTTGTTAGATCTAATTTCCCTACTCGGAATAAAAATTGTCTGGGCAGCTAGAACTATGCTCTGAAAAACGTCATATTGGCAGCCAAGACCACCTACCTGACCCATAGTCAGGACATCCCAATTTAGCCCACCCAGGTAATTTTTCAGTCCCATGAAATCGGCCAAGCAAAAGTCTGGGACAGAGATTTGATTGCAGTTATCTGGGTAACTCCATGATATATTGAAACTAAGCGATTCCTGATTGCTTTGTCCAAGCTCATCATTAACCTCAAGATTATTAACTAGTGATTCTTTGTTAGCAAGAACCAAGTTAAGTAGATTGTTTCCTCTAGTTAGTTCTGTCACAAACTGTTTTAAAAAGCAATCCTGAACCGAATCAAGAAAGTCACTAGACTCAAGATTTCCTGTCACATTGTTCCAATCAATTTGTCTAAAGTAAAATTCTCCCATTAAAATAACATTTTCATATCTAGATGCCTTATGAATTTCGTCCCATAACAGCTTACTGCACTCTCTATGAAGGTTTGGGGGCCTATAAATCACACCCAAAATTAACTTTTCACGACCCTCGAGAAACTGAAGCCAAATAGATTGTGTCCTATGTTTCTAATGTTATATCTTGTCTAACACAACAACTTCCAATATCTGACATACATCGCCCCTCCACCACCCTTCCTGTTGACCCTATCAGTATGGAATAGTTTATAACCCTGTATGTTGCATTCAGAAGGCATTTCTCTATCTTTCAAGTTGAACCAGGTCTCTGTTTTAGCAATAATATCTATATTACCTGCACTTGCAAGTAATCTTAGCTCGTCTGTCTTATTTCTTAGACTCCTGCTATTTGTATAGTAAACCTTAAGGGAGCTGGTTACTCGTTGCCCTCTACTCTCTGTTTGTTGATCAATTGCTTTGCCTTTACTAGCAACTTTATTTTGAATATTGTCTTTTAAACATATCCCTGAGGTATACTGGCTATATTTGCTAAACATATCCCTGAGGTATCCTGGTTATATCTGCTCAAGTATCCTCCACCAAAGGCATACCACTGTCCATATGCCCCATAGCGACAGGTGGGGTATTTTCAGACAGGGACACACAGGAAGGTTCCTGTAGTTGTGGCCAGCTGCACCTCAGAAATCCATGACATCGGGTGCATCGATTCCGACACCAACAGTTCCTTCGGAGCCTGTTGTGGCACCTCGCCGTCCGTACGTTACCACGCTCCCTGGGTGGCTGTCGCCTAACACATTGTGCCGCCATGTGATCCAAGGCACCACAGAGGCAGTAAGTTCTTCATTGACCAGTATATGTAACGTACACCTGGGTGAGAAAGTCCTCGAGGTGCATGTAAGAAGGTATCGGCATGCGCAAGGACATTTTCAGAGTATACGACCCCTCCTGTAGACCAGCATAGAGGCCTTCCGACCACCTGCACATATTGGCCAGGTGTATAGTCCCAAAACTCTCAAACGCCTCACGTACATCAGCTTCGTCGACCTCAAAAGGGACGTTTCTGACACGTACCCACATATAGTGTCTTGAAACATTATGCAACAGTACTGTCATGGCCGGGGTAACTCGCATACTTATATCTTGTTACTGGGCCACAATTTGCTCCTACGTTTCTGTCACTAAACTTGATGAAGATCAGGGAGACACCATTCAAGGCTATTCCACACAGAGATTCCTGCTGGATTTCATATGTATCTCTGATGATCGCTGGCAATAATACGTGGAGCGATGCACTGTTTACAGAACCTCTTGTCAGCTCAACACACACAGAATTGACGCACCGGCGAACAGCAGTCGTCATTGTTGTTAATCCAAAAAACCTGCCACCAGGTGTCAGGACGGAGCAAGTGTAGCAGCAGTCAAGCGCACGTCCGCTCTCCACAAAGGTCGAGCAACGAATATTTTCTTAGTTATCTCTGTATTAGGACTGAAGAAACCGCTCGTGGCGAAACATTTCCTTTAATAAATGTTCTTTTTTTAACTGTAGCATTCTTTTTTTCTTATAAACTTTATTGCTGACAAAGCCATCAGCGTTTTTGGGGAAATTTGCACCCATGCCCTCACCCTTCCTAATTATTGCAGGTTCACTCTTGGAGAGATATCCTTAAGACCCTATTTATATCTTCGCTGAATGTCGTCTAACGAGTTTATATCCATTCTGTAATATAGAAACCAAAGCTGACCTTCATAATCTAGGCCCCTCAGGGAAGGTTCCTTGATGTTGGTGAGGGGCTCTTGATTTAGGGAATTGGATCTGTGCTCCAGTTCCCCGAATTAAGCCTGAATGCCTTCCACATCTCCCCCAGGCGCTGTATAATCCTCCGGGTTTAGCGCTTCATAATCTAGGCGAGGCCTTACTAATAATATAAAACTGTATAACCACTGGACTTCTGTTGCTTACACCTTACCGTATAGCAAGTGTAAGGAAGATGAGGCAAGAGAAGCACATTTTTATACATTAAACCCTGAGGTGACACCTCACTCAGAGTAGATGACAACACTTAATGCAAACAGGTTCCACTCAAACCGAACTCATGCATACATTACTCCAACAAGTTAAATTTGTGCTACGGGCCACCTAGTTCTCTCACCGTGTTACTATCAATGCTCAATAATACTAGAAGTCTCAGATGACCAGAAACACGGTAAGAGAACTCCGATGGCTAGTAGCGAAAATTATTACTAGCTTGGTACTAGAGACTCATTTAACATAAGAATACAAGAATGCAGGAGCACTGCAGAAGGCCTACTTGCCCATACAAGGCAAGTCCTTTTCAAAACCACCACTACCCAAAGCTACCAAAGAATTCACTCCCATGCCCACGACACCAATCACACCCAGGCCTTCCACTCATATATTTGTCCAATCTCTCTTTAAAGCTACCTAAGGTTATAGCCTCGATTACCCTACTCAAAAGACTGTTTCACGCATCCACAACTCTGAATATCAGTATCTACCTATGTCCTTTCTAAATTTAAATTTATCCAACTTAAATCCGTTATTTCTCTTTCTTACCTAATTTGATATCCTCAGCATTTTATTAATACTACCTTTGTTTATGCCCATCATCCACTTATACAGGCTCTAAGTCTGTTTTCAAACGGGAAATTCCTTATAATGTAAATAATTTTCGTCATCCTCTGCATGTTCTGCAATGAATCTATATCCATCCTGTAGTAAGGAGATCAAAACTAAGAAGCATAATCTAATCGAGGCCTCACTAGTGATGTATAGAGCTGTAAAACAACTGTTGGACTCCTGTTACTTATACTTCTTGATATAAATCCAAGTAATCTGTTTACCTTAATGCGAACACTTAGGCACTCTTGGCTTTAGATTTTTGCTTACCATGACTCCCATGTATTTTTCACATTCTTTGTGTTCAAACTCTACATCACCTAGTTTATAAATTCGAGAGTTATTTTCCTTCCCATGGACCTTCCCATGTCCACATTGAACTGCATCTGCAATTTTTCAGTCAAGACATTAATTTCTCCAAATCCTTCTGGGATTCATTGGTATCTTTCTCAGAATCAATCATTCGGCCTATTTTTGTATCATTAGCAAATTTACTCATGGTACTTGCAATTCCTTCATCAAGGTCATCACTGTAAATTGTGAACAACAGTGAGCCTAAAATTGATCCTTGTGGGAAACCACTAGTGACCGGTACCCATTCAGATTTAATCCCGCTGATGAAAACTCAGTTTTCTACTGGTAAGAAATGCCTCGATCCATGTTAGAACTTTACCTCCTATGTCATGAGCTGTCACTTTTCTTAAAGACTCTTCTGTGAGGTACTCTATCGATGGCTTTTCTGAAATACAAATAAACAACATGATATTCTTTATCGTTGTCTATTGCCTCAAATGCATCATTAAAGAACGTCAGTAAATTTTTCAGGCAGGAACGACCTCTCGTGAGTCCATGCTGAGACTCGTTATTCAAATTAAGCTCGTCAAGGTGAGTTTTAATAATATTAGCTATAATTGATTCTGATAATTTGCCTACTATAGACGTCAGGCTTATTGGACGGTAATTTGATGGAATGGACTTATCCCCTGATTTAAATACAGAAATAATTATATTAGCCATCTTCCACATCTCTGGGACATCTCCACTGTGGATTGATGCATTAAACACGCTCGTTAATGGCTGACTAACTTCCAACTTGTATATCTTGATTACCGTAGAAAATAATTCATCGCGGCCCAGGAACTTATTTTCTTTCACTTTATCTATCTGCTTGATAATCATGTCCCTCGTGATATTAATATTACTTAAATTGTTCTCTTTAGGAAGTCTTCTTGTGTGAAGACTGACAAGAAATAACCATTAAATAGAGAACACATTTCTTGTTTATTATCTTCATTATCTTTCAGCTGTCCATCCCCCAATTCTCAGCAGTTCTACTTTTCCCTCACCTTCCTCCTGTACACTTGAAAGAACCCTTTTGGATTAGTCTTTCATTCATTACAGCTTTAATTGCATAGCGATGTTGAGCCTTTCTAATCCCCGTTTTTACTTCTCTTTTAAACTGAATGTATTGGTATGTAAGGTTAACCTCTCTTTTGGTGTGCCTTTAAGTTCCTCTTTTCTCTCCTAATAGATATTTTAGTCTCTTATTCATCTATCTGCGATTTTATTTAACCTCATTTCTCTCTGGGAGAATATATATACTCTGAGCATGTTGTACATTATTAAAGAAATAGTCATCAATGCAGATCCCTTCATTATCGTATGATCATTGTCAGTGTGGAAATTTATTTGGTCCCTAAAGTTCCACAGGACAGATCCGGCATGGCCGTAATGGAACGGCTGAGCTGGGTGGCCCTTATACCCCACCCAAAACAAAGCATTCTCTCGAGTTGGCGTGGATTGTTGGTAAGCTTATTTAATTTATAGATTTACCCTTCAGGGAAGGAGTAGGTAGTTTTACTATTAGTATATTAATATTAGGTTTACTAAGGCAACTGTAGATAGTAATAATGTAGACCTAAGACCTTAACATAGGTAGTAATAGGTCGATAATGTAGGCAAACACTAGGAAAAGTTAGCTAGGGAGAACTGGCAGCCCTAGTTTGAACGAAGAGACGAGGGTCTGGAAGAGAGACCAGCTCGTTCTTCTTAAGACAGACACCAACTGGACAAGACGTGCCGTGATCAGCAGACGGCGCCCCCCACGTGTCTTCACATTTGAGACCTAGGGAAATCTGGTAGAGGCACCTCGATGTACCGTAGATGACCACCGTCAGGCCCATACAGTAAGACAAGACCTCCACTTTATCTCGTAGATTTCTGGCCAGTGCCTGGGGAGAATTGTGAGTGAGTTTGATCTGTGGGCCTGTGTTGCAGCTGGCAGTGCATGCCCAGTAAGTACCAGTGTCTCTTGGCAGTCTGGAAGCTAGTGTCCGTGTCTGCATAGTTATGCTAGGGGATACATACCCTCTTGGATATAGGAATTTCTGAGGTGCAGGCAGGTCACTAATAACGATTGAATATTGCAGGAATTAAGGCTCCCGGTTGCACGTGGTTTCTGAGGGAAAGTCCAAAGGGGCTAAGGCTAAGCTTAGGGAAGTTGAGGATCAGGATATATGCTGCAACACCAAGTAAGTTAGTCCTTTATACGTGCATGCAGGCGAGTTTCTTGCAACATCAATCATTTGTGAAAATCTGCCCTATAAGCCACTTGTGAGGCTGAGGTACCCATCTCAGAGCTCGGTGTCAACAGAGTTTGCCTGGGTAAACGACGCACTTGGAGGCAGTCCACACAAATTTTCACAGTCAGTAAAATTATTAGCTATATTACCCCAGTCTAGATTAGACCGGTGTCCATTATAAAGGGCAGAACGAAAATTAGGGTCTTTAACTGTATTATCCTTATTCTACGGTGATCTTCAGAATATTTACAAGGGTTTCTTAATTTGATAAGAGTGGGTTGAGCAAATTATTATCTCTTTTAGGCTATGTTACACACTATTTCAGACAGCAGCTCTGAACTACTTTCAGGAAGTCGCTGTACTTCAAATTAAGAAGTCCAGTCAATTTGACCAAAGTTAAAATCTCCTACTACCACATTATCGAGTCTAGAAACCCTAACAATTTAGTCCCAAAGAAATCTCTATCATTTTCGGTAAATTTCATCTAAGATTATTTTTTTTGACTTTCTAGAAATTCTACCCAAACAGATTCTGTGACTAATCCATCTATTTTTATATGTTTTTATGCCACAATTTATATTTTCTCGTAAATATAATGCTACCCTAACCTCTTCCCGTTATATCTACCTACATGGAACAACTTAAACTTTTGAATATGGCACTCGGCAATCATATACCGACATTTTAAATTGCCATGTTTCCGTTATTGCAATAACCTCAGGTTTTCCAACACAGGCTGCAAAATGTAATTCATTAGTTTTATTCCAAGCACTTCAACTATTAGTATAAAATACGTTATTTTTTTCCTTCTGGACTTTTTTCATTGTCAGCTTTGCTTTTCCACAATTTCTGTGATCATCATTACCCAGTGCTATTGATGACTGTTATTCTAAAGATGCTTGATATAAGAGTTTACCAAATCATCATTTCCACAT
This sequence comes from Cherax quadricarinatus, assembly GCF_026875155.1. Taxonomy (NCBI): domain Eukaryota; kingdom Metazoa; phylum Arthropoda; class Malacostraca; order Decapoda; family Parastacidae; genus Cherax; species Cherax quadricarinatus. The sequence goes on along the minus strand of NC_069401.1, from coordinate 63,544,961 downwards.
ATTTTCCGTTCCCATACCCATACCTCTAATCCTATAAATCCCTAACAGCACCCTCAACTAAACTAGAGAGAATACCCACACCTGCCCAGGAAAAATGAACCCCAACCCTGACAAACATGTCATTTCTCCGACAGAAGTGGTCCAGTTGTCAATGAATAGTTTGAATTCTCCTTACAGTGTTTGCCCAGCCAATAATTTATATCAATTGATCTGGATAGCCATTCAATTACGACACCCCTTCTAGGCAAAATGTCATATAATAGGGCGCCCTCCATTTTTCCTAATTATATCTACTGTTGTCCTATACCTTCTATCTCACTTCTATGCTTGCCTACATCATTGCCTCCAGCACTGAGGCAGATAATAGGACTGATCCCATTACCATTCATGTCAAGCTGTTTTACAATATCCTCCATCCCAGCCCGAGCTCCTACTCCTATCCTTCAAGCAGGAGGCCCTATCCATCTACCGAATCTGACTGTCTTAGTAGTTGAGTCATATTCGTCAGGTAGCACTAAGAATGGGTTTGAAGTTACCACAGCAGTCTCCTGGCTCTTCGTCATTTCTACCTCTCCATCCGTCCTCTTGATTCTCAGCTTCATTCCATGCTGCCCAGCCACTGTCAGGTATCATTTCTTGACCTGGGGATTCACAGCTGTATAATACTACGAATCCTCTTTTTTTCCTCAATCACTGTATCTCGTACCTAGCCACCCTCAGCTCCTCCTATAGCTGCTGGTAGAGTTGCTCGATAGAGGGCATTGTTGGTTAGTTTAACAGAGTATGTCTTCACAGTAGGAAGTTCATGTCATATAAGGTAAACAATTCTCTGAACGTTACTGTTTGGCAGCCTGAATCCTCTAGCACTGTTCTACTGGTCACAAGAATCTTAAACACCATGCTACAAGTCACGTTTAAACTCAACATTTGCGCTACTGACCATAGGAGTTCTCTTATTGATCACCTCAAAGCTTTAGCACCTTGTTGTTGGTCAAGTGAGTGTTCTAGTACCATGAAAATCGTCAACTGAATGCTCTAGAGCAGAGTGCTATTAGTCACCTCAGCCGTGTTGAGCACCATGCTGCTGGTCTGAGTGTTCTACCACCATCTTACGGGTCACCAATATATGAATTATGAAGTTATCAACTAATATTTATTAACGTTTGATATAGAAGTGGGAGAGAATATCCCCAACGTAATTGATATATAAAACAAGTACATGACGATCCCTGGAGCTGTGGATGAACCCCCTGCCAGCACATCTAGGGGAGGGCACACCAACACACAGTATAAAGCTGATGTTTTCATAAAAAGTATAATTCCTATGCATTTTACATATGAATCTCGTCCCTCGTTGCGAAGAAAAACAAAAATGTCAGTAAAAGCAAACTTTTAGGTACAAAATATCTATCAGAACTTGGCTCACGCTGAAGCATTCATCCCCTTATATAAAAGTGGTTTATATATTTACCGGATAATAAAATAAAATCAATATATATTTAATTCTACTTATGTAGTAATAAAATTAAATCTCTCTCTCTCTCCCTCTCTCTCTCTCTCTCTCTCTCTCTCTCTCTCTCTCTCTCTCTCTCTCTCTCTCTCTCTCTCTCTCTCTCTCTCTCTCTCTCTTTCTTTTGGGTGACCCAAAGAAAGACAGAGAGAAAGACAAAAATTTCACTATCAGTCAACACTTTCACCATCATTCACACATAATCACATACATGCAGAGGCGCCCAGATACGACAGCTTAGATAGTCATTCCATACTGCCAATATCCCAAACCCTTCTTTTAAAGTGCAGGCATTGTACTTCCCATTTCCAGGAGTAAAGTCCGGCTAACCGGTTTCCCTGAATCCCTTCACAAAATATTACCCTGCTCACACTCCAACAACTCGTCAGGTCCCAAAAACCACTCGCCTCCATTCACTTCTAACACGCTCACGCACGCTTGCTGGAAAAGTGTGTTTGTGTGTGTGCGTGTATATATATATATATATATATATTATATATATATATATATATATATATATATATATATATATATATATATATATATATAATATATATATATATAATATATATGTCGTGCCGAATATGTAAAACTGGTCAATTAGCAAGAACTCATTTAAAATTAAGTCCTTTCTAAAATTTTCTCCTATACATTTAAAGATATATATTTTTTCATTAATGTTAATGTAATTTTTTTTAATTTTGCACCAGAAGAATCTTAGAAAACTTACCTAACCTTATTATAACAAGAACAATTTATTTTAGCCTAACCCAACTAAATATATTTTAGATTTGTTTACAATAATTTAATACTAAACAAACACAGTGAAATATATTTTTTTCGTTAGGTTCAGAGTGATTTTGGCGAAATTATTGCATACACAAATTTTCACTTGTCCTATATGGCAAGATGAACGTTGCTATTTAAGCCAAGATCGCAAATTCTGCCTATTCGGCACGACATATATATATATATATTTATATATATATATATATATAATATATATATATATATATATATATATATATATATATATATATAATATATGTATGTATGTATGTATGTAAGAGGATAAGAAAGACAAAACAAGAACAATGGGAGGTCTTGTCTAGGGCTTAAGAAATTTTTATATTTTTACATAGAAGTACAACAGGACTGCTGGCCTTCAGCCAAGCAATCTTCAACTATTTTATTCCAGTTTTCGTTATTAAGAAAATGATTTTTTTGTAATATTTTAGTTACAGGAAAAACAACCGTCACAGGTTATTGTATTTTTTGTGATAGATTTTCTAATTATACTGAGAACTCTCATCAATAACTTAAAATGTGATGATATAATTATGCACTTCTTACAAGGTTTACTTGTGATTTAGCTTTGATAAATTTTATTACAACTACAATAACAGTAACAGATACAGCATCAGCACCAACAGCATCAACATCATCATCAGAAGTATCATCAACATCAACAGCAGCAGCAGCATCAGCATAATCATCAGCAGCAGTAGCATCATTAGTAGCATCATCATCATCAGCAGCATCATCAACATCAGCAGCACCAGCACCAACAGCATCAACATCATCAGCAGCATCATCAACATCAGCAGCAGCAGCAGCATCAGCCTCATCATCAGCAGCAGGATCATTAGTAGCAGCAGCATCATCAGCAGCATCATCATCATCAGCAGCATCATCATCAGCAGCAGCAGCAACAGCATCATTAGTAGCAGCAGCAGCAGCAGCATCGTCATCATCAGCATCAGCATCAGCATCAGCATCATCAGCATCATCAACATCAGCAGCAGCAGCAGCATCATCATCATCAGCAGCAGCATCAGCATCATTAGTAGAAACAGCATCATCATCATCAGCAGCAGCAACAGCATCATTAGTAGCAGCAGCAGCAGCCAGCAGCAGCAACACCATCTTCATCATCAGCAGCAGCAGCAGCATCATCAGCAGCAACAGCATCATTAGTAACATCATCATCATCAGCAGCAGCAGCAGCATAACCAACATCAGCAGCATCAGCATCATCATCATCAGCAGCAGCATCAACATCATAAGCAGCAGCATCATTAGCAGCAGCAGCAGCAGCAGCAGCAGCAGCAGCACCAGCATCATCAGCAGCAGCATCATCATCCCAAGCATCATCATCATCAGCATCATCATCATCATCATCATCATCATCATCATCAGCACCAGCATCATCATCATCAGCAGCACCCAATCATCATCATCATCATCATCATCATCATCATCAG